>JAWNZC010000154.1:0-658222 GCA_035771165.1 Paragorgia papillata
GCGTTATTTCAGAAAAAAAACTTTTTTTCGACTCAGAATGGCGAGATGCGTTTTTTCATCATTTTGAATGGCTTCCAAAATCGAAAAGTTTAAGGGAATCATTCCAAATTTGTTGTTTTTTGCTAGTTCTGGTCAAAAACATCATTTTTCACCGATAATTTGCGCATTTGGATACTTATTTCAGAAACAAACCTTTTTTCGACACAGAATGGTCGAGATAAGCGTTTTTCATCATTTTGAACATGGCAAAAACTGCCAAAATCGAAAAGTTAAGGGAAATCATTCCAAATGTTATTGTTTTGCTAGTTTCTGGTCAGAAACATCATTTTCAACCGATAATCCCCCACCCTTTTGGAGGGTCTATTCCCTCGCGATAATTTTGGCATCAGAATGGCGAGATAAGCGTTTTTCGTCAGAAAAAAACTTTTTCCATAGACAAAGTTAGCACTAGGCTTTAGATTTGATCTACTGCCTACGTTAAATTACATTTAATATAGAATAGAGTACAGACGTAAAAAGTGAATTTTAAATTTAAGGTTTACTGTTGATTTTGTAAAAGATTCAATTTGTAAAATTGATTTTTTAAATTTCTTATAAGTGGTGAGTTTCTTCAGGCTAATGTCAATTAATTCCCAAATTTTGGATGAAATAAATCTAAAATGTATGTATATTCCATTAGTTTGTTCGAACTTTGGGTCTACTAAAATTCTGGGTTTAGCAGCGTAATCGAGTAATGGTAGTTATGGGCTTTCAGAAGCTATTTCGGATGCATATTCGGAAAAAATTGTTGGCAACGGTTGTTTTTCGTTAATTATTTTGAAAGTAAAAATGGCTATTTTTAACTTAAATACATTATCGACATTGAGTATCCTCAATTCGATTTATAATAAGGTGTAGCATCTTCTCTTTTATGAGCAAAAAAATTTATTACGAATATTATTTGTTTTGACAAGTTCGAGTTTTTGTTAATCGTGTATTTATATGTATTACCCCAACTCATAAGGCCATAATTAATATATGAGCGATATAAATCAAAGCATAGTAAAGTGTGTTTTTGTGTTGCAGCATTGCGAGATAAGCATTTTTAAATCAGGTACATGTCTTAATTTATGCATAATTCGAAGTGTTTTGGGTATTTTGCAATTTACATGTGTTGATTTGCTAGTTTCAACTGATATGTTTATCAATTATAATAAAAGCCTAAATATTTAATATAATTTTCTAGTTGATATTATGGATTTGTATCAGAAGGCAAAACGTTTTTTTTAGACTCAGAAATTACATGAAATTTGTCTTTTTTAATGTTTTATAGAGAGCTTATTTGCTGCAAAATAGCTCCCATAATCGCAATTTAAGGGAATCATTCCAAATGTGTTATTCATAGTAGTCTCAAGTCAGAAACTTAATTTTCACATTTAACTTGGCATGTAGAATACGTTTGTGTCATCTGCAAAAAACTATTCTCGACTGAGAATGGCTTAAGAGGAGCAGTTTGGCATGTCATAATTAAAGAAAGGAAAAGTAATGGCCCTAAACGTTGACCCTTGAGGTAATCACTCCACATGTGTTATTTTAGCTAGTTTCTGATTAGAATCAGTATTTCCTATTCGAACGATATTGTTGGCGATTGTTAGGAGCGTTCTTTCAGAAAAAAACCATTTTCGACTCAGAATGGCGAGATAAGGGTTTTTCATCATTTTGAACATGGCAAAACTGCCGCAAAATCGGAAAATTTAAGGGGAATCATTCCAAATGTGTTGTTTTGCTTAGTTTCTGGTCCAGAAACATCATTTTCACCGATTATTTTGATAACCATTTGGAGCCGTTATTTCAGGAGAAAAAACTTGTTTCCCTTCTGAATGGCGAGATAAGCGTTTTTCATCATTTTGAAACATGGCAAAAACTGCCAAAATCGTTAAAGTTAAAGGAATCATTCCAAATGTGTTGTTTTGCTAGTTTCTGGTCAAGAAAACATCATTTTCACCGATAATTTGGCATTTGGATGCGATTATTTCAGAAAAAAAAACTTTTTTCGACTCAAGCAATGGCGTGATACGAGATAAGCTGGTTTCTCATCATTTTGTGAAATGATGGCAAAACTGCCAAAATCGAAAAGTTAAGACGAATCATTCCAAATGTTGTTTGTTTTGCTAGTTTTCTGGTCAAAAACATCATTTTCACACGATAATTTGGCATTTGGGGAGCCTTATTCAGAGAAAAACTTTTTTCGACTCAGAACGGCGATATAAGAGTTCAGATAAAAACTTTTTTTTCGACGTCAGAACGGCGTATAAGCGTTTTTCATCATTTTGAAGCGTCGCAAAATGCCAAAATCGAAAAAAGTTTAAGGGAATCATCCCAATATTCCAAATGTGTTGTTTTGCTAGTTTTCTGGGTCAGAAACATTCAATTTCACTGATAATTTGGCATTTGGACCGTTAGTTCAGAAAAAAACCTTTTTTCGACTTCAGAATGGCTGAGATAAGCGTTTTTCATCCATTTTGTACATGGCAAAACTGCCACAAATCGAAAAAGTTAAGGGAATCATTCCAAATGTGTTGTTTTGCCTTTCGTTTCTGGTACAACAAACATCATTTTCACCGATAATTTGGCATTTGGAGCCTTATTTCAGAATAAAACTTTTTTTCGGACTCAGAATGGTCGAGATTAAAGCGTTTTTTCATCATTTTTTGAAACATGGCAAAACTGCCCAAAATCGAAAATTTAAGTGAGAAATCATTCCAAATTGTGTTCGTTTTGCTAGTTTCTGGTCAAATAACATTCATTTTTCACCGATATTTGGCATTTGCAAGCGTATATTTCAGAAAAAAAACTTTTATTCGACTCAGAATGTGCGATAATAAGCGTTTTTTTCATCATTTTGAACATGGCAAAACTGCCAAAATCGGAAAATTTTAATGGGTAATCATTCCAAATGTGTTGTTTTGCTCGTTTGCTGGTCAAAAACATCATTTTCACCGATAATTTGGCATTTGAAGCCTTATTTCAGAAAAAAACTTTTTTTCGACTCAGAAAACGGCGATATATTAGGCGTTGTTTTTCATTCATTTTTGTTACATGGCAAAACCTGCCAAAATCGAAAAAAGTTTAAGGGAATCATTCCAAAATGTGTTGTTTTTGCTAGTTTCTGGTCAAAAAACATCATTGTTCACCGATAATTTGGCATTTTGGAGCGTTATTTCAGAAAAAAACTTTTTTCGACTTCAGAATGGCGACATACTTATAAGGCGTTTTTTCATCATTTTGAACGTGGCAAAACTGCCCCAAAATCGAAAAAGTTATAGGGAATCATTCCCAAATGTGTTGTTTTGCTCGTTTTGGTCTAAAAAACATCATTTTCACCGAGTAATTTGGCATTATGGAGCGTTATTTCAGAAAAAAACTTTTTTCGATTCAGAATGGCCGATATAAGCGTTTTTCATCATTTTTGATACATGGGCAAAACTGCCAAAATCGAAAATTTAAGGGAATCATTCCAAATGTGTTGTTTTGCTAGTTTCTGGTCAGAAACATTATTTTTTCACCGATAATTTTGGGCATTTGAAGCCTTATTTCAGGGTGAAAAAAAAAAAAAAAACTTTTTTCGACTCAGAATGGCCGAGATAAGCGTTTTATTCGTCATTTTGAAACGTGGCAAAACTGCCAAAATCGAAAAGTTAAGGGGGAATCATTCCAAAATATGTTGTTTTGCTTAGTTACTGGGCCAGAAACATCATTTTCACCGATAATTTGGGAGTTGGAGGCGTTATTTCATGAAAAAACTTTTTTTCGGGTCTCAGAATGGCCAGGATAAGCCGTTTTTCATTCATTTTGAACATGTGGCAAAACTGCCAAAATCGAAAAAGTTTGAGTGAATGCATTCCAAATGTGTTGTTTTGCTAGTTTATTTCTATTCAGAAACATTATTTTCACCGGATAAATTTTGGCATTTGGAAGCGTTATTTCAGGAAAAAATACTTTTTTCGTCTCAGAATGGTCAGATAATGCGTTTATTCATCATTCTTGAACGTGGGCCAAAACTGCCAAAATCGAAAAGTTGAGTGAATCATTCCATAATGTGTTGTTTTGCTAGTTTCTATTCAGAAACATTATTTTCATCCGATTAATTTTGGCATTTGGAGCGTTATTATTAGCGGTTATTTCAGGAAAAACTTTTTTCCACTCTAGAATGGCGAGGAGAATAAGCGTTTTTCGTCATTTTGAACGTGGCAAAACTGCCAAAATCGAAAAGTTTAAAGGGTAATCATACCCAAATTGTGCTTGTTTTGCTAGTTACTGGTCAGAAACATTATTTTCACGCATAATTTGCTGCATTTGGAGCGTCGTATTTCAGGATAAAAAAAAACTTTGTTTTTCGACTCAGAATTGGCAGAGGATAAGCGTTTTTTCTTCATTTTGGATACATGGCCAAAAACTGCCAAAAATCGAAAAAGTTAAGCGAATTCATTCCTAAATGTGTTGATTTTGCTAGTTAGTTCTTGTCAGAAACATCAGTTTCTCACCGATAATTTTGGCATTTGGAGCGTTATTTCAGAAAAAAACTTTTTTTCGAACTCTCAGTAATGGCGAGATAAGCGTTTTTCATCATTTTTTGAACATGGCAAAACTGCCAAAAAATCGAAAAGTTTAAGCGAATCATTTCCGAAATGTGTTGTTTTGCTTAGTTTCTTGTCAGAAACAATTCATTTTTCACCGATTAATTTGGCAATTTGGGTTAGGGGAGTTCTTTGCCTTCTGTTGTAGCGTTATCTTCACGGAAATAAAAACTTTTTCCCGCTCAGAATATGGCGAGATAAGCGTTCTTTCATTCATTTTGAACATGGCAAAACTGCCAAAATCGAAAGTTAAGCGAATCATTCCAAATGTTTGTTTTTGTTTTGCTAGTTTCTTGTCGAGAAACATCAATTTTCACCGATAATTTGGCATTTGTGGAGCGTTTATTTCAGAAAAAAAAACTTTTTTTCGATCTCAGAATGGCGAGATAAGCGTTTTTTTCATCATTTTGAACATGGCAAAACTTTCCCCCAAAATCGAAAAGTTGATTGAATCATTCCAAATGTGTGTGTTTTGCTAGTTTCTGGTCAGAAAAACATCATTTTCACCGAATTAATTTTGGCATTTGGAGCGTTATTTCAGAAAAAAAATACTTTTTTTCGGACTCGAGAATGGCGAGGAATGAAGACGTTTTTCATCATTTTGTACATGGCAAAACTGCCAAATATCGAAAAAGTTAAGGGAATCATTCCCAAATGTGTTGTTTTGCTAGTTTCTGGTCAAAAACTATCATTTTCACCGATAATTTGGCATTTTGGAGCCTTATTTCAGAAAAAAAAACTTTTTTCGACTCAAGAAACGGCGATATACAGCGTTTTTCATCATTTTGAACATGGCAAAACTGCCAAAATCGAGAAGTTAAGGGAGAATCATTCCAAATGTGTGTTGTTTTGCTTAGTTTCTGGTTCAAAAACCATCATTTTCACCGGATAATTTGGCAATTTGGAGCCGTATCTTCAGAAAAAACTTTTTTCGACTCAGAATGGCGACATAAGCGTTTTTCATCATTTTTGAAACGTTTGGCAAAACTGCCCAAAATCGAAAAAGTTAAGGGAATCATTCCAAATGTGTTGTTTTGCTCGTTTCTGGTCACATACATCATTGTTCACCGATAAATTTGGCATTTGGGATGCCGTATTTCAAAAAAAAAAACTTTTTTCGACTCAGAATGGCGATATAAGCGTTTTTCATCATTTTGAAACATGGCAAAAAAACTGCCAAAATCGAAAATGTTCAAGGGAATCCATTCCAAATGTGTTGTTTTGCTCGTTTCTGAGTCCAAATTAACATCATTTTTCACCGTTAAATTTGGCATTTGAAAGCCTTATTTCAGAACAAAAACTTTTTTCGACTCGGAACGGGGATATAAGCGGTTTTTTCATCATTTTGAAGGTGGCAAAACTGCCAAAAATCGAATAAGAAGTTAAGGGAATCATTCCAAATGTGTTGTTTTGCTAGTTTCTGGTCAGAAACATCATTCTTCACCGATAATTTGGCATTTGGGAGCGTTAATTTCAGAAAAAAAAAAACTTTTTTCGACTCAGAATGGCGATGATTAAGCGTTTTTCGTCATTTTGAACGTGGCAAAACTGCCAAAATCGAACAAAGTTAAGGGATATCATTCCAAATATGTTGTTTTGGCTAGTTATGGGCCAGGAAACATCATTTTCACCGATTAATTTGGCATTTGGAGCGTTATTTCAGAAAAAAACTTTTTTCGTCTCAGCAGAATGGCCATATAAGCGTTTTTCATCATTTTGGACGTGGCAAAAACTGCCCTAAATCGAAAAGTTGAGGTGAATCATTCCAACATCGTGTTGTTTTTGCTAGTTTCTATTCAGAAACATTATTTTCACCGTATAATTTGGCATTTGGAGCGTTTTATTTCAGAAAAAAAACTTTTTTGTTCGTCTCAGAATGTCAGATAAAGCGTTTTTCATACATTTTGAACGTGGGCAAAAACTGCCACAAAAATCGAAAAAGTTGGAGTGAATCATTCCAAATGTGTTGTTTTGCTAGTTTCTATTCAGAAACATTTATTTTCACACCGATAATTTGGCATTTTGGAGGCGTTATTTCAGAAAACAAACCTTATTTTTCCACTCAGAAGAATGCGCGAGAAATAAGCAGTTTTTTCGTCATTTTGAACGTGGCAAAAACTGCCCAAAAATCGAAAAAGTTAAAGGGAATCATTCCAAATGTGTTGTTTTTGACTAGTTACTGGTCAGAAGAAACATTATTTTCACCGATATAATTTGGCATTTGGGAGCGTATACTTCAGAAAAAAACTTTTTTCCGCCCTCAGAATGGCGGAGATAAGCGTTTTTCATCATTTTGAACATGGCACAAAACTGCCCATGAAATCGAAAAGTTAAGACGACATCATTCCAAAATGTGTTGTTTTGCTAGGTTTTCTAGTCAGAAACATCATCTTTCACCGATAATTTGGCATTTTTGGAGCGTTTATTTCAGAAAAAAAACTTTTTTCGACTCAGAATGGCGAGCATAATGCGTTTTTCATTCATTTTGAACATGGCAAAACTTCCAAAATCGAAAAAGTTGTTTGAATCATTCCAAAATGTTGTTGTTTTTGCTAGTTTCTATCAGAAACCATTATATTTTCACCGATTTAATTTTGGCATTATTTGGAGCGTTATTTCAGAAAAAAACTTTTTTTTCCACTCAGATCAGAATGGCGGAGGTAATAAGCGTTTTTCGTCATTTTGAACGTTGGCAAAACTGCCAAAATCGAAAAGTTTAAGGGAATCATTCCAAATGTGTTGTTTTTGCTAGTATACTGGTCTGAAAAATTATTTTCAGCCGATAATTTGGCTTTTCTTCACAATTTGGGAAGCGTTATTTCAGAACATATACATTTTTCCGCTTCCAGAATGGCGAGATAAGCGTTTTTCATCATTTTGAACATGGCTCCACAAAAACTGCCCAAAAATCGAAAAGTTTTAAGCGGAATTCATTCCAAATGTGTTTTGTATTTGCTAGTTTCTTGTCAGAAAACATACATTTTCACCCGATAATTTGGCCATTTGGAGCGTTATTTCAGATAAAAAAAAACTTTTTTCGAAACTTCAGAATGGCGAGATAAAGCGTTTTTTTCATCATTTTGAAATCATGGCAATAACTAATTCCAAAATCGAAAAGTATGATTGAAATCATTCCAAATGTGTTGTTTTGCTTAGTTTCTGGTCAGAAACATTCCATTTTCACCAGATAATTTGGCATTTGGTAGCGTTATTTCAGAGAAAAAAACTTTTTTCGGACTCAGAATGGCGGAGAGGATAAGCGTTTTTTCTCCATTTTGTTACATGGCAAAAACTGCCAAAATCGAAAAAGTTAAGGGAATCATACAAAATGTGTTGTTTTGCTAGTTTGTCTGGTCAGAAAACATCCATTTTTCACCGATAATTTGGCATTTTGGAGCCTTAAAATTTCAGAAAAAAACTTTTTTCGACTCAGAACGGCGATATTAAGCGTTTTTCATCATTTTGAACATGGCAAAACTGCCAAAATCGAGATGTTAAGGGAATCATTCCAAAATGTGTTTCTTTTGGCTAGTTTTCTGGTCAGAAACATCATTTTCACCGATAATTTGGCATTTCGACTGTTATTTTTCAGAAAAAAACTTTTTTCCACTCAGGAATGGCGGAGATGTGAAAGCGTTTTTCATCATTTTGAACATGGCAAAACTGCCAAAATCGAATAGTTAAGCGAATCATTCCAAATGTGTTGCTTTTGGCTAGTTTCTGCGTCAGAAACATAACTTTTCAATGATTAACTTGGCATTTGGAGCGTTTATTTCAGAAAAAAAAACTTTTTTTTCGACTCAGAAATGGCGAGATAAGCGATTTTTCATCTTTTTGAACATGGCTACAAAAAACTGCCCAAAATCGAAAAGTTGAAGTGTAATCATTCCCAAATGTGTTGTTTTTGCTAGTTTTTTCTTGTCAGAAACATCATTTTCACCGATAATTTGGCCATGTTGGTAGCGTTATTTTTCAGAAAAAAAACTTTTTTTTCGACCTCAGAATGGCGATATAAGCGTTTTTCATCATTTTGAACACAAAACTTGCCAAAATCCGAAAAATTAAGGGAATCATTCCAAATTGTGCTGTTTTTGCTAGTTTCTGGTCAGAGAAACATCATTTTCACCGATATTTTTATCCATTTGGAGCGTTATGTTCAGAAAAAAAACTTTTTTCACATCCTCAGGAATGGCGAAGGGATAAGGCGTTTTTTCAATCATTTTGAACATGGCAAAACTGCCAAAATACGAGATGTTAAGGGAATCATTCCAAATGTGTTCTTTTGCTAGTTTCTGGTCAGAAACATTCATTTTCACCGATAATTTTGGCATTTCGACTGGTTATTTCAAGAAAAAAAACTTTTTTCCACTCTCAGGAATGGCGAGTAGGAGATAATGCGTTTTTCATCATTTTGGAACATGGCAAAAACTGCCCAAAAATCTTGAAAAGTTAAAGCGAATTCATTCCAAAATGTGTTGTTTTGCTAGTTTGTTTTCTTGTCAGAAACATCATTTTCACCGATAATTTGGCATTTGGAGGCGTTATTTCAGAAAAAAATATTTTTTCGACTCAGAATATGGCGAGATAAGCCCTCGTTTTTCGTCATTTTGAAACGTGGCAAAATCTGCCAAAATCCGAAAATTTGAGTGAATCATTCCAAATGTTGTTGTTTTTGCTAGTTTCTGGTCAGAAACATCCTTTTCACCGATAATTTTGGCATTTGGAGCGTTATTTTCAGGAAAAAAACTTTTTTCGACTCAGAATGGCGAGATAAGCGTTTTTTCATCATTTTTGTACATGGCCAAAACTGCCAAAATCGAAAAAGTTAAGGGAATCATTCCAAATGTGTTGTTTTGCTAGTTTCTGGTCAAAGACATCATTTTCACCGATAATTTGGCATTTGGAGCCTTATTTCAGATAAAAACTTTTTTCGACTCAGAACGGCGATATAAGCGTTTTTCATCATTTTGACAAAACTGCCAAAATCGAAAAATTAAGGGAATCATTCCAAATGTGTTGTTTTGCTAGTTTCTGGTCAAAAACATCATTTTCACCGATAATTTGGCATTTGGAGCCGTATTTCAGAAAAAACTTTTTTCGACTCAGAATGGCGATATAAGCGTTTTTCATCATTTTGAACGTGGCAAAACTGCCAAAATCGAAAAGTTAAGGGAATCATTCCAAATGTGTTGTTTTGCTCGTTTCTGGTCACAAACATCATTTTCACCGATAATTTGGCATTTGGAGCTTTATTTCAGAAAAAAACTTTTTTCGACTCAGAATGGCGATATAAGCGTTTTTCATCATTTTGAACATGGCAAAACTGCCAAAATCGAAAAGTTAAGGGAATCATTCCAAATGTGTTGTTTTGCTAGTTTCTGGTCAGAAACATCATTTTCACCGATAATTTGGCATTTGGAGCGTTATTTCAGAAAAAAACTTTTTTCGACTCAGAATGGCGAGATAAGCGTTTTTCGTCATTTTAAACGTGGCAAAACTGCCAAAATCGAAAAGTTGAGTGAATCATTCCAAATGTGTTGTTTTGCTAGTTTCTGGTCAGAAACATCATTTTCACCGATAATTTGGCATTTGGAGCCTTATTTCAGAAAAAAACTTTTTTCGACTCAGAATGGCGAGATAAGCGTTTTTCATCATTTTGAACATGGCAAAACTGCCAAAATCGAAAAGTTAAGGGAATCATTCCAAATGTGTTGTTTTGCTAGTTTCTGGTCAAAGACATCATTTTCACTGATAATTTGGCATTTGGAGCCTTATTTCAGATAAAAACTTTTTTCGACTCAGAACGGCGATATAAGCGTTTTTCATCATTTTGACAAAACTGCCAAAATCGAAAAATTAAGGGAATCATTCCAAATGTGTTGTTTTGCTAGTTTCTGATCAGAAACATAATTTTCACTGATAATTTGGCATTTGGAGCCGTATTTCAGAAAAAACTTTTTTCGACTCAGAATGGCGATATAAGCGTTTTTCATCATTTTGAACATGGCAAAACTGCCAAAATCGAAAATTTAAGGGAATCATTCCAAACGTGTTGTTTTGCTAGTTTCTGGTCAGAAACATCATTTTCACCAATAATTTGGCATTTGGAGCGTTATTTCAGAAAAAAACTTTTTTCGACTCAGAACGGCGAGATAAGCGTTTTCATCAAAAATCAAATCAAAAAATAAAATAAAATAAAATCAAGTTTATTTGCACAATATTAAATCTACATTACAATTACAATTAACATTAAAGAAATTAACAATATATATTTACAACATTTACCGGCAATAACATTAAAGAAATCGTGCGCAGTAGACAAAGTAGCACTAGGCTTTCGATTTATCTACTGCCTACGATAAATTACATTAATATAGAATAGAGTACAGACGTAAAAAGTGAATTAATTTAAGGTTTACTGTTGATTTTGTAAAAGATTCATTTTGTAAAATTGATTAAATTTCCTATAAGTGGTGAGTTTCTTCAGGTTAATGTCAATTAATTCCCAAATTTTGGATGAAATAAATCTAAATGTATGTATTCCATAGTTTGTTCGAACTTTGGGTCTACTAAAATTCTGTTTAGCAGCGAGTCGAGTATTGTAGTTATGGCTTTCAGAAGCTATTTCGATGCAATTCGAAAAAATTGTTGGCACAGTTTGTTTTTCGTTAATTATTTTGAAAGTAAAACTGGCTATTTTTAACTTAAATACATTATCGAGCTTGAGTATCCTCAATAGATTATAATAAGGTGTAGCATCTTCTCTTTTATGAGCAAAAAATATATTACGAATATATTTGTTTTGACAGTTCGAGTTTGTTAATCGTGTATTACATGTATTACCCCAAAATAAGGCCATAATTAATATATGGATAAATCAAAGCATAGTAAAGTTGTTGCAGCATTTTTAAATCAAGGTAATGTCTTAATTTACTAAATAATTCCAGTGTTTTGGGCTATTTTGCAACTTTACATGTTTGATTTGCTGATTCCAACTGATATGTTTATCAATATATATGCCTAAATATTTAATATAATCTTTCTGTTGAATATTATGGATTTGTATAGAAGGCACACGTTTTTTTTAGAAGAAATTACCATGAAATTTGTCTTTTTAATGTTTATAGAGAGCTTATTTGCTGCACAATAGTCCAAAATGCAATTAAATTCATTTCATAGTAGTCTCAACGTCCTTAATACATTTACGTGTGTAGAATACGTTTGTGTCATCTGCAAATTTCTGAGCTTAGAGGAGCAGTTTTGGCATGTCATATTATATAAAGAAGGAAAAGTATGGCATTTGGCATGTTATTTAAGAAAAATCAGTATTTCCTTTCGAACGTATTGTTGGCGATTAGTTAGGTAGTCTTTAAACCATTTCAAGGGTTTTTGACAAAACTGCCAAAATCGAAAAATTAAGGGAATCATTCCAAATGTGTTGTTTTGCTAGTTTCTGGTCAGAAACATCATTTTCACCGATATTTTACCATTTGGAGCGTTATTTCAGAAAAAAACTTTTTTCGACTCAGAATGGCGAGATAAGCGTTTCTCATCATTTTGAATATGGCAAAACTGCCAAAATCGAAAAGTTAAGCGAATCATTCCAAATGTGTTGTTTTGCTAGTTTCTGGTCAGAAACATCATTTTCACCGATAATTTGGCATTTGGAGCCTTATTTCAGAAAAAAACTTTTTTCGACTCAGAACGGCGATATAAGCGTTTTTCATCATTTTGACAAAACTGCCAAAATCGAAAAGTTAAGGGAATCATTCCAAATGTGTTGTTTTGCTAGTTTCTGGTCAGAAACATAATTTTCACTGATAATTTGGCATTTGGAGCGTTATTTCATAAAAAAACTTTTTTCGACTCAGAATGGCGAGATAAGCGTTTTTCATCATTTTGTACATGGCAAAACTGCCAAAATCGAAAAGTTAAGGGAATCATTCCAAATGTGTTGTTTTGCTAGTTTCTGGCCAAAAACATCATTTTCACCGATAATTTGGCATTTGGAGCCGTATTTCAGAAAAAACTTTTTTCGACTCAGAATGGCGATATAAGCGTTTTTCATCATTTTGAACGTGGCAAAACTGCCAAAATCGAAAAGTTAAGGGAATCATTCCAAATGTGTTGTTTTGCTCGTTTCTGGTCACAAACATCATTTTCACCGATAATTTGGCATTTGGAGCCTTATTTCAGAAAAAAACTTTTTTCGACTCAGAATGGCGAGATAAGCGTTTTTCGTCATTTTAAACGTGGCAAAACTGCCAAAATCGAAATGTTGAGTGAATCATTCCAAATGTGTTGTTTTGCTAGTTTCTGGTCAGAAACATCATTTTCACCGATAATTTGGCATTTGGTGCCTTATTTCAGAAAAAAACTTTTTTCGACTCAGAATGGCGAGATAAGCGTTTTTCATCATTTTGAACATGGCAAAACTGCCAAAATCGAAAAGTTAAGGGAATCATTCCAAATGTGTTGTTTTGCTAGTTTCTGGTCAGAAACATCATTTTCACCGATAATTTGGCATTTCCACTGTTATTTCAGAAAAAAACTTTTTTCGACTCAGAATGGCGAGATAAGCGTTTTTCATCATTTTGAACATGGCAAAACTGCCAAAATCGAAAAGTTAAGGGAATCATTCCAAATGTGTTGTTTTGCTAGTTTCTGGTCAGAAACATCATTTTCACCAATAATTTGGCATTTGGAGCGTTATTTCAGAAAAAAACTTTTTTCGACTCAGAACGGCGAGATAAGCGTTTTCATCAAAAATCAAATCAAAAAATAAAATAAAATAAAATCAAGTTTATTTGCACAATATTAAATCTACATTACAATTACAATTAACATTAAAGAAATTAACAATATATATTTACAACATTTACCGGCAATAACATTAAAGAAATCGTGCGCAGTAGACAAAGTAGCACTAGGCTTTCGATTTATCTACTGCCTACGATAAATTACATTAATATAGAATAGAGTACAGACGTAAAAAGTGAATTAATTTAAGGTTTACTGTTGATTTTGTAAAAGATTCATTTTGTAAAATTGATTAAATTTCCTATAAGTGGTGAGTTTCTTCAGGCTAATGTCAATTAATTCCCAAATTTTGGATGAAATAAATCTAAATGTATGTATTCCATAGTTTGTTCGAACTTTGGGTCTACTAAAATTCTGTTTAGCAGCGAATCGAGTATTGTAGTTATGGCTTTCAGAAGCTATTTCGACGCAATTCGAAAAAATTGTTGGCACAGTTTGTTTTTCGTTAATTATTTTGAAAGTAAAACTGGCTATTTTTAACTTAAATACATTATCGACCTTGAGTATCCTCAATAGATTATAATAAGGTGTAGCATCTTCTCTTTTATGAGCAAAAAATATATTACGAATATATTTGTTTTGACAAGTTCGAGTTTTTGTTAATCGTGTATTATATGTATTACCCCAACTCATAAGGCCATAATTAATATATGGATAAATCAAAGCATAGTAAAGTTGTTGCAGCATTTTTAAATCAAGGTAATGTCTTAATTTACTAATAATTCCAGTGTTTTGGGCTATTTTGCAATTTACATGTTTGATTTGCTGATTCCAACTGATATGTTTATCAATATATATGCCTAAATATTTAATATAATCTTTCTGTTGAATATTATGGATTTGTATAGAAGGCACACGTTTTTTTTAGAAGAAATTACCATGAAATTTGTCTTTTTAATGTTTATAGAGAGCTTATTTGCTGCACAATAGTCCAAAATGCAATTAAATTCATTATTCATAGTAGTCTCAACGTCCTTAATACATTTACTTGTGTAGAATACGTTTGTGTCATCTGCAAATATTCTGAAAGAGAGCTTAGAGGAGCAGTTTGGCATGTCATTAATATAAAGAAGGAAAAGTAATGGCCCCAAAGTTGACCCTTGAGGTACACCACATGTTATTTTAAGCATATTAGAATCAGTATTTCCTATTCGAACGTATTGTTGGCGATTAGTTAGGTAGTCTTTAAACCATTTCAAGGGTTTTTGACAAAACTGCCAAAATCGAAAAATTAAGGGAATCATTCCAAATGTGTTGTTTTGCTAGTTTCTGGTCAGAAACATCATTTTCACCGATATTTTACCATTTGGAGCGTTATTTCAGAAAAAAACTTTTTTCCACTCAGAATGGCGAGATAAGCGTTTTTCATCATTTTGAACATGGCAAAACTGCCAAAATCGTAAAGTTAAGGGAATCATTCCAAATGTGTTGTTTTGCTAGTTTCTGGTCAGAAACATCATTTTCACCGATAATTTGGCATTTGGAGCGTTATTTCAGAAAAAAACTTTTTTCGACTCAGAATGGCGAGATAAGCGTTTCTCATCATTTTGAATATGGCAAAACTGCCAAAATCGAAAAGTTAAGCGAATCATTCCAAATGTGTTGTTTTGCTAGTTTCTGGTCAAAAACATCATTTTCACCGATAATTTGGCATTTGGAGCCTTATTTCAGAAAAAAACTTTTTCGACTCAGAACGGCGATATAAGCGTTTTTCATCATTTTGAACGTCGCAAAACTGCCAAAATCGAAAAGTTAAGGGAATCATTACAAATGTGTTGTTTTGCTCGTTTCTGGTCACAAACATCATTTTCACCGATAATTTGGCATTTGAAGCCTTATATCAGAAAAAAACTTTTTTCGACTCAGAACGGCGATATAAGCGTTTTTCATCATTTTGAAGGTGGCAAAACTGCCAAAATCGAAAAGTTAAGGGAATCATTACAAATGTGTTGTTTTGCTAGTTTCTGGTCAAAAACATCATTTTCACCGATAATTTGGCATTTGGAGCCGTATTTCAGAAAAAAACTTTTTTCGACTCAGAATGGCGATATAAGCGTTTTTCATCATTTTCAACGTGGCAAAACTGCCAAAATCGAAAAGTTAAGGGAATCATTCCAAATGTGTTGTTTTGCTCGTTTCTGGTCACAAACATCATTTTCACCGATAATTTGGCATTTGGAGCCTTATTTCAGAAAAAACCTTTTTTCGACTCAGAATGGCGAGACAAGCGTTTTTCATCATTTTGAACGTGGCAAAACTGCCAAAATCGAAAAGTTAAGGGAATCATTCCAAATGTGTTGTTTTGCTAGTTTCTGGTCAAAAACATCATTTTCACCGATAATTTGGCATTTGAAGCCTTATTTCAGAAAAAAACTTTTTTCGACTCAGAACGGCGATATAAGCGTTTTTCATCATTTTGAAGGTGGCAAAACTGCCAAAATCGAAAAGTTAAGGGAATCATTCCAAATGTGTTGTTTTGCTAGTTTCTGGTCACAAACATCATTTTCACCGATAATTTGGCATTTGGAGCCTTATTTCAGAAAAAAACTTTTTTCGACTCAGAATTGCGAGATAAGCGTTTTTCATCATTTTGAACATGGCAAAACTGCCAAAATCGAAAATTTAAGGGAATCATTCCAAATGTGTTGTTTTGCTAGTTTCTGGTCAAAAACATCATTTTCACCGATAATTTGGCATTTGAAGCCTTATTTCAGAAAAAAACTTTTTTCGACTCAGAACGGCGATATAAGCGTTTTTCATCATTTTGAAGGTGGCAAAACTGCCAAAATCGAAAAGTTAAGGGAATCATTACAAATGTGTTGTTTTGCTAGTTTCTGGTCAAAAAACATCATTTTCACCGATAATTTGGCATTGGAGCCGTATTTCAGAAAAAAACTTTTTTCGACTCAGAATGGCGATATAAGCGTTTTTCATCATTTTGAACGTGGCAAAACTGCCAAAATCGAAAAGTTAAGGGAATCATTACAAATGTGTTGTTTTGCTCGTTTCTGGTCACAAAACATCATTTTCACCGATAATTTGGCATTTGAAGCCTTATTTCAGAAAAAAACTTTTTTCGACTCAGAACGGCGATATAAGCGTTTTTCATCATTTTGAAGGTGGCAAAACTGCCAAAATCGAAAAGTTAAGGGAATCATTACAAATGTGTTGTTTTGCTAGTTTCTGGTCAAAAACATCATTTTCACCGATAATTTGGCATTTGGAGCCGTATTTCAGAAAAAACTTTTTTCGACTCAGAATGGCGATATAAGCGTTTTTCATCATTTTGAACGTGGCAAAACTGCCAAAATCGAAAAGTTAAGGGAATCATTCCAAATGTGTTGTTTTGCTAGTTTCTGGTCACAAACATCATTTTCACCGATAATTTGGCATTTGGAGCCTTATTTCAGAAAAAAACTTTTTTCGACTCAGAATGGCGAGATAAGCGTTTTTCATCATTTTGAACATGGCAAAACTGCCAAAATCGAAAATTTAAGGGAATCATTCCAAATGTGTTGTTTTGCTAGTTTCTGGTCAAAAACATCATTTTCACCGATAATTTGGCATTTGAAGCCTTATTTCAGAAAAAAACTTTTTTCGACTCAGAACGGCGATATAAGCGTTTTTCATCATTTTGAACGTGGCAAAACTGCCAAAATCGAAAAGTTAAGGGAATCATTACAAATGTGTTGTTTTGCTAGTTTCTGGTCAAAAACATCATTTTCACCGATAATTTGGCATTTGGAGCCGTATTTCAGAAAAAACTTTTTTCGACTCAGAATGGCGATATAAGCGTTTTTCATCATTTTGTACGTGGCAAAACTGCCAAAATCGAAAAGTTAAGGGAATCATTACAAATGTGTTGTTTTGCTAGTTTCTGGTCACAACATCATTTTCACCGATAATTTGGCATTTGAAGCCTTATTTCAGAAAAAAACTTTTTTCGACTCAGAACGGCGATATAAGCGTTTTTCATCATTTTTGAAGGTGGCAAAACTGCCAAAATCGAAAAGTTAAGGGAATCATTCCAAATGTGTTGTTTTGCTAGTTTCTGGTCAGAAACATCATTTTCACCGATAATTTGGCATTTGGAGCCTTATTTCAGAAAAAAACTTTTTTCGACTCAGAATCGCGAGATAAGCGTTTTTCATCATTTTGAACGTGGCAAAACTGCCAAAATCGAAAATTTAAGGGAATCATTCCAAATGTGTTGTTTTTGCTAGTTTCTGGTCAGAAAACATCATTTTCACCGATAATTTGGCATTTGGAGCCTTATTTCAGAAAAAAACTTTTTTCGACTCAGAACGGCGATATAAGCGTTTTTCATCATTTTGAACGTGGCAAAACTGCCAAAATCGAAAAGTTAAGGGAATCATTCCAAATGTGTTGTTTTGCTAGTTTCTGGTCAAAAACATCATTTTCACCGATAATTTGGCATTTGGAGCCTTATTTCAGAAAAAACTTTTTTCGACTCAGAATGGCGACATAAGCGTTTTTCATCATTTTGAACGTGGCAAAACTGCCAAAATCGAAAAGTTAAGGGAATCATTCCAAATGTGTTGTTTTGCTCGTTTCTGGTCACAAACATCATTTTCACCGATAATTTGGCATTTGGAGCCTTATTTCAGAAAAAAACTTTTTTCGACTCAGAACGGCGAGATATAAGCGTTTTTCATCATTTTGAACGTGGCAAAACTGCCAAAATCGAAAAGTTAAGGGAATCATTACAAATGTGTTGTTTTTGCTAGTTTCTGGTCAAAAAACATCATTTTCACCGATAATTTGGCATTTGGAGCCTTATTTCAGAAAAAAACTTTTTTCGACTCAGAATGGCGATATAAGCGTTTTTCATCATTTTGAACGTGGCAAAACTGCCAAAATCGAAAAGTTAAGGGAATCATTCCAAATGTGTTGTTTTGCTAGTTTCTGGTCACAAACATCATTTTCACCGATAATTTGGCATTTGGAGCCTTATTTCAGAAAAAAACTTTTTTCGACTCAGAATGGCGAGATAAGCGTTTTTCATCATTTTGAACATGGCAAAACTGCCAAAATCGAAAATTTAAGGGAATCATTCCAAATGTGTTGTTTTGCTAGTTTCTGGTCAAAAACATCATTTTCACCGATAATTTGGCATTTGGAGCCTTATTTCAGAAAAAAACTTTTTTCGACTCAGAACGGCGATATAAGCGTTTTTCATCATTTTGACAAAACTGCCAAAATCGAAAAATTAAGGGAATCATTCCAAATGTGTTGTTTTGCTAGTTTCTGGTCAAAAACATCATTTTCACCGATAATTTGGCACTTGGAGCCGTATTTCAGAAAAAAACTTTTTTCGACTCAGAATGGCGATATAAGCGTTTTTCATCATTTTGAACGTGGCAAAACTGCCAAAATCGAAAAGTTAAGGGAATCATTCCAAATGTGTTGTTTTGCTCGTTTCTGGTCACAAACATCATTTTCACCGATAATTTGGCATTTGAAGCCTTATTTCAGAAAAAAACTTTTTTCGACTCAGAACGGCGATATAAGCGTTTTTCATCATTTTGAACGTGGCAAAACTGCCAAAATCGAAAAGTTAAGGGAATCATTACAAATGTGTTGTTTTGCTAGTTTCTGGTCAAAAACATCATTTTCACCGATAATTTGGCATTTGGAGCCGTATTTCAGAAAAAACTTTTTTCGACTCAGAATGGCGATATAAGCGTTTTTCATCATTTTGAACGTGGCAAAACTGCCAAAATCGAAAATTTAAGGGAATCATTCCAAATGTGTTGTTTTGCTAGTTTCTGGTCAAAAACATCATTTTCACCGATAATTTGGCATTTGAAGCCTTATTTCAGAAAAAAACTTTTTTCGACTCAGAACGGCGATATAAGCGTTTTTCATCATTTTGAAGATGGCAAAACTGCCAAAATCGAAAAGTTAAGGGAATCATTACAAATGTGTTGTTTTGCTAGTTTCTGGTCAAAAACATCATTTTCACCGATAATTTGGCATTTGGAGCCTTATTTCAGAAAAAAACTTTTTTCGACTCAGAATGGCGAGATAAGCGTTTTTCATCATTTTGAACATGGCAAAACTGCCAAAATCGAAAAGTTAAGGGAATCATTCCAAATGTGTTGTTTTGCTAGTTTCAGGTCAGAAACATCATTTTCACCGATAAGTTGGCCTTTGAAGCCTTATTTCAGAAAAAAACTTTTTTCGACTCAGAATGGCGAGATAAGCGTTTTTCATCATTTTGAACATGGCAAAACTGCCAAAATCGAAAAGTTAAGGGAATCATTATAAATGTGTTGTTTTGCTAGTTTCTGGTCAGAAACATCATTTTCACCGATAATTTGGCATTTGGAGCCTTATTTCAGAAAAAAACTTTTTTCGACTCAGAATGGCGAGATAAGCGTTTTTCATCATTTTGAACATGGCAAAACTGCCAAAATCGAAAATTTAAGGGAATCATTCCAAATGTGTTGTTTTGCTAGTTTCTGGTCAAAAACATCATTTTCACCGATAATTTGGCATTTGAAGCCTTATTTCAGAAAAAAACTTTTTTCGACTCAGAACGGCGATATAAGCGTTTTTCATCATTTTGAAGGTGGCAAAACTGCCAAAATCGAAAAGTTAAGGGAATCATTACAAATGTGTTGTTTTGCTAGTTTCTGGTCAAAAACATCATTTTCACCGATAATTTGGCACTTGGAGCCGTATTTCAGAAAAAACTTTTTTCGACTCAGAATGGCGATATAAGCGTTTTTCATCATTTTGAACGTGGCAAAACTGCCAAAATCGAAAAGTTAAGGGAATCATTACAAATGTGTTGTTTTGCTCGTTTCTGGTCAAAAACATCATTTTCACCGATAATTTGGCATTTGAAGCCTTATTTCAGAAAAAAACTTTTTTCGACTCAGAACGGCGATATAAGCGTTTTTCATCATTTTGAACATGGCAAAACTGCCAAAATCGAAAAGTTAAGGGAATCATTCCAAATGTGTTGTTTTGCTAGTTTCTGGTCAAAAACATCATTTTCACCGATAATTTGGCATTTGGAGCCGTATTTCAGAAAAAACTTTTTTCGACTCAGAATGGCGATATAAGCGTTTTTCATCATTTTGAACGTGGCAAAACTGCCAAAATCGAAAAGTTAAGGGAATCATTCCAAATGTGTTGTTTTGCTAGTTTCTGGTCAAAAACATCATTTTCACCGATAATTTGGCATTTGGAGCCTTATTTCAGAAAAAAACTTTTTTCGACTCAGAACGGCGATATAAGCGTTTTTCATCATTTTGAACGTCGCAAAACTGCCAAAATCGAAAAGTTAAGGGAATCATTACAAATGTGTTGTTTTGCTCGTTTCTGGTCACAAACATCATTTTCACCGATAATTTGGCATTTGAAGCCTTATATCAGAAAAAAACTTTTTTCGACTCAGAACGGCGATATAAGCGTTTTTCATCATTTTGAAGGTGGCAAAACTGCCAAAATCGAAAAGTTAAGGGAATCATTCCAAATGTGTTGTTTTGCTAGTTTCTGGTCAGAAACATCATTTTCACCGATAATTTGGCATTTGGAGCCTTATTTCAGAAAAAAACTTTTTTCGACTCAGAATGGCGAGATAAGCGTTTTTCATCATTTTCAACGTGGCAAAACTGCCAAAATCGAAAAGTTAAGGGAATCATTCCAAATGTGTTGTTTTGCTAGTTTCTGGTCAGAAACATCATTTTCACCGATAATTTGGCATTTGGAGCCTTATTTCAGAAAAAACCTTTTTTCGACTCAGAATGGCGAGATAAGCGTTTTTCATCATTTTGAACGTGGCAAAACTGCCAAAATCGAAAAGTTAAGGGAATCATTCCAAATGTGTTGTTTTGCTAGTTTCTGGTCAAAAACATCATTTTCACCGATAATTTGGCATTTGAAGCCTTATTTCAGAAAAAAACTTTTTTCGACTCAGAACGGCGATATAAGCGTTTTTCATCATTTTGAAGGTGGCAAAACTGCCAAAATCGAAAAGTTAAGGGAATCATTCCAAATGTGTTGTTTTGCTAGTTTCTGGTCACAAACATCATTTTCACCGATAATTTGGCATTTGGAGCCTTATTTCAGAAAAAAACTTTTTTCGACTCAGAATTGCGAGATAAGCGTTTTTCATCATTTTGAACATGGCAAAACTGCCAAAATCGAAAATTTAAGGGAATCATTCCAAATGTGTTGTTTTGCTAGTTTCTGGTCAAAAACATCATTTTCACCGATAATTTGGCATTTGGAAGCCTTATTTCAGAAAAAAACTTTTTTTCGACTCAGAACGGCGATATAAGCGTTTTTCATCATTTTGAACGTGGCAAAACTGCCAAAATCGAAAAGTTAAGGGAATCATTACAAATGTGTTGTTTTGCTAGTTTCTGGTCAGAAACATCATTTTCACCGATAATTTGGCATTTGGAGCCTTATTTCAGAAAAAAACACTTTTTCGACTCAGAATGGCGATATAAGCGTTTTTCATCATTTTGAACGTGGCAAAACTGCCAAAATCGAAAAGTTAAGGGAATCATTCCAAATGTGTTGTTTTGCTAGTTTCTGGTCACAAAACATCATTTTCACCGATAATTTGGCATTTGGAGCCTTATTTCAGAAAAAAACTTTTTTCGACTCAGAATGGCGAGATAAGCGTTTTTCATCATTTTGAACATGGCAAAACTGCCAAAATCGAAAATTTAAGGGAATCATTCCAAATGTGTTGTTTTGCTAGTTTCTGGTCAAAAACATCATTTTCACCGATAATTTGGCATTTGAAGCCTTATTTCAGAAAAAAAACTTTTTTCGACTCAGAACGGCGATATAAGCGTTTTTCATCATTTTGAAGGTGGCAAAACTGCCAAAATCGAAAAGTTAAGGGAATCATTACAAATGTGTTGTTTTGCTAGTTTCTGGTCAAAAACATCATTTTCACCGATAATTTGGCACTTGGAGCCGTATTTCAGAAAAAACTTTTTTCGACTCAGAATGGCGATATAAGCGTTTTTCATCATTTTGTACGTGGCAAAACTGCCAAAATCGAAAAGTTAAGGGAATCATTACAAATGTGTTGTTTTGCTCGTTTCTGGTCACAAACATCATTTTCACCGATAATTTGGCATTTGAAGCCTTATTTCAGAAAAAAACTTTTTTCGACTCAGAACGGCGATATAAGCGTTTTTCATCATTTTGAAGGTGGCAAAACTGCCAAAATCGAAAAGTTAAGGGAATCATTACAAATGTGTTGTTTTGCTAGTTTCTGGTCAAAAAACATCATTTTCACCGATAATTTGGCATTTGGAGCCGTATTTCAGAAAAAAACTTTTTTCGACTCAGAATCGCGAGATAAGCGTTTTTTCATCATTTTGAACATGGCAAAACTGCCAAAATCGAAAATTTAAGGGAATCATTCCAAATGTGTTGTTTTGCTAGTTTCTGGTCAAAAACATCATTTTCACCGATAATTTGGCATTTGAAGCCTTATTTCAGAAAAAAAACTTTTTTCGACTCAGAACGGCGATATAAGCGTTTTTCATCATTTTGAAGGTGGCAAAACTGCCAAAATCGAAAAGTTAAGGGAATCATTACAAATGTGTTGTTTTGCTAGTTTCTGGTCAAAAACATCATTTTCACCGATAATTTGGCACTTGGAGCCGTATTTCAGAAAAAACTTTTTTCGACTCAGAATGGCGATATAAGCGTTTTTCATCATTTTGAACGTGGCAAAACTGCCAAAATCGAAAAGTTAAGGGAATCATTACAAATGTGTTGTTTTGCTCGTTTCTGGTCACAAACATCATTTTCACCGATAATTTGGCATTTGAAGCCTTATTTCAGAAAAAAACTTTTTTCGACTCAGAACGGCGATATAAGCGTTTTTCATCATTTTGAAGGTGGCAAAACTGCCAAAATCGAAAAGTTAAGGGAATCATTACAAATGTGTTGTTTTTTGCTAGTTTCTGGTCAAAAACATCATTTTCACCGATAATTTGGCATTTGGAGCCGTATTTCAGAAAAACTTTTTTCGACTCAGAATCGCGATATAAGCGTTTTTCATCATTTTGAACGTGGCAAAACTGCCAAAATCGAAAAGTTAAGGGAATCATTCCAAATGTGTTGTTTTGCTAGTTTCTGGTCACAAACGTCATTTTCACCGATAATTTGGCATTTGGAGCCTTATTTCAGAAAAAAACTTTTTTCGACTCAGAATGGCGAGATAAGCGTTTTTCATCATTTTGAACATGGCAAAACTGCCAAAATCGAAAAGTTAAGGGAATCATTCCAAATGTGTTGTTTTGCTAGTTTCTGGTCAAAAACATCATTTTCACCGATAATTTGGCATTTGAAGCCTTATTTCAGAAAAAAACTTTTTTCGACTCAGAACGGCGATATAAGCGTTTTTCATCATTTTGAAGGTGGCAAAACTGCCAAAATCGAAAAGTTAAGGGAATCATTACAAATGTGTTGTTTTGCTAGTTTCTGGTCAAAAACATCATTTTCACCGATAATTTGGCACTTGGAGCCGTATTTCAGAAAAAACTTTTTTCGACTCAGAATGGCGATATAAGCGTTTTTCATCATTTTGAACGTGGCAAAACTGCCAAAATCGAAAAGTTAAGGGAATCATTACAAATGTGTTGTTTTGCTCGTTTCTGGTCACAAACATCATTTTCACCGATAATTTGGCATTTGAAGCCTTATTTCAGAAAAAAACTTTTTTCGACTCAGAACGGCGATATAAGCGTTTTTCATCATTTTGAAGGTGGCAAAACTGCCAAAATCGAAAAGTTAAGGGAATCATTACAAATGTGTTGTTTTGCTAGTTTCTGGTCAAAAACGTCATTTTCACCGATAATTTGGCATTTGGAGCCGTATTTCAGAAAAAACTTTTTTCGACTCAGAATGGCGATATAAGCGTTTTTCATCATTTTGAACGTGGCAAAACTGCCAAAATCGAAAATTTAAGGGAATCATTCCAAATGTGTTGTTTTGCTAGTTTCTGGTCAAAAACATCATTTTCACCGATAATTTGGCATTTGAAGCCTTATTTCAGAAAAAAACTTTTTTCGACTCAGAACGGCGATATAAGCGTTTTTCATCATTTTGAAGATGGCAAAACTGCCAAAATCGAAAAGTTAAGGGAATCATTACAAATGTGTTGTTTTGCTAGTTTCTGGTCAAAAACATCATTTTCACCGATAATTTGGCACTTGGAGCCGTATTTCAGAAAAAACTTTTTTCGACTCAGAATGGCGATATAAGCGTTTTTCATCATTTTGAACGTGGCAAAACTGCCAAAATCGAAAAGTTAAGGGAATCATTACAAATGTGTTGTTTTGCTCGTTTCTGGTCACAAACATCATTTTCACCGATAATTTGGCATTTGAAGCCTTATTTCAGAAAAAAACTTTTTTCGACTCAGAACGGCGATATAAGCGTTTTTCATCATTTTGAAGGTGGCAAAACTGCCAAAATCGAAAAGTTAAGGGAATCATTACAAATGTGTTGTTTTGCTAGTTTCTGGTCAAAAACATCATTTTCACCGATAATTTGGCATTTGGAGCCGTATTTCAGAAAAAACTTTTTTCGACTCAGAATCGCGAGATAAGCGTTTTTCATCATTTTGAACATGGCAAAACTGCCAAAATCGAAAATTTAAGGGAATCATTCCAAATGTGTTGTTTTGCTAGTTTCTGGTCAAAAACATCATTTTCACCGATAATTTGGCATTTGAAGCCTTATTTCAGAAAAAAACTTTTTTCGACTCAGAACGGCGATATAAGCGTTTTTCATCATTTTGAAGGTGGCAAAACTGCCAAAATCGAAAAGTTAAGGGAATCATTACAAATGTGTTGTTTTGCTAGTTTCTGGTCAAAAACATCATTTTCACCGATAATTTGGCACTTGGAGCCGTATTTCAGAAAAAACTTTTTTCGACTCAGAATGGCGATATAAGCGTTTTTCATCATTTTGAACGTGGCAAAACTGCCAAAATCGAAAAGTTAAGGGAATCATTACAAATGTGTTGTTTTGCTCGTTTCTGGTCACAAACATCATTTTCACCGATAATTTGGCATTTGAAGCCTTATTTCAGAAAAAAACTTTTTTCGACTCAGAACGGCGATATAAGCGTTTTTCATCATTTTGAAGGTGGCAAAACTGCCAAAATCGAAAAGTTAAGGGAATCATTACAAATGTGTTGTTTTGCTAGTTTCTGGTCAAAAACATCATTTTCACCGATAATTTGGCATTTGGAGCCGTATTTCAGAAAAAACTTTTTTCGACTCAGAATGGCGATATAAGCGTTTTTCATCATTTTGAACGTGGCAAAACTGCCAAAATCGAAAAGTTAAGGGAATCATTCCAAATGTGTTGTTTTGCTAGTTTCTGGTCACAAACATCATTTTCACCGATAATTTGGCATTTGGAGCCTTATTTCAGAAAAAAAACTTTTTTCGACTCAGAATGGCGAGATAAGCGTTTTTCATCATTTTGAACATGGCAAAACTGCCAAAATCGAAAATTTGAGTGAATCATTCCAAATGTGTTGTTTTGCTAGTTTCTGGTCAAAAACATCATTTTCACCGATAATTTGGCATTTGGAGCCTTATTTCAGAAAAAACTTTTTTCGACTCAGAACGGCGATATAAGCGTTTTTCATCATTTTGACAAAACTGCCAAAATCGAAAAATTAAGGGAATCATTCCAAATGTGTTGTTTTGCTAGTTTCTGGTCAGAAACATCATTTTCACCGATAATTTGGCATTTGGAGCGTTATTTCAGAAAAAAACTTTTTTCGACTCAGAATGGCGAGATAAGCGTTTTTCATCATTTTGAACGTGGCAAAACTGCCAAAATCGAAAAGTTAAGGGAATCATTACAAATGTGTTGTTTTGCTCGTTTCTGGTCACAAACATCATTTTCACCGATAATTTGGCATTTGAAGCCTTATTTCAGAAAAAAACTTTTTTCGACTCAGAACGGCGATATAAGCGTTTTTCATCATTTTGAAGGTGGCAAAACTGCCAAAATCGAAAAGTTAAGGGAATCATTACAAATGTGTTGTTTTGCTAGTTTCTGGTCAAAAACATCATTTTCACCGATAATTTGGCATTTGGAGCCGTATTTCAGAAAAAACTTTTTTCGACTCAGAATGGCGATATAAGCGTTTTTCATCATTTTGAACGTGGCAAAACTGCCAAAATCGAAAAGTTAAGGGAATCATTCCAAATGTGTTGTTTTGCTAGTTTCTGGTCACAAACATCATTTTCACCGATAATTTGGCATTTGAAGCCGTATTTCAGAAAAAACTTTTTTCGACTCAGAATGGCGATATAAGCGTTTTTCATCATTTTGAACGTGGCAAAACTGCCAAAATCGAAAAGTTAAGGGAATCATTACAAATGTGTTGTTTTGCTCGTTTCTGGTCACAAACATCATTTTCACCGATAATTTGGCATTTGAAGCCTTATTTCAGAAAAAAACTTTTTTCGACTCAGAACGGCGATATAAGCGTTTTTCATCATTTTGAAGGTGGCAAAACTGCCAAAATCGAAAAGTTAAGGGAATCATTACAAATGTGTTGTTTTGCTAGTTTCTGGTCAAAAACATCATTTTCACCGATAATTTGGCATTTGGAGCCGTATTTCAGAAAAAACTTTTTTCGACTCAGAATGGCGATATAAGCGTTTTTCATCATTTTGAAGGTGGCAAAACTGCCAAAATCGAAAAGTTAAGGGAATCATTACAAGTGTGTTGTTTTGCTAGTTTCTGGTCAAAAACATCATTTTCACCGATAATTTGGCATTTGGAGCCGTATTTCAGAAAAAACTTTTTTCCACTCAGAATGGCGATATAAGCGTTTTTCATCATTTTGAACGTGGCAAAACTGCCAAAATCGAAAAGTTAAGGGAATCATTCCAAATGTGTTGTTTTGCTCGTTTCTGGTCACAAACATCATTTTCACCGATAATTTGGCATTTGGAGCCTTATTTCAGAAAAAAACTTTTTTCGACTCAGAATGGCGAGATAAGCGTTTTTCATCATTTTGAACATGGCAAAACTGCCAAAATCGAAAAGTTAAGGGAATCATTCCAAATGTGTTGTTTTGCTAGTTTCTGGTCAAAAACATCATTTTCACCGATAATTTGGCATTTGGAGGCTTATTTCAGAAAAAAACTTTTTTCGACTCAGAACGGCGATATAAGCGTTTTTCATCATTTTGAACGTGGCAAAACTGCCAAAATCGAATTTAAAATTGAAATTGTAATTGAAATTGTAGTTGTAATTGAAAATGAAATCGAAATCGAAATCGAAATCGAAATTTAAATTTAAATTTAAATTTAAATTGAAATTGAAATTGAGAAATTGAAATTGAAATTGAAATTGAAATTGAAATTGAAATTGAAATTGAAATTGAAATTGAAATTGAAATTGAAATTGAAATTGAAATTGAAATTGAAATTGAAATTGAAATTGAAATTGAAATTGAAATTGAAATTGAGAAATTGAAATTGAAATTGAAATTGAAATTGTAATTGAAATTGTAATTGAAATTGAAATTGTAATTGTAATTGTAATTGAAATTAAAATTGAAATTGAAATTGTAATTGAAATTGAAATTGTAATTGAAATTGAAATTGTAATTGAAATTGAAATGGTAATTGTAATTGAAATTGTAATTGAAATTGTAATTGAAATTGAAAATGAAATCGAAATCGAAATCGAAATCGAAATCGAAATTGAAATTGAAATTGAAATTGAAATTGAAATTGAAGTAGAAATTGAAATTGAAATTGAAATTGAAATTGAAATTGAAATTGAAATTGAAATTGAAATTGAAATTGAAATTGAAATTGAAATTGAAATTGAAATTGAAATTGAAATTGAAATTGAAATTGAAATTGAAATTATAATTGAAATTGAAATTGAAATGGTAATTGTAATGGTAATTGTAATGTACCTGAAATTCTCCAACATATTGTGTAAGGTTTCCATCTGTGGGAACTAAACAAGGGCAAGCAAGTCACTAGGTTACACATACCACCCCCATTGGCATGAAATTACAGCTAATTTTTGGTCTGAAAAAGTAACAAGGAACCTCCTTGACAAAATTCACAACATCAACCAAATAGTCTAAATTATATACATCTGTCCCCTGTTTTGACACCTGTATTTGTTACCGTAAATTATATTTAGGGCAGTTAGATAAAGTGAAAATAAATAAAACCAATTTTCTGGAGGATACACACACACACACATCAAAGTGGGTTACCTATGCTGGGAGCTAACATTGTGGGCTGTCAGGGAACATTTAATAATTTGAAGGGCTAAAATGTCATCACTCACTGAAAATAGGAACTAATCACAACATCTGAGAGTTATAGTAATTTATTTTATCTTTTTACATTTTCGTAAATTTTCCTGTTGGAGAGTGGGTTTTTTACTTACTACTTTCTGAATACATAAAGAATACTAGATTTTATGTCTATTGGGCAACAGCTAAAAGTCTATGATACATTTCTAGGCCATCTCTCCAAGAGTTTGGCTCAACAAGACCAAGTATTTCACTAGCATAAGAAAAGTAATCTTGATACAATACTGATTCATTGGAATCATCTGAATCGGATGCATGGAATTCATTCTCAATTTCCACCAAATAAAATGCATTGCACTGATGCTTGTGATCCATGACCATGGCACCAACAGTTTCTGGTAGGAAATATAAAGTGTTTCGGATGCCAGAAGCAGTATGGTGCCGAGACTTGCGGATGTAATGACTGTTCCATGCATCCTTCATTTGATCTAATTCAATCTGGATGATTTTGTTAAAGCTAAACCACAAGCACTCCATTTTCATTCTGTTACTTGTGTCAAGATCGCCTATGCTGATCATGTCTTTGAAAAAGTTAATCCACCATGAATTCCATGAACGCGTCAGGTAAGCCCACCAAGCTTCAATGCGCTGGTTACTATGTGAAGAGCCAAAACGATGGGCTTTTAAGCCAGCTAATGAATCATTACCATTTCTTCTTAGGAAACATTGCGCTGAAGCCATTATTCCGTTTTCAGTGCCACGGTCAGTTCTTAGTACAGATGGACAACCTCCAACTTCCAGTACACTTTCTTTAAAAAACTTTGCAATAACTTTTGGATCATTATTGCTCCTTGTTACTTTTAGCCAGATCACACGCCGGCTAAATCCATCAATGCACGCATGTATAGGTAATCCATAAGGTTTGAGTTTGTCATAGCCATCTGCGTGCCAACAAAAAGTTGGGCCAGGGTTTATGTAATTTCTTCTCTTAAGACGGTGAGCTCTTCTTAACCTTGATCCCTCTGGGTCGATTTCTCATAAACGAACTTCTACAGTGGATCTGGGTACATTTGTTCCATACTTAAGGTGTAACTTTCGCCACATTGACCGATATCCAAGTAAGCTACCAGCCCCATCAAGTTCCTTTATAATATGCTCGCGAACGCGCCGAACGACATCTTCATTTACCTCACAGTTTCGTCGACTTAAAGTGCCTCTATGGCCTGTGGGATCTTTACATATTTAAATAACTTAGGTTAAAAGAAAATGTTTTCCGAAAATTTTTCTCAAAAATATTAAATCCCCGCCCAGCTACAGCGCTCCAAAGTTGGCATCTCTGTAACTGTGACCGTGCCTGTTAGGGACCTGGTGCGAGTTTACTGTGTGACGTCACGGTCGGAACGGAACTTGCCTTGCACCAAAATAAAAAGGACAGATAATCTTCGATCTGCGCGCAGTTTATGGAAATTATTTTGAAATAGAGACTTGCCATCAAGATTTTTAAACTGTATTCGTGGAGCGACTAATAATCTAAAGGTAAGTACATTCGATTATTTCTGTATTTTCATTAAATAGTGAGTTAAATTTCAGACTTTTGATGTTGTCATTGTTAAAATGGCGCATGTAACAATCATTTCCGAAACATGCAGTCAAAACTAACCCTGTAACTCAAAAATAAACATGTTTTGTGCTTTTTGGTCGCAATATTTGGAATCCCAAGTGGAATATCTACAAAACTGTCGGTAATTTTACATCAGTTTACTCGCCTATTTGACAAAAATGCTCTTTGGTCTGACGAGTACGACATCATCGCCATTGTTATTATCGAAGCTCGCAGCATAGAAAATCCAGAATATATTGTCTTCTTGATTGTCTATGCTTGCAGTCAAGACTAACCCTTGCCTCAGAATCTTGTGTGCACAGTTTGCAAAACTGACTCTATTTGTAAACCAGCATAATATGTTACATATGTAATCTACTATAACCTAATATCTACATGTATGTGCATGTACAGTATATCTAACTAATACGATATCAATTTTATTATTTGCTGCTTTAAACCTTCTAATCCTTGACTATCAAACTGTTGAATAACTTTATCAAGAACTCTAAGTGTCCAGGAATGATCTTTGTAAACAGTCACTGACTTTGTTATCATGGGATCCTTGGCACAGTCTTTCTTTCTTTGTTGCAAGTAAACAACTCTTAAAGATTCTTCATCGCCTTTCACTAATGTCCAACCAAAAGGAAGACCAACGCTATTAATGGTGTTAACTAAGTCTTTAAGGATTTGTGGTTGGATAACTGTTTATAGGTGCAGCAAGTGGTTGACATCTGTTGTTGTGTCCAGTGCAATTGCTGTTGGCATTATTCAAATAAGCTTATTCTGTCATTAAGTATTTCACCCATTGAAACTGGTACCAAGACAGGGGGACTGTCTCTGTCTGAAAAAGGATAAACATTAAAAGCAATTTCATTTAATGTACCAAAATTGAATTTTTTTAATTGTCTGGATAGTCATCATTAAGGTATTATACTATACCTAGTAACATTGCTATAAAGTAATAGTATAAACCAACTAGTGGACTATTGTGCACCTCATTGGCAGTGACTATCTACGAATAGAACTTTAGAATATGGATGCCATACATGTACGTTCTGTATGTGTGCGAGTGTGTGTGTCTCTCTCTAAATATATATATACTAAACTGAATGAAGAGAATGGACAAGGATATTAACAATATAATGCAAGAAATTAAAGTTTGTATCTCCAATCCTGTCATTTAAAATATGAAGAAAAAGTTAGCAATCTTTTATGTATGAAGATATTTAACGATGTGTTTTGTCAATATCTATATGATAAAGCTTAAAATATAAGTCCACCAGTTGGTTTATACTATTACTTTATAGCAATGTTACTAGGTGTAGTATAATACCTTAATGATGACTATCCAGACAATAAAAAAAATTCAATTTTGGTGCATTAAAAATGAAATTGTTTTTAATGTTTATCCTTTTTCAGACAGAGACAGTCCCCCTGTCTTGGTACCAGTTTCAATGGGTGAAATACTTAATGACAGAACAAGCTTATTTGAATAATACCAACAGCAATTGCACTGGACACAACAACAGATGTCAACCACTTGCTGCACCTATAAACAGTTATCCAACCACAAATCCTTAAAGACTTAGTTAACACCATTAATAGCGTTGGTCTTCCTTTTGGTTGGACATTAGTGAAAGGCGATGAAGAATCTTTAAGAGTTGTTTACTTGCAACAAAGAAAGAAAGACTGTGCCAAGGATCCCATGATAACAAACTCAGTGACTGTTTACAAAGATCATTCCTGGACACTTAGAATTCTTGATAAAGTTAGTCAACAGTTTGATAGTCAAGGATTAGAAGGCTTAAAGCAGCAAATAATAAAATTGATATCGTATTAGTTAGATATACTGTATATGCACATACATGTAGACATTAGGTTATAGTAGATTGCATATGTAACATATTATGCTGGTTTACAAATAAAGTCAGTTTTGCAAACTGTGCACACAAGATTCTGAGGCAAGGGTTAGTCTTGACTGCAAGCATAGACAATCCAGAAGACAATATATTCTGGATTTTCTATGCTGCGAGCTTCGACAATAACAATGGCGATGATGTCGTACTCGTCAGACCAATGAGCATTTTTGTCAAATAGGCGAGTAAACTGATGTCAAATTACCGACAGTTTTGTAGATATTCCACTTGGGATTCCAAACATTGCGACCAAAAAGCACAAAACATGTTTATTTTTTAGTTACAGGGTTAGTTTTGACTGCATGTTTCGGAAATGATTGTTACATGCGCCATTTTAACAATGACAACATCAAAAGTCTGAAATTTAACTCACTATTTAATGAAAATACAGAAATAATCGAATGTACTTACCTTTAAATTATTAGTCGCTCCACGAATACAGTTTCGGCAAGTCTCTATTTCAAAATAATTTCCATAAACTGCGCGCAGATCGAAGATTATCTGTCCTTTTTATTTTGGTGGATTGTCTTATGGTCTGACTTCCGTTCCGACTGTGACGTAGCTCTATCAATTAGAGCCCAGACCCAAGACAAACGTTAACTTTCAAAATGGCGCGATTTGGGCTGATTTGGCCAACTTCGGAGCGCTGTCAATGGGAGGGGATTTAATATTTTTGAGAAAAAATTTCGGGAAACATTTTCTTTTAACCTAAATTATTTAAATATGTAAAGACCCCACAGGCCATAGAGGCACTTTAAGCCATGACATTTCAAACGATTGAGGAGAGTTCGTTTAGACATTTTAATATTATGGTATTTATCCAAAAAAATTAAAATTGTGCTGTAGTCATACTTCCTGAAAAAGTAATATCTTCTTCTTCCTCCATACTATATTCAGCTAGACCATCGTCAGTTGAACTATAAACCACGTGGACTATAAACAGACTTTTAGTACCCAATCCTCAACAACCTACTTTTGTGAGTTTCAAATGTGTTTTGGTTGTTCCTATTGTGTTTTGTGAGTTTCAAATGTGTTTTGGTTGTTCCAATTGTGTTTTGGTTGTTCCAAATGTGTTTTGGTTGTTCCAAATGTGTTTTGGTTGTTCCAAATGTGTTTTGGTTGTTCCAAATGTGTTTTGGTTGTTCCAAATGCGTTTTGGTTGTTCCAAATGTGTTTTGGTTGTTCCAAATGTGTTTCGGTTGTTCCAAATGTGTTTTGGTTGTTCCAAATGTGTTTTGGTTGTTCCAATTGTGTTTTGTGAGTTAAATTGAGTTAAATCTGTATCAAATGTGTTCCATGTTGTTTGTTTTGTATTTTGCACTTATGGGCCACCGTACATTACCGAGTTCATCCTACTACTACCAAGCAAAGCCTGAATTAAAAGACAAGGATGATATCCTTGGGCGAGGAGTGTGAAGTTGTTGTTTAACTTGGAACCTTGTTGACTTCCGGTCGGTTAATCGTTCCCAGTGCTCTCGGCCGATGTTGCTACGTAACGAGAACTACGTTGTCAGAACGTTTTGCACTTTTGCTTTCTTTTTGGTGAACAGTTATAGTAGGAGCAAACGAACAATCTATTTTCCTTTTTGTACTGTTTTTGTGTACAGTTAAGCTCCTAGAGAGTATAGACGTAAGTTATCACTCGCCTTTATTGTTTCTTATTTGTTGTTTTTTTGTATTTTAAGTCAAACCAAACGGTGGTTATTACAATTTGTTAATGTAATTATTTAATATAGTTTCACCGCATTACCGGAGGTTCATTAAATCACGTTTAAAAACACTTCAGTCTTGTGTGGTTGACACTTGCGAACTTCGGGAAACGTCTTTGTCCTTTACAATGACAACGTCTCCAACGGTGAGTTTCCGATCCTTCTCGCACCATTTCGATCTAACTTGCAGTGTAAGTATTCCCGTCTCCAACGAAGCCAAAATTGATCAGCGAGGTATTGAGCTCTACGCCAACGCCGACGAGCATAAAGATCTTGGGCAACGAATTTGCCTAGTGGAGGAGCGAGTGGACGCTTCTTCATTGTAACTAACATGGCTGGTGTTAGAGGATTTGGCTCTTCAATGTCCGATGTAATGGTAGCGATGAGACGACTGTTCACAATACCCGTTACTTCTGCCATGAGAGTAACCAATAATTCGTCGTCGAGTTGGGAGCTTCCGATGCCCAACAACATTGCATTCAGGACGCGGTGAATTGTTCCTATCTGTCGCTCCCACGCACCACCAAAATGGGAGGCATGTGGCCGGTTGAATACCCACTCACATCCTTGTTCCATTAGGTATCTCTCTACTTTCTGTTGATCAGACTCCATGAGCGCATCACTGAGCTCCGATTTCCCTCCAATGAAGTTAGTGCCGCAATCGCATCTAAGTCTGGCTAACGGACCACGAATCGCAAAGAAGCGGCGTAAAGCACAGATGAATGCACTAGCGTCCATGGACTGCAGTACTTCAATGTGGATTGCCCGACTACTAAGACATGTAAACACGAGCCCCCAACGTTTTGCGTTGACTGCACCACCTCTTAGTTTCCTTGTTTGGACTGTCCACGGACCAAACACGTCTAGACCGACGTTTGTGAATGGCGCGCTGGTCTCCATGCGGACGGTCGGTAGGTCGGCCATGTGCTGTGTGAGAGTTCTTCCTCTCAGCTTTCTACAGGTCACACAAAGGCCCAACATCTTGACCACCATTCCATGGCCACCAATAACCCAGTAACCAGCTTGGCGAAGTGCCCCATGAGTGATTTGGCGACCCTGATGATAAATCTTCTTATGGTAATGCCGAATTACCATCTCCAACACATGGTGTTTCTTGGGTAAGAGTATTGGATGCTTCTCTTCAAATGACAAATCTGACCGTTGAAGACGTCCGCCGACCCTGAGAATTCCGTTTTCATCGATAAAGGGGTCCAAGCGATAGATGCTTCATCTTCGAAGTACTCTTCTTCTTTTTTCCAGGAGACAACGGCTTTCGGGCTTGTCATTGCTTCTTTTTTCCAAGACGTTGATCTCATCTGCAAAACGTTCTCTTTGCACGGCCCCAATGATTGCTGTCGTAGCTTGTTTAACTTCCGCTCCTGTAGGTAAACGTTGATTTTTGCCGTTAGTTGGTCGATCATCTCGTTGGACTCGTAGATCAGACTTAATCCTGCAATGTTTTGCTCTAATGACGAGGTTTGCAACAGCGCGTTGAAGAGTAGACCAGTTAGAAAACCGATCAAATATTTTTGAACCCAGTTCAGTATTTTTCTTGGAATTTGTGACGCGGATGTTAATTTGTTTCTTGATTTCCGGATCATTCTCATCGATACCAGTCCCGTGATCGTCGGCAGACGGGGGACTCAACGACGTTTGCTTCAAAAATGGGGGGACCAATTAGTCACTCTGATTCCATCAGTGCTTTAGCTGTTATGCCACGAGTCGCTATGTCGGCTGGATTCTTTGAAGTGTTGATGTATCTCCATTGGCGCGGTTCCGAGACGTCTCGAATCAACTGTACTCGATTTGCGACGTATACGTGGAATCTCCGGGCTTCGTTCTCAATATATCCCAGGACAACTTTAGAATCTGTGTAGAAAATTACGTCGTGGATTTCTAACTCAAGTTCTTTCTGCAGCCTTTTTACAGCTTGAGTTGACAACACTGCCGCACATAGCTCGAGGCGGGGGGTACTCGTTGGTTGGATTGGTGCCACTTTTGCTTGGCGGAAGGCGAGAGACACACTCACCACTCCCTCTTGATCAGCTTGTCTGAGGTAAATAGCCGTTCCGATGGCGTCTTTACTAGCGTCCGAGAATGCGTGGACTTCGGTTCGCACGACAGTACCAAAACTCTTTGGGTGATAACATCGACGTACCGAGACGTTCTACAGGTCTACAAGCTCGTTCCTCCAACACTGCCACTTACCCATCAAATTATCAGGAAGAGGGTCGTCCAACCAAGAGGATCGTCATTCTGCTTTTCCTTTCCAACGATAACGAGTTGCTGTAACAATAACTTTCCAACTAGGATGACCGGAGCTGCTAGTCCTAGAGGATCGTATACCGAGTTTACCACGGAGAGAACTCCTCTGCGTGTAAATGGTTTCTCTTGTAGAGAGACGTTGAAGGTGAAAGTGTCTTTGTGCAAGTCCCATTGTACACCTAGAGAGCGTTGGGCTGGGAGAACGTCTTGTCGCAGGTCTCGGAAGTGCCCCATGAGTGATTTGGCGACCCTGATGATAAATCTTCTTATGGTAATGCCGAATTACCATCTCCGACACATGGTGTTTCTTGGATAAGAGTATTGGATGCTTCTCTTCAAATGACAAATCTGACCGTTGAAGACGTCCGCCGACCCTGAGAATTCCGTTTTCATCGGTAAAGGGGTCCAAGCGATAGAGGCTTGATCTTCGAAGTACTCTTCTTCTTTTTTCCAGGAGACAACGGCTTTCGAGGTCTCGGATGTTCCTTGCTCGATCTTTAGCTGGGAGAGCTTCCATTACAGTGACTGAATTTGACGCTACCTTGTGTAAGCGTAAATTGGCCGTGGATAGTGTGGCCTGTGCTCCTTTTACCAAATCAATTGCATCTTTGTCTGTGGATTGGGATGTCAGCCCATCGTCGACGTAGAAATTCTCGCAGATAAACATCTTGACATCGGTGTCATACCTCTCCTCGCCGTCATCTGCTGTTTTTCGCATTCCAAAGGTAGCCACCGCCGGGCTGGGACCGTTACCAAAAAGATGAACGGTCATTCTGTATTCCACTACTTCCTGGGAAGGATCGTTGTTCTTGAACCATAGGAAACGTAAGAAGTCCCTGTGCTTTGGGTCAACATGAAAGGAGTGAAACATTTGTTCCACGTCGCACATTACTCCGACGTTCTCTTGTCTGAAGCGCATCAGGACACCGAGTAGGCTATTCATAAGGTCTGAGCCAGCCAACAGTTGTTTGTTCAAAGATACGCCCTTGTACTCACAGGAAGAGTCAAACACCACACGAATCTGGTCTGGTTTTTTGTGGGTGATAAACTCCAAAATGGGGAAGATACCATACTCTGCCAGGACGGACTTCTTCCGTTTGCTCTCCCGTCCTTCTTAAATCATGGTTCTCCGACAGTTCATCGTAGGGAACTGGGACGGCGTGTCCGCGCTCGAAGACGTTAGCCAAAAACTCGAAGTAGTCTTGCTTCATCTGTGGTTTCCTTTTTAAAGAACGTAGTAGACCATGGAGACGGTTGAGGGCCTGCTTCCGATTGTCTGGCATGACCACGTTCTTGGCGCGAAAGGGTAGTGCCATCTCCCAAATGCCGGATTCATTCTTGTGAATCCCTTTTTCCATAATTTCGAGGAAGCGACAGTCCTCCCATGATGTACTGGCTTCGTTGTCTTGTGGGGTTGTGTGGTAGACGTCATTTGTTATCTATTCTCTTGCAGAGTACTCGCTATATTTCTCTTTAACTTTGAAATAGTTCGGGCAAGGAATGGTTTCAAATTCTGGAAGGCCTCTTAAGGTAGAGGAGTGTTCTTTCTTGCATTCTAATTCTGGTTCCAGAGGCACATGTAGTTTGTCATGCGCTAGTCTCCACCGCTGTACGACGCGTTGAGATGTGGACTGGCCCTCCAACTCGATCCAGACACATTTGGCCAGATACTGTCCAACCCAGGATGAGTTTTTGAGCCCATGGCGCTCCCTTTGGGCCATTTTTGAATGCTCGTACTTTCAACAATTCTGGTGCATCTCTTCCGATGAGGATCTCAATCTTGGCATCCTGGTCTAAGGGTGGAATCTCTTTGGTAATTTCCTGGAGGTGGGGATGTTGTCCAGTCATAGTCGGCGTCGGTATCTCGCACTTATCTTGTGGAATGTGATCGCACTCGATCAACTTCGGTAACTTGACGACTTTACCATTCAATGACCTCACAACCAATCCCGATATTCGGCGACCGTACTTTGTTTCTTTGATACTGCTGTAAGTGGAGAGCAGTTACTTTTCTGTGGGGCCGTCTACTTCCAGTTGTTCTGCGAGGCTTGGAGTTATCATTGAAGCTTTGCTCTGGTCGTCCATTATGGCATACACACGACGGATCGTGTTCGGTTTGTTTTCGGCAAAGACATCCACAAGCACTATTTTGCTGCAAGACAGTCCTCCGGTCTTCCCTTGGCAAACTGAGGTACAACGCGGTCGCAGCTCCTCGCCCTGATCAGAGTGATCTTCTTCTTTTACCTCCTTTTCTTTGTGCAGTATTGTTGCGTGTCGACTGCTGTTGCATTTGCTACATTTCACGCTCGCTCTGCACTGATTCGCTCGATGCTTTGCGAAGAGGCAGCGGTAACAAAGACCTGCTTTCTTTATCCACTCTATTCTTTCTTCTAAGCTCTTCTCACCAAAGGCCTTGCATTCATTCATTCAGTTCGTGTCCCTCCGCTCGTGGAATACACAATATTTTTCCTTCTCGTGATCCATTCTGGCTTTATCTTCATTATCCAGGCTTCTAGTTTCCGACTTCAATACTTTTTTGCGCTCTACTTCGAATTTGTTAGTGGTTTCAGGGTTCCATTTCCTTTCATTTTTCTTTGGCATGTTCTCGTTGGATGATTCACCAGCCAAGACATTCGGATGATTTCTTAATCTTGCTTGTTTTTGAATCATTGTTGCAAACTTGTGGAATCCAGGATAAGCATCGTTGTTTTCTTCTGCGTAGTTAACAACTTCTTTCTCCCACTTGAACCTGAGGAAATTCGGCAAGTTATCCACTATGGGACGAATGGCATTCACATAATTAAGACAAGCAAGTCCTGAGAGGCGCGTCATTTGGTTATCTACGTCACTACAGACATCCGCGAACTTTTACCTTGTCCCTTCCACTGAACTTCGCTGACTCTCGTAACTTTTCAAGCAGGGCATTAGTTATAACAGCGGTATTACCATACCTTCTTTCCAGTTCGGTCCAGTGTGAGTTTAGAGTGAGTGTAGAATCATCTTGTTGTCTTTTTCTGAAGTTGTCGACTAATTATCGAACTTTTCCCTTTGTGTAGGTACGTAGGTAGGCAATCTCTTGCGAAGGGTTTAAATTTGTGTCTTGGATCATTGCCTTGAAAGTGTTTTTCCAAGGGCGGAATAAGGTGGCATCCCCATCGAATACATCAGGATGGCACTTAGGAAGATTCTGCCTTGCCAGGCTTGCTACTAATTGTTGGTTTGTCTCTGCGATTCCTTCCATGCATCGGTTCGTGGCGACTACTGCTGGTATCGGTGTTGGTGGTTTGTAGATAGGTTGGTTTCCGGCAAATCCTTTTGGGGTCAATGGCTTGAAGGTTTCAATACCAATATTATCTTGAGTTTCTGTGTGGACTATGTCATGACCCGCTGGTGGAACAGTGGTGTTTCTCCTGTCTGCCATGTAAATTGGTGGCGTTGTATTCTCACCGACTCCATACCGCGTCGTGGTGGGATGCTGTTTAAACTGGCCCTGAGTGTTGATCCAAGCTTGGCTGCGCGACCTGGCATCTTCTGGTTCATTCTCCTCTCTTAGCGCAGAAAGATCCTCTTCTTCAATAATTGACTGGTCTATGGCTCGTAGTTTGGCATCTGCAACCGCTGTCGCTCTTTCTGCTGCCAGGATGGCCATATCACGTTCATGTTGTCCGCGTATGCGTTCGAGGCGGAATTTTTCCTCGGCTTCAAATTGCCTTCTTTCATTCTCCTTTTCTGCTATTATTCGGTGAAACTCGGCTTGTTGTTTTGCTGCTGCGGCCTCAACCAAGGCCCTTCTCCTCGCTCTACTAGAAGATGTGGAGGTGTGCGATGATGAGTTGTGACGTGTATATCTAGATAGTGATTTGTTTCTGGAATTATATCATGTTGCCTCTCTGTTGCATTCTTAATAGCAGTATGGGCGTTAGCTGCGCTTGTTTGGTGAACTCGCCCCATTTATCTTGTTTGTAAAGATTCTCCGCTTCGTTCAATGTTTCTCTGTACTTCATGTAAGCTTCTTGCAATGGAATTAAGACAGTTCGGATTTCTTTAACAGAGGCTCTCCTCTTTAGTGCAGTGTAAACGGTGTCCGAAGCAATTTTTAACGCTTTTTCTTCTGTGTTGAGCTCGATATCTTTGGTCTGGATAGCATTCTGGATTGCCTTTTGTGACAAGGTTCGCTGTCGCTTCTCGTCGTCTAGTGTTTCTTTGTTTGAAGAAACTGGCTGAGTTTCTTCCTCCTGTTCATGAAGCGGCGGGTTTACAGACGTCTCCATAGTTTTAGCATTAGTAGATACCACTAGACTGGCACAGCTAGACTCCTTAGGATCTCCGATTGTCGATTTATCGATCTCCGAATTCATTACGACATCAAATTTAATAAAGGCTTGACATATTGCTGAACGAACAATTAAAATATCGTACCTTTCTTTCTCCAATGGCTCCTCGAATAAGCAGTACAGACTTTCACTCTCGCGTTCCCAGCTCCGTTGTCTCGTGGAAGCGTAGAGCCGGAGTTCGCAAGTGTAAACCACACGAGACTGAAGTGTTTTTAAACGTGATTTAATGAACCTCAGGTAATGCGGTGAAACTATATCAAATAATTACATTAACAAATTGTAATAACCACCGTTTGGTTTGACTTAAAATACAAAAAAAATAAAAAAATAAGAAACAATAAAGGCGAGTGATAACTTACGTCTATACTCTCTAGGAGCTTAACTGTACACAAAAACGGTACAAAAAGGTAAATAGATTGTTCGTTTGCTCCTACTATAACTGTTCGCCAAAAAGAAAGCAAAAGTGCAAAACGTTCTGACAACGTAGTTCTCGTTGCGTAGCAACGTCTGCCGAGGGCACTGGGAACGATTAACCGACCGGAAGTCAACAAGGTTCTAAGTTAAACAACAACTTCACACTTGTCAACGCTAGTTATGTACACAAGAAACCGTCGATTTGTTTGTTTTTAAAGTTTTGCATATCTTATACTTGTCAACGATAGTTATATACACAAGAAACCGTCGATTTGTTTGTTTTAAAGTTTTGCATATCTTATACTTGTCAAATAATAAAAGATTTTTTATTAACTTTGTATAAAAGATTAAGGAAAAAATCCCTTTGTTAATTTAGTTCACCATTTTGATCGGGTGAAGTAAAGATGTATCCAGAGTATGATTGTCCATTTAATAAAATTTCAAATCATCGCCAATATTGAAAGACGAATCAACACAGAGAGCGAATAACTACGACAGTTTAATATAGCCAAACGATAACAGAAACACGAGACAAGACAAGAGAAGATAGAAAAAAGCGGAACCTACACAGAGTACAAACAGAATAGGAGACACATAGTGTCGCGGGCGCAGCACTAAATAATAACAACCACAAACTATGGCGTGGATGCTTTTTTCTGTCTCTTCTCTGTTTCTGCTCTCCCGAGAAAGGCAACTGTACAAACTAGAGTAACAGCTAAACTTAAATGAGAACAATCAAAAGGAGGTTAATAAGCACTTGAGCTCCTAAGGTATAACTAACGAATAAAGTCCTGTAAGTGAACGAGAGGTCTACGTTGACGACTGGAACGATGAGGGACAGTATCTGGCTCTTTGGCTGCAGAGGAAATGATAGGGAACTGGCAGGAGTCGGTCACCAGGCTTGTGTGTTCGTCGCAGTCAGAAGAGGGAATAGACTCTGGGTCAGCTTGGAGGTCTTCGATTAAAGGACCAGGCAAATAGGGAGTAGAAGTTGTGTGCAGTGGGCTAGTATCATCATGTTATAAGTAATATTGGGCATTTCACTCGATTACATAGCATGTTCTAAGGATTTTGGGTGAAGGAAAATTCGAATGCAGAATATATACATTTTAAGACCAAACCGGGACTAGTTGCGAAAAATGCAACTACACAGGCCTTCCGGCAGGAATTGAACCCACGACCTTGCGATTCTAGTGCAATGCTCTGACCACTGACTATGTAATCGAGTGAAATGCCCAATATTACTTATAATATACCAGTAGGGTATAAAGGCCGATCCTGGCTCAGCTGGCCTAGACTTGGTGGCGCCAGTAATAAAAGGGGGGGTGGGTTTTTTAAAAACAACATGGCCGCCATGTTGTTTTCCAAGATGGCCCCAGCTTTGCTTCGCTCAGATTTGCCGAACATTTGCCGAACATTTGCCGAAGAATTTGCCGAAGAATTTGCCGAAGACCTCCGAAGATTTTCCGAAGAATTTTCCGAAGGGGTCCAAACATTTCTGGGAGGGAGAATTTTTCAAAGGGTTTGAATTCTTTTGAAAAATTTTTTGGACCGAACGAAGTGAGGCGAGCCGAAGGCGAGGGGGGTTTTAAGAAGATTTAAGAAGGGGTTCATACATTGGTTTGTTCTCTTCAGTTCCGTATTTTTCTGTTCCTTTGTATGTTATAAGTTTTTTAACAGCGAATACAGTTTTTCTTATTTGCTCCATTTATTAAAAAATTGTAATTTTTGTTTTAAAGAAAAAATAAAATAAAATAAAAGAGGATGCCATTAAGAAATAATAGTATATATTATCCCATTGAACAGTATTGCTTTTCCTGTGCATACTGTCAGTTTAAAGGATTTTCTAAAACAGCACTAAGATTACATCTTAAAGTTGTTCATCATAAACAAAAAATGAACATAACAAACAGATGCGAAGTATGCTCAAAAACCTTTGATACAGAAAAGGAAGTAAATGATCATATAGATGATATCCATAGAAAAAGAGAAAAACACAATAAAAAACACTAAAACTAAAAATTTGTATTCTTTTTGAAAAACTTTTTTGGGGAAGAATTGTAATTTTTGTCTTAAAGAAAAAATAAAATAAAATAAAATAAAAGAGGATGAACAGAACTTATAAGGTATTCTCACCCAACGGAAAGTCTTCCTTCCACTGTGGGATTTGTAAATTTGAAGTAAAAACAAATATAGCGCTAAGACTACATAAAAAGGTTGTTCATGGAGAAACTTCAAATATAAATCTAAAATGTAAAGTATGCTTAAAAACCTTTAATACAGAAAAGGAACTAAAAACCCATTGCAAAAGCCACATAAAAAGAGTAAAAATTGGAAAAAAATCCTAAACCCAAAAAAATTCCAATTTCTTATTTTAAAAATAAGAAATTTAAACCCTTTAAATAAACAATGAGTTACTTCTATGGTTATGGTAGTCGCCGACATAATGCACAACATAGCGATACCGAAAAGAAAATTAAAGACATTGAAAAGATTCTCAAAGACATTGAATCCAAAGTGAATCATATAGAAGAAAATTACGAAACTGTTTTTGATGTTAACTTGACAACTGCTGACAAAACCTTTGAAACTGTTAACGGTGAAAAAAGAATAACCCGAGCCCGAAATGGAAAATCTGTTTTATGGCAAAATGATAAAACCCATGCCCCAACATTTGGTTCAGATGATGTTGGTCCAGGCAAAGATTACATTGAGAACAAGGGAGGTAACTACATGTGTTTTTGTAACACTGAAATGCAGTTTAATGATGTTTCTGTTTTTGTTGTTTGTGCGGTGGTTGACACATCGGTTTCTAACGATTGGTGTTATCTTATTGGGAATGATAATGGTAATTATGATAAATATATTAGCTTTAAATCCTACTCTTACTCCAAATTAGTAATTGGTGGTATAGATGGTAATAAAAAAACCATAGATATTGTTAGTCCTCACAGCATTCTTAGCAAACACATTGTATCATGCCATTGGTTGGGAACTGGAGGAATTATATATTTAAATGGTAAAAAGTTGCCAGGATCAGAATTTGAATCGGATTTAGCAGATATAGGTAGTCCATTTGGATCTGTATTTTTAAATAAAAGAATGAGTGGATCCCCCTCAAATGATTACCAGCTTAAAGGGAAAATATATGGGATTAAAATTATTCATGGACCATTACTTTCATCTGAGATTTTAAAAATTAATAAGGATATGATGAAAGAATATGGAAACTTTATATAAAAACTTTTTAAATAAACATGAGTTATTACTATGGATATGATGATCCAGATTTTCCAAGTTATGGAAAGGATGGAGAACAGGGACCTCAGGGACCTCAGGGATCTCAGGGGCCTCAGGGGTCCAAAGGAGACAAAGGAGACAAAGGTTTAACAGGAAACCCAGGCCCCAAAGGAGACAAAGGAAACACTGGTATTAGAGGACCCCAAGGACTTAAAGGAGACAGAGGAGACAGGGGTTTAGCAGGTGTAACAGGTGTAGCAGGCCCCAAAGGAGACAAAGGAGACCATGGAAATGCTGGTTCCAAAGGGGCCAAAGGAGACAAAGGAGACAAAGGAGACAAAGGTATGGCAGGTGCAACAGCCCAAAAAGGGGACAAAGGAGACCATGGTGATGATGGAGCAAAAGGAAACAAAGGAGACACTGGAGCAACAGGTTTACAAGGATTACCTGGACCAAAAGGTTCAACTGGACTTAGAGGACTTAGAGGTCTTAGGGGGCTAACAGGTTCTGTAGGTGGAGCTGGAACTTTTACACAAATATATAAGTATATAGATATGGGACTTAAAAATTTAAGAACAGAAACAGATACCACAAAAAGCAAAAATATTTTGTTAACATTTACCGCAACAGAATCTGGAAAATTTTTAATAAAATACTGGTTTACACTAAAACCAGATGGGCATGAAATAGTTAAGGGTTCAAGAGTAAAAGGTTGGTATGATAAACTGTATTACAAGTCATATTTTAATTTGGAAACAGACCTTTTCCACGGCAGTGTTAAATACACTGGATTAAAAACTGTAACCTGGGGGAAAACTTTTAATGAAAACGTTCCCCACACTATATTTTGTGAAGGCATTGAAACAATAACAAAAGATGAAAAATTAGAAATAAAAAGCTTTTGTCCAGGTTTTGGGCACCATTACACTTATATTTTTTTTAATGTGTGGGATGTGGAGCTTAACATGATGAAGATTAGTTAAAACATAAATAAACATGAGTTATTACTATGGATATGATGATCCAGATTTTCCAAGTTATGGAAAGGATGGAGAACAGGGGCCCCAAGGTGATACTGGTGAAACAGGAGACAAAGGAGACAAAGGAGACAAAGGAGACAAAGGAGACAGGGGAAACAATGGAACCAAAGGAGACACTGGTAACACTGGGGCAACAGGTCAACAAGGAAACAAAGGAAACCCAGGATCCAAAGGAGACAAAGGTTTAACAGGAAACCCAGGCCCCAAAGGAGACAAAGGAGATAATGGTATTAGAGGACCCCAAGGACTTAAATGAGACAGAGGAGACAGGGGTTTAGCAGGTGTAACAGGTGTAGCAGGTCCCAAAGGGGACAAAGGAGACCATGGAAATGCTGGTTCCAAAGGATCCAAAGGAGACAAAGGAGACAAAGGAGACAAAGGTATGGCAGGTGCAACAGCCCAAAAAGGGGACAAAGGAGACCATGGTGATGATGGGGCAAAAGGAAACAAAGGAGACACTGGGGCAACAGGTCCACAAGGACCCCAGGGGCTTCGCGGATCCAAAGGAGACAAAGGAAACACTGGTAACACAGGTTCCCAAGGACCCCAAGGAAACACAGGAAACCCAGGTTCCAAAGGAGACCCTGGTAACAAAGGAGACAAAGGTTTAACAGGTCCCCAAGGACTACCAGGACCAAAAGGAACAACTGGACAAAGAGGTATCAGAGGCTTAAGAGGAGTTACTGGAGCCACAGGACAAGCTGGAAATTTTACACAAGTAATAAAGTATAGAAAAGGTAGTGGAAAAACAAGCTATAAAGCAGGTAGTTGGGATAACACAAATAACAACAGCACTTTGCTAACATTTACCGCAACAGAATCTGGAAAATTTTTAATAAAATACTGGTTTACACTAGAACCAGATGGGCATAAAATAGACCAACAATCTAAACAAACTGGTTGGTGGGCTTCTTCATATAGAGCATATTTTGACCTTAAAACAGATCTTTACCATGGAGATGTTAATATAAGATCAAACAAACTTGCGGATTTGGAAACCCTAACCATGGGTAAAACATATTACGAAACAAAACCCCACCATATATTTTGCGAAGCCATTGCAACCATAATAAAGGGAACCAAAGTATCTTTACATTGTTATTCTGGTTCGGTTGGAGATGACTATACCTTTTTGTTTTTTGATGTGCGGGATGTTGAAATTAACCTGCTTAAGATTAATTAAAATAAATGGACTCCAAAGAATTTCCAAAAGTTTTAACCAAATGTCAACATGAACACAAATGTGTTTTGGTTAAGGCTGTTCTTAAAACAGCAACAGACAACTCCACAGAAGAAATATATTACAACACAAACCATAAAAATATCTGTAATTATTTACATCCCAATGAAGACCCAATAAAAATGCTAACACGGATAGGTATATATGATACTGTTTTTTAAACTAGTTGGCTTTGCTGGTTAAACAAATTTAAACTAGTTGGCTTCGCGGGTTAAACTAGTTGCTGATCAAATTTAAACAAATTTTAAACAAATAAATGGAAGCAGAACAAAGTAAAGCAAAGTCGAACGAAGTGAAACAAAGTGAAGAAAAACAAACTATTACAAAAACCCCTCCACCTGTCCGCACCAAAAATCCAAAAAGAGTTGCCCAAGGAAAAAAACTGGCTGCAATAAGCAAGGCTGCAAAACTAAAGAAAAAACAACAGTTGGAAACAATCCCAGAAGAAACCGAAAAAATGTCTCCAACATCTTTAATAACATTTACTGGAACAATACTTGGAACTTGTTGTACACTCCTACTAACCTATATTGCATACAGTAATTGGGGAAAAAAGGATCCAGACTGCAAGGACCCTGGACAGGACAAAATTCCTAGGGTAAAAACAGTTTACAAAGACCTTTCCCAATATGATCTTTAAAATAAACAAAAATGGGGTTAAAAAACTCAAAAGCTAAAAATTTAAAGCACAAAGTTGTTATTATTCCAGTTCAAATCCAAAAGGTACAAAAAGAAGGAATGTTTCCCCCCCTTCCAATGACAATACGAATCCCACCCCCAAGAACAAAAAGGGACCATAGAAATTTTAAAAAACATTTTCAGTTAATAGAGTATGGATGAAAAGGAAATCCTATCCATAACAGGATAGGAATTCAATAAACAAAATATGATCGTTAACAGTTATGCAACCGAATGTGTTTTTAAAAGTAAAACCTGGTTTAACATTGGAAAACTTATATACCTTATTTCAGATGGGAGCTATGATGGATACAAACTCTGGTTGTTATATAGTAAATATGATCTTAAAAACTATGATGAAGACTATTGTTATCATATTTGGCCAATTTTTGGTGAAGACGAAGAAAGAAACTAAACAAAATTTTGGGTATAATAAATGAATACCGAAAGAGAAGTTGAACTAATTCCTGGTTATAACCGTTTACACAAAAGTACAATAACCGGAGAACGAGCCCGAAATGTAATTACTTTCAACCCTAATTCGGCTAATGAAGGAGAAGTAATTTACATTCATATTCCAAAACTTAAACCTGGAGCAACCTTAGTTCCTGACAAAATGTTTCTTCTGTTTGACTTTAAGAACAAAAATACCAAATCTTGGTTTAATAACAATCTTGCAAAACAGCTACAAGAACGACTGGAAGTCAGGTTTGCAGGCGAAAAAGTTTACGACAACACAGGAGAAAGTCTTCTGGAAACATACAAGGACTTGTGGATAGACAAACAGGAAAGAGCCAATATGATCGAAGATGGTGTTGCCACAGAAAACCAAAGAAAACTTATTTCAAAATCTGATGATGCCTCTTCCGACTCATATGCAGCTGTTTATGGAACAAAACAACGAATACAGTTGGGTAAAATTTTAAAGGACCACGGATTGTATGCCCCCCACAGCATGGCAAATGACTTACAATATATTATTACATTGCCAAAAGCCACCAATATTATGAAAGCCCAAAGTAGTCAATCTGTGGCTGGTTACTCACTTGAAAATATCGAACTTGAGTACGAAACCATTACAAACGTTTCCCTAGTTCAGGAAATAGAATCTTCCTACCAAGTGGGTCGAGCCCTTTCCTTTGAACATGTAACTTTAATGAAAACCTCACCATGGGCAAGAGCAACAACTCTAATTAACGAAACCATTAATTTGCCAAGAAAGAGCATGAAGGCTGTTGTAATGTTGTTTACAAAAGCTTCCAGAGATGGATCAGAAGAGTTTGTTTACCCAAACATTGAGAATGTAAAAATTACTATTGAAGGAGTTCCAAACAGTATTTACTCCCAAGGAATTCCAAAACGGAGGTTGTTTGAAGAGGCTGAACGACTTTTCAGACAAACAAATTATCCCACCATCCAAGCTGAGGAGTTCTTCACAGAAGAGAAATTCGCGCTTGTTGTAGATCTTCGTTCGATCAATGACAACGATGTGTATGGAGATGGTACCAGGCTTTTAACAACCCAGTCCGGAATCATGTTGGAAATCCAGAAAAAGGCAACATCAGCTGACCTTAAATGCCATGTTTTCATTCTTTCGGATGGACTCCTAAAAGTCCAAGGAGGAGCATTCCAAAGTGTAAATTACTAAAATAAAAATGGAAACCCTTAAAGAAAGTGAAACCCAAGTTCAATACATTCCCAAACCATTTAATATGATCATTGTTGGGATGACAAGTTGTGGGAAAACCCACTATTTGCTAAAAATGTTAGAAGAAATCCCAAAAAAATTTGAAAATATATTTTTAATTTGTCCTACTTTTGAATGGAACAAAACATATCTTGAATGGGAACACCTTAATGACCCAAGATTTTTTGTTATTCCTTGCGACCAAGACGAGTCCGAAGATTTTTTAAAATATGTGGTTGACTACTGTAAAGGAAGACCTTCGTTAATTATTTTGGATGACTGTGCTTCAGGACAAACTGTTAAAAACAGGACCAGCGAACTGGTTAAACTTGGTTTTGGTGCTCGACATATGGATATTAGTACAATAGTTGTTACCCAACAACTAACCAGCATTGCGAAACCATATCGGGAAAATATTTCCAAACTGGTTACATTTTATAACCCAAACAGAAAAGACATGCAGGTTATCTTAGATGACTATCTGGACATACCAAAAGAAGAAGAGAAAAAAATTAAAGAAATATTAAAATCCCAAAAATATTCAAGACTAGAAATTAACCTGATTTACCCATACCACCATACAATAGTAGTGTAAAATTTACACTACTTACAAATAAATTCTGGGGATACAATAAATGAGGAACCTAAGAATTTTACTTAAAAATGGGGAAACAACTGTTAAATTCGAAGATCCTTTAATCATTGAAGACACTAAAATGTTAGTAAAAAATGCAACAGTGTTTTGGAACTTTAACAACATAACAAGTCCAACATATATTATGCATGGAACAAAAAAAGTTAGTTTCAACAATGGTTACTGGACTGTTGGCATGGTTATGGAAAGATTAAAGGAAAACGAAATAAAATCTGAATTACTTCCTTTTAGCTGTAAAATTAAAATATTTCCAACAGAAAACCTTTCCCTACTTAAACTTGGTCCTTTGCTAGGATTCCCAGAAACAACAATAATTAAAAAAGGAACAAACCAAGTCAGTCCAGAAACAGTTAACATAAATCTTGGAATGAGATTTGTATGCATAACTTGCAACATGATTGATGGAACAAAAACCTCATTTTCTGGAAAACGGGATAGAACAGCCGCAGTTCTTCCAATTACAACAAAACAAATATTGAAGGGGTCTGTTGAAAAGTTTGATAACATTAATTCTGTAGCCATGTTGGACAATGGAATTTACAACGAACTTAAATTTAAAATTGATAATAATGTCGGCGATATTCTTCTTGAAATCTTTTTATGCCCAAAAAATTTTGATCCTGAAAAAATTTAAACTATAATAAAAACATGATTGATCAAAATTTAGAAACCATTAAAGGGGTGTTAAATGACATGGTAAACTTAAAAATGACTTTAAAAAAAGAAAAAACCCAAAATTTAACAAACTTAAAAGTGGTGTTAAATGACTTAATAGCAGCTTTAAAGAACTATGTGAAAGTAGTAGAAATTTTGAAATTTTCTAAAATTATTGTACCCTCTAATAACATTTTGTAGTTTTTAAAACTACAAAATATTAAAAATTTTACCCTTAATAAATGAATAAGAACGAAGTTTTAAATGACTTGTATCAAGCAGCATTAATTACACTTGCAGCTGTTGGAACAAGCATGGTTTTCAAAAAGGTATTAGGACAATCTCTAGCGGCACCAGCTAGTCTTAAAGAAACAGCCAAACTTGGAGTAGCTGTTTCCGTTGGGTTATTTTCAGTAAAAATGGCACAAGAAAAAGGATACTTACCCAAAAATTTGGATCCAAAGTAAGTTTAGCTTTTAAAAAAAGTTTTTTAACTTAAATTGAACTTTCATTTTTAAAATGATAATAATAAAATAGAGAGAAGTATGAACGGATTATTCGAAAAATTGGAACAACCAATTACATTAAAATTTAGACAAACCAAATGCTTTGGATTAAAACCTAAAACATTTAAAGGAAAGAAAACAAACGGGTTTAGATTGACTATTCAACTAAACCAAGAAAACTGCGAAAAGGTTCTAACAGCCTGGAGCCAGCTTAAGCCAACCAAAGACACACCACTTTTTGGTGATTTCGATAACATTCTTTGTTTAAACATCAAAGAAGAGGATCTAAGCGAGGAAGAAAGGAAAGATTTTGAAAAACTGTGTCATGTTGACATAAAACTAGAGATCGACAATGTTTTTGTAAACAAAAGAAAAGAAAGGTTCCCACAGTTTCAAATAGAGTTCTTAAAAAAGGTAGAGGGACCTCCACGAAAGAGACTTCAGACCACAGGTGAAATGAGCGACTAAACATAAAAAAATGTACCCATATCCAAAAGGATATGGAAACACAATTAATAAATGGCATCAATGGTAGCAGGAGGATTGTTTAACGCAATTGCCTTTGCAGGTGCTGGATATTTGTTCCAATCATTTAACAAAAATGGTTTTGCTAAAGAGGCAAAAAGACATAATTTGGCAACAGAAGAACTCCAAAAAGCCAAAGAAAAGTTTTTTGAAGAAGAAATTAAAAGGAAGGACAGACAAAGAGAATTACAGGATGAAATAAGGACTGCGGGGTACAATATGCAAGATACATCAAAAGCATTCCAAGAACTCCATAAAATTTTACAGGACACCCCAACCGAACCAAAACTTGAGGATTTTTACCAACCAAGCGAAGAAATGGAAAAATACCAAATTATTGCTGTAACACTTTCTGGAACAGGTGCTGGATGGTTATTGTCAAGATTTGTTTAACATTAAAAATTTTGTAACTTTTTGGGTTACAAAATATTAAACCTGTTTATTCTTTTTGTTTTTGGATCTTTGATAACAAATACTTAAAAATTTGAAAAGGTGTTTTAGGGAGTTCTTTAACACCTTCAAAATTTAAAATATATTCTATTACTCCAAAAGATTTTTCAGGATTTTTAAATGGTGGTATTGTTAAAGTTTCTAAAAGATCTCTTTGACATATTGCAAGAATGGCATACAATACATGTTTTTTCATGGGATGCCTTGTAACCAAACCTTGTTCTTTAAGGGTTTCAAAAGATTCTTCAAAATATTCTATAAGTTTTAATACAAAAAATTTTGGTTCTTTTTGGGGTGGTATTGGTTTTTGGGTTGGACAAATACAGATACACATGGGTTTGTCGCATTTACACAAACATCTGCGAATACAAACACACCTGGGTTTTTCGCATTCACACGAACATCTGCAAACACAAGTCAAATATTTATTTTTCTTTGTTGAGTAAGGGTTAAGGGAAGGTTCTGCTTCATGTTCTGGTAACATTTCTAGGTACATTTTCTTTAAACTTCTAACGTTAAGGCTGTCCACCACCACCCCTTTAGGCACCCCTTTAGGAAGTTTCCATTCCCGGTCCCGATCCAAATAACCGGATTTTAGCAATGCTGATCCTTCCACTCCACATTCTGGACAAAATTCATACCCATCCATTTCTTCCAGTCTTTGTTTACAACAATGGCTGGTATTAGGACCATTTTTATGTTTTTCCAAGAAAAGGTTTAAAGTTGGTAAAATTTTGATGTTAATATTTAACATTTGAGTCATTCCTTTTATTATAATGATAAAATTTTAAAAATTAAAAAAACAAGTGTTATGGAAGCTCCAAAAACTTCTGGTAATCTGTCATTGTTTTTTGTTGTTATTTTAGGTGCAAAATTTCCTTCTTTGTATGTTTTTTTATAAGTTTGGTTAAAGGATTTTTCAGAAGGGGTTTTCAAAAATGTTGTCAAAGAATTTTCAGGAGATACCAAAGAAGATTTTTCCAAAGAAGGTTTAAAATTTAAATTTAAATTTTGGTTAAATCCAAGCACCATTTTGTCAGTAGCCATGGTAAGAACATTGTTAAACCCAACCACAGGATTAACTAAAATTTTAAGATCGCTAGGGATTAAAATTAAACCAGGAGACACCGCAAAATTTAAAACAACATTGGTAGACTTTATTGCCTGCCTCATATTACTAATGCTTACAGTAATATCATCCTGTGCTATGGTATCTTCCATTAACTTTTTAAACACCTCTTGTGTTTGTAAACTTTTAGCACCTTGTCCAACAATGACCCACCTTGTTTTTGCCTGGGCCCCCAACACACAGTAAACAAAAGATTCTAAGGATTGTTGAAATAGCTTTTGACCCAATGGTGTAAGACCATTGCTGTTTTTTGGAACAAAGTGTTTAAAATCTTCAGGATGTCTTTGGGAAGTGGACACCAACTCCTCGTATGTGTTTACCCTTCCAAAACTTTTTTGCTCCAACTTTACATACCTAACTTCATATCCAAGGTCCTTCATGTCTTGTATAAAAACTTTTGCACTCTGTGTAGAATTACTTATTTTCTGGATCCAAACATCGTTAGGGTTATGTTGTAAAATTTTTATGACATCACTTGTAAGATATCTTTTAAGTTTGTTGGGATGCTTTAAAAATCTTCTCACCTGAAAAACATAATGATAATGGGCAATACTTGTTAAAAAAGAAGACCTAAACCTTTCAAAACCATTTTTAAAATGTTTGTTAGACACCCCACACAAATAACTTGCAACATAAGAAGCTGCAATGGCTGTAAAATATGGAATTGTAAGAAAGTCATTTAGGTCAGGATTTCTTACCTTTGTGGGTTCTGAAAAAGTTGAGTCTATTGGATCCAAGTCCAAAACAAAACTTTCCTTTTTGTTAACAAATAGTATAACTCTGTTTAGGTTCACTGAACATTCTGGTTGTTTTGAAAAACTCTGAACAGTTCCATGAATTCCCCAACCTTTTGGCCAATATAAATATTGTGTGTAATTTTTGTTCCTTTTAAACTCATCACTTTCGGTGTCCAATAAAAATTCATTCTTTAAAAAAAATATCTTCTTCCCAAATTTAAATCTTGTCAGATCAGCATTTGGATAAGTTTTTAAAAACTCTGTCTTAAGGTTCATTTATTATTTAAATAAAAAATGGATGATAAACTTTTACTCATTGACCTTGAACTTCGGGATATATATTACAATCCTGTAACAGGTTACCAATCCATGGAAAAACTTTACCAAACAGCATTAGACCAAAATGTTGAAGGTGTTTCAAGAAAGTTAGTCCGGGAGTGGTTACATAACCAAAGGGTATTTACATTGCACAAACCTATTAGGAAACCAAGAAGATATCAAAAAACATTTGTTAAAAATCTTGCTGACCAACTCCAAATGGATCTTGTTGATGTTGCTAAATTTGGTTCTGAAAATAATGACCAAAAGTGGATATTAACAGGAATAGAAATTTTAAGCAGATTTGGATTTTCGGTTCCTGTCCATAGAAAAAACACAGTGAGTATGGTTGCTGGTGTTTCAAAAATGTTGTCGGAATTTAAGGAAAGATTTGGCAAATATCCAGAAATAGTTCAGTTTGATGAAGGGAAGGAGTTTTACAATGTGGGAGTAAAAACCCTTTTAAAATCTTTTGGCATCCACTATTTTTCCACAAGATCAGAACGTAAAGCAGCTGTTGTAGAAAGATTTAACCGGACATTAAAAACCAGGATGTGGAAATATTTTACATTTACAGGGAATAAAAAGTGGTTAAATATTCTTGATAAGTTTACAGCAAGTTACAACAACACAAAACATAGCACAATTAAAATGAAGCCAAAAGATGTTAATGATGAAAACCAATCCAAAGTTTTTTTTACACTGTATGGAATTCCACCCCTTGAAGGTAGTGTAAAACCTAAATTTAAAACTGGAGATCATGTAAGAATACAAAAATATAGAAAAAAATTTTCAAAAGGATATGATCCAAATTTTACTGATGAAATTTTTACGGTGTCAGCTGTTTTTAGGGGAAACCCTGTTATGTATAAAATTCGGGACTCTGATGAGGATATTTTAGGAAAATTTTACAGTGAGGAACTTGTTAAAGTTATTGGTAATCAACAAGTTAAATAAATGGCAGAAGAATTTGAAATGAAGAATTTAAATCCCAATGAAACAGAAGAAGAAGAACAAGAGCGTTTGGATGAAGAAGAGGAGGAAGAAACACCTATAGATACAGATACATCCCTTTTAGACGAACCGAGGGATCCAGAAGAAAATTTGGACAATGTAAAACTTGGTCCAAGATCATTAAATAGTTTACAAGAAAGATTAAAAAATTTAAGGGCCGAAGGAGGTAAGAAAAAAACAGACCCAAATTTTGAAGCAAGAGTTAAAAAAACTATGAAAAACATGGAGAGAGATTTGAAAAGTAAAGTTACATCCGAAAGAAAGAAGTTTTTTAAAAACAACTATAAGCAAGAAATAATTAAGGGTGATGGGGATGCAAGCCGAAATTTAATAGGAAATAGTGATATAAGTTTTGACTCAAATGATGTAATAGATGGAATGATCTTTAACGATGTAAAGGTTATCGTTAGAGATGGAGATAGTAACAACTTTATACTAAACAAAGATAAAAAATTTAAGAGAGAGGTTGATGAATTTAAAGGACTACTAAAAAAAGCTGCTTCCGAACGGTCTAAAAAAGCAAGAGGATTTATTGAAAAAACCCTAAAACTTAGACCAGAAGTTGCTGAATTACTTAGCAGGGCTGTTGCCAAAGATTTACAAAATGAAGTAATAATAATGGGGGATGCTATTTTTGCTAAGGTTGTTCCAGACGAAGGGGCAGGTGATACCAATATTGGTAACCTTAGTGGGGTTTTACAAGATATTACCCCTATTATTAATGACCCTACCGTAAGTGATGAAGACAAAAGGGACCTGCTTGGCGGTAACTTAGTAGCCGCAGAAGCCAACAAAAAACTTTATAACGACAAATATAAGGATGAAGAAAACCCCACAAAAAAATCCTTTTTTAAAAGTCTTAGAGATGTGTGTGCTTTAAAAGCTGACCAGCTTAGGTTGATGGCAAACAAAGAACCACAAGAGGTAGAAACACAAGAAATACTTGAAGAACACATAATAACCAGATTTGAAAGGTTTAAAGAATGGGCAAAACAAAACATGGGTGCTTCGGCTGCAATAGCTATTAGTATTGCTGGAATTATAACAACAGTGGCACTAGCTGGAAAAGCTGGGGTTGTAACAGCCGCAAAGGCAACAGGAGCATTAGGAAAGGCTTTAGCAAAACTTGCAAAAACTGCTTTACCTATATTGGTTCCAATTTTAAATATACTTGCAACTGCATTATCTTGGGGAGCAAAGGGAATAGCATGGTTGGCAAAGAATTTGTGGGTTCTTGCAATAGGGCTTTCCTATATTGTTTACAAAGAATATAAAGAAAGATATAAATAAATATGGAACCAAAAAGTAATAATTTTGTAAGTGCACTTAAAAACACAGTTTTTATAACAACTTTGTGTATAGCTTCTCTCTATTGCATAAAACTAATGGGTACTGTTTTGGATGAAGTGGTAAAAACAGCAGAATGTGAAGAAGAAGAAGAAGAATATGAAGAAGAAGAAGAATATGAAGAATGCGAAGAAGAATGTGAAGAAAGCGAAGAAAAATGTAAAGAAGAAAGAAATCCAGTTAACATTACATTTTATATTAATAAATGAACACGAAAGAATTTGAAGACCAACCTCAAACACAAGGGAGGAGCTTATCCGGCTTTCTTCCGAAAACAAAATTAAACATTCGGAATCATATCTTAAAAAAGCCTCATTGGCGGCACTTGAAAAAATTAAGTTAAATTATGATCAGGTACAACAGGACAAAGTTAACAGTGTGTTAACAGAAACCCTTATATCCAAATTTTCAGTGTTAATGGAACAGTTAGATTTGATAAAAGATGATGAAAAACTGGATAAAGAATTATCAACAAACAAACTATTTTGCGATGATGTTAAATCCCTGGTATCAAAAATATCACCCTATATTCCAATGATTGGATTGCTATGTGGTGGAATAATAGTAGCCAAACATGTTTGGGACCGAGGCGAAGCCGAGGCGAACGAAGTAAAAAAACCATCAAATAAAAATGAGTTTGTACAAAATGATCAGGATCCTAGCAAAAATGTCGATAGTGGCAATGTTGCTGATTCCAATAACAGTTGAGTTGTTATTGCTTAAATTTTTACTGTTTTCCTAATCTTTTGTTGGATTAGGAAACTCTTTATAATAAATGTGGTGGAATATTTTTAGTTGGATTAGAAAAAAAAGGGAAGATAGGAAAAACAAAAACCTAAGAAAAAGTTGGACCCTAAAAAAAGAAAGACTTGATATTGATAAAAAATGGTTTATAAACAGCTACGAAATCCCTCAGAACCTTTAAAAACAAGGAACTGAAAAGTTGTTAGTTTCCTAATCTTGTTGGTTAGGAAATAAAATGGGGAACTCTAAAAGCAAACCAAAAGAAAAATTTAACAAAAACCATATTATAAAATCCCCAAAATCTTCGCCAAAAACTTCGCCAAAAACTTCACCAAAACCAATATAATAAAACAATGGAAATGTTTAAAATAAGAATGGATGAAAGAAGAAAATTTGGTGAAAAATTAAAAAAAATTCGTGAGGAAAACCCTATTTGCAACCACCCCAAATCAGAGTTAAGAACCCTAGCTAAAAAAATTGGGGTAAAGGGGGCTTACAAAATGGACCTAAAAACACTCTGTGAAAGTCTTAATATTCCATTGGTTAGGAATGAAATCTTTGACAGATGCAACAGAGAGCAAATTAAAAATCCTGTTGAAATAACATTTACAGATTTGGACGGAAAAAAAACAAAATTCCGTAGTATTTACAAAGCAGCATCCTGCCTGAATAAAAATCCTAGTTGTATTCCATATTATATAAGAAAAGGAACATTCATCATTTACAATGGAAAAGTGCAAACTATTAGTCGGAGTTCTTCCGAAGCGAAGTGAGAACCTTCATTCTTCAAATTTCCTATATAAATTTATATAGGAAATGCAGCGAGAAAGAGACCGAAAAAGGAATGCTAAAATCCGAAAGGCTTAACTTCAACAGAATATTTGAAAACACGAGTTAAAAAAAGGAAGTATAATGTTGTTTGGATCCTTTATTAGTATACTTTTTTAAATAATTTTTTTAAATCGATTTTTCCCTTTAAGTATTTTAATAATTTTTTTAACACTATAATAAATGGAAACTGACACTAAACTTTTGGAAAAACGGGAAAATGCCCGTCTTAGAAAACAACGGCAGCGAGAAAGGGACCGAAAAATGGAGCCGTTTAAACCTGAAAGGCTTGCTAAACTTCAACAGGAAAAGGAGTTTAGAGCAGCCAAAAAAGAAACCAAAAAGCAGGAACAGATTGCCAGGAAAGAAGCAAGAAAACAGGAACAGGTTGCCAGGAAAGAGGCAAGAAAAGCAGAACAGATCGCCAGGAAGGAAGCAAGAAAAGAAGAGAAGAGACAAGAAATTTTAAGGTGGAATAAAAAATGGAAAGGATCTGCTAAAACCGCTAAAACTAGGCAGGTCCTTGGGAACAAGCTTGGAAGAATTTTTAACAGAAGAACAAGGGATTTCAAAAAACTTAGGGAAACAGAGCCAAAACTCATTAGAGATTTCGCTAATGGGAAAGCAGCTTTGTATGAGGTTTCAGGACAGGGATTTAAAGATCCTACGGTATTTTTAGAAAGAACAACACCAACCGTTGAAAACCTGATTAACAGTGTTGAAAACTCAAAGAAAGTAAAAACAACCCTTATTTGTAATCTTGTAAAGTATGATTACGAAGCTGGATGGGAAGATGTTGAAGAGTTTTACTTTACCTCCCATATGGAAGCAATGACAACAGAGGAAGATGTTAGAGAACACTACTCATCAATGAAAAAAGAGATGCTTGAAAATTTGGCAGCCCATCAGAAAAAGGGATCTGGGTGGGCTATAAGATCTGTGGAAAGCTTACACATCTCTATAACAAAATATAGACCTTTAAACGGTAAGGGTTACAAAGCTCTTCCAAAAGTCATCCAGGACAAAAAGGCTATCATCAATCCCAAAAACAAGGACAACAAGTGTTTTATCTATGCTGTTGCAATAGCAGACATGGTTAAAAAAGATCCAGGTATGTCCAACTTAGAAAGAGTTGGTGAAAATGTCAAAACACAGGCTGAAAAGTATTACATCAAAGGACTGGAATTTCCTCTTAAAATTAAGGACATCTCCAAATTTGAGAAGATGAACGGGTTAAATGTAAATGTCTTTAGTTTTGATTTTGAAATACAGAGGGTTTTCCAAATGCAAATAAGTAGGGCTAACCACCCAAATGTTGTAGACCTATTCTTGTTAAATAACCATTACAGCACCATAAAGAACAAAGGCAAACTATTTTCAAGCCAAGAAAACAACCACCAACATAAAAAGTTTTACTGCGACTTTTGTACAAACCCATTCACCACAGAAGTCAAAATGCTTCAACATAGGGAAATCTGCAAAACTCATGATGCCCAGGTTCAAATATTTCCCACAAAAGGAAAAAATGACATCATGGGGTGGAACGAGAAAGACTATAAAAAAATGCAAGATGTTCCATTCATCATTGTATTTGATTTTGAGTGTATGCTGGAACCATTGGACACAGAGGAACAAAGTGAAGACAAGAGTTTCACCAAAAAATATCAAAAACATGTTCCTAGTGGTTACTGTTTCCAAATTATATGCTTGGATCCAAATACCTTTCCAGGAAAAACTGTAAGTTATACAAAAAAATATGAACATGAGGATATCGGTAAAATGTTCGTTGAAGCTTTGGAACTCGAGGCAAAGGAAATCTGGGAAACCTACATGAAAACTCCAAAGCCAATTATTATAAGTGAGACCCAAGAAAGAGAATTCAAGTCAGCTGTAAGCTGTTATGTTTGTGGGAAAGACCTAGGAAAAGATAGGGTAAGAGACCATAACCATCTTAATGGTGAATATAGGGGACCTGCCCATAACAGCTGTAATTATTCAATGAGTAGTGCCAAACATATTCCTGTGCTGGCCCATAATAATATGAATTATGATACTCACTATATCATTGAAACTTTGGGGTTAACAGATGGTACAATTACTTGTATACCAAAGACAGACGAAGAATACATCAGCTTTAGCAAAAAGATATGGATGAATGGTGGATACCATAAAAAAAGATTACCTAATGGAGATTTAAAGAAAAAGTGGGTTCCTTTAGAACTAAGATTTCTGGATTCATTAAAATTCATGGCAAGTTCATTGAGTTCTCTTGTTAATAACCTGGATCCAACAGCTTTTGTGTACACGGAAAAATTCTTTGCTAACCATCCAAAAGAGCATGTAGACCTGCTAAAAAAGAAGAGAGTATTTCCCTATGAGTTCATGACAGATCTTAAAAAGTTGGACCACCCTCAACTTCCTGCCAAAAAGGAGTTCTACTCAAAACTGAATGGAACCCACATTTCTGACGAGGATTATGCTCATGCCATAAATGTTTGGAAAGCCTTTGAATGCAAGTCAATGAGGGAATACCATGATTTGTACCTAAAACTTGATACTGTTCTTCTGGGGGATGTAGTCCAAAATTTCAGGAAGACATGTAAAGACACTTATGGACTTGACCCGATGTGGTTCTACACAAGTCCTGGTCTGGCTTGGAATTCCCTACAAAAGATGGGTCAAAAGTTGGAACTAATAACAGACCCTGACATGTACTTATTCTTCGAAAACAGTATCCGTGGTGGGATTTCGTTAATTACTCACCGGTATGCTGAGGCAAACAACAAGTATATGGATGAATACAATCCAGAGCAGGAAAGTTCCTTCATTCCATATTTAGACGCTAACAACCTGTATGGAAAGGCAATGTCAGAACCCCTTCCAATAGGGAAATTTAAGTGGATCCCAGAAGAAGAGTTGGTGGATTGGGAGAAGTACCTTGTGAAAACCAAAGATGGGGAAGAGGGAGAGGGATGCTTTCTAGAAGTAGACTTGGAGTATCCAAAAAAAATACATGATCTTCACAACGATCTCCCCTTTGCAGCTGAGAGAGTTGAGATTAATGGTGTTGTAAAACTGCTGCCAAATCTCAATGATAAGAAAAAGTATACTCTCCACTACCAAGCATTAAACCAGTGTTTGGAACATGGGTTAAACCTCAAAAAAATCCACAGGGGAATATCATTTAAGGAAAAGGCTTGGATGAAGCCCTATATTGATCTAAACACAAGGTTGAGGACAGAAGCCACCAATGAATTTGACAAAAATTTCTACAAGTTAATGAACAACTCCGTCTTTGGTAAGACGATGGAAAATGTTCGCAATAGGGTGGACATCCGGCTTGTCTCCTGGGCTGACCAGCTTGAAAAACTTGCAAGAAAGCCAAATTACAAGTCTATCAATATATTTAATGAAAATTTGGGTGCTGTCCATTTGGGAAAAACTTATGTTAATCTTAACAAGCCAATCTTTACAGGGGCTTCCATCTTGGATTTAAGCAAGATCACCATGTATGATTTCCACTATGATTATATAAAACCAAAGTATGGGTCTAAGGCTCAGCTGTTGTTTACGGATACAGACAGCCTTTGTTACAAGATCAGAACAGAAGATTTTTTCAAAGACATTTCTGGAAATGTTGATACCCACTTCGACACCAGTAATTTTGGAAAGTCTCACCCAAGTGGAATTAAATGTAATGTAAATAAGAAAGTTCCCGGGAAGATGAAGTTAGAAACTGGACCAGACCAGATTGGAAAGTTTGCTGGGTTAAGACCCAAGCTGTATGTTACTAAGATGGCAAAGAAGAAAAACCCCGAAACTGGGTTGATGGAGTGTATAGAAGATAAGAAATGTAAGGGAATTAAGAAAAGTGCTATTAAGGATATTAAATTTGAGGATTACAAGAACTGTTTATTCTCAGGGAAAAACCTCATGAAAGGGATGAATACCTTTAGGAGTTATCAACATAAAGTCTATACCATCCATATGAACAAGATTGCCCTCAATGCGGATGATGATAAGAGAGTTATCGGAAAGGATGGAATCTCAACCTTGGCGATTGGGCATTATAGGACTAAGGAAAATTAAGTTTTAAATAGTGTTTAAGATTTGTATTCAAAAAGAATACAAATTTCTTTTAGTTTTAGTTTTTATTACCTTTTAATCTTTTTATATGGGAGTTGGAATGGGTATTTAGTTCCTTTTCTGTATTAAAAGTTTGAAAACATACTAAACACCTTTCTGTTATTTTTGGTTTTTGTGTTATTTTATGGACAACTTTTAAATGTAGTCTTATTGCTGTTTTAGAATATGTTTTAAATTGGCAGTCTCCACAGGTATAGTTATCCGCATCGGTGGGTCTGTGTAGGAAAAATTTACTTTCTTTTCTTGGCATTCTCTTTTATTTTATTTTTGGTTTTTTTCTTTAAAACAAAAATTACAATTTTTTAATAAATGGAGCAAATAAGAAAAACTGTATTCGCTGTTAAAAAACTTATAACATACAAAGGAACAGAAAAATACGGAACTGAAGAGAACAAACCAATGTATGAACCCCTTCTTAAATCTTCTTAAAACCCCCCTCGCCTTCGGCTCGCCTCACTTCGTTCGGTCCAAAAAATTTTTCAAAAGAATTCAAACCCTTTGAAAAATTCTCCCTCCCAGAAATGTTTGGACCCCTTCGGAAAATTCTTCGGAAAATCTTCGGAGGTCTTCGGCAAATTCTTCGGCAAATTCTTCGGCAAATGTTCGGCAAATGTTCGGCAAATCTGAGCGAAGCAAAGCTGGGGCCATCTTGGAAAACAACATGGCGGCCATGTTGTTTTTAAAAAACCCACCCCCCCTTTTATTACTGGCGCCACCAAGTCTAGGCCAGCTGAGCCAGGATCGGCCTTTATACCCTACTTATACCCAATTCTCTCCTGGCATTACCACCTTATTATATATACAGAACTCGCGATCAAGCTCTCGGCAACGCCCTCCGTGGCTCAGTGGTCAGAGCATTGCACTAGAATCGCAAGGTCGTGGGTTCAATTCCTGCCGGAAGGCCTGTGTAGTTGCATTTTTCGCAACTGGTCCCTGTTTGGTCTTAAAATGTATATATTCTACACTCGAATTTTCCTTCACCCAAAATCCTTAGAACATGCTATGTAATCGAGAGAAATGCCCAATATTACTTATAATATACCCAATTCTCTCCTGGCATTACCACCTTATTATATATATACAGAACTCGCGATCAAGCTCTCGGCAACGCTCTCCGTGGCTCAGTGGTCAGAGCATTGCACTAGAATCGCAAGGTCGTGGGTTCAATTCCTGCCGGAAGGCCTGTGTAGTTGCATTTTTCGCAACTGGTCCCGGTTTGGTCTTAAAATGTATATATTCTACACTCGAATTTTCCGTCACGCAAAATCCTTAGAACATAGTATCATCATGGTTCGGTGATAGTTTGTAGAATATATTTTTTATTAAATTTATTCAACGAGAATAACGGCCTTGTGAAGACATTTACATTTTTTGCTGTACAAGTTGCCGTGACCGTCCCGTCTGGCGCTCAGAGTTTTTCTCTGATATTATAAACTTACGGCAGCTTGTATATACAGCAAAAACAAACGAAAAAACTTTACCAACTTCAAGCTGAAAACACTACTAACATACATTTACATTTTACATTAATATAATCCCTCTAAAGATTGTCAGACAACTGTAAATGTTGGCTCTAATGTCGTCCGTGAGAAGCTTTATCGCAGAACGTCCGAGAAGGTACGTTTTTAATATAATGCTATTTAATATAATGCTATTTAATATCAAATCTATTTAAACTGTTTTGTTATCATGGAATCGCTTATATATGTCGAAAGGTTAACAGACATCTTTTATTACTTAAAGTTTTCACTTTTACTATTAACAAATGTTGCCAATATCAACTCCTATGGCTATTCATGGGCAATGGCATCGCTTAATTATGTTTACATAATTTGTGAACGAGTTATATAATGAAGAAACATTTAACAAAAAGAATATTCTATTCTTACATGTAATTAACATTATTAATCTCCTTTTTTGATGTAGCAAATACTGTTGGAAATAAACAACGAGCTGCAAGAAGCTGCCAGGAGACAAAACAGCTCGGTCCTGAGAAATAAAGAATACAATAACCTCGCATCAACTTCGAACACATTTTAACAGAAATGAAATCTGCGTGTCCTTTGGCCTTCCAGTTTCTGGAAACAATGATCCAACTCGATGATAATCCTGGGAAAAGGACTATGCCTTTGTCTTTAATCTTCGCAATCATAATGTTTCAAAGGTGTCACAAGCTAAGTTTGCTTCAACGACTCAACACCGTGTTATTATTTGAAGGCGGTGCAGAAAAAATGGTGATTATTTCATTTTTTACAACTGAACATGATTACTATAAATTTTATACGTGTCTTAACAGAGTGACAATTACAAAGAGGAAGGAGGTTTAAATAGCTAAACTGTAAGGCTTGCGCTAAACGTCGCAAAAAACAGACGAATTTAATTCGAATTAACTCCGTTGGTAATGCGACGTCGAGTTAAACGTCGAATTTCAGTCGAATTTATTTGTTTTTACTTGGACTCGTTGATCCTGAAAACGACTTCTTGAAAACATGACGCCGAATAGTCACAGACAGAAGCGAAACATTTAATTCGACGCGACGATAATTCGTCGTGTATTGAACACGCACTATATACCGTCGCATTATCCGTCTGACTCAGAGTCTCAGACGAATTTAATTGCCGAGACGAATTTAATTCGTGTGTCGAATTTAATCGAGTTATACGTCGCAGTTTCGTCGAATAAAATTCAAACAATTAAATTCGTCTAAGTTAAATTCGTCTATTGTGCGACGTTTAGCGCGGGCCTTACATTAAGAGATTGTGATGGAGATATTTTAAAGCATTACAAAGTTATATGTTTTGTTACGTCTATGTTTATACTGTGTAAAAGCTACTTGCTTGCCAATAATTTGCCTGACTAGACTTCGAGATAAAACTAGTGTGCTATGTAGGCAGTGTTGAAATACAAACGAAATATAGCAAGATTGTTGTACTGCCGAAACATGAAACTTAGGTGTCTATGTACGTTTCGAGCGGAGGTTTTCGAAGAAAATACGAATGGCTTTCCACGATACGTTAGACACTTTATATATACGTTCCATGTTTTTGCTGTACACCAACCTCTAACTAGAGTACGATTATTGCCTCGTTCCTCCATTGTAACGTTTTTAGTATGCCTACAAAGTGATGTTCTTTGTATTTTTCTATTGCTTTTTATCTGGAATTCCCAAGCGGCTAGTTCAGAACTGTTTTGTTCATAGTTCGTTTGGCACTTTTGCGCGTTTTAAGTCTTGTTTTGACATTATACGTATTTAAACATGTTTTTACAAATCCTCAAATGTAACTTTGCCTTTTAATATTATTCCATTTACATGTATTTTAGAAACAACACAATAAAATTATATAGTCTTCATGATTAGTTATGATGAAATCAACATCCCGTGGCGGGATTTTCCCCCAAGTCCACTCAAATTTTACATATTAAATATAGAATGACGTCAGTTTTAGATCAATCTTACAATCGCGGACAAGCATTATTTATTTTTTTATTTTGAAAGTTAAACTTATAACCTGACTGGATGAAAATATGTAATAACAGGCTAACAACAATTACTGCACTCTGGCGGCAATAGTCTAAACAACGTTTTTGTTATTTGGCACAACATTATTCTGAACGCGGATTTACAGTAAAACATTAAGTAAATTCATTAACATACAGTAAATATAGCATTGTTGCGTGTTGGGTTTTTTTCCAGTTAATTGAAAGATATAACAAATATGGTTTCTGTTTATCATTCCCTACGAAATACCCCATTATGGATGACATTTGAAATCATTTTCTGGATGAGGCTGTGCAGCAGGTCAAAGAGGGAAAGAAATTCGTCTTGGTGCTTGACAATATAGATTGGATGATACATGTACATGACATGAGAGCAGATAACCAAAACCAAATGGTTCATGCTGTGGCAAGTAGTTTGGTTTTTGACAGGGTTGCATCTGACCACTTACCAGACAATGGCCATAAGAAATCACTTGTTAACTGTGACATTCGAGAAGTCATCACACCAACAACTTAGGAAATAAATGATACAAGGCAACGTTACAAATATTTGGTAGCCCAAATATTACTTGAGGTTTTCAGTGCCTTTAAGTTTTTAAAGGACCTCTCATCTCTTTTGTCAACATGCACAAAAAATGGCTGAGCAATCAATTGTGGTACCATTACCTGTGCTGATGAAGGATGAAAAAAAAATTCTGACATTGCACAGGTAATGGATCAGTGTGAAGATTGGATCCAAGAAATTTATGAGAAAGCTGGACTCTGTTCTTCAAAGCTGAATGATGAAAGAAATACCATTCCAGATATTCAGCCTCCCTCACCACCTAACCAACCCAGATCCCATGAACCACCTGCCAATGATACTGAAGAGCCACTTGCAAATATCAAAGTGCCATGTTTTGGAGACCAACTCACTAGAGTTAGACTTTCTGGTGCAAAAGATCTCAGAGGTGGAGGCCACACCGTCAAGGACAGATTGGATCACCTCCATCCAATACGAATTGTTGATTGGCAAACTAAGAAAAGTTTTCTAAAGGTGATATAATTAGTAGTTTACAATTAAATCAAATGTTTGTAAACTTCTAAACAGGTAACAGGTGGAACATTGTTTGTATACAGCATACCATTGGGAAGCAATGTATGAACACTTTTTTTACTATTCCCAAAAATACAATTTATTTATTTACTATTTATTTATTTGCCGGTATTTATTTCTTAATGGATAATCTATTCATTTACTGCATAATTTATTTAATCTGCACATAATAAAATTCAAAACTAAACTATTGTTAGAACTTGTAGTTGTATTTTATGTATAATTTAGTTTTGAATTTTATTATGTGCAGCATTCTAAAATACTGCAAACACCAGAAAATAACCCCTGCGCTTATAGTTGCTTGAGCTTATTGCTTAAGCTTCCAGTCAGAGAGGACTTATTTTCAGAAGGGCTTATTTTATGAAGATCGTGATTTGTTGTTATATTTACATCATATTACATACATAATTCAGTAAAGAAATAAATTATTCATAATGGTAATAAACAAATTAATAAAATGTATTTTTGGGATGATAAAAATGTTCATACATTGCTTCCACATGGTGGTTATGACAAACAATGTTCAACTTGACCTCTGTTTTCTTCCTATATTTTCAATTTGCAGCTTGTTTTCAAAAAGCTCTACAGGAATTCCTCCAGAGAAATTGGAACATTGCGGTTTTTTAGAGAGAAACTGCAACGAAAAAATGAGTCAGATGAAATTAAGCACTTTGAGGATATATATATATATATATATATATATAGTTCAATCTACAGACACGGTGTTTCGCTGTTCAACAGCTCATCAGTGTAGCTTGGAACAATCTGAATGAATTTCATCAATTACTTATACACATGCGATCGTCGGTGACAACCGCATGTGGGACAGCATCGGTGAACTACATTCAGATAGTGAGAAGTGCGCATATATATATATATATATATATACAAAGCATGAAGTATAGTTTACCTTAAAGTCTTCGCTACCAGAGGTTTCACCCTAAACGGGTGAAACCTCTGGTAGCGATATATATATATATATAATTTTATATATAAGTTTTTTTTATATACGATATATATATATATATATATATATATATATATATATATATAAGTTTGAGCACTCTGGGCCCATGCGCACTTCACGCTATCTGAATGTATTTCACCGATGCTGTCCCACATGCGGTGGTCACCGACGATCGCATGTGTATAAGTAATTGATGAAATTCATTCAGATTGTTCCAAGCTACACTGATGAGCTGTTGTACAGCGAAACACCGTGTCTGTAGATTGAACTATATATATATATATATACACATTCTTATAATATTATCATTATTAAATAATCATTATAATGTATTATTATCTAGTACTTTATTTATAGAGAAGGAACAGTAAAGCACACAATAAAACTTTCATGCCTATAAAACAATTGGCTAAGACATTGGAAAAACATTGTCATTGGAAAAATTGAAGAATATGTTCCAATTCCTAATCATTATTTACTTTAAGGTAATGGAGAGAGGCTGGCAATAATCCACAAAATGCTATTACAGCATTTCAAGTCTCATTCTGGTTTTAATGCTTATGCTATTGAGATGTTCACTAACATAGTACAAAATGAGGTGGTTTTATCAGAAGCTAAATCGCATCAATGCATCTGGTCAGCTACAGTCAACTGGAAGGGAGGAGCAAGCAAGAATGTTGAAATTGATATTTTACAAGAGAACAGAAATAGAGACTTAAAGTCAATGATCAAGAGCATGGGAGCAAATAAGACGGACAAAGCAATTAATCGAGTAGCAGAGCAGCTGGAGGCATCCGTAAAATCATAGAGAATTTCGACCAAATGATGAAAACTGAATCTTCATCTCACACACACAGGTCTTCACATGATGATGAGGCTACAATTCTACAGGATCTTCAACAGCTAGGGCCCTTTACTACTTGTGCAGGAAGAATGCACAAATAATTTCCTAATTTTAAAAAGAACCCACTAGATGAAGTGGTGGCGGAAGAGATGGACACCTGGTTGGCTCGTCACAAAAGAAATCTGTTGATTCATGTCACAGACAACTAGTCTTGAAAGCTGGACTTGTTTGCCTGCTTAGACTTATTTTGAAAGCTTGCCTGTCCAATTGTACATGTAACATGCTATGATTCCAAGCAATGTAAACAAGTGCAATTTGCTTTGCAAATGTTGCAACAGCTATGGCCTGGTTGTACAGATTTAGGTTGTGTAACATCCATGAATTGTAGTAGTAATATATGAAGACAAGAATTCTTGCTTGCACAGTACTTTTTAATATTTTCATCCATGCCAGGTCCTTGCAATGTCTCTGTTATTGTAATACAGAGTTGCAATTGCAGGCTCTCCATTCCTTCCAGCTCTTCCAGTTTCCTGGATAAATTCTCTTACTGTAGTTGGTGGTCCAATATGGATAACATGTTCAACGTTTGATATATCAACACCCATACCCATTGCAATAGTTGCAAAGATTACTCGGATTGTTGATTGTTGACTTTTCAACTGTTCAATAATTTCCTCTTTCATTTCAGTTGTTTGAGGTGCATGAAATTGTCCAAAAAGTCTGTTTTTTGGTACCTGAGGACTATCCTTTGGGTAATACTGGTTATTACCTAGCAGGAAGAAAAACAGCCGATAAGCAAAACCGCACCATTTAAGTGGATGGTACACAATTGTTATAGGATAAGCAACACCTCGGTTGAGTAGGCCCGCTGCAATTGGCTGGAGAATGTCCTCAACAGCATCTGTGTCTTCTCCACGTATGTATTTAGCATAGAAAATATTTTCCCAGTCTGGGTTGCCAACAATCTCCACACAATTTTTTATTTCTAAAGAATCCATAATGGTTTTCCTGTCCTGTATATTGGCTGTTGCAGTTAATGCAAGAATGGGGGCCTTTGGGAATGATGCACTTAACATTCCAAGTTGACTGTAGTCCTTTCTAAAGTCAGTTCCCTTACATGACATCAGCAAACAGAGATAAAACATGGCCCTAACTACCTAAGTATAACAGTCGTGTTCAAAATTTAAAATTACATAGGAATATATATATATATATAGTTTATATATATATATATAGTATATATATATATATATATATATCTTATATATATGTACTATTTACAGAATGAGTGGCCGTTCTGTATCGGGGTATACAGACACGAGGCGAAGCCGAGTGCCTGTATCCCGATACAGAACGGACACGAATTCTGTAAATGACTTCTAAAACGCCTATTAAGGTAACTAAACAAAAATAAATTATGTTAACAGCTGATAAACCTTCGAGGTAAGGTTTAATAGGCTACGATTATTAAATTAGTGATACGAGCATGCGCTTTAATTTAATATTAGTCCCACATTTTCTATTCTAAGTGACGTGGCATAAATGGCCTTACTGGTCATCATTTGTTATTCAACAAATGTTGTGCAGTTGGGCAACAAATGTTTGCATCTTCATCTTGTATGAGGACGCTACCAGCGTACCTCACTCAAGACAGTTGAATGCGAAGCGAAGTGTCTGTACACTTGCTACAGAACTGATATGATCAGTGTCTGTAAATGTGATACAGAACTGATGGTTTTTTTTTACAGACACTGATATCAGTTCTGTACCGGGGTAAACAGACATTGATTAAACCTTAATTTCTTTTGAATTTTCCTCATGAATTATTAATGAGTTTTAGAAATATATATATAATATATATACAAACGAGCACGTGTGATTTTGTTCACGGAATGTCTGAAAGTGCTCAATACCATAAATGTAGAGCGAATATAGTATAGTTTAAGTGGGCTTACCTCAAAATGTTGAGTGTAGACAGATAGACAGACAGACAGACAGACAGACAGACAGACAGACAGACAGACAGACAGACAGACAGACAGACAGACAGACAGACAGACAGACAGACAGACAGGTCGACAGGTCGGAATGACGAGATAAGCGTTTTTCTTTATTTTGAACGTTACAAAACTACAATGGGTACCAGAGGCTCTGAGTTTGTGTTTGAGAGAGAGCCTCTGGTCTCGCGAGCTTCAAATCTCACTTTGGCGAGTTCAATATGTGAAATCGGCTTTTGATTGGCCTAAATTTCTGAAAGCGTTACTATTGGTTAATCAAAGCAAGTCACGCGTGACCGTGAGTAATTAAAAATATTAAAAACTTAAACCATACACCTCTGAGTCTCGGATTGCCGTTTCAGCTCACTGAAATACCAAAGCGAAAGTCTAGTTTTTGTGAACAGAGGAAGTCCGATAATTATTCTTTCCACAGTGAGTTGGAATTGTGATAAAATCCAGAGTTTCCTTATCGAAAACGAAGTAACGAACGAGTGTGCCAGACAGCGTGCTTTACTTACTATCGAGGACTTTGAACAATCGTAACATAGGAACATGCGTTTCAAATTTCACTCAACTGTGAGAATATCAACAGGAAGTAATTCACCAAAGTGAGATTTGAAGCTCGCGAGACCAGAGGCTCTCCCTCTCCCAAACACAAACTCAGAGCCTCTGCTACCCAGGGTATTACAAAACTGGCAACATGGGAAAGTTGAAGGAATCATTCCAACTGTGTTATTTTGCTATTTTCTGCTCAAAAACATCAATTTCACCGATAATTTGGCATTTGGAGCTTTATTTCGGAAAAAAACTTTTTTCCTCTCAGAATGGCGAGATAAGTGTCTTTCTTGATGTTGAAGGTTTCAAAACTGCCAAAATGGGAAAGTTGAGGGAATCATTCCAAATGTGTTGGTTTGTTATTTTCTGGTAAAAAAACATCATTTTCACCGATAATTTGGCATTTGGACCTTTACTGCGGAAAAAAACTTTTTTCGTCTCAGAATGGCGAGATAAGCGTCTTTCTTGATTTTGAAGGTTACAAAACTGCCAAAATGGGAAAGTTGAGGGAATCATTCCAAATGTGTTGTTTTGCTATTTTCTCGTCAAAAAATCATTTTCACCGATAATTTGGCATTTGGAGCTTTATTTCGGAAAAAAAACTTTTTTCGTCTCAGAATGGCGAGATGAGCGTTTTCCTTGATTTTAAAGGTTACAAAGCTGGCCAAATATGATTAGTTGGGGGAATCTTTCCAAATGTGTTGTTTTGCTATTTTCTGCTAAAAAACAACACATTTGGAACGATTCTCTCAACTTTCCCATTTTGGCAGTTGGGTAAAAATCAAGAAAGACGATTATCTCGCCATTCTGAGACGAAGAAAGTTTTTTTCCGAAATAAGGCTCCAAATGCCAAATTATGGTGAAAATAATTTTTTTGACGAGAAAATAGCAAAACAACACATTTGGAATGATTCCTTTAACTTTGGTATTTTGGCAGTTTTGTGATCTTCAAAATCAAGAAAAACGCTTATCTCGTTATAAACATTCAGTTGTCCTTCAGCAGCGTATATATGTCATAGAATAAGAATTTCAAATGAAGTCGAATCATTGCAGTAGAGAAAATTTTTCTGACTGCCCCAACCGGGAATCGAAACGAAGGATTCCCGGTTGGGGCAGTCACAAAACTTTTCTCTACAGCAGTGCTTCGACTTCATTTGAAATTGTTATTCTATCACATATATATGCTGCTGAAAGACAACTGAATGTTTATAACTTATGGTAGCTTGGGTCAAGCCGATTTCGTCCTGGAGAAAGATATCTAACTCTTCGTTTAGGTGGATTAGATATCCCCCGATGAGCTACGGTAATGTGTACGATATATAATATATGGATATTTCTGACTGCCTCAGCCGGGAGTCCCAATAGCTCAGTAGAGCGCGGGTACGTTAAACCAGAGACCTTGGGTTCGATTCCAGGTTGAGGTAGTCAGAAAACGTTTCTCTACAGCAGTGATTCGACTTCATTTGAAATTCTTATTCTATCGCTTATCTCGTCATTCTGAGTCGAAAAAAGTTTTTTTCCGAAATAAGGCCCCAAATGCGAAATTATCGGTGAAAATGATGGGTTTTTTACCAGAAAATAGCAAAACAACACATTTGGAATGATTCTCTCAACTTTCCCATTTTGGCAGTTTTGTAAAAATCAGGAAAGACGCTTATCTCGCCATTCTGAGACGAAAAACGTTTTTTTCCGAAATAAGGCCCCAAATGCGAAATTATCGGTGAAAATGATGTTTTTGACCAGAAAATAGCAAAACAACACATTTGGAATGATTCCCTGAACTTTCATATTATTTAGGCAGATTTGTAACCTTTAAAATCAAGAAAAACACTTATCTCGCCATTCTGAGTCGAAAAAAGTTTTTTACTGAAATAAGGCTTCAAATGCTAAATTATCGGTGAAATTAATGTTTTTGACCAGAAAATAGCAAAATAACACAATTGGAATGATTCCTTCAACTTTCCCATTTTGCCAGTTTTGTAACGTTGAAAATAAAGAAAAACGCTTATCTCGTCATTCTGAGTCGGGCTCCGGGCGCAGTTGCACTTGGGACAAACTGATCTCCATGACCGAGGTTTATCTGAATGGTATGCACAGTCCAGCGCGAGAGTGTAGTAAGATATAGTTAATTTTTAAAGTTGTTGAGTGTTATTCCATTTAATCTCAACTCATTTGGCAGGACATTCCACGTTCTGCACATTCTTGAAAAAAATGAGCGTTGAAAAGTGAGAGTTTTACATTTTGGTTGCCGGAATTGAACAAGTTCGGGAGATGAGTAGAATCTGGATATTCGTTTTGGGTGGTATGGAACAGGTAGGAGTTGAGGATCAATGATTGCTAGACCGTTAACAGCTTTGAAGAAGAAAATAAAATCAAGATATTCATGCCAGTATGAGAGAGATGAATCAACTAAATGAATCCATCTTTTTCAGTGAATTCTATAATTTACTTGAAAAGCTTGTTCCTGATCGTGGTAGCGGAAATGTCCTCTTAGCGGGCGATTTTAATTTTCATGTAAATGATGCAAACTGTGTGTCGGCAATGAGGTTCCTCAGTTTAATTACATCATTTGACTACAGAAATCACGTGCTTACTGCTACCCATAAGAAAGGCCATAATCTGCACCTAATATTAACAAGCTCAGACGACAAATTTGTATCAAACATAGATGTATTTGATCCTGCCATCTCTGACCATTCGGCGGTAAACTGCAAACTCTTGCTTGCTAAACCACCACCTCCTTTGAGGAAGCAAGTTCGTTTCAGAAATATAAAATCGATTAATTTTTATTCGTTTCGTGCTGATATAAAAAAATCTGGTCTACTTGAAATAACCAGTATTTGTACCTCCAACCTTGTCGACTCCTATGAAAGCACACTCACTACATTGGTGGATACCCATGCACCTATTAAAAGCAAGACAAAAACACAACGTCCTGCTACTCCTTGGTATACCCATGAGATTCAAAAACAGAAGATCATAAAGAGGCGCTTGGAACGTCGATGGAGGACTACACAACTTATAGTAGATAGAGAGCTGTATACCCAACACTGTGTTGCCGTAAACAGGCTTATCTCAAATGCAAAGACCAACTATTATTAAAAGACGATAAGTGACTGTGGGTCAGACCAAGGAGAACGTTTCAAGAAAATAGAGAAAATAGTTAAAGGGAGTCAAGGGACAGTAGTAATACCCCCACTATAGACCCCAAAGGGATGCCGCCTCATTAAATATTCAACTTATTATTTATTCATTCCCAGGCTCCTTTGGGACCTCCTAACCCTAACCTCATTATTTATGCTTACGTCGTCGCTTTTATCCAACCCCCTGGTTTACGTCATTATCAAAAGGCATTCGAGTTTTACTCCTTATAAGTAATAGTAATTACCTTTTCATTTATACACTTAACTCAAACGCCAGTTAGCACTTGTGGGACCTGTAGACGTAGAGAGCATGCGTACAGTAAACTTTAACAAAATAGACGTTCTTTACAAGGAACGAGAGAGAAATTGACAGAGACACTTTATATTTTTTATCTGAAACGTTGTTTGGAGGAATATAGAGAGTTTGGAGCAATCTAAATGTCTGAATCTGCTGAGATAATTTAACTCGAATATTATCTGAATAAGCTATGAATATTATATTAGGGTTAGAACCTAAATGGTCAACCACAGTAAGTCATCCTAGAATCATTGCTAACTAAACCCTTGTTCATGAGTGAAGGAAGATAGAATGAAGAATCACTATGAGAAGCTGAACTTAAGATACGTACGAATCAATCCGAAAAGCCGTGAGCTCAGAAAAAATGTATTGGCACATAGCAATGAAAAGCTTATATATGAATATTATATTTAGATATTTGACTTGAAGAGTAAGATATAGTGTGCGTTGAGGCTAATGTTTCTGGTTTCTTTGCCTTGATGGAAAATATTTTGAACAATATAGATGATAGACAAATTCCGGTGATGACTACCTTTAGTAAATAGACTAGCAATACGTTTATCTCCCCCTGATTGAGCCATAAGATCGAGGACGATCAGGTTACGTTGAGAGACTTCAAAAAAATCATCCGAGTCAATGTCGGAAGGTATACCGTCGTAGAATTCGATGCCTGGTATTGTTTTGATCATCTCAAGGTACATGGGCTGCCATTGTCCATAGCACCAAATGATACGTTCGGGAGGAGGATTAATCGTAGTTTTGGCGTTTTCCAGAAGTGTCTTCACCCATACGGTTTTGCCGCTCTGAGTACACCCTGCAACAATGCATGTAAAAGGATGCTGCATGACTGTAGATCCATTGATAACCGGGGAAACATGCCCGGTATTACTTTCTTGATGGAAATTTTTAATATGACGTTGAAGATTGCCTCTTGTCGAAAACGTTTTTCCGCAAGTGCTGCAGATGTACGACATGTTGACTCTTTGACGATTAGGAGTAAAATGATTGTTTCAAAGTATATTCGGACAATTTATTTCAATTTTCCCCCCGCTTATCTACCCTTTATCTTGCTCTTATCTTCGTTATCTTTTCTTTATCTTCCCTTAATCATCCACTTATCTTCCTCTTATCTTTCCCTTATCTTCGTTATCTTCCTCTTATCTTCCCTTTATCTTTCTTATCTTTTCTTTATCTTCCCTTTATCTTCCTCTTATCTTCCTTATCTTTCTCTTCTCTTCCTTATCTTCCGCTTATCTTCCTCTTATCTTCCATTTATCTTCCCTTTATCTTTCTCATCTTTTCTTTATCTTCCCTTTATCTTCCTCGTATCTTCCTCTTATCTTTCTCTTCTCTTCCTTACCTACCTCTTATCTTTCCCTTATCTTCCCTGTATCTTCCCTTTATCTTGTTCTTATCTTCCTTATCTTCCTTATCTTTTCTTTATCTTCCCTTTATCTTCCTCTTATCTTTCTCGTCCTTATCTTCCCTTTCTCTTTCTCTTATCTTGCTTTATCTTCCTTATCTTTTCTTTATCTTCCACTTATCTTCCTCTTATCTTTCCCTTATCTTGCTTATCTTCCTCTTATCCTCCATTTATATTCCCTTTATCTTTCTTATCTTCCTCTTATCTTCCTTATCTTTCTCTTCTCTTCCTTATTTTCCTCTTACCTTTCTCTTATCTTCCATTTATCTTCCCTTTATCTTTCTTCCCTTTTCTTTATCTTCCCTTTATCTTCCTCTTATCTTTCCCTTATCTTGCTTATCTTCCTCTTATCCTCCATTTATATTCCTTTTATCTTTCTTATCTTCCTCTTATCTTCCTTATCTTTCTCTTCTCTTCCTTATCTTCCTCTTACCTTTCTCTTATCTTCCTCTTATCTTCCATTTATCTTCCCTTTATCTTTCTTACCTTTTCTTTATCTTCCCTTTATCTTCCTCTTATCTTCCTCTTATCTTTCTCTTCTCTTCCTTATCTACCTCTTATCCTTCCCTCATCTTCCTTATCTTCCTTCCCTTTATCTTCCCTTTATCTTGCTCTTATATTCCTTATCTTTTCTTTATCTTCGCTTTCTCTTGTCTTCCTCTTATCTTCCTTATCTTTCTCTTCTCTTCCTCTTCTCTTCCCTTTATCTTCCTTATCTCCCTTATTTCCTCATATCTTCTTTACTGCCTCTTATCTTCCCCTTTATATCTTCCTTCCCTTCCTCTTATCTTCCCTTTACCTTCGTTATCGTCCTTTTATCTTCCTTATCTTTCGCTTATTTGCCTTATTTTCCCAATTTTCAGTCCCAGACCCCTCAAGGATATCGGTCGCAACTCCAAAATATATAGACATGTTCTGGTAGAGATTTCCTCATTTAGACACTGACTGTCAGATAGAGATATTTACCAACGAACAGAGGGCATTTCTTCAGTTTTGTGTCTTTCAAAACCCATACAACAACGAGCTGTTTTGGAGTCTGCGAGCCCTGAGCAGGTTCGATGTTTATGCGAGTGTGCGCACAATTTTTGGCAAATGCGCTACCAACTACCTCGTCAGGTGATTGAAAGACTTAGCCCTTACCAGGACGATCTACACATTTTGGTTGATCCCCGACGAAGTTTTAGACGAAAAAAGAAAACACTGTTCAAAACGGTAAAGGATTTCCAAACCTGTTGCTTGGTCCTGTTTTAGAAGGACTCACAGAAATGGTATAAAAGAACTAAAAGTTTCTACGATAGTCAGTTTAAGCGTGAACATCATGGTAGAAACAAGTCTCGCTAATTATCGCGTCCAACAAATAATATCACATTTACACTACGAAATCGATGAAGAGAAAGTGTCTTCTCTGCTAAACAGTTTGCTGATATCTCATAGTCTTCTCACGTGGAATTCAGGAGGGGAAATAGTATATAACGGAAGAACTATACCAAGAACAAATATCACTGATTTTATAGAATATTGTCTTACAGAATACGATGCCAAGATTCCCGAGCCCCTTGGTTTAGATATTTTTATTAAAGGACTAGCAAATATGAAAATTGATAAAAGTCTCATTGAAAATGTTCAAGTTTTCACCATGCTGGCACGTCACGAACATCAAGAGCCGGAATCCGAAAGCGAAGACGAAGAAAGCGAAGACGAAGAAACTGACTCCGAAAAACAAGAAGAGTCGGACGCGGAGCATTGCAGTGGAGAGGACTCGGAGATAAATGAAGAACTTACTGGAGAATGTAAACACTGTCAAAGTATTGTACATGTTGTATATTTACTTCAGTGTCCTAAATGTTCATGGAAAGATTTCTATCAGGATAACAATCAATGTAAATTATGTAACTTAGGATCTCCCTTATCTTTCTCACATTCAATTGGTTTCTGTACTGCATGTCCCAAGGCTAATATTACCGATGGAGCTAATGAAAATAATTTTGAACCGAAATAAAAAAATAGATAATCTTGAAACTCATCCTCGGAAAAATACACCAAACTTGACACCGGAGATAAAGCAAGAAACTGACGATCTTCCGTGGGGTTTCCCTGCTACACCTAAAACTTATTTCCTAACACCGCCTCCTACCGTTGAACAACCGACGCTTAAACATAATTTCTTTCATAACTGGGAGAGTTTGGACGGTGTTTGGAGAGAAGAGTATGAACATGACTAGATCAAAATATTTACCCATGACAAAAGAAGATGTGTCCCAATTATCATCAGAAGACAAGAAGGATTATCATTCTACTTTTAAAATAAAAACACCTAAATATAATCTAAGAAGCAGACCTTACTAGATGCTCGGTGTGAACTATTTATATGTAACGGTAATTTGTTTTGATATGTGTAAGTTTAAACCAAAGCGTAAATAAATATTTTAAACTGAATACTTTGAATTCTGTCTTATGAGGCGACGCGACGCTGTACATTTTCCATGGTTACACCAACGCCTCGCCTAAACTTGCCCATGCATTAATACCTCTTCATGCGCATTATTATCCCCCAAAGCTCATGATCACCCCCCTAAAATGAATTAAATATTCTACTTATATGCAAATCCGGGTATGTTTTGGTCATTAGACCTTTATTGAGTTGTAAATGGCTTTTCCCTTTTGTGTTCTGCACGTGCGAGAATCTTATAACATACTAAACCATAGCGACGAATTATTTAACCAAGCTCTGTAATTTTTCAAAGTAGGGTGTTTGGTCAGCGATGCTGTCGAATAATGTTCTTCTAAGTTTACAATTCGCTACCATTCAAGGCGACTCTTTTTAACTTCATACGGTTCCTATACGTATAAACATCACAAAAACGAACCAAATATCTAATATATTATTCAAAAGCGAACCAAATATCTAATATAATATTCATATATAAGCTTTTCATTGCTATGTGCCAATACATTTTTTCTGAGCTCACGGCTTTTCGGATTGATTCGTACGTATCTTAAGTTCAGCTTCTCAAAGCGATTCTTCATTCTATCTTCCTTCACACATGAACAAGGGTTTAGTTAGCAATGATTCTAGGATGACCTACTGTGGTTGACCGTTTAGGTTCTAACCCTAATATAATATTCATAGCTTATTCAGATAACATTCGAGTTAAGTTATCTCAGCAGATTCAGTCATTTAGTTTCCTCAAACTCTCTATATTCCTCTATATAAAGTGTATCTGTCAATTTCTCTGTCGTTCCTTATAAAGAACGTCTATTTTGTTAAAATTTTTGTTTACTGTACGCATGCTCTGTACACCTACAGGTCCCACAAGTGCTAACTGCCGTTTGAGTTAAGTGTATAAATGAAAAGGTAATTACTATTACTTATAAGGAGTATAAGTCGAATGCCTTTTGATAATGACGTAACTTCGGAAATCAGTCGGAGAGCTATCGGTGTTGACGTATTACACGGGGGGTTGGATGAAAGCTAGAGTTGGGGGGGGAGTTAGGGTTACTACGTCCCAAAGGAGCGTGAGAAATAATGACGTATGCATAAATAATAAGTCGGTATGACGTAGTGAAAACCAGGTGGGTTGGATAAAACGACGACGTAAGCATAAATAATGTGGTTAGGGTTAGGAGGTCCCAAAGGAGCCTGAGAATGAATAAATAATAAGTTGAATATTTAATGAGGCGGCATTCCTTTGGGGTCTATAGTGGGGGGTATTACTACTATGGACAGTAGGAAGAAAATATCCACCATGTGTTTCATCTGAGCAACTTGCAAATAAGTTTGCAGACTTTTTCGAAAATAAGATAGACGTCATCAGAGATGATTTGTTAGCAAAACCTATAAATTCAACACGCTTTCATACCACGGAGACAACCCCACTACCAAAAGACGCCAAACTTGCAACCTTGAAACCTATAACTACTAAAGATCTGCTTGTACTCACAAGAAAAATGGCTAAAAAATCATGTGTCCCTGATCCAATTCCTGCGAAGGTCTTAATGCTCTACTGACCTCTTACCGGTGATTATGAATATAATTAATAACCCTCTAGAAACAGCTACTGTACCTAATAATTTAAAACGTGCTGCTCTCGCTCCACGACTTAAGAAAGATAGCCTTAACACTGACGAATTTTCCAGTTTTCGGCCTATTTCAAATCTTAAATTTGTATCAAAATGCATAGAGAAAGTGGTAGCAACTCAGTTAGACCAACACATCACAGGAAACAACCTGGGTGAATCCCTGCAATCTGCATACAAAAAACACCACAGTACTGAGACAGCATTATTAAAGGTTCAAAATGACATCTTACTTAAGAAATGGCTCATGTTTTAGCGTGCTCCATCGAGTTATGGATGCACGCGGGAAATTGGGAGAGCACGAAAAACTCGTAAGAGTTGGTCGAGGCGTAGCCGAGACCAACTCTAGATTTTTGAGTGCTCCCCCAATTTCCCAAGTGCATCCAAAACTCGATGTAGCACACTAAACCATGAGCCATTTCTTTTATAATATAGCATTAAATCCTTTCACAAGCCGGCGAATCGTTTTGGATGTTGTATTTTCTTCTTTTTTGTTCACTAAAATCCAACCAAAAGGACAGTTTAAACTCGGTTACCCAGACCCAGTTTATGTCTTCTGGGTCGTTGTTCTTTATTACTCAATAAAATTAAATGACTCGGTATTTTGATAATATAAAAGGTTAAAGGCCATAATAACTCAATTTAAAACTCAGTTTTGTTTTGAAACTTTTCCCCGCACTTTTTTGCCGTGCTCCATCGAGTTTTAGTATCAACCAACTCGTGGTCTATTACAAATCCGACTTTCTGATTGGCTGAGCTACCATTGTCTATTGGTGATAAACCTTCTTATAGCTGGAATACTCCTATTCTGACCAATCAGAAGCCACGGCATTTTCACGCCGCAAGCAAAACCTGGAAACTAGGCTAAAAAATCAAACATGGCGTCTGCTAAAATTTTTGTACGAGTGAAGAAAACATTGGGTCGAAAGTAATGGAAATATATTCACTTTGACATTTTCGAATAAGAAAATGAATTCGCTTATGCCTATGGAGTACATCTACACCAAATTTGAAGCAAAGTAGTTACAATCTTGTGTTTTGTGAGCGATTGTTTACCATACACCAGCTATCAGCTCATAGAAAACTCGGCCTCGTTGTCTAATTGTTAAATGGAGCACGCACGACAGACAATCAAAAACGTTGCTATATCAAATCTATGTTATAAAAACCATTGACAATCAAAATTCAGTGATCCTAGTGCTCCTTGACCTTTCCGCTGCATTCGACACGATAGACCACGAAATACTACTGCGCAGGCTTTCTTCTAGATACGGAATTACTGGAAAGGCCGATGAGTGGTTCTTTCATAACTGGGAGAGTTTGGGGGACCGGACAGAGAAAGACTTAGCAAAGATGACTCCGGATGATAGAGAAGAGTATGAACATCATCTATTCATGACTAGATCAAAATATTTACCCATGACAAAAGAAGATGTGTCCCAATTATCATCAGAAGACAAGAAGGATTATCATTCTACTTTTAAAATAAAAACACCTAAATATAATCTAAGAAGCAGACCTTACTAGATGCTCGGTGTGAACTATTTATATGTAACGGTAATTTGTTTTGATATGTGTAAGTTTAAACCAAAGCGTAAATAAATATTTTAAACTGAATACTTTGGATTCTGTCGAATTGTCATTCGACTTATACTCCTTATAAGTAATAGTAATTACCTTTTCATTTATACACTTAACTCAAGCGGCAGTTAGCACTTGTGGGACCTGTAGGTGTACAGAGCATGCGTACAGTAAACTTTAACAAAATAGACGTTCTTTATAAGGAACGAGAGAGAAATTGACAGATACACTTTATATAGAGGAATATAGAGAGTTTGAGGAAACTAAATGTCTGAATCTGCTGAGATAACTTAACTCGAATATTATCTGAATAAGCTATGAATATTATATTAGGGTTAGAACCCAAATGGTCAACCACAGTAAGCCATCCTAGTATCATTGCTAACTAAACCCTTGTTCATGAGTGAAGGAAGATAGAATGAAGAATCGCTTTGAGAAGCTGAACTTAAGATACGTACGAATCAATCCGAAAAGCCGTGAGCTCAGAAAAAATGTATTGGCACATAGCAATGAAAAGCTTATATATGAATATTATATTAGATATTTGGTTCGTTTTTGAATAATATATTAGATATTTGGTTCGTTTTTGTGATGTTCATACGTATAGGAACCGTATGAAGTTAAAGAGAGTCGCCTTGAATGGTAGCGAATTGTAAACTTAGAAGAACATTATTCGACAGCATCGCTGACCAAACACCCTACTTTGAAAAATTACAGAGCTTGGTTAAATAATTCGTCGCTATGGTTTAGTATGTTATAAGATTCTCGCACGTCCAGAACACAAAAGGGAAAAGCCATTAAAACTCAATAAAGGTCTAATGACCAAAACATACCCGGATTTGCATATAAGTAGAATATTTAATTCATTTTAGGGGGGTGATCATGAGCTTTGGGGGATAATAATGGGCATGAAGAGGTATTAATGAATGGGCAAGTTTAGGCGAGGCGTTGGTGTAACCATGGAGAATGTACAGCGTCGCGTCGCCTCATAAGACAGAATTCGAAGTATTCAGTTTAAAATATTTATTTACGCTTTGGTTTAAACTTACACATATCAAAACAAATTACCGTTACATATAAATAGTTCACACCGAGCATCTAGTAAGGTCTGCTTCTTAGATTATATTTAGGTGTTTTTATTTTAAAAGTAGAATGATAATCCTTCTTGTCTTCTGATGATAATTGGGACACATCTTCTTTTCTCATGGGTAAATATTTTGATCTAGTCATCAATAGATGATGTTCATACTCTTCTCTATCATCCGGAGTCATCTTTGCTAAGTCTTTCTCTGTCAGGTCGCCCAAACTCTCCCAGTTATGAAAGAACCACTCATCGGCCTTTCCAGTAATTCAGTATCTAGAAGAAAGCCTGCGGAGTAGTATTTCGTGGTCTATCGTGTCGAATGCAGCGGAAAGGTCAAGGAGCACTAGGATCACTGAATTTTGATTGTCAATGGTTTTTATAACATAGCTTTGATATAGCAACGTTTTTGATTGGCTGTCTTGTCTCCATTTAGTCTTAAATTAATTTATTCGTTAATTAGCAGCGTAATCTGCAGCGTAATTGACTGGCACTCAACCATAACATACTCTATCAATTATTTACAAGGACATGTGGGTCCCGGACGGACTTTTATTTGGTAATTAGTCCCGTTTCAAGACTACACCTTGTCGCCTTCCATAGCCCCATAGCCCCACACCCACTAAACACCACCCTAATTGAACCCAAGTACTAATTACACCCAAGCACCCCCCGTCAAGCACCCCAAACACACGCCTAAGTTACCCCAACACCCCCAATCTTCTAACTTGCTCCTACACTGACCAAAAACCAAGTCATACTAGTTATTAATAACAACATTTATTTGAAACAATTTAATCTAATACAAAAAAAATTATAAAACTATAAAGGCAAAGGTACTATACTTATATTTACTACACATAGCAGATTTAGTTAGTCTTATAATGTCCATAACCCAAAGTGTCAGACCCATTATCTGAAATAAAACGTTTGTCATCATATGGACTTAGACCTATTTTATTTTATTTAATTGAGTAAATCTCATGATTTTCACTACGAATTTGATTCATGGAAGCCATAGTCTGTTTTTTTTTAAAATAGACACTCTTTGTAACTTGCATGCCGGATTTGTTGTTTTGTTACAGATTTCTTAATCCCCTTGGCTGTTTTCTTCTCTACTTGTTTGTTGTTCTCCGTATACATAATTGAATACATCTTCGGTCGAAGGCCAACAAACTCCTGAATAGGTATCCCATGCGTTTCATCTTTCATTTTCCCGAGAACTTTCTTGTTCGTTGCGCTGTGTAGAGGATGGTCTTGTGCATATTCGGAAGTATCGAATACTTCAATATCTTGTAGCATGTCCTGATAAATGTCTTTGGTTTTTACTTCGTAGCAAAGAATATCGGTGTCTGTAAATAACAGTTTCGCTTTGGGACCATACTTGTTCTTCATATACTCATAGTGGAATTGATACATGAGTACCTTGGATAGATCTAAAATGGTGAATCCAACGTAAATTGGGCGATTCAAGTATAACTTGGTCTTTCGCATATTCACTGCTGCTAGATCTTCAGAAAAAATGCGGAAGGAATCAAAAGATGGCGATGCAGTTAACTTGGACAATTTTGTCTTGTCATTGATCAATTTCACGTTGACTCTTTTTCGCAGATTCTCCATGGTTTTACCAAATACTGCGTTGTTCATCAGTTTGAAAACGTCCTTCTCGAAGTCGTTGGCTGCATGCTTTCGCTTCTCAGTGTTGAAATCAATGTATAACTTAAGCCATGGACTCTGCTGAAACACCATAACTCGATTAATCTTGGTCAGCTCCATCCCAAGTGCCAAGTATTGTTTCAGATTGCGATAGTGAATGACGTAATTGGTCTTGTCTTGAAGGTTTGGAACTAACTTGGGTACGCTAACATTGCGAAGCTTTAAATCCTTGGACAACTGTTGGCAGTAGGGTGATAACATTTCTGGTGGAATCTTCATTCTTTCGGGTGCTAAAGGGTAGTCATTGTGAAGGTCGTGTAATTCCATGGGATAGTGGAGATCAACTTCTAAAATATAACCTTCCACGTTGTCGTCTGGAATTTCTTCAATGTTGAGCGTGGAAATCTCTTGCTCAGTCAGCCAGTCGAACTCACCAGTTGGCAGAGGTTGCGACATACCCCAGCCATATAAATTATTGGCATCGAGGGACATCACGTAGGACGTTTCCTGCGTGGGATCGTAGTCAGGAACGTATGGGTTGTTGGCTTTGCTGAAACGATTGCTAATCATAGAAATTCCACCACGGAGGCCTTCTTCAATGAACAAGTACATGTCTGGATCGGTTAAGAGTTCAAGTTCGACATCGGTCATTTTCAAACACGCCTGCCAAGCCAAACCAGGACTTGTGTAGAAATGGCAGGGATCGAGGTTGTATGCTTTCAGACAGACGTTTCGGAAGTTTTCGAAGACATCAGCAAGGAGTAAGACATCGGACATGAGATATAAATCATGATAATCACCCATGTTCTGACAGTTGAAACAATCAAAGACACCTGTTGCGTGGTCGTAGTCAGCATCAGAGATATGTTCATCATTTAACATGCTGTAAAATGACTCTTTCAGTGGTGGACATCTTTCATCAAATTTCTTCGTACAATCCATGTAATCGTAAGGGTAGACACCTTTTCTCAATAGCAGGGACATTTTATCGTTTTCGATGTGTTTTTTGAGGGTGGAAACTTCTCAACACCGTTTTTCGATAGATTAGACACCAACTTGTCCAGTGATGCATTCATAAATTGTAGAGAGTCGATAAAATCCAAATTATCGATGGAGAAGGAGATGTACTTTTCAGTGTTATTCGGGATACAGTTAATTTTCTTATCCTTGAGTTTACCAAGTCCTTGCATAATCAGATGAGAGTCATAGCCGCGTGGATTGTGAAGAATGACAGGTATTCGTCCGGTAAAACTATAGTTCAAATTACAATCATTATGGGCGGCTCCGGGATACTTTCCAGTGAGGTGACAATGATCTCGAACGCGATCGGCTCCCAAATCAAACCCACAAATATGGCAATTGGCATCCTGAAACATCTGCTCTTCTTCATTCTCAATCCGCATGGGCTCGATAAAATCAAGTTTCTCTTGAATATATTGCTGTTCGGTCTCTAAACACTCGAGAAACTTATCAACGGCGTCTTCTGCGCGATAAATCACAGCAGGCTTAGAATACCTTTTTACTTCGGATACAACCATGTAGGAAAATCCACAAGGCTGATGATGTTGATACAGTCTTCTCTGTAGAAGACTTCTCTGGGTTTGGTGTAGCCGAGTCGATCTTTGTTGTTAGGCTCTCGAAATCGGCGTAGATGACAAAAGGCACTTTTAATTGTTTATGATAGTCTTTAAAGAAAAGCACTGCGTTATCTTCATTTGGGAGCTCGATGCGTTGTGGACCATGTTGACAGCAGTGAGGTTCGTGATCTTGTAGCAGATCTTCTCGGATAAATCCATGCAGGCAATAACGACAATAAAACATTCGGGCTTTTTTCGGTTCTGAGCGTAGAGTAATTTATTCAAATCTTTAATAAGGCAATAGTGTCTCGTAGTTCCTTGAGAGAATAGCAGTAGATTAACGTGGGTGTCAAAACGTTGTTTTGTTATGTAGATCGGGAACAGTACATCTTCAAAGCCAATTATGTTAATCGAAATATTGTTTTGTCGTTCAAATTTGCCAACTTTGTCGATGGCAATGGGAAACTCAATTCCATCAAAGTTAAGTTCATCTTTAAAATCCTGATAGTGGTGGAGTCTTTCGGGTTTTTTTCTCAGTTCAACAGGATGGAGGATTGCGAGAACTGACCACATGAAACACTTGTTATCGGAATTCTTGACGTTGATAATAGCCTTCTTGTTGGCTAGTTTTTTTGGTAGCGGGATATAACTGGAGTGGGGTATACTGAGCCATGTTTAAGTCAAAATGAATAATTTCATCTAATACCCAACCGCTTCCTTCTTTCTTATAGATGGCCAGGGAACTTGTTATTTTTTGTTTCGTTTCTTGAAATTGGTTTTCAAGTTTGTGCCTATTCACTGTTGTCATACAGAGACTACGGAAGTGAGGTTCGGCTGCCAAATCTTCACCTTCGGGTTTAGGTTTTACAAATCGTACTTTCACGCTAATAAACCACTTGAGTCCTTTCTTCTCTTTCAACTCTTTGGAAAGGTGATTTTGGACCGATTTGGATTTACCACGTAGAAACTGCGAGATGTCTTGTTTTTTATCTTTTCTCGGCTTGAGCTCAACTTTCTTTAGAGAATCTTTAAAAGCTGATGTGAGTTGATATGGATCATCATCGTCTTCCCGAAGCTTCTCCGTTTCTCCTCCACCAGTTTGGTTATCAGCTTTTCGTTTTTTCGGAGTAGGAATGTCATCGGCCTCTCCTAGTTTTCTTTTTCGAGTGTTCTCTTTACAGAAAATCTGCTGTTCAGCGAACTTATCCTGACGATAGAACTCCTTTGAACAACTACTACACGTATATGTCGTCGTCTTTAGATGTTTCCCTTCATGTCGCCTCAGGGCGTCTTTACGTGTAAATGATTTGTTGCAACACTCGCAGATGAACTTCTCGGCATTGTGAGCGGACCTCTGGTGACGTGTTAAACTCCTTAACTGACTAAAACTCTTTGAACACGTCCCGCATATGTGAGCCATCCTATATACAAAAGAAGTAAATGAGTGATGTAAAATAATGCATTTATGAGTAAGAATGTTTTACAATAGACGGATTACAAAATGAAAAAACCTTCCAACCCGTAAAGAATTTCTCTTCCCGTTTGCAGTTGGTTAAGGCTCGGACCATCATTTTGATACATGTTTATCCTCACCAAAAGGTTGAAATATATATTAATACATTTCTGTAACTTACCTTTTGCACATAATCTGAAAAGCGTTTTCCACGATTGATAATAAAAGTTCTGTTCAAAATGTAGGCATATATATCCAAAAAGTTCACTAACCACATGTGGGATAGAAAAATAAAGTACTGCGCGTGCGTAGTTGGACATTCTTAGACGTCACTTGAACGCCACTCTTTATTGATGTACGTTTTTTTTCGGGGTTTTTCTTCTACGATACAAACGGGGGAGAGCGAAGGTGCTACGCACGCAAGGTTTTAAAATAATATTGCGAGTAAATATAATCAATGTTTATACAGATAAGTGTGCTTTCTTTTGTTCGTTGAGACCATGTAATTCCTTAATAATCATTACGAAATCCACGTCTTTGTTCACGGATTGGGCGAAGCTGGACAAGTTCTAACATATTCACATCTTAACCGTTTATCTAGGTTTATGTTGTTTTCTACAAAGGTCTCTGTCGATCTGGTTTATCCTCTTACGTTTGTTCGTTAACCGACACCAACCTCTTTCGATAGATAAGCCGAAAGAGAAGGAATCAATGATGTTACGTTAGTTAGATATGCATTTGTTTCTTTAGTTTAGATTTGCCAACCAAAGTTTTGGCTAATCGGTTGCTAGGGTACGTCATGGCTGAATGACAATGCTGTTATGATGAATAAATTGATACAAGACTAAAAATTATAGGAATACACTAGTTTTTATAATACTGGTTTCTTTCGTTTTTATGAAATCTAGACACATATTGAAAATGCACCATCTTATAGCCTTTAATAAACCATTATCGGTATGTCTCAATGTCACTTTTCTTTCAGGTATTTAACACTTATTTTTATACTCGAGGTTGATATACATAATGTGTATCAGTTGGAAATATCCCGGATCTTACTAGGATTTCATCGGGACAGGTCAGCGTGAGATTGACAAACAGGTAGGAATACGGCTCTTTGATTCCAAAACGGACCAATCCTCACGTGCAGCAACAACTAGCTCCTAGTCTAATATTATATACGAGCCATATATACAAGTCAGTACGCTCAAATATTTCGGAAGAATAGGATTGATCGAGTAGTACCCCATGATTCAATGCTCCAATGATTCAATTTAGGGTTCAATGACTCAATCTTAGGATAAAAAGTAGCCCTAAGGGGCTTTTTAATACCCTGTGGCCCTATCACTTGAATGCCCGCTGACACCATAGCTCGTGAGTAATGAGTAACTCGTGAGTAAATGAGTAACTCATGAGTAACTGGTGAGTAATTCGTGAGTAAATGAGTAACTCGTGAGTAACACGTGAGTAAATGAGTAACTCTTTTATCTAAATCTAAATCTAAATTTAAATTTAAATCTAAACCTAAATCTAAACTAAATAGAAATCTAATTTTTATATAATATGGTAGGTAGTGAGACTTTCACTGGCGTTGTGTGAGAACTAATTTGGAGCATAATACTTAGTGTTCCACCACAGCAGCTACAACGCACTGTTATTAGTGGTATGTTTCATAAATTTGCCAGTTTATTTCGCTCATTTTTGAGCCTAATACTTTACGTTTGACCACACCAGTTAAGTTTCACGTGAAGTGTCTAGTTTCAGTCGGTAGGTCGTAAAATATGCCTGCGGTTTGATGTATGTTTGGGAAAAGAATGAAGCGTGGAAGGATTTATGTAGGTCTGTGTTCTTTGGATAACCCTCGACGCGTTTCGACCTTCCAGTCTTCTTCAGGAGGGATTTTGAGTCGATGTTGAAATCAGTAATGTTAAGACGAAATTACAGATATTAGAAGGCGCGTGCAACACTGAAGTATAATAGACAAGTTAAAAATAAAAATAAAGTCTTACTGAATGTCTGTGTAGTTTTGGTGTAGTCCGTAACGTACTGGCAATGCATCCGTGGTCGACTTTATAAATGAATTTCCCGCTCCTCTGTCCCGTGTCGATTATGTCGTTTCGTTATAGTATATATATACCGTGTGTATCGCGTGGTTTGTGGTTTTAGTTATGTCGCTGTTACGTCAGAAATAAAAGGGTTATTGTGTAATCTGTCCAGTGGTGAGTGAGATAGTACATCCTACATGTCGGTTAATTAGTGTTCGTTCCAGTTGTAATTACAATTGTAAATAAAATGTCGTAGTTGTCAGTATTCGCAGCAGTTTAGATGACGTCACACTTGAAAATTTGCAATAACAAAAAAACGCGTGTTTCTCGCGTGGGTTTGACGACGAGCACTTCACTTCACAAGTTTATACAACAGATTTCAAGGCTTTCAGTTTCTCAATAATAGCTCAATAGTTCTCAATAATATCTCAATAGTACTCAATAATATCTCAATAGTTTCTCAACAGAGCGTAACCTTCCCGCTCAGTCAGACCGCTGGCTTGGGTCTGCCCAAAACTTTCGTTCAATAAAAAGTCTCGAGAGCGTATTACTTGACGCTCAGTCAGACCGCTGGATGGGGTCTGCGGAAACTTTGGTTTCTTTAACAAAATAAAATAAAACAAGATGTTGAAAAACACCTAAAAAAGCAAACAAAACACCTAGTCAAATCGATGTAACAGGAGCGAAGTAGCTCAGTTGGAGTCTTGGAGATTTGTTTCAGATCTATTGAGATAGATTTATGCAAGATAGGAAACGTCAGAGCTTTGACACTACTTCTTACCTTGTAATTAATAGACAGAAACCTTTCCAAAAAGGAAAGGTTTAAAGGTAGCGTTGAAGATACGACAAGAGCACTATTAATATAGCAATAGCAGTCAGATCCAAACACGAGGCTGAACCGGACCGGACCGGTTTCACTTCTGCTGCCCCCCACGAATAACGCGATCACTTCTCGAATACCTGGCGATCTTGTCGACATCCGACGATAGCTGTCGCGTATGACGTAAGTGAGGTCCAAGACAAGCACTCACTCAAGCAAGATCACGCCGACATTGTGGCTCCCGCTGACAAGTCAGCGGTAGTCACAAAAATCAGACTCGTACGTGTAGAACACAAAGGAGAAAAGCCATTATAAACTCATCAAATGTTACTAATGAGCAAAACACCAGGATTTGCATATATGGTAGAATATGAAATTGTTTTGGTGGGTTAAAGGAGGATAATAAGGGGCATGAGGAGGTATTAATGCGTGGGCATGTTCGGGCGAGGTCATTAGCCTCCGAGCCCTCGGCTCTTGGCTCCGAGCGACTCCGAGCCCTCGGCTCTTGGCTCCTAGCGACTCCGAGCCCTCGGCTCTTGGCTCCGAGCCCTCGGCTCTGGGCTCCGAGCAACACCGGCTTCTCTAACCATAACTTTTCCCCCCAACCTAACTTCAATCCAACCCCCATGTAATACGTCATTCGCGATTGTTCTCCGATTGATTCTAGAAGATCGTCATTATCAAAAGGCACTTGACTTTTTTCCTTATAAGTATTAGTAATTACCTTTTCATTTATACACTTTACCCTCCTGATAGTCGACAGTTGTGGGACAAGTAGACGTACAGAGCGTATCATGGATATTAATTACGACGAATTAAAGGAAAATAACGTTGATATCGATAAAGACACTCATCAGTGACCAAATACGCAGAATATGTCTTCAACCCGTTTACGAAGAGATGAATGTTAACAACTTTGGACGAATTATCACCTATCTAGCTCTAGTGTATAAAGTAAACGAATCCTTGGATGAAGAAACGATCAGAGAAGCTGTGCGAAAACGATAAACGATTTGAGACGTATGAACTTGACAAAATATAAACGAAATAAAACTTTATCCCGATGGTTTGGTTCACTGCTTCTCAGATTGATATTTGCATATTTATCCTCAGTGCACGTGCAGGAGACAAAAGAAAAACTCATTAGAGGTCATTAAGGAGATTAAGCGCTTAGGCAAGTCTAGGCGAGGTCATTAACAGTGTTACCATAGCAAAACCGCGTCGGGTCCTTCATTCGTCTCAGGCTCCTTTGGGACCCTTTACTGTTACTCAACCCCCCGTGTAATACGTCACAACCGATAGCTCTCCGACTAATTCCCGAAGATCGTCATTATCAAAAGATGCTCGACTTATATAAGGAATAGGAACCAAATTTCATTTATGATCTTTACCTTACTGATCGACAGTCAGCAGTTGTGGGGCATGTTATAATATTCAAACAGAATAAGTCATCCTAGAATCATTGCCTACTAAACCCTTATATAAGCCGTATATAAGAAGAACTTAAGATAGTGTGAGGAATCAATTCGAAAAGCCGTGAGCTAAGGGGTTTAAAACGTATTAACACTGGCACATAGCAACGTAAAGCTTGGATGTGAATATTATATTAGATATTTGGTTCGCTTTTGTGGTGTTTATACGTTTAAGAACTGTGCAAAGTTCATCAAGGTTCGCTTTGGATGATAACTGTTACTGAGTTGTTAGTCTAAATATATTTTATTGTCGGAGTCTACTTCGGAATATTACAGAGCTTGGTTAAATAATTCGGTGCTATGGTTTGGTAGCTTATAAAAAAATAGGCACGCTAAGCGTGCATGTGACTACCGCTCATTGTACTGCTTCTAACGCGGCTTAAAGGCACAGTGTCACTAAGACGCAAATTTGTAAAATTCGGGGACAAATTCAAGTCAGCATGATTAAAGTCATAGTGAGCTATCAGACATTTCAAAACTTGGACAAAAAGTTCTATAGAAAATGCATAGAGATGACAATGATTTAAATGTTGCGGAAAATCATGGAAAATACCATAAGAAGTAACCTGAAAAACTGCAACTAAGTTTTCAAGGCCATCAACTGTCAGCAAGACACATGTTCCAGAATAACTTGCCATGTCATGCATGTGCTTTGAGTGAGAATCAAAGATTCTACAACTATTGTTCAACCAGTTAAACACTGCAACTGTGTTACAATCAATAGTTAACTAGAAATACGGGTATGCAACAACCCCTCGCCCGGCAAGTAAATAGTTACTGAAAGAAAGTTATTGGATGATAAAAAAGAAAGTTTTTGAGAAAGAGGATTGGATGAAACAAATTATTGCCACCCAATAAATAGAATGCTCTGTACTTGCCGCCTGAGTAAAGGTGTATACGGTATAGGGTATACTGAATGGTATTTCTCTGTTGTAAGTGCAGTCGTGCAGAGCCGTCCAAAAAAATGATATTTTTACTGAAAAATTACTAACGTTTTTGCCAATTCTTAATTCTGCATAGAATTAACACCAACAATTAGTTACATAATGTTTAACACAAGAAATGGAAATGTTTATTTAATGGGAAATGAAAGTCAACATTTAAAAACATCTATAAAAACTGTATACTAATATTAATACTAGTATAACCTAATTACTTAATTACTTTGTGTATACTTTACAGTTTTTAAATATATAGAGGGGCCGAGAGGGTTAACAACATGGCCACGCCCACGTCCTTGGCCACGTTCTCGGCCACGTCCTTGGCCACGTCCTCGGCCACGTCCTTGGCCACGTCCTCGGCCACGTCCTTGGCCACGTCCTTGGCCACGTGCGACAACAGTGGGGCAACATCTTGAGATGTGCCCCCTTTTGCGGCATAACCAACAGACCACTCCTTTAATAATCGAAATAAAAAAAGTAGTTTTTTTAAATAGAATGATTGAGTACCATATAGGTTTGGTATAAACACACATATAGAACTTACGTAAGTGGCAGTTTTCTTCCATATGCCCAAGGATGCCACATTTAGTGCATTATACTAAAATCTAAGTAATATAAATAAATAAATAAATAAAATTCCATGTAATTACACCAAATTAAGATGTTTTTCAAACAACTACATATAATAGATTCTTAAACAGAATTATTGGGATATGAATTTTTTATCAATTGCACGATTACTCTTTAATTCTGGCAGTCTGAAGGAGTAAAAGAAAGAATAGATTATGTTATGAAAAGATGCTTATACAGTATCCCGAGTTACATTTGTTTTATTTCAAATCCAGTGTTGAAGGCATTATTTGCCTGTACTGATGTTGCATGTGATGAAAACTATTTTGCGAGAGATCAGAATTAAGATTTTGATATAAAAGGAAATATGTGAGAAAAGAAAATGGTTTAAAAATTGGTGTTTGTAGGTCTGTAATATTTGGAAAAGTAGAATAAGGAAAATTCATACCTCTTTCATTTCGTCTGGGTTCTGTGAAATTAAAATTTCAAATTATTAATCACTTTTAATTTTGTAGGCAGTTTAGTTAAACAAACAGCAGTTATATTATTGAAAGTCTTACCTTCTTGTCGGTTTTCCTGGTTTATATCATAATCAGGATCTAAAAAGAAACAAATAATTTCGCATTGGTTCACAATTTATGTAACAGTCTATCATTTTATAGGTTTTCCCAACTCACCTTGCTCGTCGTGTAATTGACTTTGTTCCTCTGCAATGAATAGAACATGTTTAATTTAAAGAAAATTTTAAAGGATGTTTTAAATAGTTTGTAAAGTAATTTTAAAGTCTTAGACAGTGAAAATCGGTGAAAATGAAATGCCGGAGTGGCTATACGTGAATTTTGATCATGAAAGAAAAGACTCTGTTTTAAGTAATAATTAACTCAGCCATTCGACCCCACATTGGCACAACTCCTATTTTTCTCCGGGAACAATTGGGAAAAGTTGTGTAAGTACATAATAGCGTAATTTTATTGAACATTGTTAATTATTTACAAATTTTAAAAGTGCGTATTAAGCTGCATAATAATCTGTATTTTAATCTGTAAATAATGTATTTTAATAATTTTGTAGGAAGCAATATTTATTTAAACTGAAAGAGACATTTTATTACAAAAAGTAGATTTAGTGGGCTACTGGTAATTTAATATACATTGTAATGTTGATTTTACATTTATTAAAAGTTCTGTCAATAAACATGTGTGGTCTCTCCGTGCTTGTGTATTTCTTTTGCTTGTTGTAAAAGACATATTTTACTAATTGGCGAATGTAAACAACTGCTGTCTTGCAGGTCAACCATCAGTCGGAGTACTGGCAAAAAGATATCAGAACACGAACTTCAACAAAAATTAGACACAATTTAGTCCTCTGCTAAAATCTACACTTCTCTACATTTTTACCTCAATGTAAAGTATTCATGTTTGGTTTATGTTGTGGTTTTAACTCATGATTAATAGGTCAACTGATTATCATTGGTGTCTTAATATTGTGTTGTGTACCTACTGTACCTGCTGTAGAATGTGAAGCTGCTGTCTTGTGACTCACCAGTGATACCCTTAATTTTTCTGGAAGCAAAACCAAACCCATTTAGCTAGCACTGAAAAGGAGTCAAACATTGACAATAAGAAAATGTTGCAAATAAATATTACCAAATGCGATGATGTGTGGCATGGCCCCTCCCAAAAAATAACCTGATTTCTGCCAAAAACATCAATGGATTTGTCTGCATTTCCTAAACCTTTTTGGCTAGAGAATTCAAATTATTCTGTCTAAAATTTATGCCCCTTTCCTAAAAGTATACCAGCAATGTAATGCCTAAAAGTATATCCGCATTATTTTTATAATGGCTTACATGTAGGTGAACCAGTTTTTGTCATGATTTTAATGTTTTGTACTTTATTCAGCGGGACATACCAGTTTTAACGTACTCGTCTGGTTTCTTCAGAGCTCCTCATGTAGAAATACCATAGCATGCCAAATGATATATCGTTGAGTACCAGTAATCTAGTAATCTGGATATCGAAATAAAACTAAGAAGAATCTGTCAATCACAAAATTTCACAACATTTTGAAGTTTCCTACCCGGATGATAATTTCCAATTTTAGAATCTGATACATACAGTACATGTACATTGGCCTCCAAATCTACTCATTACTATTTTTCCAAAGTTATGGTGTGTGATTTGCAATTAGACATTTGCCGGCAGTTTTCTTGTCAACCTTGAAAGCGCAAGTACAATCATGTAATTGTGCCCAGTAACAGACAATTATACACTAACCTTTTTGTTTGCCACTGTAATACAGTATAAATGTACTGTATATTAATGCTTATTGTATGGTATGCATTAATTGTCCTGCCGACAAGAAAGGAGGTGTTATCAGCTATCAGCGAGTTTCATGTTGAACTATGATTTCTTGTAAAGTTTTCCTACTGTTGCTTGTTGTTTATAACGCCGAAGGTTTCGTCAGAAAAATCACGAGAGGAATTGCTTGTGACGATGAATTGCATTTATATGCTAACTTTGACAGGCCTTTATTTAAGCGGCAAATTGTATTTGCAGTTCGTCGTCCATTTTCGAAAGCCAGAATTGTATACTACCCGAATTCTACATCCACGTTTACCTCTCGGCGAATTATTTTGTCCGGAGATGTTGAATTAAACCCAGGAATGGATAGCTGCAGTGGAATCGATGGTACAGGATCTGAGAAACGGCAAAGTAGACCGAATATTAAAATCGCTCATCTGAATATACGTTCGCTTAAAAATAAAGATCACTACATTCTTGCGAAAGATTTGGCAATGAAGCATAAACTTGACATTTTCACAATGTCGGAGTCGTGGTTAGATAATTCTGTTGCTGATATCGAAGTGAATTTCCCTGGTTATACTATTTACAGACTTGATCGTCAAGGCAAAAGAGGAGGAGGCGTTTGTGCCTTTGTAAACGAAAGTTTTAAATCTGAACGGTTCACTGAATTCTCCTACATTGCTGAAAACGGTCTACATCAGTTATGGCTGAAAATTCAAGTAAGAAACTTTAGATCCTTTATCATATGTACAGCATATCGACCTCCGGAAACCTCTCTGGCATGCTTCGAAACAGACTTTAGCGATACGCTAATTTCAGTCATGACTTTGAATAAACCAGTTTATACCCTAGGTGACTTAAACTGTAATGTCCTCAACACAAGTGACGGCGAACCGAATGTACTTTTGGACTTCTGTGCGAGTTTCAATTTATCTCAAATGATTGATAAACCTACACGAATAACTCAGTCTTCTAGATCTTTGATCGATGTTATACTCGCTTCTAATAAGAATTTTATTAAGAAAACAAAAGTTATTGCAAATTCGATAAGTGATCATGATATGGTCGTCGCAGTCCTGAATTTAAAGAAATCTCGTCCAAAACCCGTGTATATTTCTACCAGGTGTTTTAAAAATTATGATGGGGAACGGCCGGTTCCTAGAGGAGGTTTCAAATGCCCCCTGGTCAATCTTAGAGAATTTTGATGATGTAGAGGACAGTTTGAATGCGTTCAATCTACTATTTAATCAAATTTTGGATCAACATGCACCCATAAAAAAAGTTAAACTAAGAGTTCGTCCTAACCCGTTCATTACTGATGAGATTCGTGAACAAATGAAATTAAGAGATCGTTGGCGAAAACAAGCTAGAGCCACTAATGACCCAATTGCTTGGTCGACATATAGAAATTTCAAACGTGAGATTAAACGGGAGCTACGAATAGCACAAAAAGTTTTTGTTGACCAGCGGATAAAAGATAACCCTAATGACGCTAGAAGTCTCTGGAAGACGATACGATCCCCTATGTGAATTTTTCACATATGGAATTTCCACATATGGAATTGGAACCTTTTCACATATGAAATTTACACATATGAAATTTACACATATGGAATTTACACATATGAAATTTACACATATGAAACTTACACATATGGAATTGGAACCTTTTCACATATGAAATTTCCACATATGAATTTCCCATATGAAATTTTCATATATGAAATGTAATTGACATGAAAATTTATGAAATTTCACATATGAAATTTTCATATATGGAATTTTAAATTGCGACATCAATCGCTTCAACTATTGAAAATTTGCATATATGAAATATGGACATTCAATCAAAATCCAATTGATGGCAAAGTTTTGCAGTATAACAAAAACTTCCCTGTACAGTCATGCATTTTCTTTTTTAAATTATCAAAATCTTCATATACGGTATCTACACATGTTTCTGTATACATTATATGATGACCTTACACAATATAGAATGGCATAATATCAAAACAATTAAATGCCAAATTAACATGATCAGATATTATTGATGTTGTTTAGATTAATTTAATTTAAGAAATAAAACATTTTACAACATATCTGTATAAGAACTACTGCAGTCAGAACTAAAACATGTTTTAAAACAAATAGTATATACATAATTAAAATATAAAACATTAAAATATAATAATTAGGTGTTACCCTGAGTGACAAATCGTACCAGACAAGTAGAGAAAACTCTACTTTGCCTGGCTGGGATTCGAACCCACGACCTTCGGTTTACTATAGTCCGATGCTCTACCAACTGAGCTACAGGTCAAGTTGGGAGCTGAAGGTTGAATGACAGTACTTGGGCTATTTGAATCCCAGCTGGGTTTGATCCCAGCCAGGTTAGAATCCCAGCCGGGCCAAGTAGAGTTTTCTCTACTTGTCCAGTATGGTTCATCACTTGGGGTAACACCTAATTATTATTCTCCACCCAAGTTCACTGTCCCACAATAATCGTTTAAAATAACATTAAAATATATATGCAAAGTTCTTTAAAAACAAACTATTTTTGTCCTTCCTCTGTACGCCTTTTTTGTTTACATGCCTCCTTCTCATCTTTTATTTTTTGTGTTATCGCATTCCGGACCGCAGCAGGAGTAACACCAGGATAAGCCCCAACAACATAATCTGAAAAATAAACGATATATTATTATATAAATTGAAAATGTAATTTTTACATTGACCAATTGATCAAAAGTAATAAATTTCTGTGGTACATCCCCATGATTAAATTTATTATTTAATAGCAAGTTTCGTCAGGTACATCTTCAGAGCTAACAATTATGGTAGAGATTACCGGTAATCAATAATTTGTACATGGATGTTGAGTCCACAAAAATGTACTACAGTTTAGAAAACTCTATGCAAAACTACAAACAGCATGATGAAGTGGTTTTTAAAAAATTCATGATAAGCTACTCTATACATTACAAAAAACATCATCTGAGTTCTAGAATGGGACTCCAACCCACTAGCTTCTGATTTCTTGGTAGACACTTAAATCAACAAGCTTTCAAAGCCGAATAAAGTTATTAATGATATTTAAAATGTAACCAGTAACTTAGTACATTTTAGTATCATATGTATCGCTAAACTTAATTGACTCACAATTGGTGTGACTTGTAGTCTGGTTTGAGTTCTCGTCTAGCACTCAGATGTGTTCAGCTTGCCCACAAACTTGAAAACCTTCACTACAGCATACATGATACTGTAATGTAGACACATATATATATATATATATATATATATATTAATTAATTAGGTGTTACTCCGAGTGACGACCCATACCGGACAAGTAGAGAAAACTCTAGTTGTCCCAGCTGGGATTCAAACCCGTGACCTTCACGTTTAATAGTCTGATGCTCTACCAACTGAGCTACATACAGGTCAAGTTGGGAGCTGAAGGTCCTGAACCTGTATAGCTCAGTTGCTAGAGCATCAGAATGGTAAACTGAAGGTCGTGGGTTCGAATCCCAGCTGGGCCAAGTAGAGAATTATCTACTTGTCTGGTATGGTTCATCACTCGGAGTAACACCTAATTATTATTCTCCACCCAAGTTCACTGTCCCACAATATATATTGTAAAGAGAAAAATCACCAACATTTAAATAATATACTTAATAGAAACTCACCAGTTATTAACTTCGTCTTTCCAGAATCTAGCATACATGTATCAGATCTCCGTTACCTTTTCCTGTAAGCGAGGATCTTTGTAGTGTTGCCCGATCAAACAAAACAGACAAAAGGGTTTTTGTCATTTTTGAAAAACTTTTGGATCTGTCCACTTCCATCAGTGCAGTTGGAGAAAGAAATGCCTAAAATATGGGTGAATATGTAGTTAATAAGAGAAGAAGTTTGATATATATTACACTGTATATTATATATATATATATATATGAATATATGAGTAGAATTTGTTCTCAAGCTGTTTACTCAGAAAAATGTCTGAGTATCCCTGATGGGAGTCGAACCATCAACCTTCTGATATCTGGACAAACGCTCTGCCGACTGAGCCATGGGACTCAGACAGTATTGAGAAGGATAAATCATGATCTGGTTTGTTTCTGACATGCGAACGTCATTCTCGAAGTCACAGAGTGTAAACAGCTTGAGAGCAAATTTTACTCACATTACACCAAGCTACAAACTTCACACCACATACATATATAGACAGCCTGTTGTTTTATTTCATCGCTGAGCTTTCAACCTGTTGAATCAGGCTAAAGTTCATCAGAGCAATCAGCAATCATGTTGGCTCATGTCACAAACAAAAGCTGGATATGAAATACAATTTTGGCAGATTGGTCTGACTGATGAAGGCCTGAGTCAACAGGTAGAAAGCTCAGCGATTAAATAAAACATGGTGTTTCCACAAATTTGACTTAGCTGAACAATTTGTCACCATACAAACTTTCAATAATTTAAAAACTTACTATTAACTGATCCCTTGTATTGGTTTTATTGCTACTGTCATCAACAATAACATCAACTTCACATTCAACTGAAGGAAAATCATCTGGTTGTTGAGAAGTGGACTGACTTTGTGGAGTAGATTGCTGTAGGGGAGTATCATGTTGTTGTTGTTGCAGTAGAACCTTGTTGAAGATTTGAAGATTGTTGAGGAGAATGCCTTTGGGGAATACATGTAGACTGCCTTTGACCAATTTGAAGCACAGGTGATGTAGATCGGACAGTACTCATCTGTTGTGGCCCATCATTTGGTGTTTTTTTACCAATGTCTTTGTGGAAAACCATGCTTCTTTTGCCCAAGTTACTCAGCATGGTTGTATCTCTCACAGCATTTCTTCCATGACACTTGTCTTGTTTGTCTCGATCCATAGAACAACAACGTACTTCATATTTATATAAAATGTGGTCGTAAAATAAACAACCGGATCAGAAGATGGCGATAAAATCGGTCTAAAAACGCTGAGACGTTTTGAAAATGGCGCTCGAACACGAGGAGAAGTCGATGATACAAGCAAGCAGCCAAGGTCGATGTGCATTGTGGAAGGAGTAGGCATGGGTACTAGCTAGCTCCCCCCCCCGGTACAGTATACTGTGACAGTGTGACCACTGACTTCACTCGAACCATGTGCTCAAACAGGCAAACTCAGGCCCGGATTAACCATATGGCAGAAGCGGCATATGCCGCGGGCCCCGCGCTTCTGGGGGCCCCGCGCTTACTCTTTTCGAATTTTTTTTAACTGTTTCTGTGCTTCAGCGCGGGGCCCAAAAAGCGCGGGGGCCCAAAGACGGCAAACAGCGCGGGCCCCCAAAAAGCGAGGTCCCAAAAAGCAAGTCCCCCAAATTTTTAAAAAATGAGCAAAGCAAAATTCAAAAAAGGGGGGGCCCGATTCCCGAACGTATTTTGCTAACCCGTAGCGGCATTTCTACCAAGAATCGCACATGATATCAATTATGTCACTTGATACAACTCCGTGAACTCATATTACAAATATATACAACACGCTGTTTATCAACATTCTCTCTGATTCACTTAAATGTCAGTCGTTTCATCGTTTCATATAACAAGCAAAACTGGCCTAGAGGAAGAAAGAACTTACTGGAACTTGGTAAGTTATACTTATAGCTTATAATTACTAGTTATATCAAGGTCGCCGGTCGCCCCCGTCGCCAGACAGAAAAACGCGAACCAGATAGAAAAACGCGAAGATTATTGCATACATAAAGATTAGCTCTAGTCATCTAGGTAAGTCTAATTCCTAAATAGTTTATTGTTAATGTGTTATATACCTAAAAATAATAGTTGTAAAAATGTTCCAAGTTGACAATAGTTTGTGCTATACGTTTGCGTGGACGTAGATGCACTTAGGTCTTAGGCACTACACGATTACTGACAGTGACGGGATTTATTGTAATTAATTTCAGATAAAATAGAAGAGCTTACAACATAATAGACTATTGCGTATTAAATTGTGTGATATTTTATTATTTTGGACTAATCAAGGTAGAAGCGCATTTTATTATTGTGTAAACTATTAAGATAGTCTATTCTTAAAAGGCAAGTAGAAGCGCATTTAATTATTGTGCAAATTATTAAAATAGTTTATTCTTAAAGGCAAGTAGAAGCGCATTTTATAGTTGTGATTTCGACGGGAATCGACGGGTTCGTGAGATTAACAGCTTTATTTCAACAGCGTATTTTATAGTTGTAAGTAGTTTTATATAGACAATATAGATAGTGGACATCTAGTCAGAAGCACATTTTATTGTTGTGATTTCGAACCAGCTGATGTATACGGAATCGGATCAAGTTGCACCCCTAGTATAAAGATACACGTATTATCTCCACGGCTACCAGTATATCATAATCAGACGGTGCAGTTTAGTGTTAACTATTTCTAGTTATAATTTATTTATTGTAAAATAGAATAGCTTACAAAATAGAAACCTGCCGCTTTAAATTGTGTGATATCGTTTACTAGACATACCTAAATACATATACCCCTGCCAGCGGTCTTCCCTGAAAATTTATGCTAGAGTTATTTTTAGGTTTGCAATTGCTATGAGTTCTAGTAGCGGTGGCCGCGACCGTGACAAAAATCGCACATATAAATCTGGAGCAACGAAACGGAAGGCAAGGGAAGAACGAGTTGCACGGGAAAGTAAAGCCTTGAGCAAAGTGCCAAAAATATCCGAACTTTTTCCCAAGAGCAGCGGTGGCAATGCAACTGGTAGCAGCGAAGATCGCGTCACGGATTTCCAACCTCCGCAACAGGATGAAGATGCTTCTGGTGAGTCGACCACTCCGATCTCGACAACAGTGACTGATTCTGTACCTGAGGAACCTGGTATGTTTGCTGAATCTCTAACATCAGATGATCCGTCCATTTGTACCGATGCATATTCCAGTGATTTGGGGCTATGGCCTGCTAGTGTTTCGGACAGTATGAGGGAATACTGGGCAACAAAGGGAAGCAGCCAATGCAGAAACTCGAATGCAGATTTTAGCGCGTCTTCTACCAGATACGAGGGAGAAAATTATAGTCGGCAGTGTCAGAAAAGCTTATTCACATACACGCATCAGCTGACAAAACAGGAACATTCTCGAACCTGGCTCTGCTACTCGCCATCTGGACATTCAGTATTCTGCTTTGCATGTAAACTGATGACCGACAGCTCAGTTTTTGCGAAGCAGGGATACAAGGACTGGAAACGCGCTTCTCAATCCATTCCCCGTCACGAAAAAAGTGCAGTGCACCGAGAGGCCATGATTAAGCTACTCCAACGCAGTGATGCTGGCTGCCGCGTTGATGCAGAGTTGGTTAGACAGGTGAATGCGGAGCGCGAGTATTGGCGTGGGGTGCTTAAACGGATAGCAGAAACTATCCGTTACCTATCGGAGCGCGGTTTACCATTTCGTGGTTCAGATGAGGTTATTGGATCACCCACAAACGGCAACTACTTGGGCACACTGGAATTGTTGGCCATGTTCGATCCATTCCTAGCGCAACACATCAACAATAACGCAAACAAGGGACGGGGTCACACCTCCTATCTGTCGAAGACAATTTGCGAAGAGTTTATCAATTTGCTAGCAAATCGTGTGCAAGAGTATATCATTACGGAAGTAAAGTCTGCGAAGTATTTTTCGGTTTCAGTAGACTCAACTCCCGATATTACTCATGTTGACCAACTCACCTGCATTCTTCGGTACGTTTTGCCATCGGGTCCTGTTGAACGATTCTTGACTTTCCTCGACATGCAAGGTCACAGTGGAAAAGAACTAGCGGAAAGCTTGCTCAAGTTCTTAAAAACGAATGACATTGATGTTGCTAATTGCCGCGGCCAGTCGTACGACAATGCGAGCAATATGAGTGGGAAATATAATGGCATGCAGGCCATTATTCGAGAACAATGTAACCTGGCTGAGTATGTGCCCTGTGCCGCACATTCCCTCAATCTTGTTGGTCAGTCTGCCGTTGGTTGTTGCGAGCTAGCTGTTAAGTTCTTCGGTTTCGTTCAACGCCTTTACTCCTTTTTTGTTGCCTCAACCCATCGTTGGAAAATTTTGACTAATCAACTTTCAAGCCAAAGTCGACCAACAGTCAAACGCATGTCTGATACTCGCTGGTCGGCACGTGCAGACGCTACGAAGGCTCTAGTTGAGGGTTATGACGAAATCAATGCTGCTTTGGAAGAAATCGCTGATGACGATGAGGAGAAACCCGAAATTAAAGCAGAAGCTCGTGGTATGGCCTCCTATATGAACCAACTCGAAACTGGAATACTCGCAGCTTTGTGGCACCACATCCTGCATCGTTTTCACGGCAACAGTCAAGTCCTGCAATCAGCCGACCAAGATCTCAACTCTGCAGTTGCAATCTACGAATCCCTAATCGAGTTTGTCCGTAAGCTGCGGGAAAGATTTGAAGAGTTTTGCGCCAAAGGGAAGAAGCTCAGTGAATGTGACCAGTTCGTGGACGAAGTTAGACGCGTCCGTCAACGAAATCGCCGTTACGACGAGCCAGGATCAGCGCCTGAAGTGCCACAGACTCCAGCCGACAAGTTCCGTACGGGTAGTTTCCTGGTGATAATTGATTGCCTTGACGCCGAGTTGCGGAAACGACTGGGCGCATACACTGGCATTGCTGCAAAGTTTGGTTTCCTGCGAAACCTCAAGGATCTTCCAGATCAAGAAGTGATCCAAAGTGCGAAGAGCCTCCAAGAGGCATACCCAACGGATTTAGAAGCCTGTCTGCCAGACGAATTATTACAGTTTTCTGGTTTTCTCAACACAGAATTTGCTCAAAAATCATTAGATACAACTACATCTTCAGCTGTAGCTGCAACTTCTTCAGCCCAAGCTACGACCGACACATCCTCTGACAACAAGTCTGATGACGAATCCGTCATATTGGTCATAACGAAAGATGATGACGACATCCATTTAAACGTGGAATCGCTGGAAATGCGAATGTACAGACTTCTTGTGTCAAACAACCTGGAAACTGTATTTCCAAACACGGTGATTGCATTCCGCATTTATTTAAGTTTGATGATTTCGAACTGTTCTGGTGAAAGGTCGTTTTCCAAACTCAAATTAATCAAGAGTCAGCTCCGAGCATGCATGAAACAGGAGCGACTAAATAACCTCACTCTTCTTAGCATCGAAAACAAACTTTTGCGGAAAATTGATATGTCTTCGATTATTAACGATTTTGCTCTTCAAAAATCGCGTAAGCATAACGTGTACAAAACATCTGCAGAATAAGACTCAAATGACAATTGTTACATGCCCATACCAATCATGTATATGCGGATATTGTTCATATGTTCTATTTTACCATGTAAATAATCTATTTTCGTTTAGTTGTTATATGTTATTCATATAAACTTCATAAAATATCAGTTTAAATATAATTATTTGTATTTATTGTTTCGGTGAATATGCAAGCGACTTTTCAAATTTCAACGCATGCAATACAAAATATATCGAATCTTTATTATATATTTGAGTCTTTTTGAATTCAGCGTTTAAAGTGCCTGGGGTGGGGGGGTCAAGGGGCCCCGCGCTGATAATATGCCACGGGCCCCGCGCATGGTTAATCCGGGCCTGGGCAAACTATATTAAAACTTCCTTCGTGCTGTCCTTTCGCCTAAGTTTTAGTGTTTCATAGCTTGTTCTGCTAACTTGAAACAGGAAATGTTTTGGTAATAGCATTAATGCAAAACCGTCAAGACAGTGACAAATGTTGTCACATATGAATTGAAGAAAAATCATATGTGAAATTATTTTCGTTTCCACATATGAAATCCTTCATTCCATATATGAAATTATTTATTTCATATGTGAAAAATGTTGTCACATATGATTTGAAGTAAAATCATATGTGAAATTATTCAGGTCACATATGAAATCTGGCATTTCATATGTAGATTTCTTTTCCACATATGAAATCCTTCATTTCACATATGAAATCCTTTATTCCATATATGAAATTATTTATTTCATATGTGAAAAATGTTGTCACATATGAATTGAAGAAAAATCATATGTGAAATTATTCCGGTCACATATGAAACCGGCATTTCATATGTGAATTTCTTTTCCACATATGAAATTCTTCATTTCACATATGAAATCCTTCATTTCACATATGAAATTCCAATTTCATATGTGAAATGACATATGAAATTTTCGTAAGGGTCTTGTATACCAAAGAAAACTGTTGGCAATAGAAGTTTCAATAAAGATGATAAAGACGTGGCGAATGAATTTAATGAATTTTTCACATCTGTCGGTAGAAAAACAATGGATAAAATTAAGGTAATGGCTGGCGAATGTAATTACACTCCACAACAATCTTTTGTCCCAAGAAGTTGTCCAGTCTCAGAGCAATTTGCTTTCGAGGCTGTGGAAAGTTGTTTTGTTGAAGATATTATTAATTCAATGGGGAATAATAAAGCCCCTGGCATAGATAAGATAACTATTGGTGTCATTAAGGATTGTTTACCCGCTATTCTCCCATGGATTACTAAAATAATTAATGATTCTTTGGATGGTGGAGTATTTCCAAGTGCTTGGAAGTTGGCAGAAGTGTGTGCTATTACCAAGGATGGCGATCATGAACAAGCCAACAATAACAGACCTATATCACTTCTCCCTGTACTATCCAAAATATGCGAAAAAAATTGCGTTTGTTCAATTGTCGTCGTATTTGGATATGCATGAGAGACTCTCCACCAAACAAAGCGGAAACAAAATATGGCATTGTACAGAGACGTCATTGATTCATTCTACTGATACTATTTTCAAAGCCATGGACCAGAAGAAAACAACTGCGGTGGTATTGTTGGATATGAGCAAGGCGTTTGATAGTGTAGATCATTCTATACTATTAAGTAAATTGCTAGATATTGGAGTTTCATCATCATGTCTCGTGTGGTTCAGAAGTTATTTATCCCAGAGATATCAGGCAGTCAGAATAAACTTGGTGTTGTCGGAGAAATTACCAGTGGTAAGTGGTGTTCCACAGGGTAGCATCCTTGGGCCGCTATTATTCAGTATATACGTGAATGACTTACCTTCCGTTAGTCAAGATTGTTTATCTGAATGTTACGTGGATGACACAAAACTCCTGATGTCCTTTCGCGTAGAAGAATCCAGAATCGCCATGACGAAGATCAATAGCGACCTTCTACGAATACGCAATTGGTGCTTTGATAATTGTCTTCTGCTAAATCCTAACAAGACGAAACTGATGGTCTTCGGCAGTCGGCAAATGATTAAGAAATTACCGGATTTCAAGCTGTCGTTGTTGGGAAAAGAACTTGTACCTGTTGAATTCGCGAAAGACCTAGGAGTTACGTTTGACTCTAATTTGTCTTTTGACAAACATATTTTAGCAACTGTCTCATCATGTATGTCAAACCTAGGCCAAATTAGTCGCGCAAAGCATGCTTTTAGTAAAGATTTATTAGTGAAAATCATTAATGCCCTAGTTTTTAGTAAGCTATTTTCTTGTTCGTCTGTGTGGTCAAATACTTCAAATAGTAACATACGCAAGCTTCAATGCGTACAGAACTTTGCAGCTCGAATTGTAAGCGGTAGACGGAAATTTGATCACATTACCCCTGTATTGAAGGAGTTGCGCTGGCTTCCTGTTAAAACTCAGCTATATTATCGCGATGCTACGTTAGCGTTTAAATGCATGACGGGTTCTGCATCTTCTTATCTAGCTTCACAGTTTATACCTAGAGGTGAAGTGACAGGACGTAAAACACGAAGTTCACAGAAACTAAATATTCCGCTGTTTAAGAGTGCTGCGGGTCAAAAAACATTTTTTTATAGAGTAGTAACTTTATGGAACGGTATTGAAGAGCGTTTGAAATTATGTGGTGCAATTTCTAGTTTTAGATATAATTTACGAAACCAGCTTCTTCAATAACAATTCTAGAATATTTGAACAATTTAGTATAATGCATGTTAATAAGTCAGTAGTATAATAGTATAGGTAATATCTTAATTAATTTTTTTGTAAATTGTCACTGAAAAGCCCCAATGGGGAGTTGTCAATAAACTTCTATTCTATTCTATTCAAAACAGTGGTTAGTATTATTTATCTACCTAGAAAGCACTTACATGATACCATCCAGTAATATGTAATGTGCCCAGTAACAGACATTTTTCTATTTTGCTCCAGTCCAGTAACAGACATTTCAATCTTGGTAACACACAAGCATATGCAGAGCACTTTCAAGATTGTCTTCCTTGAAAGCACACAATACAATGTAGTGTGCACCTAGTGACAGACATAGAATTGTCTTGCCCAATGTCATTTTTATGATCATGGTAACCCAGTTTTGTCTATTTTAGTGGAGCCCCGGCTTTAAATCGGTCAACCTTGAAAGCACATAAAATAGTAATCCGTAATAATACACTGTACAGATATTTATGTACATGTATTGATGTGCCCAGTAACAGACCAATGATATATTCTAGATGTACAGCTGTACCATATTTATACTGTACAGTAGGTCTAACTCTTGAATCTAAGAAAACGTTTTTGGTTCTTGTACTCTACCGACCGCCCAACACTGATCTAGATCACATGAAAGAATTTAAGAAATCACTCCATCTTGCTACAAAGGCAACGTTTGATCACTTAGTCGTTTGCGGGGACTTTAACCTTCCACACATTGATTGGTCTACGGGTACAGCTGTTAACAATGACGATATTCACCATTATTTCGCTAAAACTATTAAAGACAACTTATATCAGCTCATTGACTTTCCAACTAGAATTAATAATATCCTAGATCTAGTTCTTACCAACTCTCCAGATAAAGTCATGAATATTCAAGGTTTCCATGACACTCTAAGTACAGATCACTTACTTATTAGTTTTGAACTTAACCTTAAAATCAACAAAAAGCCTAAAGTCAAGCGTGTGGTTTTCAATTTCAAGAAAGCGAATTGGACTGGTCTCAAATAAGTACTAGTAAATACCCCCTTCGATACTTGCTTTGTTCCTGAAGACATTGATGCGTCACTTTCAAATTGGTGTGACCTGTTTCGCTCAATCGTTCATAATCATATCCCTAAATGTTCCTCAAGAAATGTTTACGATCACCCTTGGATTGATGAAGAGTTATTGGCGCTCATAAAAAAGAAAAACACTCAAAGAAAAAACTGCTAAGGACAAAACACCCTGCTGTCCTTGAGAAATTTAAGTTGCTCCGGCGCCAAACCAAAAAGCTTATCTCCAAGAAAAAAAGAGATCACGCCAATAAACTTAGAGAATCGATGTTTGAGAACCCTAAACGCTTCTGGTCATTTCTGAAATCATCGACCAAAACAAATCAGACCCCAAATTTTATTCGAAATGGACAATCCTTTACGACCGACAGCCGCAACAAAGCCAATTTGTTCAACAAATTTTTCCACTCCGTTTTTAGCCCTGGCGATGTAGATCCACCTTCCACGCTATCCACTTTAACTGAATCTCCATGTAACCAGCTCTCCGACATCGAACTTACAATCTCTGAAGTTGCCGCAGTACTTCGCAATTTAGACCCGAATAAAGCATGTGGACCAGATGGTATTCCGAGCAGACTATTGTCGCGGTCGCTAACGAGATTGCCCCTTCGTTGTGCAAAATATTCAATATGTCTCTCTCTCTTGGAATGGTACCTGTCAAGTGGAAGTTTGCTAATATTACCCCTGTTTTTAAAAAAGATGATCCCACTATCACATCAAACTACAGACCTATCTCTCTGCTTTGCGTTATCTCCAAAGTCTTGGAACGTTGCGTCTATAACCACTGCTATCATCACCTCTAAAAAAATATACCATGACGTTTTCGATTCCGTAGCATCAGGTAATGAAGTTGATGTAATCTATCTCGATCAGTCAAAAGCCTTCGACAAGGTCCCTCACAACTTGTTGTTGCTTAAACTAAAACGTCATGGTATCAACGGATCTCTTCTCTCGTGGTTTGGTAGTTACCTCACAGATAGACACTAAAGAGTTGCTATAGATGGAACTTTTTCTGACTGGCTTCCTGTTACCTCTGGTGTACCACAAGGGTCTATATTTGGTCCACTGTTGTTTATTTTATATGCCAATGATGTCCCTAACTACATCCAGTATGACTAAAAAATTGCTTTGTTTGCTGACGACTCCAAGCTGTTCAAACCTATTCTCAATCCAACCTCGAGTTACAACCTTCAGAGTGATCTTAACTACTTGCACAGTTGGAGTTTGGACTGGGAAATGGAGTTTAATAAATCTAAATGCAAGGTCATCAGCATTTCCAGGAAAAAGACATCGACAATAGAACCATCATACACCATGGATGGTCAGCCGTTGGAGTGCGTTCCTTATATAACGGATCTTGGTGTCACTGTGTCAAATGATCTGTCGTGGTCAAGGCATATTGAAGGAGCTGTGGCCAAGGCTAACAAGACGCTTGGTCTTGTTAAAAGAGTATGCAAAGATCTCCCTGATAAAAAAGTCTCGGACCACACTTATAGTGGATCCATTTCCAGCAATATACAATGGACGGTCACCCACTGGTGGCAACTGACCAAAGTCACCAAGGAGGATCACTGAAATACCACCAAATGGCTTATCTTCATTCCCTGTACCAGCACGCAATCTATTGTCTAGCCATGACAACATTTTGTGACCAATCATCGACATTTCGTCAACAATGAGGTAAGCCTTACCTTCCAGTTTTAACTGTAAGCGTTGCAATGACTCACCCTGTAGGTCTCTATACTCACGTATAGGAAGTTGTGCAGCAGAGTGTAATGTCTGACCATTAATACTGAATGCTGCAATGCCTGTTGTTGCAGTTATTATACAACTGCCACCCAAAACCTGTTTTAAAGCAGTGATTAGGTATGTCCTACCTGTTCCTGCAGTACCACATACAATCATGTTGACTTGGCCAGGTTTCTCACCATTTTGCATATGAGATGTTATAATATCATATGCCAATCGTTGCTTCTCATTTAGCGTTGATGGATCAATGGGCACTTCATTGCTCAGTTGCACATTGTGGCGTTGCCCTTGTTCTTCTGCATCTTTTCTCTGCTGCTAGATCCACCCAGGGCATTCTCTGAGCATCTCCAATGGAACTGATCTTGCAGCTGCATACCAGTCGTTCCCAACCCCCAACAGCTGATCACCCAACTCCTCATATTGTTGGTTCAATCTGCATAACAGCATCCAGTCATCAAGTTCATTTTCTGGATCGTTGGACATATTTTCGTCATCATTATCATTACCTGTGTTTGCATCATTACTGTCATCTTCATTTCCTTCACTTGACATGTGTTGGAAAACTGTGTCACGCTCTTCCTCATGACCTAAAACATTCTCTGAAGCAAAATCAGTTTCAAGGAACATGTAGTAGGTGTTGATGAACATTTCTTCATTCTCATCATTATTGTCCCATGCATTTGATGGTTCACCCTCCCAGGGTTTGAACTTGATCAACTGAAATTTGCAATATATGCCAAAATCAGGCCCATGAGGGTTTGCCGACACTTTTGGAAAGGTCCTCACAATATATGGTACTGGTCGGTTTCTTATTTCAGACCTGATTCTTGTGTATTGTGACACATACTGCATCAAATTCAACTGAGATAAACTATATCTAGCATATATCTAGCACAAGCATTCTGATCAACAATTACCTGCAAATCAACATTAGCTCGCCAATTCTCAAGCATGACCCTATTATGTGAGTTCAATCCAGGGTCATTTCTTTTTGTCACCAACTCTGTACTCACCTTGTCATGTGGCAACTTCTCATAACAGTTTTGTTTCCTCCTCCAATGCATTTGGGAAACCAAATCTGCATTCTGCAGGAACATCATAACCTTTCTGCTTCAAGCAGTAAGCTGGGCTGCATCTTGTATGCCTCTCCACAGTATTCACCAATCTATGGTAGTCACCATCTCTATTATCAACTGCACTTGGTCTGACAGATGATGGATGTGGCTCAGGAATTTGCCATTGTTCATCAGGTAATTCCCCATTGATTGTTGTCACCAGGCAGTCAACATATCTATTAAATAATAAATTAAAATAAATAATTACATAGTGCATAATTACAAATGTCACTCTCTTGGTTCTAGTCATACTGTAAATGCCCTCCAATGTTATCTTGTTTTTTATTAACATTGAATTAGATAAGCCGTTTGATCCTCAATGGTGTTTAAATGGTCCAAAAGCCAATTATGTTAAATATAATCATAAAAATATTAATGTCCAATAATTAACAATATTTGCTAGGTAATGGGAAGGTTTTACCTCTATAACTGTTCCACTTAATTTAGGTTACTCACCTCACTAACTGCCTCTCGGCTTCTCTCCGACGGACAATATCATCCTGGTAAAATAAATCAAAATCATCCCTTGACATTGTAGTATCAGCTTGGCTGTAACCCCACCCCTGGGCAGCTTGAGCTCGCAACAATGGAATACCAGGGGCGTTGTTTAACCGGGCACACCCATGTGCATGAATACTTCCCCTGGCCTGATATTCATAGCGGAACCAATGCCACTCTAAGGCCCGTTATTATCTGTCATAAATAATTCACCAGTTAACGATTCCCCACTATAGGTTTAATTATATGTTTGCCCAGTTACGCTTCTCCCCAACCTACCACCATCCCACTATCACTGATCCAGGTCTAACTTCCAAAGTCAACCAATTGCTAACTGGGTCCATCGCCATTTCAACAAGAACCACCTACTCTTCAGGCGTCAAAAGATATCTAGACTTCTGTTTTAACCACCACCTAGTCACCGTCAACAACCTTGTACCCATTCCCACAGAAGAAACTCTGGTTTATTTTCTTGCCTCGCTTCAAGACAAGGTACAGTACCACACCGCCAAACTCTATTTAGCAGCAGTTAAGAACTTTTACCTCGAACATAACTATCCCATTGATACAACTCAGATGCTCCAACTCTACCGCATACTCAAAGGTTTCAAACGTACATCAGAAGTAAAACGACGTAAACGTGAACCAATGACAATCTTCATCTTGAGCCAGTTATGTGACTTACTAAACCCAGGACTTTCAGAGGATCTCGACACTGTTATGCTCTGGGCCTCGTTCACGCTAGCCTTCTTTGGTTTCCTACGCGTCAGCGAATTTACCTCTCCACCACCTGGCAAAGTCGGACCATGCCTGACTGTTGACGACGTGTGCTTTACACCAAGCATCCAAAACCCAACTTCAATCTCTGTACATATACGACAATCCAAAACTGATCCGTTTCGTGAAGGTTCTACATTGTCAATTGCCAAAAGCAATTCTCGTATCTGCGCCGTAGAAGCTCTTCGCGATTACCTGCTTCAACGCAACCCGGAAAACGGACATAAACCTTTGTTTTCTTTGACGTCTGGAGAAGCTCTTACTCGGACAGTTCTAAACCTTAATTTAAGTTCTTTACTATTATGTTTAGGTTACCAAGAAAAACATTATGCTCCGCATAGCTTTCGCATAGGGGCAGCTACAACAGCTGAAGTTAAGCTGCTAAATTACCCCCATGGCTAATTAAAACACTAGGCCGATGGCGATCAGACTGCTACGAAGTATATATAAGGACACCGCACTCTATCATAGAATCAGTTCCAGCCACACTGGTTTCAATTATTAATCCTTAAAACTTAGGTAGGCTTAGCTATACTCTGTTCACACCTAGCAAAATCACAAAAAAAAAATAAATAAATAAAAAAAAAAAAATAAATAAATAAATAACATATATATATATATATCTAGATCTATATATGTATATGTACATGCGTATATGTATGTATGTGTGTGTGTGTGTATGTATGTATATGAATATGTAGCTATAGGGAATAGAATTGATTTGAATTGTAATTGTTTTATCAATCGCTTGCTGAGTTTAAAAATGCTCAGCACAACAATCAGTTTCTTTGGGTGGAAACTTGGTCCTTCAAAGATTAGGTTAGACGTAACAGTGCTAAAACTAATTCAAAACTTGGACTAAAATAGTCCCGACTAGCAAAACGTGGTCTTATCATACAGCTTTGCTTGATTTCTGTATTTTGCGCTTGGTGTGAGCTGGGTATTAATATCTACAACAAATTATCTCCAGAGACAATTAATGGCAGGTAGTGGTGTCCTCCAGGCCGGAACATGAGGGCAAGGTCCTATCCAAAAGGAGTGCCATGGCCCTTACCATCACTCCGACCTTGTTCCTCCCGCTTTCTGAGGGCCCTTACCCTCAGAACTGCACTACCTGTCTTAGAAAATACAGTATTTCCTAGTTACTCTGTAATATTTAGGCTTCACGTGGGAATTGTCACTAGTTCCAATTGGTGGCGGGAAGTGGTGTCCTCCAGGCCACACTTCACCCACGGTGAAGCCCACACGAGGACATGAGGGCAAGGTCCTATCCAAAAGGAGTGCCAGGGCCCTTACCCTCACTCCGACCTTGTCCTCCCGTTTCTGAGGGCCCTTACCCTCAGAACCGCACTTTCCGTCACCCAAACTATTGCCACAAAAATTGCGTATAATCATTAAGTGACAATTTATAGTTAATATAAATTATGGTTAATGATATAGCAATTTCACTTAGTTTGTTCTGCCCACGAAGTCATCATGTGCCCATCACGTGCCCAGCACAGCCTGTACACTTGTGTACAAAACAACCAATTATCCCTAGAATACAACCTTTGTCTGTGCCATAACAAAGGCACCACACAACTAAGCACTAATCCAAGGCATGCCATTATTCATTTCGATCATTCGCGCTTTTACTTTCCTGGAGTAAGTTACTCAGGGAACGATAATCAAGAAAATAAAGCGTAGGAGATAAAGTTTTTCCCCACCCACCTCCCTTCTAACAGCTAATCAACCAGCAGGATTATTTACTGTAAAAAACTAAATATATACCAGTTAGGCTAAGAAAAACGAGAACTTATCAGCGTAGCACTAGAAAATTAATGTAAAATATGTTATTGTTCATTTATCAATAAAATGTTGGTGGCGGGAAGTGGTGTCCTCCAGGCCACACTTCACCCACGGTGAAGCCCACACGAGGACATGAGGGCAAGGTCCTATCCAAAAGGAGTGCCAGGGCCCTTACCCTCACTCCGACCTTGTCCTCCCGTTTCTGAGGGCCCTTACCCTCAGAACCGCACTTTCCGTCACCCAAACTATTGCCACAAAAAATTGCGTATAATCATTAACTTAAACCTAAACTTAAACCAAAACGTAAATCTAAAGAAATCTAAATAAATTTAAATCTAAATCTAAATCTAAATCTAAATCTAAACTAAATAGAAATCTAATTTTTATATTTTATGGTAGGTAGTGAGACTTTCACTGGCGTTGTGTGAGAACTAATTTGGAGCATAATACTTAGTGTTCCACCACAGCAGCTACAACGCACTGTTATTAGTGGTATGTTTCATAAATTTGCCACTTTATTTTGCTCATTTTTGAGCCTAATACTTTACGTTTGACCACACCAGTTAAGTTTCACGCGAAGTGTCTAGTTTCAGTCGGTAGGTCGTAAAATATGCCTGCGGTTTGATGTATGTTTGGGAGAAGAATGAAGCGTGGAAGGATTTATGTAGGTCTGTGTTCTTTGGATAACCCTCGACGCGTTTCGACCTTCCAGTCTTCTTCAGGAGGGATTTGTAATGTATGTAATGTAATGTATGTAATGTATGTTGAAATCAGTAATGTTAAGACGAAATTACAGATATTAGAAGGGGCGTGCAACACTGAAGTATAATAGACAAGTTAAAAATAAAAATAAAGTCTTATTGAATGTCTGTGTAGTTTTGGTGTAGTCCGTAACGTACTGGCAATGCATCCGTGGTCGACTTTATAAATTAATTTCCCGCTCCTCTGTCCCGTGTCGATTATGTCGTTTCGTTATAGTATATATATACCGTGTGTATCGCGTGGTTTGTGGTTTTAGTTATGTCGCTGTTACGTCAGAAATAAAAGGGTTATTGTGTAATCTGTCTAGTGGTGAGTGAGATAGTACATCCTACATGTCGGTTAATTAGTGTTCGTTCCAGTTGTAGTTACAATTGTAAATAAAATGTCGTAGTTGTCAGTATTCGCAGAAGTTTAGATGACGTCACACTTGAAAATTTGCAATAACAAAAAAACGCGTGTTTCTCGCGTGGGTTTGACGACGAGCACTTCACTTCACAAGTTTATACAACAGATTTCAAGGCTTTCAGTTTCTCAATAATAGCTCAATAGTTCTCAATAATATCTCAATAGTACTCAATAATATCTCAATAGTTTCTCAACAGAGCGTAACCTTCCCGCTCAGTCAGACCGCTGGCTTGGGTCTGCCCAAAACTTTCGTTCAATAAAAAGTCTCGAGAGCGTATTACTTGACGCTCAGTCAGACCGCTGGATGGGGTCTGCGGAAACTTTGGTTTCTTTAACAAAATAAAATAAAACAAGATGTTGAAAAACACCTAAAAAAGCAAACAAAACACCTAGTCAAATCGATGTCACAGGAGAGAAGTAGCTCAGTTGGAGTCTTGGAGATTTGTTTCAGATCTATTGAGATAGATTTATGCAAGATAGGAAACGTCAGAGCTTTGACACTACTTCTTACCTTGTAATTAATAGACAGAAACCTTTCCAAAAAGGAAAGGTTTAAAGGTAGCGTTGAAGATACGACAAGAGCACTATTAACATAGCAATAGCAGTCAGATCCAAACACGAGGCTCAACCGGACCGGACCGGACCGAGCCCCATGCTCTTGGCTCAGAGCAGCTCCGGCTTCTCTTTATCTTCCTTTTATCTTCCTTATCTTCCTTTTATCTTCCTTATCTTCCTCTTATCTTCCCCTTATCTTCCCCTTATCTTCCTTTTATCTTCCTTATCTTCCTCTTAGCTTCCTTATCTTCCTTTTATCTTCCTTATCTTCCCCTTCTCTTCCTTATCTTCCCTTATCTTCCTTATCTTCCTTTGATCTTCCTTATCTTCCACTTCGCTTCCTTATCTTCCATTATCTTCCTTTTATCTTCCTTATCCTCCTCTTATCTTCCTTATCTTCCTTTATCTTCCCCTTATCTTCCTTTTATCTTCCTTATCTTCCCCTTATCTTCCTTTTATCTTCCTTATCTTCCTCTTCTCTTCCTTATCTTCCCCTTATCTTCCTTATCTTCTTTTTATCTTCCTCTTATCTTAGTTATCTTCCTTTTATCTTCCTCTTATCTTCCTTATCTTCCCCTTATCTTCCTTTTATCTTCCTTATATTCCTCTTACCTTCCTTATCTTCCTTTTATCTTCCCCTTATCTTTCTCTTATCTTCCTTATCTTCCTTTATCTTCCTTTTATCTTCCTTATCCTTCCTTATTCCATTTATGCTTAATGGTTTATAAAGCTCTAAATAATAAAGTTCCTGGTTATTTAAATGACCTTTTTGTTAAGTGCTCAGATTATATTTCTTACAGGTCTAAACTTAGGGATAGTGAAATAAATTTAGCATTAACTCAAGCTCCCAGAACTGAATGTTTTAAGGGAAGCTTCTCGTATAGAGGTGTGCAAATGTGGAATTCTCTTCCACACGATTTTAAAATACCGCAATCACTAACTACTTTTAAAAACAAATTGTCTGATTTGAAAAATTGTCATTGTGTATCTTAATTGTTTATAATTATCTATTGTATATTTTTATTTTATAAAATTTGTAAAAATATTTAATATATATGTATATATCATCATACGGCTTTCATGTAAAGAAGTGTTAACTTATGAAACTACCGTATTGAAATAAAAGTGAATCAATCAATCAATCAATCAATCCTCTTATCTTCCTTATCTTCCCCTTATCTTCCTTTATCTTCCCCTTATCTTCCTTTTATCTTCCTTATCTTCCCCTTATCTTCCTTTTATCTTCCTTATCTTCCTCTTCTCTTCCTTATCTTCCCCTTATCTTCCTTATCTTCCTTTTATCTTCCTTATCTTCCTTTTATCTTCCTTATCCTCCTCTTATCTTCCCCTTATCTTCCTTTATCTTCCCATTATCTTCCTTTTATCTTCCTTATCTTCCTCTTCTCTTCCTTATCTTCCCCTTATCTTCCTTATCTTCTTTTTATCTTCCTCTTATCTTAGTTATCTTCCTTTTATCTTCCTCTTATCTTCCTTATCTTCCCCTTATCTTCCTTTTATCTTCCTTATATTCCTCTTACCTTCCTTATCTTCCTTTTATCTTCCCCTTATCTTTCTCTTATCTTCCTTATCTTCCTTTATCTTCCTTTTATCTTCCTTATCCTTCCTTATTCCATTTATGCTTAATGGTTTATAAAGCTCTAAATAATAAAGTTCCTGGTTATTTAAATGACCTTTTTGTTAAGTGCTCAGATTATATTTCTTACAGGTCTAAACTTAGGGATAGTGAAATAAATTTAGCATTAACTCAAGCTCCCAGAACTGAATGTTTTAAGGGAAGCTTCTCGTATAGAGGTGCGCAAATGTGGAATTCTCTTCCACACGATTTTAAAATACCGCAATCACTAACTACTTTTAAAAACAAATTGTCTGATTTGAAAAATTGTCATTGTGTATCTTAATTGTTTATAATTATCTATTGTATATTTTTTATTTTATAAAATTTGTAAAAATATTTAATATATATGTATATATTATCATACGGCTTTCATGTAAAGAAGTGTTAACTTATGAAACTACCGTATTGAAATAAAAGTCAATCAATCAATCAATCAATCAATCCTATTCCTTATCTTCCCCTTATCTTCCTTTATCTTCGCCTTATCTTCCTTTTATCTTCCTTATCTTCCCCTTATCTTTTATCTTCCTTATCTTCCTCTTATCTTCCTTATCTTCCTTATCTTCCTTTTATCTTCCTTATCTTCCTTTATCTTCCTTTATCTTCCTTATCTCTTATCTTCCTTTATCTTCCCTTATCTTCTTCTTTATCTTCCTTATCTTCCCCTTATCTTCCTTTTATCTTCCTTATCTTCCTTTTATCTTCCCCCTTATCTTCCTTTATCTTCCTCTTATCTTCCTTATCTTCCCTTATCTTCCTTATCTTCCTCTTTCCTTATCTTCCTTTATCTTCCTTATCTTCCTTCCTTATCTTCCTTATCTTCCTTATCTTCCTTATCTTCCTTATCTTCCTTATCTTCCTTATCTTCCTTATCTTCCTTCTTCCTTATCTTCTTATCTTCCTTATCTTCCTTATCTTCCTTATCTTCTTATCTTCCTTTTTATTCCTTATCTTCCCTTATCTTCCTTCTTATCTTCCTTATCTTCTTCTCTTATCTTCCTTATCTTCCTTATCTTCCTTTATCTTTCCCTTATCTTCCTATCCTCCTCTTATCTTCCTTATCCTCCCCTTATCTTCCTTTATCTTCCCTTATCTTCCTTTTATCTTCCTTATCTTCCTCTTATCTTCCTTATCTTCCCATTATCTTCCCCTTATCTGTCTTTTATCTTCCTTATCTTCCTCTTATCTTCCTTATCTTCCTTTTATCTTCCTTATCTTCCTCTTATCTTTCCCTTTTCTTCCTTATCTTTCTCCTATCGGCCTTATTCCCTAATTTTCAGTCCCAGAACCCTCAAGGATAAGGCCGATAAGAGAAAGATAAGTAAGATAAGAGAAAGATAAGAGGAAGATAAAAGGAAGATAAGGAAGATAAGGGGAAGATAAGGAAGATAAGAGGAAGATAAGGAAGATAAAAGGAAGATAAGTGAAAGATAAAGGAAGATAAGAGGAAGATAAGGAAGATATGAGGAAGATAAGAGAAAGAAGATAAGGAAGATAAGAGAAAGATAAGGGGAAGATAAAAGGAATATAAGGAAGATAAAGGGAAGATAAGGCTAGATAGGTGATAATTCGACCAAAGTTGTTAACATTCATCTCTTCGTAAACGTGTTGAAGACAATTTCTGCGTATTTGGTCACTGATGCTGTCGAATAGTACTCGATGTTCTTCTAGACAGACAATGTTTAAGGTAATACGACAGAGTGTCTTTATCGATATCAACGTTATTTTTCTTTAATTCGTCGTAAATAATATCCATGATACACTCTGTACGTCTACGTGTCCCACAACTGTCGACTGTCAGTAGGGTAAAGTGTATAAATGAAAAGGTAATTACTAATACTTATAAGGAAAAAAGTCAAGTGTCTTTTGATAATAACGATCTTCGGGAATCACTCGGAGAACAATCGCGAATCGTATTACATGGGGGGTGGATAGAAGTTAGGTTGGGGGGAAACGTTAGGGTTAGGAAGTCCCAAACGAGCATGAGAAATAATGACGTAACGCGCCGCTATAAAATGAATACTAATGAGATGAAGGGCGACACACCGTTTGCATACTAATTACTTCCGGCGCCAGATGGGGGTATCACTACTCACCCTCACCGGGCTCCGGGCCTTTGGCCCTCCGCCCGGGCTCGGGGATAATACAGTACATTAAGCCAAGTACGTATATCCACAGCTACCTTATTTCTCCTTGCTGCAATAATTCCTTATATAAACGTTGATATTCCTCTTTGAATTAATGGTTAACTAAGTATTCTACCTTCTCCTTGAACAGTGAACAGTGAACAGTGAACTAAACTAATTATTCATATAGGTGCAGTGTTTATACTCCGATATGAGCCTATTTGCATACGTGAACATGCATGCATTTACACCAGAATCGCGTGCAATCCAGTTCTACCCACCAAAGATGGAGAACGATGGGACGACAAGCGACGATTCAGTGTTCTGGCAAGGAGGACGAAGCCGAGAAGCCCTGCATTATGTGCAAGAAAACCCACAACTTCGAAGCCTGTGAAGAATTCCTAAAGATGACCTTGCAACAGAAGAAGGACTTCGTGCGATCGAAAGGTTTGTGTTTCAGTTGCTTATCATGGGGACATATCAGCAAGAACTGTCACAGAAAACACGTATGCAAAACCTGCAAGAAGTTTCATTCAACCTCGCTTCATGATGATTTCTACAAAGCATCACAAAAGATTACAAAGAAGGATGAAGAGACGGGTGAGGACCCCGAGGAGCCTCATAAAGCTAGATCATATAGAGTTGATGTTCGTAACGATGTCTACAAGACTAACTTCCGTCTCACTCACTCATAGTTCCTGTTTGGTTACATCATCATCAGAATCCTACCAAGAGTACACTGGTATACGCACTTTTGGACGACCAATCCGGCGCGTGTTTCATAAAGAGGGGAATTCTAGGACAACTCGGAATTGAAGGTCCAAAGGTTCAACTGGCTCTTTCAACTGTACTTGCCGAAGAAATGGTCGAAAGTGAAAAGATTAATGATTTCGTCATACGTGGAATTAAGGAGCAAAAAGAATTACCTCTACCCAGAACGTACTCAAGAGACACTATACCTGCTAAGAGAAGCCAGATCCCGAGACCGGAAACAGCTCAAAAGTGGGCTCATCTTCAAAGAATTACAGATCGACTAACGCTGTATTTACCGGTGTAAAGTGTAAATTACTTGTATGTAACCGTAGTTCGTTTTTATATGTATATTGTTTGAATTAAAATAGATCTGTATCTTATGCAAATACACGTGCCCTCTTTTGTCTCTCTTTTGTCGGAGGCGTTGCATGTAATCCTTTAATTACCCTTAATGACTCCACGCGCTCCATATGAATATATCAGGAAATGCCTGAGTTCGCCCGATTATGAACAGTAGTTCATAATCAGGCGAACTCAGGCATGTCCTGATATATTCATAATGGACTTTGAACGTTACTAAGTGTTTTTTTCGCTCTCAACCGAAGTATTCATTAACTTTTCAACGCTTCGATCTTGAGGCAGCACGTTTTTCCCATGGCTTCTCAATTTCTTCAGTTGCTCTATAAGCTGAATACCACCATTGCTAACTATGAATACTTTCGTTACTAACTATGAATGCTAATGACTTCCATGCGCCCTAATAACTTTGGTTTCTATAACAATAAATACCTACCAGTTCCACCCGACTCAGAAACCCTGTTCCCTAGTATATACTACTGGGGCTCTTATTAACACAAAAACCCAACCATCTGCATCTGTGACTAAGGAGAACTTTACCTAATAAAGAAACTATAGAACGAAATCCCTGTCACAAATGGTTACTTATACAAAAACGGTTCAGGGGTACTTATTTATTATTACGGGGAGAGAATTTCATAAAACTGCATTTAGCAGTTTTTAGGTTAACGTTAACGTATTTACAGTACATTGCATACATTTATAACAATGATTAGAATATATTATCTGGAAATAATAGTGGTTCGTGGTTGCCTAAACCTAAACAAATTTTTATGTGGACCTTACATGAAGTAGTTATGGGAACTCTAGCATGCCACGATTTCATGCCCCCGTTTCGCAGAGATCCGGTGTTTCTGCGTAGTCTTCACTCACTCCCACGTCATTGAGTTCTGACGCTGCAGAATGTGTTTTTGTACTGGCCGCTGCATTTCCAATACGTAAATCTGAATACGATTTCGTAAAATCGTGATATATATCCAACATATAAATTATTTTTATTTCTAATAATAAACTTCAAATATACGACAATTTTTTTAATTGTAGACATGTTTTGGCCAAACTTATGCCATCTTCAGTACAGATAAACGGTTAACTAATTTACAAATTGGTACAAGTGTCTATATATAAACAGTGAATAAAGTATTATAAATTCAAATTTAAAATTCAAATTACAACGGGTAAAATTAGTGAAATACCTAAATGTTCAGTTGCTTATATGTATATGCTAATTAAAGAATAAAACTCATACAATCGAATTTACATTAATAAGATAAACTATAAGTGTAGATAGATTATAATTACAGGGTATGTTAATACAATAAGCTAAGAAATAAACAATATTGATTTGAAAATATAAGCTGAATATCGTGTTGAAATGTTGGACTTCAATATTGAATTAAGGTGGGGTTTTTTTAATGAAATATTGAGCTAAATAATTACTTGAGTTAAATAAATACTGAGCTTCTTTAAGTTTTAGGTAAAAAACAGACTTAGCAGAAACTAAAATATTACAGCAAGATGGAGAGTATTGATTTTCATATGTCGTTTTTTTTTGAAAATGTTTAAAGATATGCGAATTATTGTGGTGAGATGACGAGTAGTTTCGCCAATATAACGAGAATTACATCTCACACAGGTAAATTGTTAAACCACAAAAGACTTAAGTTCAAGATGAATAGGATCTTTGAAACTAAAAAGGTTTTTGATTTTGTACGAAGTAAAAATCAGTTCAAGTTCTAGGTCAGTGCAAAAACGTTTAATGATGCGTTTTAATCTGCGTTGCGTAGTATCGAATTAAATCCAATATATGTCAGTTTAAAGTAACGAATATTTTGTGTGGAGGAATTTTGTTTAGGTGAGTTTCGTTTGGCAGAAATGGTGTCATCGTTATACTTTTTGACAGCGTTATTAATGATATGAGAAGGAAACGAATTGTGTTTAAGTGTAAAGATGAGTTTTTAAGATCATTTTGGAAACTAACTTCGGTGTTGTTTATTTTGTGGGTCCTATCAATTAAAGTTCTGATTAATCCGGTTTTATAATTGAGAGATGTAAAACTGAAAAAAATCATAAGAAGACCGGTATATGTTTTCTCCAATCAGGACAATTGTCTACTCAATTAATGCTTCTAATTATATATAAACTAGCTTTGTACTTCAATATCGTAACCAACGAGGGAATCGTAATCGTGGCAAAAAACAATTAATGCCCAGCATAAAACAGGAAATAAAGCCATAGATAAGAATAATATTTATTGAAAAAAAGGAACTAACGTTTCGTCTCATCGCGCAACATAATCAGAGTGAAGTAAATATGGTTAACAGTGAATAAATCAAATACAAGGAAAGTATTATATTACATGTTGTTAGTAAGGCGGAAGTAAAGTAGGGAAAAAAACAAAAACAAAGAGAGAGGGACTGAGCAAAGATTGGCATTTAAAGAGGTTTAAGTTTAGAGATTACGAGACTTTCACGTGCGAGCAGTTCAGAGGTTGAAGATCAAGAGGAAAGAATTTTGAAGTCGTCAAGTGAAGCCGTGTAGTCGGTGGAGGATTAACACGTTTCTTAACAGTAAGAGCAGATCTCTCTTAGTGATCTGAGACTCGTGTGTGTAAGTGGCGAGCCGTTGGCCCACATACAGTGCGGTCCATCATTGCCACGTAAAAGAATAAACAACATGAGATATCAGGCCCTTAGAAATTCTGTCCTTAAAAGTGAAACAGTGTAAAAGACGTTTGGTTGGGCAAAAAATGCATCAGTCCCTCTCTCTTTGTTTTGATCCTTTTTTTCCCCTACTTTACTTCCGCCTTACTGACAACATGTAATACAACCTCGTACCCAGGGTCTTACCTCCGCTCCCCCGCCCCCGCCCACCGCTGCGGAAAGACCCTATTACACGCTGGTCACGTGCTTCCCAAAATATGGGCAGTAACAATTATTTCACTGTAGGGAGGGGTTGTTTAGTTTAAAATTTGACTCAACTTTGTGTCTGGCCATGTGCGGCAATGTCTGAAAAGAGCAGTCTTCCGCAAACACCGAAAAAAGTATATGGATCGCCCAGTAATGTTAACCAGAGTTCCTGTAGGCTTTGTAAGTCGGTTGGAGATCCTTCTCACCGAATAAGGCTGTTCAGCAAAGCTAATTGTGCGTTTCTCGCCATAGCTGAAGAGCTTTACGGCGATTCTTTGCCAAAGGACGAGTTACTGCCAGGACTTCTGTGTAGGCCATGTGAGAGACGCCTTAAGAATTTTAAGGCTTTTAAAACAACGATTTCTCAAAGCCAATCTTCGTGGAAAATAGTTAAAAGATGCACCGAAGTATCACCGTCTGTGTCTCGCACGCTGAAGAGTTTAAAGACGAAGCCGGAGGAACAAGCTGGTCCAGTTAGTCGTCGCGAACTTTTTAGCACAAACCCATTGATAGGAATGGAAGTGAGTACATGAAATATTTTATACTTAATCTTTTCAACGTTTTAAATTACTAACATTAACATTAAATAAGTTTGTTTCAATTTGCCGCGAGCAAAATTATAAATGTTTGACTGTTGGCCATAGTGACAGATCATCGTGGAAAGTTCGTTTTTTATTACTCAATACTGATGTTTTTTATACGCAGAAGATTTACGCCAGAATGACTTGTCAACTGCTCTTACGCCAGTCCAAAAGATAACCTTCTATTGAAAACCTATTGACATTATTGTGTCAGGAATATCAGCTTTGATGTGTGCCAAACTGGCGTCTTCGGCGTATAAACATACGAACTTTCCAGTCTGGAATCTGGGTGTCATTTGGCGCAGTTAACATATATTTTCATATATTTTTCCCCCTTTCATAAAAAATCTTGTTCTGACTCTTTTTAGTGTGACCGATGAGAAGCTTTTAGAAAGGAAACAATCGCAAGGGCTGCTCAACAGATTGAATCTCAAGGGCAGGTATGTATGTTATTAAAATTTATTTAACGAAACTCAAAAGAGGCCGCATCGGCATCGCGTTGTCGATTTCAGTCTGTCACTGCTGTCATTGTTTACTTTCCAAAACAATAAGTCTCGTTTTATTTTTAATTTTTCGTAGGCAAGCACCTCCGAGTGAGACCCGCGAGATCAATTCCTGAAAGACCTTGTCCACAAAATCGACAAAGAATTAATGGAGGTTGCCCGAAGAGATAAAACTTCCATTCTGAGAGAAAGAAGATATCCAGGATTGTGTTCTCTCGATTTTCGAGGGATCATCAACGAAATCATGTGTAGTTGCCCAACAGTATTTCACATTTTGTCACACATGATCCAACTGAACCACAACGAAGAAAAGAACACCGCACCTTTGGTCTTGATATATGGAATTATCATGCTTTTAAGATGTCACGAGTTAAGCCTTATACAGAGATTAAACACAGTACTTCTCACGGATGGAAATGCACCTAAAGAGGTAATTTATTTATTGCTTATAAGTTGAATAAAATGTATTCAGTCACAATTTTTGTTTTTGACACAGATCTTGAATATCAGCAAATGCATAATGAATATAGAAACTCTTATTATAAAATAGAACATGGACACTTTTATTATAAAAAAAAGTACTAAAAGTTTCTATTTTTATTAATATCTCAACAATCTTATTATTTTTTAATGTCATTATAGACTTCATTTTATGCTACGCGCGCGGAAGATCTTCCTCGCGCATTTTTTCACGACACGCCCTATTTTTTTGAATGGTGTGCGCAAAAATTTATTAGTGTGCGCGCCAGGCACATATATTGTACTGTAAGCACATTTCTCACCTTCACGCCAGATGAATTACACCACATTTGTCTTTGAAAGCATAAAATTAATAGAGCTTCAACTTTCGTTGAATATCTGGTTCCTTTCGTTTTCTGTCATGTGTAGCAGGTTACTTCCAGTTTGATTTTTTCGATGTTTTTGGCGCGCAATTAACCAGTTTTTATCTTCCGCGCGCACTTTTCAAAGAATGAAGTCTAATGAGCAATGAATTATTTAAAACATTTGTTGTGAACCAATACAGTGATTATACTTTGAGGTGAATGTGTGCATGGTAGCCACACTTGGGACTGGTGGTTACTTTAAGAAGGGTGACTACTTTCGAGTTTTCATAGTAACTGTTGAAAAGGTGGCCACTCCCAGGATAGCCTGTGCACATCCAGAAATTCCACTCTCAGGAGGGAGAGGTTACTTTTGAGATTCTACATTAGAGAATTGAATCTGGCTCTTACAGTAGTGATATAAACAACCATGCAGACCTTGGTGTGTGTTATCTGCCTCAGTCTTCATCAGATTATACCCACCTAGACCTGCATATAATTCATCATATCAAACTCTATTCATCTATTAATGTTAACCATAATTTTGGATATACTGTACCTGTATGAACTATTATATTCTTATTAGTTTGATCACATTTTATCTTATAATCTTTAGCTTCAAGAACGACTCAGTGCATATGGCTTTTGTCTGGGAGCAACCATGAAGTACAGAATTCAAGACCAAATCGGCAATCACTTCTTGGCTGAAGCTGTCAAACTTGTGAAGGAAGGGAAAAGATTTGTACTGGTATTGGACAACATTGACTGGGATATCAAGGTCCATGACATGCGTTTTGACAGACAGAATACAAGTGTTCATGCTGTGGCAACAAGCATTGTTTTTGATCGGGTCACCTCCAACCAATTACCCGATGTTCCATCAGTAAAAAATCTGGCCAGTGTTAACTTAAAGGATTTATTGAAGTTAACTGATGAAGAGAAGATGTGCACAAGGGAGCGTTACAGAACTTTTATTGGACAAATTTTATGCAATAACTTTACATCATTCAATTTCCTTAAAGCGGTTGTTCCAGCTCACACACCTTGCAGATATGAGGCAGAAACGTCCACCCAGTTGGTTGTGGTTCCTCTTCCAGTGCTATTGAAGGATGAGAAAAAGTATGCAGAGGTGATTGATGTAATGGACCAACTCGAGGTTTGGGTTCGTGAAATATACTCCAGAGCTGGTCTGTGCATCCCTCCTGACCAAGATCATACCTCTCCTTCTAAACCTGTTGCCGCCTCTTCCAGACCAGACCAGCCATCTTCGCACATACCACCAGTCCCACAACCTGACGATCCATTGGCAAATGTCAAAATTCCAGTTTTTGGCGACCAACTTACCCGGGTGAGATTAGCTGGTGCAAAAGATCTGAGAGCTGGAAGTCACACTCCACAAGACAGATTGGATCATCTTTACCCAATTAAGATTGTTGACTGGCATACAAAGAGGAGCTTTCTGAAGGTAAAAAATGGTTTAATTATGTTATATCTTATTCGTTTGTTTGCTGTTCAAGCTGTGTCAAGATTCACTGAGCTGCAGGGTGAAAGCTTAGGCTCAGATAATTAAATATGTATTATAATAATCTTGTCGGGCATTACAGTGTATTTTGCGGGCTAAAATGAACAACTTATAGCCTCCTGATCCAAAAATGGACGACTTTACGTTGTGTATTGTTTGCTTCTTCCGCAAAATGCCTTTTAAAATTATAATAGTAATACAGTTGATGTTCTTGGGCATACATATACAGTAAATATGTCTTTGGCCCTCCTCAAAACTCATTTTAACCCTTGCCTATGGCTTGGTCTGAGTCGGGCCAAAACATACCTACGTCCGCAAACAACTCTGTTGGTAAAAAAAAAAACAAGGTAATATTGGGTTCTACAAGATGACATTTTTCTGAATTTGTATATTCTTTATTTCCTGAAATTGTCGGCTGTTTATGGTAATTCTACAGAGTGAAATACATAGTCAATATTATAGGCATCAGGATTTGTACCATTTTTTTCTCTCTTTTGTTTGTAGCTAATTTTTAAGAAGCTCTACACGAACTCTGGCCGGGAGCATCGAACCCTACGGTTTTTCAGAGAGAAGCTTCAACGGAGAAATGTCACAGTTGATGTGAAACACTTCGAAGACTGTGAGCAGTTCTTTCTTAGTGTGGGAAAGTGTTTTACCATTGAAGCTTTGGTCCAGTTCTTTAATATGGAAACCAAAGATGATTTTCACCCCACTCAAAATCAACCTGCATATGATACTTTCCATGAGGGAGATAACATGAAACAGTATTATCATACTGTTTCAGATAAATTTATTGATGAATTCCTCCTCATGTCTACCACTGAATATGAATCAGTCCATGCCGACAGTGGTGACCAAGATTTCATCAGAAACTACTCCATATGTCTAATGATGTACTACTTTATTTTTTATGACATGAAGGATGCAGTTAAGGAGGGCAATGGTGAAAGACTTGAAACCCTTCATAAAATGTTACTGCAACATTTTATGTCATTGCCAGGATACAATGCTTATGCCATAGAAATGCTCATAAGTGTTGTCCAGAATGAAGTGTTCCTTTCAGAGGCTCAAGCACATCAGAGTATTTGGGTATCTACTACAAATTGGAAAGGGGGCTCTGGCAAAAATGTTGAGATCGACCTTCTGCAGGAAAATAGAAATAAAGACATCAAGAAATTGATCAAGACAATGGGTGCCAATAAAACTGATAAGGCTATTGACCGTGCTAGCAGGGCTGTTGGAGGAGAAAGAAAGATTGTGGAGAATTTCGATGGTCAGATCAACAAACCTGTCCGTTCTGCATCCCAGTCATGCATCATCTGCAACAGATGAAGGAAAAGTAATGCACGACATGCGAGTTCTAAAGCCATTTGAGAACATGCCCAACCGAAGACATGAATCATTCCCTACTATAATGTCAGATCCATTGGCTACTCTTGATGAACTTAAATTTGACAAGTGGCTAAAGCGGCATAAGAGAAACTTATTGTTGGATGCTCCCCTAGAGCACGATGGTCCTCTGGAGCAGGATGAAGAGGATGAGTTGTAAACTTTATTAAGATTGCATGATATTTGTTTAACCCATTCCCGAGTACACCGCCTCTTAAAAACTGTATTTTACTCTGGCTAACACACATCAATTTTACTCTGGCTGATGCCATATGATTTTATTTATCAGGGGGTTATCGTCCCAGCCATAGAAATCATAAATAAAACTAGAGGGTGCATCAAGGGGAGCCTCACTCAAACACAGGTAACTAATTTTTCCCCTCAACGATGGCAGCCTTTAAATGGTCACCCAAGCTCACCCCCTGAATAGTTTTATTTATGATCTCTATGGTCTTGATGGTAGGAATGGGCTACATTTTTCTTCACATCTTTACTCAAATAGTTACACTAGTTTTGAAATACTGTAACTGACATCACATGATGCAGCTAACTAAATTTTGGTAATCACATGCAGGGTTCAAATTAACAGTGTGCAATTGCACATCATTTTTGTCAAAATATGGAAAACTGCACATCATTTTTTAAAACAAAATGCAAAAAATTCTTAACAGGTACGGTAGATGGCCAATTCTTTTCAAACTCCTTATTTTTAAAAAAATTGCACATCATTATCCTTTAACTAATGCGAACCCTGATCACATGCATAGAGCTGGTTAAATTATACATCCAGGAGCAACAATTTTGGAGTAAAACATTGCTTTGTATGATAGTACTGTTGTGAAACTATAATTTGAACAAAGAGTGACTATTTAATTAATATGGACTCATATACATGGATGATGTCAGTAAAATAATTGTTGTTTATTCAAACAGTTTGAAATTTGAATCAAACTAGCTGCAGACTTTAGCAATGAAGATGAACTTACAGTTACCCAAACTGATAAGCAGAACAATATTGTATTATAATATAGGAAGCAGATGTAATATACAGGTAATGTAATATAATATACATGTAAGAGTTCTATGAACTTCTAATAATAAGCTCTGGACTTATACTGCATTGTATTTGTTCAATGGCCTTTTTGTGAGATTATTTTCAGGGAGAACTTCTATTCAGGGTTGTAATCATTGTTGAGAACAAACATTTCATATAAACAGACAATTTGTAGTAAACCATAGCAGCTTAAATAAGCCGAGGGTTAAGAGCTAGTGGCTTATTATTGGAAGTTTACGGTTCTTATATTATACAATATAATGTAGTTAATAGTAGTAATGTTTTCATAATTTATGGGGCACTAAAATTAATATCGTTCATGAATGTCCTTAACACATTCTGGACAATAACAGTTAAATTTACAATGACTATAGCAAAGATGAGGTACACCTTTTGTAGGTTGTTCCTTCGCATCAAGACATCCCAAAAGAAACTTTCTGAGACAATCATCATCCAGTCTACAATAAGTACGGACATCCTCACTGATCCCCTTACGGTTCTTTGCAATGTCACGATTGTTGTAATATAGTACAGCAGTTGACTGTGTACCATCACGTCCTGCTCGGCCTGTTTCCTGAAAATACTCCCTAATTGTGCGAGGTGGTTCAACATGAATGATGTGCCTTATTGATGGGATGTCAACACCCATCCCCATCGCAATGGTGGCAAATACAACCCTCACTTTTGATGAAGACGAGGCCAATTCCTTGATAATTTGGTCTTTCATAGAACTTGTCTGGGGGGCATGGTATTGGGCAAACAGTCGATTTTCTGGTAAAGCTTCAGAGTTAGGAGGATAATACTGTTCTTCACCCAACTGTCTGTCAAGAAATTTAAATCCAAAGCCACACCACCTCAGGGGTAAATACAATATAGTCAAAGGGTAATCTACTTTCCTGTTTATCAGCTCATTTGCAATACCCTGTAGAAGTTCCTCAAAGAAATCTATGTCCTCACCTTTGCGAAATATTTTTTCATAAAATATGTTTGGCCTGTTGGGATTGGTTGTGACTTCCAATGGTTTTTTTAAATTGAGGGATTCCTTTATTGCGATGACATCTGCCTTGCTTGCTGTTGCAGTTAGTGCAACAATAGGGACATCAGGAAAAGTGGCACACAACATTGCCAGACGTGAGTAGTCTTTTCTAAAATCGTCCCCCTAAATAAATTAAATAAAAAGAAATTAAATAATTACGACTGTGTGAATTTACGCCTACAAGCTCAGGTGAACTAAAAACCTGAGTATTCTACTTGAATAACAAGTTCTATTCCCTATTAAAAATAGTGTTAGTTTAATCTAACACAATTTGAGCGATATAATTTTCACATCTAAATATCGTCATTAACAATAAACATGATTATAACTGAACTAGACATTTCAAACTGAATATATATGTATACAGTACATACCCACCATTCCAAAATACAGTGTGCTTCATCGATTATGATCGCTTGAACAGAGCGTTGGTAGGGCCTACTTTGGAGCAGTTCGATTCCTTCCTTACAAGAAATTACTGCTTCAGGATGCATATAAATGATGTCGTATTTCGCATCTCTTAAGGCTGTACCATCGTCGTAATCTAGGTCCAAATCATCGGTCATCCTCCTGTTTTTAACACCCAGCACAGTCGCTTTGATATTTCCTTGACTACTCTTTCTTATTTGATCTTTGATGAGCACATTTAACGGAGACACTACGATGATTACAGGATGAAGGGGAGACGTCTCGGTCGGTCTTTCCGCACTGCCCTGACTGCGGTTGATTTTGTCGTAAAAGAGCGACGGAAGAAGATGATATATTAGAGACTTTCCATATCCCGTTGGTAGCACGGCCACAACAACTTTGCCAAAGTAAACTGCCTCGAGACATTTGACTTGTTTAGGTTTGAGGTTGATGTTTGAATAGCCGCTGTTGACGACGGCGAAATGAAGGCTGCTGTAAAACATGGCTAAAACTTCGAATGGTTTCAGGTGACAAAAATGAACCCTGCTGGGACCCTTCCCTGTGTATGAAATTTGATCAGGAAGCACGTGACCAGCGTGTACCAGGGTCTTTCCACAGCGGTGGGCGGGGGCGGGGGAGCGGAGGTAAGACCCTGGGTACGAGGTTCCATGTAATATAATATATTAAATTTATATTCATTGTTAACCATATTTTACTTCACTCTGATGATGTTGCGCGATGCGACGAAACGTTAGTTCCTTTTGTAAATAAATATTATTGTTATCTATGACTATGATGAAACTGGGTATGTAAATTACTGGAGTCAAGAGGCAAGTCGAACTTTCTACCAGAGATGGGGCGATGGCTTTCATGAATTCGATCCTGGTGGTCAAAGAACATTTGGCTTTGTCGATAATGGGTTTACTATCAGCGATGTCAGTGGAAGAAAAGAACAGGGATATGATCTGAAGGCAGTGAAAGTTGGTAAGCTAGAACATAATTATATTCAAACCATTATTCCCACGTATCGTCCTTGGCTGAGAAGGGCTAATAGCTCTAGAAACGTAAACAACTTAATTCAAATACCACTTACGAGAACGATTATTCCGAAGAAAAAAAGAAGAAGTTCTACCAAGTTTACTGTCTTAAATGCAAGATCGATTGTCAGAAAATCGACCCTATTATGTGATCTTATTATATCGAAAAAATTGGATATATTAGCGATAACTGAAACTTGGTTAAACGGATCAGATTTGGATAGTCACTGTATAACAGATATTCGGAATACGCTTCCAAATTATAATTTTATACATTCACCAAGGAAAGATCGTAAAGGCGGTGGAATAGCAGTCGTAATTCGAGATGGTTTTAAAGTAACGGAGAATACTCAACTCTCTGTTAATTCGTTTGAATATCTTGATCTGTCGGTACCTTATAAAAACGACAATATTCGACTAGTGACGGTCTATATACCTCCGCCAAATAATAAAAACAAGTTTACAGTTGATATATTCATAGATGAACTCTCATCACTTGTGGAGGTATTAACATTATCCCGACAACCACTTATAATATGTGGTGATTTTAACTTTCATGTTGATGATTCAACAAACCCAGACGCAGTGAAATTTTTTAATTTTTTGGAATCTACAGATTTAAAATATAATGTTATTGGACCTACTCATCGTCAAGGGCATACGTTGGATCTCATTTTGTCACGCGAAGATGAAAATATCGTTTCTGATATCCGCGTATTGCCATCAGACAATATATCTGATCACAGTTTAATCACTTGCATACTAGACTGTTCAAGACCACCACCTAGCAAGTTGCTGGTTAAGTACAGAGACATGAAAAATCTAAATAAAAACAGGTTCGTCGAGGAAATTAAATCATCCAAGTTACTTACTGAACCTGAATCTAATATATGTAATCTAACAATGCAATATAATAATACACTATTATCACTGCTTGAAAAGCACGCCCCTGAAAAACAGCGATTGGTTATGTTACGTCCAAACTCTCCTTGGTATGATGATGAGCTTCGAGAGGAAAAAAGGAAAAAACGTCGCCTTGAGCGAAAATATAAATCATCTGGCTTAGAGGTATTTAGACAATTATTCAAAGAAGCCTGTAAGGATTACAATGTATTAATTGAATCTGCAAAGCTCAAATACTACCAAAATCTGATCGAGAATTCTGATGAAACCAAGCTTTTCAAAATGGTAGACCGGTTGTTCATTAGGAAACAATGTATTTTACTTCCTAAACACTCAACTGTTGAATCATTAGCAGAGCAATTTAATGAATATTTCTTAACCAAGATTGAAAAATTAAGATCTAAATTGGATTGCAGCTTAGGTGTATCTCTGAATATAACAAGTGAAAAAAAATGCTTGTGTTCTTTCACGGATTTTACAACAGTCTCAAAAAATGACATTCGTCAAATATTTGTAGGGTCTCCAACAAAATCCTGTCAACTGGATCCAATACCAACAAAGTTAGTCAAGGAAACTGATATATTAACAGAAGTTATAACTGATATTGTTAATGGTTCTTTGGCTGGTGGTGAATTTCCTACAGAGCTCAAGCTATCTCTTGTACGACCATCAATTAAGAAATCGAACATAGACTCAGATCTTTTCCCTAATTATAGACCAATATCCAATTTGGCGTTTCTATCAAAAACCATTGAGAGAACTGCTGTTGGCCAAATGCAACCTTATCTTGTTGCAAATGATTTGTATCCCAAAATTCAGTCCGCTTATCGTAAGTTTCATTCAACAGAAACTGCATTACTTAAAGTATCAAATGATATATTAAGAGCAGTTGATCAACATCAAGAAGTGGTGTTGATTCTTGTCGATTTGTCAGCTGCCTTTGATACGATTGATCATGAGATATTATTAGATCGGATGAAAAGTCGGTTTGGCTTTGATGGAAATGCTCTAAGATGGTTTAAATCTTATTTACAAGATCGAGTTCAATCAGTCAAAATCGAAGATTTCACATCGAAACCACGTCGCATATATTATGGTGTCCCGCAGGGCTCAGTATTAGGACCGCTACTATTCTCCATGTATGTAGCACCTATTGAAGATATAATACAGTTACACAATGTTGATTGTATGATATTTGCTGATGATTCTCAGATGTATTTAGCTTTCAATTCATTTGACAGGATATTGGCAATTGAGATATTAAGATCATGTACTAATGATATCATCATCTGGAATGAAAGGAACAAGCTGATATGTAATCCGGAAAAAACTGAAATCATACATTTTTCATCACGTTTTATGGATAACCCACCTTTATCTGCCTTTACCATTGGCTCAACTGTCATAAAAGTTACGGACAAGGTTCGTGATCTTGGTGTTATTTTCGATTCAAATTTAAACTTCCGTCCGCATATAAATAATATATGTCGTGCATCATCATTGGCAGTAAGAAATTTTGGTCGTGTTCGAAAGTACCTCTCCAGGTCTCAAGTTGAGAGATTGATACACGCTTTCATATCATCAAAGTTGGATTACTGTAACAGTCTCCTATATGGCCTTCCTGCTAGTGATATAAATAAACTGCAGCGAATCCAAAATATTGCAGCCAGGCTAGTAACTGGTGCCAAACGCAGAGATAGTATATCAGCAATTTTCGAGCAACTGTACTGGTTGCCAATAAAAGAACGGATAGTTTTTAAGATTTTACTGATAACGTTTAAAGCTATGCACAACATGGCTCCTGGTTATATATCTGACCTACTTACGAAGTACATTCCACGGAGAAACTTAAGATCTGCTAGCAAATCACTCCTACAAGTGCCTGTAAAAGTGAAGACTCAAACCTATGGACAAAGATCGTTCTCGTGCGCTGCTCCACATCTATGGAATTCCCTTCCTGAAGAAATTAAAGACTTAAATAGTTTAGATTCGTTTAAATCAGCTCTTAAAACATTTTTATTTATTAAACATTTTAAAGACACATAGATATATATTACATTAATTAGATATTAAACTATATATGAACTATTTGTATAAGCCATAAATTATTGTATTTAGCACATAGGACCACTGTAAAAAGCATTGAGACTTATGTTAAATGCGTTTTTAAGAACTTATTATTATTATTATTATACTTCGTGTTTTATGCTGGGCATTAATTTTTTAGCTACGTACTTATGCTCTGTTTTAACTCCCCTCCTACCTATAATGATAACACCACCAAGGAGTCGTTTTCCTTTGTTGAAAAATTTTTAACTTTTGACTTTAATAATAAGATTTTTATTTCACTTGACGTAGAAAGTCTTTTAACTAACAAACCATAGATATCGCTGTAAATCTCGTTTGGTGCCTTTTACGATCAAATTGATGTTTACTGGCTATGGGCTCTCCATTAGTACTTGCTAGTATTTTTCATGAACGTTCATGGCTCAACAATTATGACGGCCCCAATGTTTTATTTTATCGCAGATATGTAGATGACATTTAAACTCACATCATCCTAATATCGTAAGGTGTTACTCCGAGTGACGAACCATACCGGACAAGTAGAGAAAACCCTACTTGGCCTAGCCTCCTTCGCAGACGTTAGCGCGCGGTCCCTGCCCCCCCCCCCCCCCCCCCCCACTAACGTCTGCTCACATTGGCACAGCATTCCTTTCCCTTCAATTAACCAATCACAATGAATCCCCTGAAAAGTGAGCGATCGACCTTTGACCTTCTGTTGCCAAACCTCAAATGAGTGAAGATTTGCAATCAACCGTTAGGCGTGATCGTTTTTCCGCGTTTGTTTACGTTTGAAACGTTCATATTGGGCGGAACGTTTTCGTTATTTGAAAGCTGTAAACCAACTGATTTGAACCGTGAATGGACAACCGTTTGACAAGTCCCGCCCACATGTTTGACAAACGTGAGAGCATGTTTTCGAGTGTATTTTACACGTACATTTACAAACAACGAAGCCGAAATCATTCGATTTTTATGGGAAAGGATGGAGTTTATCGGCAGCCGATCACGGTGAGGATAGAGCAACTGTCGATGTTTGTTCTGGCGTCGAAAAGTTTACTGCCGATTGTGATTTGGGTGAGAAAACGTCGTTCAAGTAAACGTGTTGGAAAATTTTTGACGGAGTGTCCAGCCTTCACCTTATAATATTTTAAACAGGCCAGTTCGAGTCGATCACGAAACGTAATTCAAATCAATATTATTTATATCGCAAAGTTACTACAACCAACAACAAAGGTAAGTGTATTTTGTTTATGCATGCTAAATTCGCTCAAAATAATTTTAATACTCTGAAATAAGCAAAATACACTTACCTTGGTTGTTGTTTGTAGTAACTTTGCGACATAAATAATATTGGTTTGAAGTACATTTTGTGGTCGACTCGAACTGACCTGTTTAAAATATTATAAGGTGAAGGCTGGACACTCCGTCAAAAATTTTCCAACACGTTTACTTGAACGACGTTTTCTCGCCTAAATCACAATCGGCAGTAAACTTTTCGACGCCAGAACAAACATCGACAGTTGCTCTATCCTTACCGTGATCGGCTGCCGATAAACTCCATCCTTTCCCATAAAAATCGAATGATTTCGGCTTCGTCGTTTGTAAATGTACGTGTAAAATACACTCGAAAACATGCTCTCACGTTTGTCAAACATGTGGGCGAGACTTGTCAAACGGTTGTGTATTCACGGTTCAAATCAGTTGGTTTACAGCTTTCAAATAACGAACAAGTTCCGCCCAACGTGAACGTTTCAAACGTAAACAAATGCGGAAAAACGGTTAAACCGTTAAACGGTTGATTGCAAATCTTCACTCATTTGAGGTTTGGCAACAGAAGGTCAAATGTCGATCCCTCACTTTTCGGGGGATTCATTGTGATTGGTTAATTGAAGGGAAAGGAATGTTGTGCCAATGTGAGCAGACGTTAGTGGGGGGAGGGACCGCGCGCTAACGACTGCGAAGGAGACTATACTTGGCCAGGCTGGTATTCGAACGCGCGACCTTCGGTTTACTAGTCTGATGCTCTACCAACTGAGCTACAGGTCAACAGTGAACTCGAGTTTACTGTCCCACAATAATCATTTGAAATCCTCACCAAATCATCAAACAAATGTACTACCTCCATATTTCACAAGAAAACATATACCGGTCTTCTTACATCTCTCAACTATAAAACCGGATTAATCAGAACTTTAATTGATATGACCCGCTAAATAAACAACACCGAAGCTAGTTTCCAAAATGATCTTAATTTAAAAAACTCATCATTACACTTAAACGCAATTCGTTTCCTTCTCATATCATAAATAACGCTGTCAAAATGTATAACGATGACATCATTTCTGCCAAACAAAACTCATCTAAACAAAATTCCCCCGCACATAATATTCGTTACTTTAAACTGCCATATATTGGATTTAAATTCGATACTTACGCAACGCAGTTTAAAACACCTCATTAAACGTTTTTGCACTGACCTACAATTTAAACTGATTTTTACTTCGTACAAAATCAAAAACATTTTTAGTTTCAAAGATCCTATTCATCGTGAACTTAAGCCTTTTGTGGTTTATCAATTTACCTGTGCGGGATGTAATTCTCGTTATTTTGGCGAAACTACTCGTCATCTCACCACTAGGATTAAGGAACGCGTTTTAACGGACAAAAATTCGCATATCTTCAAACATTTTCAAAAATCCCAGACATATGAAAATCAACACTCTCCATCTTGCTTTAAAATTTTAGATTCTGCTAAGTCGTTTTTTAACCTAAAACTTAAGGTGGCTCCACACAGTTTCTTGAAAAATGAAAGTTTGAGAGTCCAAAATACGTGATTAAACAATTCGGAACAAGAATAAAACTAGATGTTATGCATAGTTAAACAAAACTGTTAACAAAAACCGTTACCAAAAAATTCTGTAGAACGAAATTTTTTAAAAATTAACAAACATGATTTTTCCAGAAAAAAAATTATTCGTTCTACAGAATTTTTTTTAAATCGGCCAATTGATCACTCATACTTCAAGAAAAGTTTTAATGAAACAAAAATTGGGGGTCACAAAAGTTTTCTTCGAATTAAATTAGTTTGAGGGGTAATTGGCAGCCATTTTAAAACGTCATTGTTTCCATAGCAACAACCGTTGCTTTATACATAAAAAAAAATAAAACCTGAACTCAATATTCAAGTCCAACATTTCAACACTATATTCGGCTTATATTTTCAAATCACTATAACTTTGATGTTTATTTCTTAGCTTGCTGTATTAACATACCTGTAATTATAATCTGTCTACACTTATAGTTTATCTTATTAATGTAAATTCCATTGTATGAGTTTTGTTCTTAAATTAGCATATACATATACATATAAGCAACTGAACATTTAGGTATTTCACTAATTTTCCCCGTTGTAATTTGAATTTTAAGTTTGAATTTTATAATCCTTTATTCACTAGCTGTATACATATAAAGACACCTGTATTCATTTGTAAACAAGACGCATTCTCAGGCGTTCACTCGGGCTACTGATTTTTGCAATTGGCAGAAGCTGCGCACATCTAACCTGAGGAACAGTGTACGTTGTTATGTAGAACCGCTCTGAGACGAAATTACGACAGCACAGTACGCAATTTAGCAAACTATTGAAAATTGAACGGGGTCTTCTATATATTGCCTTATATGAAGTACACGCACCGTCCATGAAATATTTGCGTAAACAATCCAGTGTAGTGAATAATTATACGGATCTTTATGGCTAAAATACGGCCCATCGGCCCTTAATACTTTCGGTAGACAAAACAAACCAATGGTGCTGGATTCGGCAGATTCAAGCGTTCATTTCGATATAGAAATCATTAAAATCGTACTAAGAGACGATATTTAAACATGTTTCACATTTCCAAATGTAACAAGAAACAAGACCAGCAAAAGGCGTTAATCTAGATGTGCAAATACAGTAAAAACCCGCTAACAAGAACCTACTTTTTACCAAATCAGCCTGGGATAGGTTCTTATATTCTTATATTCTAATACATTCTTATATAAATAAATTCTTAATTTCAGCCTGAGGTTCTTAATAGTGGTAGGTTCTCGTTAGCGGGTTTTTACTGTAGTTTGACATAGTACATGTTTATCAGTATTTTTTTGCATTATTTGGTGCTTATTACTTGCATTCTGTAGTTGTTAGACTAAACAGCAAGCCATTACTAAGTAAGCAGTATATTACCTAGACGATCGACAACAAGCGAACGTACCAAGGAACTACTTAAAATGCACACACTCAATGAGATTATATTTAAGCTAGTGAAGCAGTTGAATCACACCGAGTTCATTTGTCATATAAACTTTATTAACACAACAATACATAATCCTGGCAAATTACAAAGCAAATTACAAATACTAAAATTACCTTAATACATTTAAAGTTTTCCCATTTAGCGTAAACTTCAGCAGGAAATGTCACCCAGAATGTCAACACAGCATATTTAGTTATTTACCCGTCCTTTGCAAATTGTCAATTCTGTTTTCAACGTTGTTTATGTCTCGCTCATCTTGCAGATAGTTTCCAATAGTCAGCAGGTTATCAGATTGTGACCATGAGTAATACTTTTCAGTATTAAAATTCAATAAATCATATAAATGGTTTATAATCAGTTTGTCTTGATCGCGAGATCGAGACGGCGGAATATTAACCCAGATCGAAATATAAATAGCTCACCATCTTTTAGTGTAGATTTTATACCACTATCAATGTCTGCAGTTGTAAGCGTAGTGAGCATTAACACAGTTGTCCGCCACATGACTGATCAATAGCAATGTCCATTAAGTCACTTGTGATCTAAGGTCCAACGAACACTTGAGCAACAGCGACAAGAGAATATGGCGACCAGAGAAAGATGATCACACCGCGTGGTTTCGCAAAGCCTATTGGGATGATGCAATAATTGCAATTTGTGGACACAAAAAAATAATAATAACAGAGCCGAAACCTAGACTCGACTAGCCCGAGTAATTAGTTAACAAATAATTATCTGTACTGAAGATGCCTTAAGTTTTGCCGAAACATGTCTACAATAGCGTACAGTCGAGCTGCTATTAATAGCACAAAAAGTGGACAAACAAAGCAAAATTGAGTTTCAAATGATTGCAAATGTGCCCATTATCAATTGTTCGGACTGCAAGAATCGTGGGTGAAAGCGGAAAAACATCAATCCTGTTGTCATCACGACGGAGCGCTATTAAAACGTGGTATATTTACAGTTTATTATAACTTTGGTGCTTGTTAGGACATATGGAAATATTTCAAATAAGTAATTCAAATTAGTTCACGAGTTATATCATAAATCTCCATTCTTGGTGTTCATCTCTCACTTAAGTTATTTACAAAAAAAGAATCATCGACTCTCAAAAACCTATACCTTGTACCCTTCAACACTTCCCGCATGGAACTGGCAATTTTTCCTTTCCTGGGTCACGCTAGATGACACTTTCTGAGGAAGTGGCTTTAAATAAATAAATAAATAAATAAATAAATAATAAATAATATATATATAATAGATAAAAAAATAGATAACTAACTAACTAACTAACTAACTAACTAGCTTTCAGAATTAATAACTTTTTGCCTATAGGAACTGGTAGTCAAACAGGTTAATAATTGTTGAGCAGACGGTATCCAAATTCTTGCAATTTTATTTCCGGCCTGCGTTCGTGGGAGATTATTTCCATTTCTGAACTAATCTCGAGCCCACAGTCTCCCTGCTATTTGTCAGCGAGTGAGCGCAGGGGAGACTCTGGGGAAATTGGATTTAATTACCCCTGAAATTAGGGGTTCCGGTTGTTCAGCGCATGTTTGTAGCCTGAGCTGATATGCAGAATGTGCAAAGAAAATACTATATTTCTGAGAACCTTGCATAAAATGCAGTTCAAATACACGTTAAAATTGTGGGAGAGAGACTGACACTGCTGGTTGTGGCACTTGACATAAACGTTCTTGAAATCAGTAGTGTATATGGACTGGTTTTAGCGCCGCTTTTTAAATCTGAAGGGGGAATTAAAGGGGGACTCAAAGGGAGCTAAAGGGGGAATTCGACGAGCCTGCGATAAAAAAAGTGCCGAATCAGCGGTCAGCGGTGTCTGAGCCCGCGATGAGAATAGTGCTGAGTCAGCGGTGCGGATCCGAAGACGGCCCCACATACTTTTTAAAGTAACAGTACGGTTTTTTAAAAGTAGTTTAAAAAGAAAATCCGTGTAGGTAGGTAAGATGTTGGTGAAGGATACGTTTAACGGTAGTGCTGACATAGGTCTTAGCTGTAAATGGAGGACCCCACCAGCTCTGCTGAATGACTTATCCTCCTTAAGGTGGCTCCACACAGTTTCTTGAAAAATGGAAAATACAAGTTTGAGAGTCAAAAACACGCGATTAAACATTCGGGAAAATAATAAAACTAAATGTTATGCATAGTTAAACAGCCTGACAATCAAAAACTGTTACCAAATAAATAGCAACAGTTGTTGCTATGGCAACAATAACGTTTCAAAATGGCTGCCAATTACCCTTCAAACTAATTTAATTCGGAAAAAACTTTGGTGACCCCCAATTTTTTTTTCATTAAAACTTTTCTTGAAGTATATGTGATCAATAGGCCGATTTAAAAAAAATACTGTAGAACGAAATTTTTTCCCCGAAAAATTAACATGTTTGTTAATTTTTAAAAAATTTCGTTCTACAGAATTTTTTTTAAAATCGGCCTATTGATCACATATACTTCAAGAGATGTTTTAATGAAAAAAAAATTTGGGGGTCACCAAAGTTTTTTTCGAATTAAATTAGTTTAAAGGGTAATTGGCAGCCATTTTGAAAAGTCATTGTTGCCATAGCAACAACTGTTGCTATTTATTTGGTAACAGTTTTTGATTGTCAGACTGTTTAACTATGCATGACATTTAGTTTTATTCTTTCCCGAATTGTATAATCACGTATTTTGAACTCTCAAACTTGTATTTTCCATTTTTCAAGAAACTGTGTGGAGCCACCTTAAATAAAGAATAATAATAACAATTTGGATAGTGAGCTTTCAGAATGTGGTCCATGCTACGATCTGATAAGAGCGTCAGAAAAGGGTGTTTTAGACGTAGACAGAGGGCTGATCTCCGACGGTGTGGAGGTGGACAGCGTTGATGAGGAAGGTTGGACCGCACTAATCATAGCCTAAGGTGAGGATCACCTGGCTATGGTTAAGGAGCTGGGGCCGGTTGTATAAAAATGTAGTTATCTCTAACTATAGTTAACATTAACCACCTAGTTAACTTTCTTAACTATGGTTAGTTAACTAGGTGGTTAAATTGCGTTGTATAAAACGTAGTTAGTCGGGCAGTTAACTAACTACATAGTTAACTGCTCGATGATAGTTAAAACGTAGTTAACATAAATTAACAACATTATGTAATATTTTCCAACCGCTGTTTAAAGAAATTTTATTCAGTGGGCTCGTTATCAGTCAAAGGAACATCGAACATTTATATATTTCCTAAATAAAGAAGAGGCGAAGAGAAAGAATGAACCGTATACTAGATTTTATGAAGAAATCGAAGTCTATACACTTTGTTTTTTTCTGCTTACATGTACATGGAACCAGCATGGACGGAGTTTTACACCGCAGGCAGAGCAAATATGGATTTATAGACGCATATTAAATTATAGACGTGACACATTGCTCAGTATTTAAGATAATAGACTTTAATATCTTCTCGAGTTTGTAAAATGTTGGTTCGGCACTTCAGCAAGGTGAGATTTATATCATTATTTCCCATAGAAAACTTTAAATATAGTTTACAGACTTCGACTTCCTTCAAGCTGATGAGAGTGATCGGTTGTCTATATTATCATTTGTCAGAAGAATTGCTTCAGTTGATACAAAATATTGTGTAGATAACTTCAAACAGATGAGCTCGTAAAATCAGGATAAATCCTAAACATTTCACTGGATTGTTGTGCAATCCACTTAATAGTTATAGAATAGTATAAAAATCATTAAAATATAATATTGTAGAAATAATTAAAAAGATATTATAGTATATTAAAAAACAAAATTAATACAGTACGTACAATTCAATCTGAACTACAATAGTGCATAGATCTTCACTAAAATTTGCCATGGACCACTTGTTTGATAAACATTAGGTCACAGGATGTGTATGTTGTGTACTAACAATGAAAATAAATATATGTTGCAAACCATGAAACATACTGTAGTATTAAATTGTATAATTACATTGTACAGTACTGTGTCAGTACTGTGTTACCACACAAAAAAAAAGAGATTATTGTGTGATATAGATTAGATCACTATATTGTGCATGCAGGCAACAAGAAACCAACTGCGGCTGTACAGTTTATGCTTATGTTATTTATACTAATTATTGGTGGTGTGCATCTTACATCATTGTCACCATGTTGGATGAATTTGACAAACGTTTTTCATCATTTGCTATTATAATTTCATCCAACATGGTGAAAATATCTTTGTCTTTCAAATCTCAAGGGATTGGTTGCACACCATACACTTATATATATATATATATATACTGAATCAGTTAATCTTTAAGGGTAACTCAAACAAGATTGTTTATTGCATATAAAACACATGGATAGATATCTCAAGAACAATATGGAACAGCTCTTAATGACTTTCCTTATAAATTGAAAACTTGTTAAATTCCAATAAGGCGAAATTAATTTTGCTTCATATAAATCACTTTCCAAACCAGGCATGTATCCACATATGATTTTCCATATTGCATATTACCATGGTAACAGTTGTTAAAGTTTTTTTAAAAGTTTTTTGTAAACAGTTTTTCGTAAACCAGCTTTTTGTAAAATGCGTGGCACATTCTTAAGATACAAACAACTTTGTAGTGCAATGTGAACTTAGATATTATGGGCAGTTACATGTTTGTCACGAGGGAGTGTTTGTCACGAGGGAGTCTGTGTCACGAGGGAGTCTGTAGACCATTTTTTTAAATTGAGAAACTTTATTATGCATATAATAAATAAATAATCATATTATATGCTAATGCAATTAATGTTTTATTATATTTGCAATATTTGCCTATTGCCTTGTGCAATTTGGCACAGTTTTTAAATATCACTTGTAAAATCTTTAATAATTTTGAACTTAATGTCTATCATATGATTACCTATACTTATATCCTTTAAGTAACATTAAATTACCAGTATCTCCCAGATAAAAGTGATCTGTTGCCCAGTTAAAACACTCTGGCAAGTGGCAACACCACTTTTATATAGTGTAAAAATTTATTTTACCCATCATGCTATTAACAACTCATTGACTACATGTAGTTAGATGCGAGTGCAAAATGTCTGATGCGGAGGTTACACCAAACAAAAAAAGAAAACACAATTTTTCTGCATCTGAGTGTTCCCTTATCGTTGAATTGGTAGAGAAAGACTTGGAAGTGTTGAGGGGGAAACATTCTAACGCAGTGACAAATGCAAGAAAGCAAAAACTTTGGAAAGAAATAACAATGAAGGTTAATAGCTTGGGGTATGCGGTGCGGACACCCAGTGAAGTCCGTGAAAAATGGCGAAACCTTTCGCAATATGCGAAAAAACAAAATTTGGGACTTGTCAAGTCTAGAGGCAAGACAGGCGGAGGCCCCACGGAGAAGCCACTAGATGTCACGACGACCAAAATAATGAATCTTTTGCGAGATGAACCTTCGTTTTCGGGCATTCCGGGAGGCTTTGAAACGGGAGTGACAGTAGGTAAGTTAGCATTAAAATATTTTATTAATTGGATCTAATATAATTCTGAAGGAAAATTTATTCAGCAACAAGATATTATATCATTAACTTGAGTTTAGCTGTATGTCCTGTATCTACAGTACAACTCAACTGTACGGTAGTCAAATTTTCGCGCCAAAACCTTGTTTCGTGGTCAAGGCGTACCATTACCAGTCATTTCTTCCACCAATTTTATAGTGTTGCATCGTGTTTTTCAAATATTATAAATTAAAAAATACGCCAAACGATTAATTAGATTAGGTTGACCATGAACAGTCATGTGAGCGGAAGTGAAACAAAATTTTTAACCTTATTACGCCTGAACAGAGACGCCTGAATAAACCGCCTGAAAAGTGCCTCGTCCCCAAGTGGCATAGCATGCATGGCTCCAACGAGAACTTTAAAATATGATATTATTAAAACAATAACAAAGAGATGGTTTAGCTAAAAACAAGACTAGAAATATCTATTGAAATTACATGTGGAGCAGAGGAATCAGGACTGATTGACTGAACGAACTGTCAAGGACAGTAGGACACCAATTTAATAATCAACAAAGGATATTTTGTGAATTATTCGAGTGTGAATTAATTTAAGCTTACTGTTAGTTTTTTTGCTTTCCTTTTAATGTATAAACTGTAAATGATATTTTTCTTTCAGAGTCGATAAGTGACGATGATGAGGAAGAAGAGACAACCAATGACAATGAAGTTGAATTGCTTACCATAAACACGGATGATATAAAAGGTAAGTTATGTTTGTCTATATTTAATATGTGCATTTACAGTAGAAAATAGAACTATTATTAATACCAGAAGTTACTAGGGTTAGGGTCAACCTTTAGCATACTCTGCAGGCAAGGTATAAATCAATGGGAATTCCTTTCAAGTTTAGGTATTCCAAGTAGGAACACTTGACATAGTGTACCTGTATTAACATATGATTATCTTATCATTTATACACAAATATTTGCCTTCTGCAGACAATACACACAGAGTCAATACAGTGTCTGAAGCAGAGGTACTGGTACCAGTGGCTATTTTGGAGAAAAAATGTTCAGTGGTGAAAAATATGCAAAAACGCCCTCCAACACAGGCTGAAGTACGTAAGGATGTACAAGAGCTCCATAAAGAAGTCCTTTCCATGGAGATAGAAAAGATTGCCATGGAGAAAGAAAATCTGACTCTCCAAAAAAAAAAGTTGGAGCTACAGATAAGGGTTATATTTAAGATAAAGTTGGAGCTACAGATAAGGGGCATATGGTTCTACTTCTCCTGCTTATTAATTAATGGTAATAATGGTAATTATTAAAAATTGTTTTGCTTTTTTTACATTTTTAAATTGTTTTATACTTCCACAAGCTTTTACATGTATTGATGAAAAATGTTACATACTAATTCCATTAAAGTTTAGTAAAGTTTAGTATTTTTGGTGTGTGCTTTCTCTTGTACTGGCTGTGTATCATATTAAAAAAAGTTAGGATCTATGCAAAGAAGGTTTGGGCCATATAGTCCCTAACAGCTCTACCATCACCTTCCACTCCATCATATTCGTCATCTTGCTCCTCTTCCAGTTCAGGTGGTGGCTCTGGTTCGTACCTTTCAATGGCAATGTTGTGTAGAACTCCACATGCCATGATAATAGCACAGACCCGTTCTGGCCACATCCTAAATGTAAATGTGTGTTACATGTTATTAAACATAGTTGGTCCATACTGGGAAAAGTTGCCCAAATCTAGACTAGGGACCAAGACCAATTAGACCAAACTCTTCTGTACAGTCAAGACTAAGGGCAAATTTTCCCAGTACAGACCAATATATTTGGTAAATAACATGAATTACCTTCTAGACTTACACTTACAGTAACCAAGTACTGCCTAGGCTGGTCATTTTTACTGCCTAGGCAGCAATGGGTTAATTGAGTGAATAACTGTCGATAATAATATACACTTATTGTTAAAAATGAAATTATATTGTTGTAGTAGATGTGTATAGAAGATTGTTATGTACTGTGCTGATGATCTCCAGTTTTACATGCCTAATTGTATTTTTTACATTTAGCCATTGAGATGGTTTTTCAGATTATATTAATTATGTTTGTGGTGCTTCATATCACTGTGCATGTAATGAAGCATTGTATTATCAATACATTTTTAAAATAATAGGCTTGGCAAACAGCAATTTACACTATTATACCTTATCTCTGAATGCAGGATATGGAATCTTCTTTTCCATATCCCTATGACCCTTTCCACCAAACATTTTGTGCGCCTTTGTGCGGTGTTGAACCGCCTTTGGTGACGTCCAACAGGATTAAGGTAAGGTGTCATGAGAAATGGACGGAGTGCATAACCACTGTCACCCAACACAATGCCTTCATCAAGTGAGTGAGGGCCTTCTTCCAGACTTCTTCCAAGTGCTGAAGTACGGAAAATAAATGAATCGTGACATGACCCAGGCCACTTGGCTACAACATTTGTTAATTTACCTTAAATTTTCCAAACAAAAACAGATATTTAAATTTATTTATAAATAACTGAATAAAACAAATATTTTAACTTAGAAAATTAAAGTAAATATAAAACCAAATAATGACCCAATGAGGATAGGATTTTGTTTAACACTAGCTTGTTCTTATCACACCCAATTAGGTGACTCTAATGTCTAGGATACTTTCTATTTTAATTCCATGTGAAAGCAAAATAAATTTGAATGAAAAAAAAATGTCCATAAATACGGAAATGCTGTTTACACACTGATTTCAAAATTCATAATACAATAGAGTTGTTGACATGATAGTGTTGGGTGGAGGGAAATGGCCAACTAATACATACAGGGCTGTCGAGAGCCAGAACAGGTCCCTGGTCATTTGCAGCCCCCCTCCGATATTTTTACCAAGGTTTCGCTGGGCCCCAGCAGTAAGTTATGTGATATATCTTCATAGACTGATTTTTTTGTGGGTTCCTTCTGGGCCTGGGCCCTGGGATAATTACCCCGCCTACCCCCTACCCCCCCCCCCCTCTCGATGGTACTGGATACATATTGCATCAATAAATAAATAATTAAAATCAAATCAAAATAATCAAATCACCCATACACATTGAACAAACAATTTTCAACTAACCTTTATCATCACAAACTATTTGTACATTTACGCTGTGGTACCCTTTCCGGTTAACGTAGTTTGGTTCGTTGTTGCTGGGGGACTGAATTCGGACATGCGTGCAATCGATACATCCAATGATGCAGGGAAAACCCGCAAATTCGTACATGCCAGAGCGTACTCGCTGTTTCTCTTCGTTTGTTGTTGGGAATACAATAAATGTTTCGTGTTTTGCTGCCAGTGCAAGGGACACTCTTCTCACAATTCTGGAAACTGTTCCTTTATCGCATCCAAACGTATCTCCTATAACCTGGAGAAAACTTCCGGAGGCAAAAAAGCGAAGAGTAATCAAGACTTGCTCCTCAGTGGAAATGGCATGATTTCTTTTTGTTATTGGTTTCACCTCATTTTCAATCAATGCCGCAATAAATTGGATTGAATCTCTGCCAAACCGATATCGCATTCGTAGCTCTTCGTCGGATATGCCTTCGAAATGGATATAGCGATTGAAAACTCGTGGTAACTACATCGTAAATAACATCTCTACGCAAAACCGCCATGTTTAACTAGATTTTGGGAAATTTAACTATACTCTGGGAGCATCGTTAACTTTAACTACGTTTTAACTATAGTTAATGCTAACTACAGTTTTATACAACCGACTTAACTACATGGTTAATGTTAACTAGGATTTAACTACTCGACGGGTAGTTAAATCCTAGTTAAGAGTTTTATACAACCCGCCCCTGATCTCACCCGTCGCGGACGTAGACAACACAAACGCGGAAGGTGAGACCGCACTAATCATAGCCTCAGGTGAGGATCACATAAGCATAGTCGAAGAGCTGATTTAAGCCGGCGCTGACGTTGATAAGAAAACCAGAATAAGAGGTATGACCGCATTGACGTAGTTTCAGTGCTGTTATTCGCCGGTGCGGACATCAACTCAGTCAGCAGTTGTGGTATGACAGCTCTAATCTACGCCACCAGAGAGGATCACTTAGAGGTAATTCCGTTCTAGTTTCAACACCTATTAGGGTGTTAAAACAATCACATACTAGTTTACGGTATCCGACCCCCTTCTCCTCAGAGGGTTTTTCCCCACCTAAAATAATTCTCGGTGAGACAAAGAGACCGGATTATGCATAATCCTCTCATAAATTACAGTGATTAATTCATAAACGCCTCAGTGACTTTGGTTTACAATGTGGATCCTTAGTTTTCAACAACCGTAAGCTGTTGAAAAACAGAGTAAGTCCCCTTTTTTAGTTCACTGTGTCGTATCCCTCCTTTACTTCTTCTTCGGTCCTCTCTTCCGGGGGTTTCTCAGTGAAAACGGTTCCTAACTGTTTACTTTTATGATCAAAGACGTGTTTACCCATTGTGACGCCCCCGCTTAGAATACCGAGGAACGGTAACAGCGGCGTTATTCTTCGAACCACAGACTCCACATCGTTCTTCAACAACTTATCCCGTTGAAGTTCTTTGTCTAACTCGTCACTGCTTTCAACAGCGTCTAACCCACCTAACAAGGCCGCGAATTTGTTAATGAGTAAGTCCGTTAAGAAAGCGCTCGACTTATTATCCCGTTTGACTTCGTACTCGGATTAGATTTTATTGATGATTCTCACTGATGCTTTTTGTGACTACCGCTGACTTGTCAGCGGTAGCCATAAAGTCGGCGAAATCTTGCTTGAGTGCTGGTCTTGGACCTCACCTACGTCATACTCGACAGCTATCACCAGATATTCGGCACGATCGCCATATAGTCGAGAAGATCGCCATTGATCGCCAGGTATTCGAGGAGTACTCGAGTTGTTTTCGTGGATCTCATCTTTGCATTTTCGTTGCTCTCTCGATGACTGTTTTGATTTTTGAAAAGTGTTAATTATTACTTTGCGAATCTTTTCTTCTTGGAACGGTTTCTGTCATTGATCAGTTTATACAAGGTAAGAAATAGTTTCAAAACTGTGACGTTGTTTAATATCTTATATACTATATACAAAATCTATAAATACTTGATCAGAAACAAATTTTATATCTCAAAGCCAACCTCGTACTAGCTTCGGTACTTTATAGCAGTACTAGAAATATTCAGCTTATAAAGTTCGCTAGAATTTGGGCCTTCAACCTTCTTTTATCGAAGAAATTGGCAATTTACGCCAATATAAGTCTTTAATATAAATGATTTATAATGATCGCTTTATGAGTTTTTAAAGTTTAATTTTGGTTTAATTGTGTGTTGGGCTCACTGGTCAGTGACAGAGTGACTCATGTTTATACTGCAAGTACAGTACATGTATATATCATACACTAAGAGTGAGAAGTGTGTTTTAACCAACTTCGAGCTAGGTGTTTTGATATTAGATCAAACACAACTCCCAAGTGTTTCAAGATCAAACAAATCAGGAAATGAATCAGTTGTCAAATGAATCAGTATTTTAAGACAAGTTTGAGGTAAGAGTTGGCTTAATCTATCCAAGTGTTTGATCACATATTGCTTATGATTTTCCTATGTGTTTGGTTTATGTATTATTAATGAGTTTGAGAAGTATATATATTACAGTGCCCTGTATTTACACTATACACATGTATATAAGAAATTTATGCTGACAAAATATGTTGGCTGTTACATAGACATTACAAAACCTTGACTTGGTGTTTTGTTTGTGCACACCAGAGCTACAACAGCGGTCTGACCACAGAGTAGTAGATACACCAGAAGTCTGACTCTTGTGAAAGTACTAAAATATTCTATAATCTGGTGTCTAAGTGCCACCAATTGTATATTTTGATAAATTGTTGAAAAGCTATTGTGAAGTGTTGGGAAACTTAAAGCCTTGAATATGTTGAAAGCCTTCAAATGAAGAAATATATCTGTTGAAACTACAATACTGAGTATTGTTGTACTGTCTTATTTAAAATATTGGCAGAATCACAAAATGTTAGTGATGTGCATAAATATGACATGTAAAATGTTGTTTTGGAACACAATGTTGATATTTATCTGGGGTGATTAATTCTTTGAAAGTTTTCATGGCGATAATTTAATATAGCTTATTTTTGTGGAAACACCATGAAGAATATTTATTTGGTAAGCTTTCGGCCTGAGTCAACAGGCTGAAATGCTATAAATATTTTACGTGGTGTTTCCACAAAAATAATCTACATGTATATGATCTGGCGTAAGTTGTACAAAGCTTATCTAGTTGATAAGTTCTAGCTAAAACAACAGCACTAATCATGCTTTGAACAATCTAATATAAAATGTTATCCACTGAATAGTTATGTACCTGATAGTGTTGTTCAGTGTATAAAAGTTAAATTGGGTTGTTCAAAGCACCACTAGACTGGTTCTCTAGCTAGGATTTATCCACCAGATAAGCTATCCAGGCTTTGTACAAAAATCTGAATTTTACAAGTTCACTTCATGTAAAACTTGGGGGCATGTTTATGATGCTAATATATGCTGTTTTGGAAACAGCCAGTAAAGGCGTATGTATAGTACATGTATGTGCCATGTTCAAATTAGCAATACATGTATAAAATGATTTACTGAACTATCATTTTTTTGTGTCTGTGTGCTTTTCACACATTTTCATGCACTGCTTCTTAAGTCTATATCTCTCTCTGTGCTTAACAGCGGTAGTCACATGTACGCATTGCGTAAATATTTTTTGATGTACTTAGCCGACTGGTCTATTTCGCCGTCGTGCGCTAGCCGGACAAGCTTGGTTCTCTTTTTACCGGTCTCGGCTTCGGGCTCCTTACCGGTGTCGGCGTCTAAGTCATTCGCCGCGGCTCTCGTGTCTTCTTCAATGTTTTTGAGTTCGCTCACAAGGTCGTCGACGGTTTCGGCACCCATACTTCTGCGTTTAGGCCTATACACACTTTTTTTTATTTTGCGGAGTTACAATTTTATGGTCGTACGGATGTCGGAGCGACACCTCTAAACGGTATTTACTTTCTCTTAGTTTCTGAACGGCAGATTTTACTTCTTCCTTGTCGACACCACAAAGGTAGTCGTCCACTATGGCTTTCATATCGCTCCTATTCGTGTTGCAAAATATCACTAGCTTATTGATATTTTCCCTGTACGGCTTTGCTACAGAGGTTAATTGCTGAGTAATCACAATAGTGCTGAGACTGAAATGTCTCGCTGAGAACCCCAGCTTGACTAGCTCGCTGGTTCTGTTCTTGATATCGTGTCCGCTAGCGCAGTCGTCTAATATTATCAGACTGTTTGTTCCCTTAAAAACGTCGAGGACGTATTTTAAAACAACGTCTACACTGTCTTGGCTGCATGGAATAGCGATGAAGTCTGGATCCCGCAGGTACTCCCAGTTCTGGTAGGTTTCATTCCACTCAAACGTTGGGTAAAGGAGGACAGCGTAATCGAAGTGTTTCATGTAGTCTTTTTCTAACATCTCCAGTAGATAGTGATTCTTTCCAAACGCTGTCATTCCGACGATGATCATGTTGAACGGTGTTTCCATCCTTTAGTATTGGATATCATTTATGTTATTATTCACAAAATTTACCAGTCCATCGGACAGAACGAAGATCTTACCCATAACTTTGGCTGTTGTTGCTTTCTTGGTGATCTCGAGGATAGCCGACTGACCCTGCCGAAACAACCGTTTAGCCTCGGAAAAGAACCTAGACTTTGGGCAACCTCGTACACAGGGTCTTATCTCCGCTCCCCCGCCCCCGCCCCCCGCTTCGAAAAGACCCAGGTTGGGGCTGGTCATGCACGTGTCTCCCAGAATATGGAAGATAACAAACTTTTCTTGTCAGGGTTGGGTGGTTATTTTGAAAATTTGTCACAATAACTGGAAAGCTCATTGCGAAAATTAAACACTCCATGGAGAACAATCTGGTATAAGTGAAGGAACAATTCTGAACTTCGACCGAAAGTCTTCCGTCGTTCAATCCGACGAGCAGCAAATTTAAAGAGAATCTATTCTTCGAATGGATTTCTAAAGTCGTCAATGATGTGATATTTAGCCGCCTGAATATGGAACAGAGAGTTTTTAATTTTACAGTAAGCGGGTTTAAATTTCCTCACTGTCAAGTCTATGCAAAATTTACAAATTCTTTTGGTTAACAATCGTTTGGACCTCCACTCGAACGAAAGCGTGGAAATCATCCCACTTTATCTCTCCGAACGACCAAGGCTCGCAGAATACACATACAGATTTAACACCTTGGGCTTGCAGCTGTCAACAACTTAACTAGGCTTTAGACTCTTATTTTAGAAATTTCAAGAGGTTAGTTCATTACTTTTACTATTTCTTTAAATTGATTTCTAAATCGTATCAACAACGATAGTTTCGTGCCGTTTCGTGCAGCGGCGGGTGTAAAGTAGCCCTTTACACTTCAACTATATTGCTGATTTTTAAAACGCTATATAGCTAACCTTTTAATAACATTCATCATAAAAGGAGCCACAAGTTTATGTTGTCAACTCAATTTCATTATAGTTGTCTGGCTCTCAGTATCGCGTTTTACTTATTTTTGTTAACATTTCACAGTATTTAATATTATATCGCGCGCTGAACTTGCTAGCTTGTTCAATGTTTTTCTTTTCACTGTATAATAATATACTAGTATATTACCACTGAACTAGCGCAAAATTTCCTAAATTATGGAGAATACTTCGTTATAAACGTTAAATTTCGAAAGATCTAAATTAATGCATGACCAACGTTTAAATAGTATATTTCAATAAATATGTTTACTTCGCTTCAGCCAAGATATTAAATTATATATTTTTCGTTCTTGCGACTCCGTAAACAACTCAGGCGCATTTGTATTACTTTTCTCCTGTATTCTAAATCTTCATAGTTTATTGATCGTATAAACGCAAACAGACAGAAACGAAGCAAAACGCTTGAAAACATTGACAGTTTCTACAATAAAAACAAGCGGTGGGACGCAAAACGGCTAACGAAAAATTGGCGGTGTATTTGACGAATAAAACCCAAGACGCTAATCAACTGAAGAGATTTACACGTAAAAGCAAATCGAGACTTATTAGAGATTACTTACTTTCAAAGATTTTCTCGGGAAATTAACAGAGAGATTGACAACAGTCTCGTCACTCAACAGATTTCACGAGGGTGCACTGCTCATACGAGAGGGACCGTCCACATGCATAGAGGGATGTGACCTCGTTCACTAGGTCCGCGTTTTCAATGGTTTCGTACAAGTGTAGCCGCGGACAGCCTCACTGCTCTGTGCGATCATAATGTTGGTGTCATACGGAAGGGTGGTGATGTACTGGAGGTTGTTATGCATACCGAATGGGGCGTACAGACCGTGGCCCTCCAGTATTATTCCGAGTCTGATCTTCTGCTTCGATCCGTACACTGAGTGTATAAGCGCATCCGAGACTTTCTTCGCATCGCCGGATTTCGCTCCTGAGTCATCACTGGATATTAGTTTTCTTAAATTTTCACCGCCGATCCCGTACTCAGCCATCTGACTCCTCTCATTGACTGATTTCCAGAGGTCCCTGTTGATAAGGCTTCCACCAGTGTTGTCGTAGACCGTCTCACCGGCCAGTTTTATAACAAACCGTTCACACAGCAGTTTACTAAGTTTATTCAGAAACCAGCTGTTAGTATTCCCACTCTAAAAATCGAAGAGGTGAAGTGAACCGGACACCAGACAGCTGTCGGGTTTCAGCTTTGGAATGTCTACATAGAGTTCCTCACCGGGGTTGGCTTTATTCGGATTCATAGTGACGATGTGTCGTGTTCGCTATCCTTTAATCTCGCTCATCTTCGACCGTCGGAATCCGGGGGTGACTTCTTTCGCCGTTGTGTTCATTTATTAACAGTTTTTTAAATTTCCTTCTCTGTTTCCAGTAGTCGTACAGAAAGTACACCAAAGCGACCACCACTAACCAAATATTTCTTGCAAGGAAGCTAACAGCATTTGCCCCAGCCTTCAACACGGAGAAAAGAAAATTCGCTAAGGGCACCGCCCACGGTCCAAGCTTTGAGATGATGTTTTTGACCGCCTGTGCGAACGACCATGTTGCCTTCGCTCCTTTGACGATCGCAAACAGGGCGCCAATAATAATCGTTGTTATTAACGACGCGACGGTAATACCTAGTGCCGAAGCACCGAGCCAGTTCTCTCTTTTTATATTCGTTGTATTCGGTTGACATCCTCCTCCTGCTGCATGCTCTCTGAGTTCCTCCAGTTCTTGTTGTTGTAACGTTCTGTCTCTAGCCTCTTCGAGCCCAACGATCCGCTCCTCCAACTCGAAAACTACGTCCTCGTCGTGCGTATTATCGCGTTCTCTTTGGGTTTCATTGATAGCTTCCTGAAAGCTGTCGGCCTGCAGCTGAAGAGCACCTTCGTCCCCTATCTTGGTCTCAGGTAGGACGCTGTCAGTGGGGTTGAGGACACCGGACAACTCACGGTTCTCTGTTTCCGATAGACCGTGGATATCTGCATTCTCCGGTTCTTCTTGCGGTCTTACTTCGGTCGATCGCTCCCTTGATTAGACGGTTGACCTGTTTTATAGCTTCCTCTGATTTTTTGTCTTTGCTCACCTCCAGAGAACCGCCTCCAGCGCTCTTGACAACGAATGTATATGCGTCGCGTCCACCGCCCTTAACCTCAGGGCTGAAATAAAGGCTACCTCGTTTGACCTTGGAGTGGAGTCGGAGTTCCATCATTTCTTCACCGCGCAAACTCGGAGTGGCCCCATATTTATGTTCCACGAATCTCTGTATGACCCCAACCGTAGTCTTTGATGGATGTGTCGTATCTGGGATTCCCACACTCGGAGCGTGTGCGACCTTTCCACTGTCTCCAACTCGTACGTGTTTGGGTCGCCGCGAAAGACTCTCGCCACCGATGGTGGTTTAACTTCAAGAGTTGTTCCACTCTTTTTCGTGCCAGGATCACCTGTTCCCGCTTTGTTAGTAGCTTTAACCGCAACGTCATAGATTGTAGCCTCATTTAAACCACTTAAATTAACCTCTGTGAAGTTAGCCTGGTAGCCCTTTGTGAAGATGCTCTTGTACTTAGAGATTCTAACCGTATCGTCAACCTTGAATTTCGGTAGGGGGTAATCACCAAAGTTGTAACCGTAGAGTGTGTTCCACACCTGATTTTCGTTCGATTTGCTCACATCAGCCGGTTTAATAAGGATATCACTGTGTTTGGTGTTGTTGTAGTTTTTCGTTGACTCGTTCAGAACATCAACCCATTTGTATGTCCCCTTAGCGTAAAAGTACTTCACATAGCTGTTTTTAGAGTTCTGTTGAACCGCTCCACAACAGCGGCCTTCTTATTGGAGTTCGTTGAGAAGTAGTTAATACCGTGTTTCTCCAACAGTGTCTTCACACCCACATTGTAGAACTCCAACCCGTCGTCGAACTGCGCTAGCTTTGGAAAACTACCGAACCGATCTTTGAACTGTCCTTCCTGTAGACTGGGATCGGAAAACCAAACCTGCTGAGGATTTCAACAGCTGTCAGGATCCAGTAATACCCCTGGTTCTGGTTCTTGTACTTTCTCATGTCGACGAGATCCAACTGTATCTGCTAGCCGAGAAAGGAGACATATGTCTGTCGGAATTTGTGCCTTTTGATAATGGGCTTGTACCTGGTGTACGTGTCCTGTGTTCTCAGCCAGTCCTTCACGGTCTTTCTGCTGACACTCAGACCCTCCTCAAGGGCTTTCTGGTATAGTCTTTCAGCTGATTAGTAACCAGTCGCGGGATCGTAGTAGATCTCGCTTAATCCCTGTTCCGTTTCCACAGCGCGGTCCATTTTACATTATGTACAGTTCCAGTAGAATGCTTCTGAACTCACCCATAGGTTTTCCATCCTGATCCGTCACGTGGAATTCCAGCTGGAGTAGACCCGAATAACGATTGTGCGCTTGTTACCGGTAGACTGATCAGAACGTTGCTCCTTTTATCATTCTCGATGTTCAGTGGCCGATCGATGACGTTGCATGTTACACGGATGTACTTTAGCTTGTGAGTAATTTGAATGGTACCGCTTTTAGTCGTGCTGTCAGGTAGGAATATTCGGGTGCCAAACCCAAGTAAATCAGCTAAATTTTGATTTAGGACTATCGTTGTTGAGCTGTCAAGGGTCATTGTGCACTTAGCTTCTGGTTTGTGCAGCGTTACCGACACACCGCTGTTCGACTCAAGAACCGTTTTGAGGTCCTGAAACGTATAGTAGCCCTTACAAAGGAATTTGTTGTGCCGCTTGTTTAGAACATAGTAATCAATGTCTGACACATTAAATAGCTCCCACATTCTGTATGCTTTTTTCCAGTAGGATATGTGGGTTATCCATACTAGTCAATATTGACTCCTGCAAATCGATCGTCTTTGACGGCCCGTCGATCAGAACAGTAAGTTTCCTCATTTTAAATATACTGTTTATTTAAAATGGATGGTTTCAGACGGAAATTCCCATACGCAGACCACAACAGGTTCTACGTGAATGTGGATGACACATGCAGAGGCACGTTGTTCCATCTGAAATGGGACAGCGGCAACCGGTATATAAGGGTGCTGTTCAGAGTGTACAGCGCCAGTTACTGCTGTGGTGTCGGACTCATACATTTAACCCCCAACGATGACGTTTACCCGATCACAACCTCGATAATGCGATTCCGCCTTTATTTCACCGTAAGACGACTGCTCCGGCGGATGGAGGGTGGGGAGAGCATGACATCGATCGCTAGAGAGTTCGGGGGCCATTTTAACGATGATGTCGGAAAGGTTCCATGGACGTTCGACTTCGTACCGTTTACAAAGGACGGTATCAAAAAAGTCCAACCGGACTGGAGGACCCACTACATGCGGTATGTACCCAGAACAAGCGACGGGCTCACTAAAATTGGGCTACAGTACCTGAACCAGAGCGTAGATGCGTACATCTACGCGGTCCTTGGGTCGCAGGCGAAAATCCGTGTCTCCATCGTTGACCACGGGGATGGGTCTCAGAGACTCAGCAGGAGTTCCGGAAGCTAGTGGACGATCAACTACTGGATCCTCAATATGAACAAGTCGATCACGGATACGAATACGATACAGGATCTAGCTCTTACGTGGCTGGTACCCAGTAAGATGGTCATTCTCAAAAATCCGATCGAGGGCTACAGCAATCGGCTAAAGACAGCAACAAAGGGTTTGAAGTTCGGTGTTAACTCTAAGGTTAACTACCAGGGTTCCCGTAAGCAAACACCAAAGAAGGTGCACCAAGAGGGAGGAGAGCACTTGGAGACGTTGGACCAGAAACGCACAGCGGAAACGATTCATAAAGACTCGGCATTAACAGCCTACGGAACCAACGTGAGCGCTAAGCGCACCGAAAATCACGGTAAAGACGATTCCATGACCTCCCTGTTAATCCTTACCGCCGTGGTGGGGTTCCTTGCGAGTAAATATGTTCTGTAATACGAAATGAAATATGTTCTGTAATATAAACATTTTTAAAGTTTACCGAAGGGTATAATCTGTATGTGGAGTGGTACTGCAGCATCGCCTTGTTCTACCTGGGCTCTCTGTGACGGAACAAACGGAACGCCGGATTTACGAGGACGATTCATACGTGGTGCAGTGACCGGTACTGTTGCAGGTGTTTCTGGTACAAGTATAATTAACACTGGAGGTAAAGGTGGGTCAGAAACAGTAACTCTCTCGGAAAATCAGTTACCTGTACATCACCACAAAACTATGATGTGGGTGAATCCAGCCGATGTACTGCCACCGGGATACATCGATTCTAACGAAACAGCGGCGAAGGCCTGCCGCCCAAGAGGCGAAATGGCGGTCAGAGATAGTACTGAAGGTGGTGAAAAGCGCTTGAACATAAGCGTTGTTGGTAACGGTGATCCTATAGATATTTCACCACCGTTCTACACTCTTGCTTATATCATGAAGCTGTAGACTGAATCCTCGAGGGGAATATAGTCTATAGTAAATGACATCGAGGAAAAAAAGCGTGGTTAATTTCAACCACATCTCATCGGAACTTTCAGAGGAGAAAAGGAAGGAATTGGTCAGCCTGTACTCATTCTACCACAGGCTGACTACGTGTTACAAATGGAAGTACAATTAGCGCTAAACCTAACAAGTATTGGTGTTACAGCCATTGGTGGGATTGTTGGTGGGATCACCTTGAACCCAGTAGTCATCGGCTCCCTTGCAGGGGTTGCCGCGTTGGTTCAGGGTTACGTTACCAAGTCCAACCTTTCAAACAGAGTTCAGCAATCCTGGTTTGCGTATACACCTCCTATAAGAAAATCTTGATTGAAATTAGGAGTCACCTTAGAGGAAATCCCTTCGACGACTCAAAGTTTTTCTCCGAGATTAAAGTGCTGGACGATATTGTTGCGGATACGTGTCCGTCGGTAGATAGTCTGTCGAAGAGGTATCACGATATTTATGAACAGTACGTCCATCCCAACTCTGCGAACAACGCCAAACATATCCTATCCTGAGTCTTACTACCACTCTGAGATCTGAACCTTGGAAAGTAGAGCCCCTCGCAGGAGTGACCGTTTTTACGGAGCAACTGGTAGAGCACAAAGTAGGAATCTAGACAGTTCTTCCGTTCAGTGTTTTCACTCCTTCCATCGAACGCCCTCACGAGAACAACAAAGTCCCTGAGCAGGATCGGCTCCAAATGGCTCAGATCGGGAGGTCTAATCCCAGTCATTGCGTGGCGGATGAAGTGGATGTCCTTATAGTGCTTTCTGAACTGGAGTGGTTTCTTGAGAAGCGTGAGTATCTGTGACTTAGACCGTGACGATGGAACTTCTCCTCAAGATCACTGTAAACACTCTGGTGAACGACAGTCCTTTGCTCACCCTGGTACTGTTCAAGGAAATACCTAAAGTTGGTCTGTCTGTTGTAGACAGATCTACTGGAGTTGTGGACTCTGGAGAGGTCGCTAAAGGACGACTCACAGTTCAGGATGTGCGTACCCACCCTTCTCCTGAAAGTCATTTCCTCCGCACACGGGGCAGACGATTCCCTCCAGGATTCGGATACCTTCCGCCAGGTATGGGGATGCGGCCTTAACGAACAACCGAACCAGCTCCTCCCTCCTCTTAATGTCCGTAGTCTGTTTGTACTCATCGATGATCTGTAGGGTTCCGATCAGATAAAAACCTAATTTGGTTCCCTTCAGGCCATCTCTTATCTGAGCGTCGAGATCAACGAAGTCCAGTTCAGACATTCTTCTACTCACAGCCTGCTTCAGTATATCCTTCTTATCTATGACTGATAAAAAAAAAACTACAGATGTCTTCCACCTTTCTTAAGATCTGCTCACATATGTCTTACAGATGCCTTCAATATGTCTGCAAATCTGCTTGATAGCTGCTCACAGATGTCTGTACATGGAAGCCAGCCTGTACTACACATACAGGAGGGATAAGCGTGAGGTGAAACTATTGGAGACCGTAAAGGAGGAGAAGGATGAAACGGAAACAAACGACAGAAAGGGGAGGAGAACCGCGGAGCCGTCGAACCTCGATAGCTTCGACTGAATCAAAACACATTGTAGAAATGGACAACAGAACGACAGAAGAAATGATCTCAGAGGACGATTACCTAAATATCCTGAACATTCTCACCAGTGACGGGTCGGCGTGGGATAAGATTGAGGGAGTGAGGAAAGCAATCTGGACTGTGACACTACCGACTTTGAGAACAGAATATGGGAGTGCATCATCGAGGACGATAGCAACTTCAGGGAGAAACGGAGGAGGATCCCAACGGTCATCCACACGGTTCTACACTGCTTCGGATTTCTCTGGAACAAAATAAAAACCTTAATAAATGGGCACAGTGGACCGAAAATAACTTATGAAAGAACTCTATGACGCGCTCCTCCACACAGCCGGTGCGGTCGTCATATCGATGGCGTCGAGAAAGATTCTGAAAGAACCCCAGGGAACTCCAGAGACTGTTAAGGGTGCGGTAAAGCTCGCAGCCGCAGTGGGTCTGGGAACCATTGGGGTGAAGTATCTACAGAGCAGGGAAATCCTCCCTGTCGATCCGTTCAGCAAAGAGTAAAACCAATGAATAGTAGGTGTTGTTCAGACGACTTTTGCAGCGATATCGTTCGCCGGAGCCGGTTTACTCTTCTCAAAGCTAAACTACAGCGGGTACGAGGGTGAGATGAAGAGGCACGACAAAGCGTTGGAGGAACTGTCGAAAGCGAAAGAGGCTTCGTACGAGCACCATGCAGGTTGAGGAGAAAAACAGAATAGCGGAATTGAGGCAGCAACTCAGCGACGCTAATGCGGATATCAACGATACCAATCACGCATTGGATGAACTGAAACGAGTTAAACAGTCCAGTACAGGGGGAGGAAGTTCACCAAGGAGCCGAAGCTAGCGGATTACTACACCCCCCTCAGAGGAGATGAAGGTGACGACCGGACTGATGTGATTTGGAGTAGGGTGGATACTTCATAAAATAATCTGAGTGGGAAGGGTTTTGAAACCGTATCTGGATTTCAAAATAAAGACTGTCGGTGGTGTTTTCACTCAAATTGGTAACGGTCTGGTTGAAATTCCGTCCTCCTTAACAACCCATTTGTCGTAAACATCACTAAGACCCGACTTCTCCAAACTGTAGGTGTGCGGAGCGCCGTTGTGCAGTCTGATCCCCGTGTTGACAGCGGTTGTCTCCTCACTATTCAGTAGAAATTTTTTGTATCTATCAAAGTTCAGGATGTTCTGGTTTTTCGTAAAGAAACCCCTCAAAAGAGGCAGCTGGACACCTTTCGCCGACACCTTTATCTTAGTGTCCGACTTAACAAAGTAACACTTCGCTGACGGCGCGACCATCGCGACCCCCTCAAACTCAGACTTAAACAAACCGGGCCTCCTCCTATCGAGCGAAACTGGATCCAACTCCTTCGGTCTGGGAACCAGTTGTACTTATCGTCCTCCCACTCCTCCCTAAGCTCCGGATATACGAGATTCTCAAAGTCGTTGGTTAGGGACATATACAGACTATCTGTATCCATATAGCAGATTGTGTAGTCGTCCCTGGACACCTACTTGTCAACGCAGTCGTACACAAACATCGAAATTTCAGGTTAGCCATCTGGAATATCGCAGACGCAACCTGAATCGGCATGTTCTGATAAAACTTCCTCTTACCAGAGATAACCTCAAAACAATCTGAGCTGAGCTGATTACAGTCTTTGTACTCAGACTTGTTGGCTAACAACACCGCGTCACGCTTACTCTTAAAGGAGACGTTCTGGTGTTTATTCTTGTTCATCGCTGTGATACCGAAAGCGCTGTTCCCAACAAGTTTCTGAGTATCAGCAACGATCTTCTTACTCGGATCCGAGTCGCCCTCCCTTCTGGCATTCGTGACAGTGTCCAAAAAGTTCCTGAACGGTCTGCCGGGCGCGGCTTTAATGTAACCGTAGACCGTAGACCTTTGTAACTGTAAGGCCGTGCTCTAAATACCACTTTAACAACGGGGCGTAAAGTAGTATCTTCTCCGTCTTCATCGAGCCGATAAGCTTAACCGATGGTTCAGCTAAACGGTTTTTAGCTAGAATCTTTCTGTGCATGTACTCCCCAACTATCGCCTTCTCAACTGGTATCTCAGCATTCTTGAAAATCGGCGAGAACTCTGAAAAATCCTCGTATCTGTTCTTGGAACCTCAATACCCACCTCCCAAAAACCGAACTTGTTCGATAGGTGCTGATCCGTCTTCACATACTCCAGCTCCCCACACAGCAGTCTGTCCAATACACCACAAGTACAGAAAGTCCTTGTCCTTTCTGGTGATGTTGCACCTAAGACAGGAAACCACACAGTTGTCGGTTGTGTGTAGGTTGGCAAGTAGGTTGTTTATTCTATCCAACGTCCAAGTGTGACAATCGGTCGGTCTCCGACAGTGGTAGCAATCACCGGTAAGTCTTATAAGCTCCTGAGGCTTAACGTTCCACTGTACGTCTAGCCCACGAGCCACGTTTTGGTCGGTGTAGCCCTCACACTTCTTCTCAGCCAGTTGTATGTCGAGTGGGTAGGGGTGTCCAACACCGTCCGACCACTTTTCTAGTACCATCGTCAAAAAGAATCTGTAGCGATAGTCCAGGTATGCTTAGCGCGTCCTTGAACAAATCAAGCTCGTACCTAGAAAAAAGCTCCCTGTTCTCTAGCACAGCCTGAAGAAACGGTTTTACATCAAGGTTGTTGTAGTACTCTAAATAATCGGCCATCGTCTCACAGTTGGTGTCAAACCACTTCTTAGCCTCATCGTATAAGCCGTCAGCAAAATAAATGTGTTCTTCACCTCACTGAAAAACTCCTCGTAGGTTGGAAACTTTTTGGACCGCAGCTTCTCAAAGCTGTCCAACCAATCGTACGGAAAAACACCCTTCTTCTCCGGAACGCCAAACGCTCTGATGTAGGAGTCCAGCGAGGTGCCGGCAGCGACGTAGTTCGACACGTCTAAAAACTTAAGACCGTCAGACTGAAAACAAGTATAGTTGTTCCCCTTCTTAATAATTAACGGCTTTTTATCAGTGAACAGTTGAAAAAAACCGTGGTCCTTAATCAGGTTCAGGTCGTAGTTACCAGAGTTAACTGTGTGCCTTTCCGACATCTGTGGGAACTTAAAAACTATATCGATTTCCTCCAACGCTCTGGCTCTGATATCCTGGCAAACGTCATATAACTTCTTGGTCAAAACGTTTGGGTCCTCACTAAGGAAAAACATTGGGTCAGTGAAACCGGGAACATTCGAGCAGACTGAGAACGACACTGGAGTCTGTCTCGATTTGAAAGTCAACTTATTGCCGGCCTCAATGTCAACCCGTTGGCTAATCGCCTCAAAATCAAACGTTATTAAAATATGGGTACAGAACCAGATGGTTGGTCTTGTACGTGGCGTTGAGGCTTGATATAACGTTGTTCTTCCTGACAAAAGTCTTAGAGAACTTCTCAAACCTCTCCTTATCACCGCAGGTGTGTTTGTGTCTTGTCAGGTTCTCCATCAGGTTAAACACCCCTATCACAAGGGTAGAAGTGACATAGGGTGTTTAATTTCTCAATCCAGCAAAAGTGACTGTCGTTGACCAGACCAAGGTGGATGCTCTTTCCGTGAAGCCCTAAGGTGTTCTGAATCAACCGAATGTGGACCTTCCCGTCGATGACCTTCAAGGTGTAGATGTACACATTCACCACGAATTTTCCCTCAAACTTGGGGATCTTTGATAGCTGAAAACCTTTGTACGCCTTGGTGTGTTTGTCACCGTAAAACTTCTCAAACCACTCCTTAGCCTTCCTAACGCTTCTCCGCTTATTGTTGCCGGACAAACTCATCGCCACACAGTGAAAGAAGCATAGGTTGTCCTTCTCGGTTGGAAATATTATCGACGTTGACCACCTCAGGATCTCAGGTATCTGTTGGTCAAAACAACCTATTGGTCTGTCGAAAGCCGTCACTTTAGAGCGTAAATACAGACCAATTTATCTGACGACGTTGGGTGGGGGAATTTAACAATTATCTTCTCCCTATCAACTGTCGGGCCAAGACCAATGTCATTCACCGTCCTCACAAAGTCCTCGTAGTTGTGTAAAACCGGTGAGGTCTCAGTCAGCGACCAGTTTGAACCAGGTGTGAAACATTTGTATACGTAGTTGTATCGAGCGCCGTCCTCATGCCTGCTCTCCATCACCCACGCCGGTCTTACACTCATCTTAAACGAGTTATGTTGCTGGCGGTAGAGCTCCGTTAAGGTCTTAAAGCTCATCTTGTCGACGCAGGACGTCCTAGTGAACTCGCCGGTGTGTTTTAGGAAAACACGCCTCCGTCTCGGTTTACCCATCAGCTCGCTCTGCAGAGCTTTGTTGAAACGGGTGGAGTCCTGCGGGTAGTTGAAGAATAAGACGTCGTCGTGATACTTAAACTGGTCTCCAACGTTAATTTGCTGCTTTCGCTCAGTTACCTGTCCTAGGTTCCTCTCAATCATACTATCAACCATATCCGGTTTCGTCGCCATTTTATTATGTGTACATATTTTATTTTTAAATCACTTTTGAAAGTGTACGCGCGCCAAACACGGCTCGATTAATCACGAATCACGCAGATTAGTGATTCACAGAGGTGTAGGTCAGCTTTCTGATCACTGCTCCGGCTAATGTGCATTGGCTTAAGCACTTCACCAGCTCTGCGTGACCGCACTCAAGGGCCCTGGAGACAGCGGTCTCACCCACATTGTTTACTCTGGTAATGTTGGCGCCGGAGTTGATCACCTCCTTAACAACCCCCATGTGACCTCCAACTGCGGCCTCCATTAAAGCCGAGTCCCCCTCATAGTTAGCGTCGTTCACCCAGGCTCCGGCTGAAATAAGCGCCTTAAAAACCTCCAAATGGCCTTCACCGGAGGCACATATCAATGCTGTATAGCAATTTACGTTGGCTCTGTTCACGTCTGCGCCGGCACAGATTAGCTCCTGGACTATCTCCAAGCACCCGTAATAGGAGGCCCACATCAGCGCTGTCCCACCGACTGCGTCGGCGCTGTCCACGTCCACACCGTCGGAGACCAGCCCTCTGACTACGTCTAAGTCACCATTTTCGGAGGCTCTTATCAGATCGTAGCATGGACCACATTCTGAAAGCTCACTATCCAAACTGTCAGCACTACCGTTAAACGTATCCTTCACCAACATCTTACCTACCTGTACGGATTTTCTTTTTAAAACACTTTTAAAAAACCGTACTGTTACTTTAACTAGAACCCAAGGATAGTGCAAAGTTTCGCAGAGCAATTAACAGTACTGTATTTCAACATAAAAAAAACCCACTTGAGCCTTTTACATTTCAAATGATTTATTTTGCTTTAAATTGGACGATACAAGTATGTACATGTAATACATTGTACAATTCAATGAAAAGTCTTGAGGATACAGCATGAAAAAATCTTTCTGATAGATACACGTCTCAATTTAACTGCTGTATTAGTTCTAATTTACATTATTGATAAACAGTTAATCCAGCGTTAAGACTATATGTGCACACAGTAACGTTTCCGAGCGTTTTTGTATTGTTTACTGTTCTCAAGGGAATCGAAAACAATCAGCTCATTACTTGAAACAATACGAAAACGCTTGGAAACGTTACCGTGTGCACATAGTCTAATTGGTAGAGCTAAAATTTTCCTCGTTCTGTTGGAACATGTGGAATATTATTAAAGTGTCTATGACATGAAAAAATGAGTATGGCGCTTTTTACACAGACTGAAAGATGTTCAGCCAAATAATAATCTCAGAAAGTTTGGTGTAATTCTGATGAATGTTTTTCGAGTTACAACGCGTTGAAGTTGACAATTTTGCCATATTTTCGAATAAAAAGTACGAGTTAGTTAGTGGGACCGAGTTTAGGCCGCGATGACTTAGGCGTGTGGACTCATCGTAAATTCCACTGTGGTAATACATGTAAAGACAGCAAGATATTTAGATAGGGCTTTTGAAAACGAGTCAGAAAACGAATATTTTGTGTCACCAGCTACTATAGAAGACGAAGAATCAAATGAAGATATGATTAAGCAGTTTTTGGTTGATGCTGATAGTGATGAGCCGTCAGATCATGATGCAGTCGAGAGGCGTTCGTCGATGAGGTTACATTCCTCCGGGAAATATTGTCCAAATATTTGGCAGAGTGTTACAGTTAATAGTAAATTATTCTGAATATTGCCGAGTATTAACAAAACGAATAGAACTAAAACAGCAATATTTTCTATTCTATATGTTTCTATTATATATAATATTATACAATATAATATACACATCTCAAGCCAGTATCACAAGTGTGCCGAAATACTCCAATAGACAATAATGAGTATCGCTTCTGGGTCCAGATAAATTACGTTAAATTACGTTGAGCTAGATTCCCATAATTTTATAAAGCAAATAGCACTGCGGATAACACAAGGTCTTTAAAATGCGCATATCAAAGATGTGGCGTGAGTCAAAAGTCGGGACGATCGATGCCTAGGCTAATGATTTTTGTACATCATACGACACAGAATTTCCGTTCTTCTGCTCTCGTTTTCTCAGTGAAACCTGTCCAGAATTACTCTGGTGCATGCGAATCATTTTTCAGTTGATCCATACCACAGTATCGTCCTTTTGAAGGCTGGGTTTGGGTCATAGTCCATAGTCATAGCGGCGAAACATAATCTTATATATTTTATTGGCCGTTCCCTCACTGTACTATTCCACCGGATTGTTGTGATAGAGTAAAAACCCGCTAACAAGAACCTACCATTATTAAGAACCTCAGGCTGAAATTAAGAATTTATGTATATAAGAATATATAAGAACCTATCCCAGGCTGATTTGGTAAAATGTAGGTTCTTGTTAGCGGGTTTTTACTGTATACGAAACTTCGATCTGATCAGTACGACATTTATAGTTCGAGTCGTCTAGCGTTATAATATTTCTGCTCTGGTTCTTGGTTCTATTACTTATAACTAATTTGCTCTGAGTTGCTGTTTATATATCCCACTTTTCAGCGACTCATGTTTGTACAATCACGACATAATTTGCGCAGGCGATAAAACTGCATGGTAATGCATTCGCGCGCCAGACCATTGTTAACCAAATACTTATTACTGATAATATGTAAATTGTAAAGAAACTCGCGCTAGAGGTTAAATTGAACATATATGCACGGATCGAATGCGGACAACTGTACAGTGTATACACTCAAGCCCAACATCAACATCATTAAAGACACCTTATTTATAGTGAAAACCAGTTCTCTGTAACACCACTGCCAAACTGATTTCTAAGTGATTATTGTGATAGTATAACATACTAACTTTTAGCAAATCCCATGACCAGACCGACGATAAAATTGCACAAAAATTGCACGCAAAACAACGTAATTCTTAGACCAACAAGTCTACCCTCCATAATGGTTCTGTTCACGATGTTGCTGCGATCACTTCAACATTTTTACGGCGACGACGTTTATTCGAACGCTGATCAAAAGTAAACAAAACGTTTTTGCATGTCCTAACTTCACTCATACTAGGAGTGTTTATACTCGCGATTCAATGGAAATAATGAATATCCAGAGTTTATAAACACATCGGTAATAGAGAATTTCACTATAACTTTAAAATGTTGTTTTATTCAGAACCATAGCCATCCCAATTTGCTCAAAAACGTCTAATAACACCTCGAATAATACCTGTTATTTTGTTTAGTCAACTTGAGATGTGTCCACACGCCTACGTCATAGGAATTTCGCACTCTTTGAGTCATAGTTCGAAGAATATGCGACGAAATGACGCCAAATTTCGTGAGATTACCTTTCACAGGTATATCTTTCACTTAATACAAAAAAATCGTATACCATTTTTTCATGTCATAGACACTTTAAGTTTTCCTGAGTAGTCAGTAAGGAATCAAATGTGTGATAGTTCATTATTTAGCCATTTTAAATGATTGGTGTCGACTAATCCTTCATCTGTATATAGTCGGTAGTTTTTAAATGGAATGAATCGTAGGATTTAATCTTACAGTTTATACAGGCAAAATTATTGGTCATCTTTGTCATTGCTGTACTGTACATGAATGGTACACTGTTTTTTATCCTTTGAAGGTTTATAATCTACAATGGGTATCTATATGCAGACTGTTTGCACAGAGCACTTATTGTAATATGAGACACATGCATCCAAAGGCAGAGCCATCACCGTTTGACAAGTACAGTATTTTGGTTTCGACATGACTTTAGTTGCGACGAACATGCATAGAACATCCAGTTTAATCAAGTGAAATTCGATTACATAAAGGTCCCTGGCAAGTCAAGGGATTGCCGATAACACGCTGGCTACGAGTCAAGAGATTGTCGATGACGCGTGGGCCGTCCCCTCGCCTTTCGCTTCGACTTGAAGTCCCATAGCCATGGCGAGTCAAGAGATCGTTACTAGTTAAAGTAGCACAGAAGCTAACCATTTTTTATCACGGCGAAACGACCTTGTCTGAATACAAGCAAGGCCAAAATGAAAGTGAAATTAAATCTGAAAATAACGCATTACCTTATATGGACATTGGAATAGCTTTTACGGCGTAAACAAATCAATTATCGTTATTCGGGGGGTCAAATTAAGTTTGGCATTCCCGCATTTGGGGGCGAAGGCCCGAAGTCCGAAGATACCCACGTAGACGAAAGTCAGAGAACGAGAAACTACAGAGCATTATAACAGAGACTCGAAGTATCATAACAGTGTATTTAATGTATTTAAACAAAGACAAATACGCCGTGCTTTATACATGACATGTTGACTCATGACACAACGTGGCAGAAATATCCTGAATGTCAGACATTTATTTTATATCCAGGCTCGTCTTCCCCTAACAGACAATGAATCCTTTCTCCTACACCATATTTAATACTGTAAGTCCACAAAATCCCTGTTTCGAGAAGATATATTATCGCACCTCCTTGGCTCCGCCATGTTCGTAATCGAAATTCCAGCTCGCGCGTGCGCAGTAGCATGTTAACACAAAAACCGGGGGACACATCTTATATTCGAGACATCATATTATGAAATATTCAAGATATCGAAATCAAACTGCATTACAATTTTAAACGTAAAAAAACCCATCGATAACTCACTTAACGGTCTGCCCTCATTGTCCAGGAACTTCATATTCACTTTTCCACTGACAATAGTAAATTGAAGTCCAAAATACTATGAAATAATAATGTCGCGATCCCCCCCCGGATGTTAACAATATCGGTCACTGACTATATCGTGTGAATTTTCGCCACTCATCACAATACTGCAAAGTTTAAACTTTGCACTAAAAAGTATGTGGGGCCGTCTCCGGATCCGCACCGCTGACTCAGCACTTTTTCATCGCGGGCTCAGACACCGCTAACTCAGCACTTTTTTATCGCGGGCTCATCGAATTCCCCCCCCCCCTAGCTCCCTTTGAGTCCCCCATTAATTCGCCCTTCAGATTTAAAAAACGGCGCTAAAACTAGTCCATATACACTACTGAAATCCAATTCACGACGCCAATATCGTCCTCGATCTGTCGATCAAAAAGTCTTCTTGAGTTGCGATATGCTTTTTCGTTGTTTAAATTGTTTTATATTTATACATCAAATATAGCGACAAATGGCACCAAGGTTTGTTTTGTTCATTGCGACTACTTGCCATTCGAAATTTGACTTAACTTTGTTATGAAGTTTGTTTGTGTGCCTGAGACCCAGATATAATTAAACAAAGAGAAGATGTAAACAAGGCGTCTAGACTTGCAGTTATATATATTTATTGAATAAAGCAATACGAATCCATTATTTCAGAATCTGATGGGTTTTTTTAGTTTAGTTTAATAAGTTTGCCACTTGATTACAAAATATCAAAGTAAAAAAAAAAGAAAAAGAAAAAAAAAGTGTGGCAGGAGAAAGGAACAGAACTTTCGTTCCAATTGACACCAAACTCCCTAGTTACACACAACCTAAAACTAAATGTAACATGAGACTTATGAATAAATCAATCAATACATAATCAAAAAATAATAAATAAATAAAATGATAAATAATATGAGTTCTAGAAGTTTCCAGAAGGGCAATATGTCGATAGTTTAGAGAAATATAGGGAGTTAATACTAGATTTAAACAAAAAAAGAGTACTGCAAGATTTTAAACTAGACGGCAAACAATTCCACAGTTCAGCTGACCTAATAAAATAGGAATTTCTAAAGTAGTCCTGTTTATGTTTGAGAATAATGTTATAATTGTTTGGATCAAAGTTACGTGTCCTGTATCTAGACTTAAATGTGCATAAATAATTATCTATATCGGTAGTTATGAGACGTTTTCTGGATTTGAAAAGCAACAGCAAATCCGAGATCTCTCTTCGATACCCCAATGGAAGGAGGTTACGTTTCATCAGTCTCTGTATATGGCATGGCTTGTGGATAGTTCAATATAAACTTAGTAGCCCTATATACGCTGCACATTTTCAATCAATGCTCGATATTTAATGGTGCATGGGGACCAGATTACTTGCATATTCCAGTTTCGGCCTGACCAAAGCGCAATACAACAGTTTCCTGGAACTGGAATCTGTAAGATCTCTACAGACTCTCTTGATCAAGCCCAGGGTCTTATTGGTTTTTGCAACTGTTTCCTCTATGTGTATAGACCAAGATAGGTCGCTGGACACAGTTATACCTAGGTCGGTTATTTGGGAGACGTACTCAAGCTGCTGATCAACCAAGCTATAGGATCTATCCACTACACAGGTCGACTTATTCCCTTCCTTCTTTTGAATCCGTGAATTCGATAAATTTAAATGACCCGTCCCAACCAAAACGGAGAATCAATACAATTTCCCAAGAGTTTCCCCCGCTCTCCCCCGCTTACAAAAAGCAGGGAGACTATGGGCTCGAGATTGTATCTGAACCGTACACAGGGGGACCCCACCTATACCTATACTAAGAAGGTTTCTAATTGCTTTAGATAAGCTAACCCAAACAAAAATCCTAACCCTGATTAGCAACGGGCATTGGAACAAATTGGTAATTGACAATTGACAAAAAAAAAAAAATCTCGCTCATATTAGGTAAGTCTTTACCATCCATGGGCTGTAAGATAAGTGCAATTTGGCTACGAGAAAAGAGTTGTTTCAGCATAATTAACGCACTAATGAATGGAGTGAATAAATAAATTAACAGAGTGAATGGGCAAACAAAGGGAGAAAATAAAGGGAGCGAACAGAAATCATACCTGTGACACTGGGCAGGACTGAATTGACTCGATATCCAATGAACCACCTGACGATAATTGCTGTAACATATTCTAAAACAGAAAAAAAAAGCATTCGTAAATAAGAGAAAATGTTCACAAAAATATACTAAATGTTTTTTACAATATATTTTAAAGAACGGAATACTGACTCTTAAGGTCTACGTTTAGGTTTGCAGGGTCATTTTAGTAAAGCGCTCTCATCTCAATTCGTCAAAATTTATGCCACAAAAATAAAATAGATATCGTTAGAAAGCTCTTAATTTGTAGAATACAATGTTGTCAGGGATTTTGCGATAAACACAAACCAATAATACTTGTGAATTTTCAAATTAACACCATCCAGCAAAACGGTGTCAGCGTTTTCTTATGTCGAGTTTTGCTGATTTTATTGACGACTAAAGTTGAAAATGCTGTTTTTGGACCAACATTCGGACAAAATAAGTCATAAAATCGAAACCAAGCAATAAATAAAAAATGAACAAAATGAAACGCTTTGTTCTTAAGCCGAATAAGGAGAGAAAGTATTTGGGTTAGCAGCTAAGGAATTCGTCCGTAACGACTTTTACGTCGATGATGTTTTGACATCGCGGCCAACAAAACAAGAGGCGAGAAAACTGGTGTGGATCACGTAGCTGTGTCAGCTACAGCTCGACTCAGATTGCAAAACGTTGTGGTGAACTCCATTGCCGTCATGGAAGCACTACCAGACTATAAGATCGAGGAAAAAGTGTCTAAGACTTAGAACTCCGCCACGACAGGCTTCCGACACAACACTCTTTGGGAGTCTACTGGAACCTAGAAGGAGTGTCTTTTCACCTTCCACGTCACCCTACCGGAGAAGCCATACACGCGTGGAAGCCTATATGATCAATTCAGTGTACAAGCCGCTAGGCTTAGCCGCCCCAATTATTCATAAAAGAAAACTACCGCCGCCTACCTCAAACAGATCAACAAAAAGAAAGTGAACATCGCGTTTTTGTTTAGTCAGGCAAGAATGGCTCCGCTACAACCATTCCTCAACTCCAACTATGTGGCGCGGTGGTGTCTTGCTAAGCTGTGAAGGAACTAGCCATAGACCACTTTCATAATAGCGACTAATTTGAATATTCTATGGAGTGGAAGATTTTATACGTACGCTGCCAATCGCATTCAAATTATCAAGAACGTATCCGACCCATCTCAGAAGAGATACGTGGACACTATCACGAATCTGCCGGCAAGGAACGACGGGATTGGAGCACGTCGGCAGTATATTCGCAAAGCTAGTCAACGGAAACTTCGCGCGCGAGAACTGCCTTTCATTGATATTCTAGAATACTTCTATTCTTATACTACACGTAACGAAACGTTAGTAAATATTTTCAAAATTATTTTGTGTTATGGTTTTGTTTAAAGCAGTATGCTTGGCAATAATATTTCTTACCAGAATTAGATTTCCGCCTGGTTCGTCCATTGCGACAATTTTAACTTCTATTCTTAGTTTTTATTTCACGGCACGTCTGAGTTATGGTATTAATTAATCTTTCAGACTGTTCCAGCGTTTCAAATTTAGTTATAGGGACTTTAAGACGCTAGGACGACGACGGCGGTAAAAAAGCAAGATATGTTCTACAATTTAAAAAAGTCACGGTTAACTGACTAGTATATTTTATATTTGAAGCGAGTTTAATGACTTCCAAAAAGCCACCAGTACTGCTAAAATGATTGTATTAAAGTCAATCTTAAGCAACAGTTCTCATCTTTTGGCAGTTGGCGTCGTCCTGAAGATGTGAAAATGCTGTAAGTGGCATTGTAAGGCCTACTCTGGGATCTTAACTCGCCGCGAGATAAGGCGAGGCTGTGCGAGTTAAGGCGAGATAAGATGAGTTAAGAAAAAACACAACTATTAACCTGTGCGAGTTAAAGCGAGATAAGGCGATCTAAAGAAAAATAATACAACTATATATATATATATATATATATATATAGTACAGTATATACATATAGATACATATAGTAGAGTATACATATAGTACAGTACATATATACAATTATGATTGTTTAACTTCACAGGTTATCAACAAATGAACCTGTTTACTTATATTGTTATTAAACAATAAGAAAAAGAAACTCAAAACAATTTATAACTCAATTTAATCTATAACAAACTTGTATTGCATATAAAGCAAACAATGCAACTACAAAAATTACGATTTAACAATTCTAATGCAAATGTCTGTTTTTGTAAAATCACTGTAAAATTTTTTGAGATTTCCGTTTCCTTAAAATTGACCAATCTAATCTCTAGTCCTTCCAGACACACACTTTGCACTTTATCAGCCACATTATTTGGAATCCAACCAAATTGTTTTACACAAATTTCACTTGAAGAAAACACCCCGACACCCTCTTCACAATCTTTTCCTGGCAGTTTGACATTAATTTTTTTGAAACAAGCATCGATATTCTATAAAAATTGATTTATTAAAGTTGTTAACTCAATTGACAATTGACATTTTAATACCAAAAAAAGATGCCAGTTGAATAAAACAATGACAGAATGATGTGACTTTAAACTGTACGAATTTAATGCTTTTGAACTGACCAAATTGTGAGGATAAGAGTTCCGTTTCCCGTACTTCTGACTTATATTTTTTCGGTGATACACTGTACTTTGCCAATATTAATTTTGATCTCTACTAAATAACACCGGTGTAGCCCAAGGCTACATAAAGTACTTCCCAATATTTTTTCATTTTTTGCTGGGTAGTTTGTTAGAAGACTACGGTCAGACAGTCAGACTCAACAGTGAAAGAGAACTTGTTTTTTTAATACAGTAAATAGCAAAATACATGTATGACAGGACACGCTATATATATATATATATATAGCAATAACATGCGTAGGACGAAGACTTTTAGGGGAAATACATGCTGTTTTAAGTGGTGGAAAATATATTGATGGTATATATTAAAGATGTATATATAAATCGTTCATAATCTATTTGATGGTGATTATTTTATATTTATATTTCTGTGCTCGTACTGTTGTATGAATCCCAGCAGTCCGAGCAGTATTATTTACATGTAAGCTGGGCTTCTGATAGAATTTTAACAGTAAAGTACAGTAGCACTGTAGCACTGGGCTATAGAACCTACTTTAACGTAATGTTCTCACCTCTCCCCCAGCAGCCAAACAGCACTATATTTACTAGTATTAATGATTGTACTTCACAAAAATGGCAGAATACATATATAATATTTTAAAAATTAATCGGCTGTGGAGCATTTCTAATACACTGTTCAGTTATTCAATTAATCATATTTGTTTATTCCGTAATTTCACAAAGAAATACAAATGTTGGATTGTTATTCTGTGGTCGGAACTATAAACACTCAGTGGTGTTGGTTGAACTGAAAAAATATGAAATTCATTTTTTATCTGGCATAAATTTAAAATTGTGTCTGTTCATTCAACATTTACTTTACTTTTTCATATTGTTTGGTTGCTACAAATCTACGTAACTGAACTTAAAAGACAACTAAATACAGCAATTACAGGTACATCACACCACGAAGGGTAGAAACACTGGGTCTTGTATGTATTTCTGCTCTTTGTGGGGAGGGGAGGAGGAGGGGGAGAGTAGAGGTGAAACCTTGGGTACGATGTTCGTAGACACACAGCATAGTATTAAAGTCTGCAAACTAGGTTGGTAACTGGTTTATACTGAGTTACGGTGTAATACACTTCAGAAAATAATAAATATTTATGTTGTGAATTTAATGAATTTCATTTAATTTTTTGTAGTGAGTTAGTGCGAGTTAAGACGATATAGGGCGATTTAAGATAAATTTAGTCATTTTAGTCGCGAGTTAAGGCGAGTTAAGATCCCAGAGTAAGCCTGTTGTATAAAGAACGAGGACGGTGTTGAGATTACGCTTGGGACAAAAATTATTCATTCTCTTTGTTTTGCAAAAAGAATGATTTTGTTTAAAGGACGTCGTCGTTGAGGTTGACGGCGTATATCTTAAAGTCCCTATTATGATAATCTAGTCAAGTTACCGTGCGAGTGAAATTTGAAACACGCTTAAAGTGCCCCTAACCCCCAAATCGATTTTCAGCTCATCGAATGTACTCTTTATTTGTAGTGTTTTAGTGAAAAAAAATTTCAATTTGGATAAATTGTCCGGTTTTTATGGTGTGTTGAATTTGGCTTTTGGTGGCCCAGTTCCGTCGGAATTTTATATAACCAGGAGCCTGGGTCTAACATGTCTTTCTGACGTGTTGCTTCGATGATCTGAGCTGTTTTGATGTACATATCATTCGATCGATTCGGCCGGCGCTCGATAAACTTCACATTCTTAAAGTTCTCAGTATTGTCTAGCAATCATGTCTAGTAGTGAATCAGATTCTGAAATCAGTCATCAGTCTGATGGCTCTTTACGCCGTGGTTATAGTTCCGACACAGGATCTTTAGGTTCGATGGCTAAAGATCCTACATTGACATAACTCGTGCGCAGTACAGTTTCTTTCACACTTAGCCCTCGCCGGATCTTTTCAACAACAGCATAGGGTCCGACATTATCACTCAGTCTTAGATCATCGAGACATCGAAGGATAAACACTTGGGAAGGTAGACACAGTGCAGCGATTATAGAAACGGGAAGATTAATGCGGTTGACGAACTTAATAATAATAATAATAATAATAATAATAATAATAATAATAATAATAATAATAATAATAATAATAATAATAAATTATTTATTTAAACTGTGAAGACCCATTCAGCTGTAATAGCTGGTCTTACCTGGGTGAACAGTATGTAAAATAGTTAATTACTAGTAGTAATCAAAGATTAGCGAAGTGCGTTCGATTTTTTAGTAGTAAATTAAAAGAAAGCAATAGCACATGGCCGCATCCCATGAGTGCTTGAGAACCCAAATCAAGATATACGTCACAGGTCTGTACATGAAATCGAGGCAAAATGTGCGACATTCGATGATGGCGTCCAAACTCTGAAATCGAATGGAATGCAAAAACACGCGGGACAACACGCGAGACTGAATTAGAATGCGTTCTCCTTCGTCGAACGCAATTAACATAAATATACCTATCGAATCTCATTTACAATATAAAAATTTAACAGAAGACTGAGAATTATAAACTACAATTGTGTGAAGAATTGTCAATTTCTAAAATATATTTAAAAAAACCAAGTATTTAAAACTACTGAGAACTTTAATGACCCTAATTGACTTCGGGAGCAAGTTCCAGTCTCGAGCTGCCGCAAACTTAAACATAGTTTGTCCGAGTGAAGCTTTAACTTTAGGTAGGTCTATCAAAGTTTGATCTCGAAGGGTTTTCCTCTTAACGAACCTCCTAAAAGAAACTAATCGTTAATTTAAGTCGGTCAATCTGTAGATTTCGTTTTCTGCTTTGAATCAGATCATAGGTTCTGTCAAATATCGAAACTATATCTTTTAAGCTTTAATCATTTGAGAGAGTGAAAGACTGAGAATGTCAACGAGAATGCATCTTTTAGACGAGAAACATCAGTATGAATACATTTTCCACTCCAGTTAACTTTTCTTTCTAACTTTTTGTTCAAAACTCAAAAGACTAAATAATGTCGGGCCTTGTGCTGGTTGTTGAAAAGATTCGACGAGCATTAAGTTCAAAATAAACGGTATTTCGCACGCGTTATGTCAATGTCGGATCTATAGCCATCGAACTTAAAGATCCGGTGTCGGAACTATAACCACGGCGTAAACTTTATTCGGGGATTTGGTGTGATAGAGGATGCAGAAATCAATGTCGATGAAAATCAACAAGAATATTCAAGCCGAGAGGAAGGTATTAAACTCCGGCTTAGCATATAACAAAGAACCTTTGGCCGACGAAGACTGGTTGGAAAATTACAATAGAGAAGAACAGGAACGGCTCTAGAGGTCGAGGAAAAGCTAAGGAAAAGACTAAATGATTCCGTGGAAATAAGCGAATCATGGTGTTTGGCGATGTGTTTACACTCTGCTCTATGGCCATGAATATTTGGAAATACACAAATCCCTAGATGACCATGCAACCCTTAATTTTTTATCGTTTTTGGTAACGAGGTAACACGCAATATCTTCTCTCGATTTCTTCAGGCTTGAAATAATCTGAGCTGGTCGCTGTAAAAAAGGTCTGCAATGTGCTTGAACAATAAATATCTACCATTGCTCCACATCAGACGACTGCAGGAACCTGAACCAGAGTTGTATAAGCAATTTCGGGCGGTCTTGATCAAATGGCAAGAACCAGCAAAAAAATAAATGAAGCGAGACATGGCAAAAAGGTTAGGCATATTATGTACCACATCACACTCCAAATTACTCACGAACTTGGAATGGAGTTCAAAGAACTTACGATTTGGAGATGCTCCATCATTGACAGCAGCACATACTCGAAGGTTTAATGACAACTCAAGCACCCCAACAACTTTCCAAAAGATTGACATTCACTGGTAAGAGGTTACATTTTCTGTAAAATAATATGCAATGACATGTTTGAGGTCGGTCAGTGCATAACCCTCTTACCAGAAATGCCAGTGCATGAGTTGCCATAACATCTTCTTCAGCCAGATTTGCATAGTTGGTGATTGGGTCTCCAAGATCTACATACCGAATTAAATCACCCGAGTACCTGTCAAAAACAAGATTTGACTGAATTTTCATTTCATCCATGACCAGCCTTCTAACGGTTTACACTCCAGTCTTGATGCCTTAACAGTCGATATTAAATTCTCTGAGCCACAAGCTGCAAGGGAAGCTTTACTTTTAGTTGGGGTTGAGGAGGAAACTTTTTTCTTTCTCGTAGCTGCTTTCTTCAAGGATTTAATGACAAGGGAACATGGATTGCATGGTTCTTGTTTAGGGCTGGTACATGCTGTCCAAAAGAACCTCGCAATTTGGGCATCGAAATGTGCCAGATGACTGGAAATGGCTTTCGCAAAACAATTTGGGAATGGAATGACAAACAATTGTGGAAGGAGAGAAATTAGATAGCTGGGTGTCGACATCTTGTGGCAAGCCTTCACAAAGGTTGGAATTCTCAACTAACCTGAGCAGTTCTTTGGCGCCTTCTGCACTTTTAAGGCATCTCTTTCTTCTAGTGTAAATGATATGGTCGTCAGGAATAGGCCAGTAAAACACATACACGGTGAATTATAATCCTGCATTGACAATTACTGTAAAATTCGCACTGCTGTGGGCTCCGTCATGAAATTCGATTTTCACGCCTTCATGGTTGTAAGCCTTATCCACCGTCCAGGGCATTATTTGACTCTTTCGTCAAGCTGCTTACGAAGATCTTCGATGGTTATCGTTGGCACGGGCAAGACATCTGATGAAGTAGATGGCATATCTTAAACACTGACCTTCACCAAAGTTCGATGCTCTTTCGTACTGGTAACATCATGGCTTTTGGTTGGTAAATTCTCAGTTGGAATGCTACCAGTAGCCAAGACTTTTCTTTTAGGATCTTAAAACAAAACACAGCGGACGGTATTTTAAAGAGAGAAAGCCCATGCCTTCGGCTCGTTGAACAGCCATAAAATGCACAGTTTTCGCCATGCATAGCTTTCAACTTGCCATCCAAACAAAAAAATCCAACAAAGAGGAAAAAAGGCGCTTTAACATTCAACTTTCCAACGAAGACTTTATATGTCGCATTTAGAGTTTTCCAAAGTGATGCAGGGTCCGGACAACGTGACCGGAAAAAGCAGGTTGAATAACATAATTTGTCACGTGGTACCGCTAGCTAACCAGTCTCCCCTCTATTAACCGTGTTTAAACCAACTGCTCTGGACTAACGTAATCTATGTTTTATGCTAGATGCGTCACTGATCGCTACTTTGCCCAAACTTGTACGAACTAATATTGTAAATTGTAATGTCTTAGCGATGCCGTTCGTCACGCTGAATATTAAGGGAGACGTCATCAAGCGACATCCCGTGGAGTGAATATTAGATCACGAGCCAAGCGCGTGACTACAAAACTTAATATCATTGTGAAATGCAAACTCTGCTATGGGGATGATTACCCTTTGAGAAAATGTTCAGTTTTATAATTATTTATGGTCTACCTAGTCTTTGTTATAAGGAAACCACCTGCGCTATTTCATGTTTTCTATCATATATGGACCTTTTACCTTTTAGGAAAAACCCGCAATGCATTGTGGTAGTTGGGTATCACTTCGCTTCCAGGTGAAATGGCTGCCGCGAGGCGAGCACTTTTACTTGGAAGAATAATTGATTAGTTGTAACCGCTTTTATCTTTCGAGAGTAAACTTTACTTATTGCAGCATAACTAGGGGCGTATTTACTACATTCTGTGGAAAAGGTAATGAAGTTACTGCAGTCGTTGTCGAGAAAGTCAATTCAGAGTGATCGACTGAGCGAACACGATTCGAACAAAAACATTTATGAAGAAAGGTCTGTGCGAGCGTTTGCAGGTGAGTAAGCTTATCAAGTGGCGATCAACAAAATATTTTGCTATGTGGGTATTTGTTTGTAGTTTACCTGTACAGATCGTGTCGTTTTTGCAATTGTGCACGTCTCTTTAATGCCTTTTTTCGCTTATCGAGACTGACAAAGTTTGGCCATGCTTCCGATCAGACGTTCGATAAACAATACCCCTACTAACAATGTTTTGGTTCTGTTTTGGCCCGAAAACTAAGCTTGTCCAGTGAGCACAAATTCAGGTTTTAACAAGAGCTGCAACTCAAAAGTGCTTTCGCGAGTTTTGCAGCCGTTGTTTTGCTTATTTTCTTTGTGTCTTGATTCGTCTCCTCCCAAGTAATTTAGTAAGTTCTGAAATATTATGCACTTGTCAAAGTTTAGCCCCAGGGTAGGGGGGACGATCAAACCCAGGGGGATTTGACATTTTTTGAAAATTTACTTCAAATTCCTTACCCAGGTGGCAAACATTTGTGTCAAATAAAGAAAAAAACTTTTCTGTGGTTCCACCATTGTATCAATATAAATGTTAAGCCCCAGGGTGGGGGCAACCCACAGGGATATTGACTTTGTGGGAAAAAATTGTCAAATTCCCCTGCAGTAGAATAGCCTTGTTGGTCAGAATACCCCTCCCTGGGAAATATCAAGTGCTAAAATTTAATATTAAGATCATTTTATGTGTCAAAAATCCCGTCCCTCGAGCTTGTCAAGAAAGTCAAATTTCCCTGTCTTGGGAAGTCCCACCCTGGGGCTTAACATTGATAGGTGCATAGCAATTGATTCGAAACAACATTAACAGCATAATAAAGCAGTCAGTACAAAAGCTATGTATGTGGAAGTGTTCAGGGAGCTGGATGTTTTTAATATTACAAATACATGATAAACTAGAAAAACCAAACTAATTGCTCTTGTGCATCAAGAACATTTAAGCCATTTCAAACCCTGCACTACTGAAGAGGGCAGTTTCCAGTCCATCTCTTCTGAAACCTTCTTAAAAATTAAATACAGTATCGGTCAACAAACTAACAAAGAATATTAATTAAACTGATATTGTCAAAGAAACTGAGCACAATTTCAACCTGAGCAATAATAGAACACAAAAATACAATAAAAACAGCTCATATTTACCTATCAGATTTGTACACCACATTTCAATACTTGGTGGTCACCAGACTCCCACACAAAATTATCAAATGTCCCCTCTGTCAGGATGGTTGTTTTTGTCAAAGAGGTTGTTAAGTCCCATTGGGTTGCCCATCCCCCCTCCCCTGGGGTTTAACATTGACAGGTGCATTAGTTTTAATATGTCGTAAAATAATTTAAATTCAACATTGTTTATTTACTAAATATTAAAAAAAAGTGTGGAGTTTTTCTCTGTACGTGTTGTGTACATTGAACGTTTCTCAAATAGTTTTAGTTACTTAGATATTAGTAAGTAAAAACTCAAGGTATAAATATAAACTTTATTTGTGTTTGTGCAGTGTTCTAGAACTATAAATACAACCTAGTTAATACAGTAGCTTAGAGGTGCTCCCAATTAATCGATTATTTTTTCGCTTTTACTTTCGGTTTTACAATCGATTATACTTAACAATAATCGGATCATCTATAAATATATAACAACCCTGCACAGCATGATGCCGGAATGAGTTTCTTTCCGGAATTAAAAAATTGTGACAGATGGGCATTGTTGTGATAAAATGACAAAGGTGACTTGTTTTGATTGGAGTGTCAAGTGTAAACTGTGAGAGTGCGAGAAACTGCACAATCTATAACCGTGATTAAACAGTGAGTTAAAACGTGAATAGTGACTGAATTGTTGGGTGACAACAAGGGAGGCAATCCCCAAGAAATTTAGTAAAAACTTTATAAAAGCACCCCCTTCCTTTGAATGGACAAACCACCATGGACATGTCGTATTTAAATTATTTAATCAATACGATTAATCGATATTAATCGATTGTTGACAACGATTAATCGATTACGAAAATGAACTGATGGGAGCAGCTCTACAGTAGCTTATTACAGTAATATAATATTTTAACCTAAAATAACATTTGTAGTGTTTGACTTAAATTGTTAAACATGTTGATAGTTTGTAAATGAAATAATTATAAATATTTGTACTGTATATACATATTAGGAATATATTTATAATATTAAAATAGTTAAATTAGTTAGAATATTATAATTTATTAATATGAAGGATGAACCTTGCACTTCGAAGGAGGCAACAAACTGTGCCAAGGTGAGACAAAGCGATGGACAAGAGACTTGAAATTCTTCCACCTTTATTTACCTATATGAGCTGTTGCAAAAGCATCTGGGAACTGAATTAGCCAGTGACAACTCTACTGGTGTTGTCAAAACAGAATCAAATAACTGAAGAAATTGTCTGTGCTAACTATGTGTAAGGCTGGTATTAAAGGAGGATGCTGTAAACATGTTCTAGCATTGCTATTCCTAGCCTAGTTTATCATTTATTCATTTGTTAATATTAAAAACGTCCAGCTCCCTGAACACTACCACACATATATTTTGTACTGACTGCTTTATTATGCTGTCAATGTTGTTTCTCCTTGAATCAATTGTTATGCACCTATCAATGTTAAGGCCCAGGGTAGGTGGGGTTGGGGGGGGGGGGGGGGGGGGGGGGGCAGGCAACCCATGGGATATTGACTGATCGACAGGGAAATTTGACTTTCTCAAGGGATGGGATTTTTGACACATAAAATTATCTTAATATTATATTATATTTTAGCACTTGATATTTCCCAGGGAGGGGTATTTTGACCAACAAGGCTATTCTACTACAGGGGAATTTGACATATAATTCATTAATATATTGATACAATGGTGGAACCACAGAAAAGTTTTTTTCTTTATTTGACACAAATGTTTGCCACCTGGGTAAGGAATTTGAAGTAAATTTTCAAAAAATGTCAAATTCCCCTGGGTTTGATCGTCCTCCCTACCCTGGGGCTAAACTTTGACAGGTGCATAATATTTTAGAACTTACTAAATTACTTGGGAGGAGACGAATCAAGACACAAAGAAAATAAGCAAAACAACGGCTGCAAAACTCGCGAAAGCACTTTTGAGTTGCAGCTCTTGTTAAAACCTGAATTTGTGCTCACTGGACAAGCTTAGTTTTCGGGCCAAAACAGAACCAAAACATTGTTAGTAGGGGTATTGTTTATCGGACGTCTGATCGGAAGCATGGCCAAACTTTGTCAGTCTCGATAAGCGAAAAAAGGCATTAAAGAGACGTGCACAATTGCAAAAACGACACGATCTGTACAGGTAAACTACAAACAAATACCCACATAGCAAAATATTTTGTTGATCGCCACTTGATAAGCTTACTCACCTGCAAACGCTCGCACAGACCTTTCTTCATAAATGTTTTTGTTCGAATCGTGTTCGCTCAGTCGATCACTCTGAATTGACTTTCTCGACAACGACTGCAGTAACTTCATTACCTTTTCCACAGAATGTAGTAAATACGCCCCTAGTTATGCTGCAATAAGTAAAGTTTACTCTCGAAAGATAAAAGCGGTTAAAACTAATCAATTATTCTTCCAAGTAAAAGTGCTCGCCTCGCGGCAGCCATTTCACCTGGAAGCGAAGTGATACCCAACTACCACAATGCATTGCGGGTTTTTCCTAAAAGGTAAAAGGTCCATTGAGCCAGTATTTATTGGTAATAAAACAATCTAGACGCCGTGTACAGGCTAACTGTCGGACAAAAAGTGTTTAATACTCACAGTAGGTGCTGTCCACTCTCCTTCGCGTTTCTTTCTTATATTTTTATTTTTGGCAATTTGGGTAAAGAAGGTTAAATATCATTTGTACTTTTGACGGCAGTAAACATTTATTTAAAATAAATCTTAGCCTTAGTTAATCGTGTATTTGCCTTCAAGCGCACTCGCGTATTGAAATAATATTTGCCATGTATGTGTAAACATTCAGGTTTAGCGCTCAGATATAGTGGCAATAATTCTTCTCTGAATTGGTTAATTGTAAAATAGTCTGCCTAAGATTAGAATGGATCGAGGTCGACAGGCACTATAGACACTCGTAGGTTTCATATCCCAATATAATAGCTTAGTCCATGCGCACTAATTATCCCAGTCTCGCCCAATCATGTCATTCCGGTCGACACGCGTTACGCCATGCGTGACGCTATGCGAATATTAATGAGGTACGCTGAATATTAATGAGGTACGCTGAATATTAATGAGGTACGCTGAATATTATTGAGGCAGCATCCTTTTGTACGCCGGAGGGGGGGGGGGGGGGGGGGGGTTATCTATACTCCTGCCTACCACCACACCACTCTTACACCCAGAGATTCAATTCAACGCTGCTACAGGCATACGATCCAGGGTTCACGGGTCTTACCTCCCCTTCAGGAAGGAGACGCAGCAAGGATGCAATCACAAGGAAAGTGGAAACCAGTGACTGTCATTGCACAACATGGCACGGCACCACAGTCCTACCTAGTGAAAACTCCAAATAGTCGTACATATTGACGAAACAGACGACATCTCTTGAAGACAAAAGAAAATCATGACCAACGATGAATCAGCCAGCTTGAACCCCACAGCTAACATAATCAAAACAATCATGAACAAAACGTGATTACGATATGGACGACAAGTACGAAAACCTCAGTGTTATGGAAGTCAAGCCTGAATAGGATTGCCGTGAGCAACTTCAATACTGTATATAATTGAAAGTGAAACATTAACTGACTGCCAGGACAACGTTATTCTAACTATAATTTATAGTGTGCACATGGTGTGCAGTAAGTTCATATTTCTTTAACGAGGGAGATGTTGAGGTTAATATTGTTAACCAGTTGTGACGTCACAAACTATATAAGTACAATTCATTTTACAATATAGCTCACTTGTCAATACACAGCTGACTATACAACAGGAGGAAAATGGGTATGTAAGAACCACCCTAGACAAGGAATTCGGGCAGAACTTGAAAGGATGGACGATGACTGGCACGACTGGCATTTTTCCTAAATGGTGGAAGCCCTTCGGAAATGGTGTGAAAGAAATCCAGTACCACTAGAAGAGAGATAACCCCTTGGGGGACAACCTGATAATTAACTCCACGCCAAACAGGAACTTTGGAAAGTTAGACCCTGTGTATACTGTGAGTCCAGTCAGCATAAGTCAGTTGACTGTGAGAAAGTTGTGGATGCAGCTCAACGGAAAAAGGAATTGACAGATAAGAAGCTTTGTTACAACTGTGCCGGAATAAAACTTCTCAAACTCATTAATAATTCATGAGCCGAAAACAAAGGAAATCAGTACCGAGACGGTGGTTTGGATATCGGAGGAAGAAATTACATAAATTAAGCCAACTTTCGCCTCGATTTTCTCTTAAAATACTGATCTGTTTGAGAAGCTATATCATACACTCGGAAGAATGTTTCATCAGGATTCCAAACACCTCGAAATTTGTTAAAAAACCTCGGCTTCGCCTCGGTTTTCAACAAAAGTCTCGGTGTTTGGATATCCTGATGAAACACTCCTCCTCGTGTATGATATATTACATCCAGCATCAGAGTGTCATAGCAAATCAACCTGCCAGAAATGCAGTGGTAAACACCATATTTCAATTTGTGACAAGCAACAACGGTGGTTCTTTTGGTGGATAGTACCAAATGTAGAGCATTGTTGGATACCGGGGCAGGAAGCTCATATGCCTCGATCAGCAGCTTTGGGCAAGGAACTCCGAAAGTAACCCGTGAGGATCGACAACAAGGGAATCGACATGATGATATGTTCAACCAACCAGAAAGTAGAAGCATTTCAGATCTCAGAGAGAAATTTGACATGAACTGTCAAGTAAGCAAAGTTGACAAGAGAGTCTTTTGTCTGTTCCAAACCCGAATTATGCAGAAAAGATTAGCCAGCACGAGCATCTCAAGGGAGTAGTTTGGATGATGATATTTCTACGCCAGAATTGCAGGTACACCTCTTCCTTGGAGAAAGTAATTACTCAAGAATCAAGACTGACAACTATGAGCAGCTTTGTAATCTAGATGTCTTGGGTTTTCACGATGACTTGGATCAAAGCCAAGAATTGGTGCATCGGGATTTCCAAAAACAACCGCAACAAAGTGACGAAGGGTGGTACGCAACTGGTTTGCTATGGGAATCTAGTCGTGATCCACTTCCAAAAAACAAAGCCAGCATCATTGGGAGGTTGAACAATCTGATAAAGAAACTGCAGCGCAACCCAGATGTATTCGAGGAGCACCATAATATTATACAAGATCAGTTGAAGAGAGGGATTGTGGAAGAAGCAAAGGAAGAGCCTATAGAAAAATAATTCTATATCCCGTACAAACCCGTGATTAAGAAAGCAGCAGAGTCAACGAAGATACGGATTGTATGCGACGCGTCTGCTAGGGAGAAGGAAACCAGCCTATCATTGAATGAATGTTTGGAAACAGGCCCTCCTCAGCAAAACCTACTGTGGAGAGTGCTCGTTAGAAATCGTCTGAAACCGGTGGTGCTGTGTGGAGATCTTAGGCAAGTCTTCAACCAAACCGTATAAGACCCGAAGATCTAGATACTCTTCGCTTCCATTGGATCAACAACAAGGAAACGTTGGACGTGGTAGTTCCCAGATTTACCCGTGCTTTATTTGGCATTGGTCCAGTCACCTTTTCTGTTAGAAGAGACTATCAAGCAACATTTGGCCAGTCTACGAAGAGAAATACCCGAAAGAAGTAGATGAAATCGAAGCAAGCTTGTACGTGGATGACATCATCTCTGGCGGTGACACCTGAGCCGAAGTACGTCAACTAAGGTAGGCTAGAGTAAAAATCGTTGGCGAAGCGCAATTTGAGCTATATAAGTGGCATTCCAACTATAATATTGTGTTGTTTTCTAATACAACTTTATTTAATATCACCACTGAGACATACATTTAGTTGTTTGCTTGCACGCTCACTTCAGCCTTATCATTCTCATTTCTCGTATTAGTACTGCCACCTATATATTACTCTTATGACGTCATTATAAAAGTTATCAATGTTACGTCAGTACATCACTCTCTTGTTGTTGTTTTTTATCTACTGCGCATGCGCGAGTAGATACTATGCTATCGTCCGTGTAAGGTAATGTAATGAAAGTAAGCAATAGAATGCCTTCGGAGCCAATCAAAATATAGAATAAAACGATTGACTCACGACAAACCACCGAAGCCAAAATAACTACTGTACACCAAGTATTTCATAAGTCATTGTTGACAGCATGGAAGCAAGATATTCAAGGAGCGGGGATATTCAACAAGAGAAAGTTTTTACAAGTTTAGTAAGTATTTTAAGTATGAATCGTAAGCAATTATTAATTGTGATGTGCTAGACGTTGTTGTAATATATCATACACGAGGAGGAGTGTTTCATCAGGATATCCAAACACCGAGACTTTTGTTGAAAACCGAGGCGAAGCCGAGGTTTTTTAACAAATTTCGAGGTGTTTGGAATCCTGATGAAACATTCTTCCGAGTGTATGATATAGCTTCTCAAACAGATCAGTATTTTAAGAGAAAATCGAGGCGAAAGTTGGCTTAATTTATGTAATTTCTTCCTCCGATATCCAAACCACCGTCTCGGTACTGATTTCCTTTGTTTTCGGCTCATGAATTATTAATGAGTTTGAGAAGTAATATATCATACACGAGGAGGAGTGTTTCATCAGGATATCCAAACACCGAGACTTTTGTTGAAAACCGAGGCGAAGCCGAGGTTTTTTAACAAATTTCGAGGTGTTTGGAATCCTGATGAAACATTCTTCCGAGTGTATGATATAGCTTCTCAAACAGATCAGTATTTTAAGAGAAAATCGAGGCGAAAGTTGGCTTAATTTATGTAATTTCTTCCTCCGATATCCAAACCACCGTCTCGGTACTGATTTCCTTTGTTTTCGGCTCATGAATTATTAATGAGTTTGAGAAGGAAATATGATAAATGTTTTTGAAAGCAAATTAATGGTCGTTGCATGGACGATTTCATATTCAGACGAGGCAATTTATATGACCAACATGTCTTCTGATCAAGCTCAGTGAACTGACAAGATTGTGCGTTGCCGAACAGAAATGGATGACCTTCTTCTAAGAAAACAAAGTTAGCTTCATGGTCAAGCAAAATGGACGAACTTCTTCTAAGAAAACAAAGTTAGCTTCATGGTCAAGCAACAATGTCCAAAACCTATGGCAGTCCACGAGCGAAATATGCTATTAAATAGCATATTGTCGATGTAGATTGTCAATGTCATGCAAAATCTGTGTCATGAATGTGCAAACATTTCTTCTACCTTTTACTGCATGTATGCATATGTCTTGAAGAACAATTAATGTATAGTTGCTCTTATAATTTTGATGACATTGCTGGACATCTTTTTCATTCACTATTAAATATTACAGCAGTAATATTAGATATGCTTGTTATCTCAAGCGATTTCCTTTACCTTCTAACTAGATTGCATTATTGTTTGACAAATTGTTGTAACAAAGACATTTAAATACTGTAATAGTCAATTAAGTCAAATTTTGTGAGTTGTTAATATTAATTTGATTGGCCTACTTAAAGCTTTACTACCATACTTTATGACTATAATTAGAGCACTGCCTCACCACTGAGGATCAGAGTAAAGTCCAATTGGATTGACTTAGTATTTGAATGGGTGACCACCTGTCCGGGCTTGGAACTCATGCCAGATATGAGTAGGGTTGTTAGTGCTGAAGAGAAATTGTATTTTTAACAATTGGTGAAGAACTTTTTAACTGATTAAGCCATACACGTCAGTAATTAATGCTTTAATAGTGAAATGAAACTCCTTCAGAAACACAGGATATGGTATATATTGTGCAGAAGCCAACAGTAATAATTACAACACAAAATTCCATTTTCTGTCTGCAATATTGAACGAAAATGGCGAACTGGATTGAGTTAGTATTTGAATGGGTGACCATTCATTGGAACTCATGCCATATATGAGTAGAATTGTTATTACTTAGCCTTCTGCGCCTTACTGGCTTTACTCTGAGTTGAGTGAGTTCTTTTTTGTATCTACTGCATGCGCTAGTAGATACATTGCTGTCGTGCGTGTAAGTTTAAGTTAACAAAAGAATGCCTTCGGAGCCAATCAAAACCCAGAATTAAACGACTGACTGACGACAAACCGCCGAAGCCAAAATTTTAAACCAAGTATTTCATTTAAGTCAATGCTATGACAGCATGGAGCGAGATTATTCAACGAGCGAGGTATTTATTCTAAGAATAGAAGTTTTTTATACAAGCTTAGTAAGTATTTTAAGTATGAATCGTTGTCAATTTTTAAATGTGATGTACTATAGACGCAACCTCGTACCCAGGGCCATTTGTACGGAACTGGGCCAAGATGGCGGCCAAAAACAAAATGGCGGGAACAAATGGCCCTGGTGGAGGATAGCTCAAAATGCGCATTTTTTTTAACTAGAACTCAGTCCCTTACACAATAATTATACCTAATTATTGCATAATTATGTTTTATTTCAAATATATTTCCCACGCCCCGGGGCAAGACCAACCTGACATTGCTGACAATGCCAAAATACAAAAATATGTCGCTCACATTAAATTTTTTCTTTCAATGCACTTGAAAAGTCTATAGTTATAATGATGTATTCCTTAAAGTAAAGCAGCTTATTATTCTGGAATCACTGCTCCTTGGGCGAGATACAATTGCTATTTTGCCGACCGGATACGGGAGGTCAATTATTTTTCATTTGCTTCCCTTTCTGTTTGAACGTTACCATGGACCGGAGGCTGGAGAACGAATTGTGTTGGTCGTTGCCCCCCTGAACTCTATAATCTTTGACCAGCTAAAGGAATTGAACAAAAGGGGAACTAACAGTGGAGTTTTGAAAGCTAAATGTGAGAAGAGAAGTCAAAAGCACGATGTTAAACTGGAAGAGCAAGACGAAGTCGAAGGTAATAAATGTTGATGGTGACGATGTTGACAACGATATAAATGAATACTTTATTGAACAGGAGGGTGAATTGAGTTTAATACAAAGTGGTTCGTGTCGAATAGTTTTCACCCACCTTGAAGCAATCATTTCATGCAAAGAGGGCAGAAAATTATTGCGCAGCGATATTTATCAACAACGGGTTGTTGCGTATGTTATCGACGAAGCCCACATCATGATCGAGTGGGGACATGATTTTAGAGTTGATTACAGCCGTCTTTGTGTCTTAGCATCCATATTCCCACATTCACTAGTAGTTGTCCTAACTGCAACAGCTCCTACCAAGCACATCAAAGCTATAAAAGACAATTTGGTAATAGGGAAATCCAAAACTGTCATTGGCGATCTAGATATGCCCAACATATATCTAGAGAAGAAGAGAAGGAAGCCGGCTCGCCTAGGTGCTGAAAGCTATGAGTCAGTGCTTTTACCTTTTGCCATGGGGTTAAGAGATATGTTGGTCAATTATCCCCTAACCATTATTTATCTTCTATTAAAATGGTGTGGCTACGCTTATAAGTTTTTCTTGAGGTACTAGGCAACAAATCCCATTACCCACCTGATGGTATCAAAAATTCTCAAACCAGCCTAATTGCCCAGTATCATGCAACCCAAACAGCAGAAATGAAAGCTGAAATACTTAGGCAGTTGACAGGGGATTCCGGTCAGTAGGTCATTCGAGTAGTTTTTGCCACAGTTGCAATTGGTCTTGGGGTGAACATCTCAAATGTCAGACAAGTTGTCCATTGCATGTGAAGTGCCAAGGACAATGGAGTCATATTATCAGTAAATAGGTAGAGCAGGTCGGGATGGAAAACCTGCAAAAGCCATTCCGTATTTCAATGCCACCGATATTGCACCAAATAAACCAGGCATGACAGAAGAGATGCGCAACTTTTGTCTGGATGAAGACACTTGCATGCGCAAATGCATTCTCTCATATCTTGGTTCAACAATTTCAAATTCATATAGTGCAAACAACTGCTGCAGTAATTGTCAGGAGAACACAGATAGGACTTATTTATAGGCTACTAGCATATCACTAGTACATGATCCTTTAAGTGAGGAGAAGTGTCATCCTTCTGCTGTTCGAGTTACAACACAGGAACAACGAGTGCAATTGCTTGTTAAATTGAAACAATATCGCCGAAAATTGGGCAGTAGTCGCTGCAAGTTTGTCAGCACTGATTTAAACACAGGTGTCACTTTGCAGTTACTTTCTGAAATTACTGCCAAATGTGAATATGTTTCAAGTGCAGAAGACATGTACAATTTGTTTCAGATCTGGGACATCACTGATGCCCATGCAATTTATGATATAATCCAACAAGTTCATAGTATTGAGTGATACTTATTATTATAATTATTAATAATGTATGTTGACTGCTTTTTAGATTTGACCATTCATCTACAATACAGTAAAAAGTTGTAAGTTTTGATTAACTAGTGATTAGTGATACGTTATTATTTTTGGAGGGGGAATTTTGTTTTTTTCTGATTTTTAAAAATGTATAAAAGATCCCCTTAGAAGATAGCTGGAATTTGATGACACATTCTGACTATCACCTGCTTGAATGGAATTATAAATTGAATTAATTATCTGATGGTACATTTTGAACACATCATTCAATACTTTTAAAGGAATTGTATTACATGGTTATACTACAGTACATGAATGCTGCTGTATAAATTGCTATGAAACTGTGCTCTTCAACCACTGTTTCTTATTTAAAGTGGTCTGAAATTTACTTCCCTCAATTTCTAAACAAAATATTGAACATTTTCCCCATTGCATTGTTCTCTTCCACCTCCACAAATAGTACCTTGTTCTTTGTATAAATACTTTAGTTATTTACTGTATTATACTTTAAAATATCATTAATAATTCATGAAGAAAATTCAAAAGAAATGAATGTTTAAACAGGTGTTGTAAATCAGATACAGCCTTGATTAATAAAACATCAATGCTGTATCCGATTTACAGCATATCAATTAGGACCCATTGGCTCAAATTGAGCTCTTTCCTTGTTTAAATAATTTGTTTTTGCCTTTTCTACGACTGCTAAACAAAGTATTCATGATATAAACTCATCGTAGATACAATACCTGTAAGATACAATACCTGTATGGGATTTACAATGGCTCGCCATTGTAAATCCCATACAGTTCGGCCACTCATATTGTATTCTTATTACTTGTAATGGACTGTATGAAATTACTGTGTTGTAAAGCCATTGTTTCGAAGCTTGCTAATATTTATAAACATGATCTGATGATTGTGATATATAAACTGAACATTCAAAATCGTTTAATTTGTAAATACCTGTAGTCAGTTAATTCTTGTGTTACTAATTCTGCATAAAGGCAGGAATGTGAAAATTTTATTTACTTATATGACATTGTATTTATGTACCACCTCTGCTTCTGTAGTTTGTTGTGTTTACTGTATTTCTGTAGTCACTACTGAAGCGCGAGGAAAATCTAGTGATAAAAGTCGCTTATTCTTGATTTATATTTGTTTGTTGGTATCGATTTGGGAGAAACATTCGTTATATTACGATTAAATTTCATGAAAGCTAAATTATACTTTTTATTCACATTTTTCAACAAAACATTTTCCTCACGCTTCAGTAGCGACTACAGAAATACAGCAATACACAACAAACTACACTGTACAGAAGCGGAAGTGGGAAGGTATTTCCATTTTGAATGTAGATTTGGGCCTAAAATGACCTCACAATTTATTTAAAATAATTGACAGATAAATTTAAAATAAATGACAATCAAATCCAACAAAAAAGGATCCCTATCTAAAGCCTCGGGGCTTGAAATTTTAAATTTTCGGCAGTATCCAAGTGGGATACCAGGTTTCTGAATCTGTTTTTTTCCGGAATACCAGGTTTTTGAAATGTAGTATCCCACTTTTGAATACTAAACAACTCAACTTGCAATATCTCAGTAAAATTAACCATAACAGTTTGTGACAGTACCTACATTACATTACATTATAAGATGTTACACTCCATATACTGTAGAAGTTACGCTAGTCATAAGACGTCACATTGTAAGACATTGCGTTACATTGTAAGACGTTATTTCAGATTCTGTGGTTGTGCGCTATCGAAATTTTTATTGTATCCCGTTAGGATACTGAAGTTAAGACTTCTAGTATAAAAACTAAAATCTAGTATCCCGTGGATATCGGGATATTGCAAATTTCAAGCCCTGACTGCCTTCATATATATTTTTAAAACGAATGTATTGCGGGCTGTTATACCTTTGTTACACAAATGGACCTTATGCATTAAAGCAAAGCATGCTGGGAGTTTAGTTACACAAATAAATTTTGGAAGATGGCGACCGCTTCCTTCGAATAGGAGCCGTGAAGCATTTAGTTAAATTTGTAGACGATTTTTTTCTTCTGAAGATTTAATAAAGGTTTTTATCTATTCTAAGTGGTTTGCTTTGTGTTTTTGTGGAATTGTGGATGTGGGACTGCCATATTTTTCAAAATATTCATCATTGCGGGGAAGAGATAATTTCGTTCGATGAAGACGGCTCTGATAACTATTTGAGATTTTACACGTTTGAAAGGTAGGTACTTACATAGATTTCTTTTAAGGTAACTAAGTCCACAGTCATTCACTATTCCCAACTGCTAGAACTGCAATCGGCTTCTATCTGACTCCTCTGGGTTCAAAAATCATGTTTCAACTACCACATCTCTTCACGCACGATTTGATCAAGACTCAAGAGTTCTATTTCTAAACCAATTTAAAACATTGAAGTCTTTGGCGCGAAAATAACCGGTCTGACCAACTTAATTTTTTCGCTTTTTCCTCTGTTTCGTAAACGTCGAAGTATTTTCAGCTCTGTGTGCGATTTTTTGCTTTGTTTTCTTCTTCGATAACCTATAGCCCAGCGACGAACACTTTTCACTACTTGTAAACACGAAGTGTGCTCAACTTGGATTGAATTTTCGTCTGGCTTTTTATTCATTTTGTTGGAAATGGAGAAAGCATAATGTGGACAAGAGTGGACAATTTACCACTATTCACCCATGCATGAGTTCATATTGAAGCAACATTTGATAACAGACATCACTGGAAAACATGGAAACCACCAAATGCTCACTTGTAAGCACTGATGCAAGAAGTCTGGCTACCAAGAAACTGGTAACAGAAGTAAAAGTTAAAGCCAATATTATGAAAGGTGAAGAATGCTATTTTCTTGTAAAAGGCATTGTCCATAGAAACTGAAGTCACTGGATAGATGTACCAAGGAGGGCTTCCATGAAGAAAATACAATATGATGTTTATGTTCACTTACACCAGGAAACAGTGAAGGTTTCACTGGCAACAGAACTTGTTTGTTCATGCAAGGTAGGTCTAGGTGGTTGCTGCAAACATGTAGCTGCTTTAATATTACAACTGCTCGACTTCTTAGTTCATACAGCTTGAGGCAACAGAGGTCCCCTGATGATTTATTTACAGTAACATGCACTCAGCTGCTACTACAATGGCATGTCCCCAGCAAAGAAGAACTTAAAACTGCAGTACTATTTGATGATTAAATTTAGTAAAGCAACAGCACAGCACAAAATATTAATTAAAGAAGAGCCATGCTTCATTGAACTAAAGTCAAAAAGCAGTTTTGGGTTTATGGAAAGAAGACTACCGTACATGTATGTTTAACTGCTTCAAATTTTGGCCTCACGATGAACAGACAACAAAGCATCTACCCAAAGTCTATACTCAACAACTAGCAGTTTAAGAACAATTTGTCAGCCATGGGTCCTGCATCATGTCTCTCAGGGGAAAGACAATGAAGAAATTGCAGTGTTGACATACCATATTTCCTCTATTAAGCCACCCAGGGGGCTTATTAATTTTGGACCATCAAGAGAGGGGGCTTATTAGAGGGAGGGGGCTTAATAGATGGAGGAGGATTATTTAATTTTCCAAATTTCTAAAACCATCTGTAACCAATTTTCTGTTAATGGAGCTATTTTATTTAAAGTAGAACGTCTTGGTTTAGTCAAGCAATTTTATTATAACAATACAATTAAGTTACAAGTATTATATCTCTATAAATAAAAGTAAAATATTAAATTATTTTTCATGTCGTGTTGTGGGAAGGCTTAATAGAGGGAGGGCAGGGGGCTTTGTTTTTATTTTTCACTGAATGAGGGGGGCTTAATAGAAGAAATACGGTATGAAGAAAAAGTAATAGGTGAAGGCAAATCTATTAATGCATGCATCCAGTGTGGATTTTTAGTAAATTTAGAAACACCATGGCTATGTGCAAGTCCAGGTTGCTTTTTTTTTTACCCCACTTTTTAATTGACCCATTCTGAAAGTAATCCATGTGGTGTAGCAGTAGGGGAGGTACATGTAGCCTGCATAGCAAGTGTTGCTTAGTAGTCTGGGTATGAAGGTGGAGGAAATGCTTGAGGACAGACTCCGGTGCTTTGAAAAACCTTGGTCACCCATGAATGGGGGCTTCTGATTGGTGCGGCTTGAGTCAATCGGACTGTTGTTGGTACATCTATCCAGTGACTTCAGTTTCCATGGACAATGCCTTTTACAAGAAAATAGCATTCTTCGCCTTTCATAATATTGGCTTTAACTTTTACTTCTGTTACCAGTTTCTTGGTAGCCAGACTTCTTGCATCAGTGCTTACAAGTGAGCATTTGGTGGTTTCCATGTTTTCCAGTGATGTCTGTTATCAAATGTTGCTTCAATATGAACTCATGCACGGGTGAATAATGGTAAATTGTCCACTCTCGTCCACATTATGCTTCCTCCATTTCCAACAAAATGATTAAAAAGCCAGACGAAAATTCAATCCAAGTTGAGCACACTTCGTGTTTACAAGTAGTGAAAAGTGTTCGTCGCTGGGCTATAGGTTATCGAAGAAAACAAAGCAAAAAATCGTACACAGAGCTGAAAATACTTCGACATTTACGAAACAGAGGAAAAAGCGAAAAAATTAAGTTGGTCAAACAGGTTATTTTCGCGCCAAAGACTTCAATGTTTTAAATTGGTTTAGAAATAGAACTCTTGAGTCTTGATCAAATCGTGCGTGAAGTGATGTGGTAGTTGAAACATGATTTTTGAACCCAGAAGAATCAGATAGAAGCCGATTGCAGTTCTAGCAGTTGGGAATAGTGAATGACTGTGGACTTAGTTACCTTAAAAGAAATCTATGTAAGTACCTACCTTTCAAACGTGTAAAATCTCAAATAGTTATCAGAGCCGTCTTCATCGAACGAAATTATCTCTTCCCCGCAATGATGAATATTTTGAAAAATATGGCAGTCCAACATCCACAATTCCACAAAAACACAAAGCAAACCACTTAGAATAGATAAAAACCTTTATTAAATCTTCAGAAGAAAAAAATCATCTACAAATTTAACTAAATGCTTCACGGCTCCTATTCGAAGGAAGCGGTCGCCATCTTCCAAAATTTATTTGTGTAACTAAACTCCCAGCATGCTTTGCTTTAATGCATAAGGTCCATTGGTGCACCTGTGGTGCAGTTATGATTATTATTACACAACTGCATTAAAAACTGTCCAAATAACGCTAAAAATGAGTGCAAATATACAGCGATATTGGATAGTTAGTTATTTGCACGTTATAAATTTGGATTGTTGGCCAATCAAATTTATCACACGGGAGACTACTTCATGTATGCTTATTATTTTGTCCTGGTGCAAGTCACCTTTTTAGAGTTTTCTTTTTCCATAAAAATTTGTTGATCAGAGCAGTTGTATAATACATCTCTTATTAGATGTTTTGGTGTGTAGTATCGCTGTATATTTTTACGAGTTGTGCCGTATTTTGGCGAGCCCGCACACCAAAACATCTAATAAGATATATGGATTGATAACTTTTTGAAGTATACTGTACAAGTCATAACCTATCTGAAATGAAATGTTTAAAATGTGAAACTGTCATAATTTTATAATTTAGTATTTTGTTTCTATTCAATGTTACCTAGTCCAATTTGTCGCTTATGCATTTCCAGCCAATCGTACAATGCCTTCATGTCAATATCAGATGTCAATGATATCGTTAAGTCCTTGAAACTGGAAAATGCTCGCCCTGGTATAGGTCTAAAAGGGCGAAGTTTTCTTTAGTCTGCCATCATTGACACGTCTTCTTTGGCACTTTTTGTTGCATGTGCTGTGGATGACTTCTTTACTCCCGTACAGTTGTCAAATTGCTCCACTACATCATTGACGCCTGCTGCTGCTTTTGATGCTCGTGCGATACTTTGCTCTGTCTTATTTGCCGCCATACCTCGGACAACATCTTTGGTCTGCCTGTTACAAATCTCTTGTGCCAGGTCTGCCTCGATGTTTTTTCCCGCACCTCCAGCCCAATTTACAAATCTTCCCCAAGATACTCGGTGAGCAAGTTTTTCGGACATCAATGCTTCCGTTTGCGCAATGGCAGTGAACATCTCCAAAGAGTACTTGGAAAACGTGCTTGCTGATTTGAAGTAAAGCATCAGCCGTTTCCGATTGATGTTACTCCTTATGCCATCACCTTCAGCAGTCGTGTCAATTAGCTGCATAAGGAACACAGTTAGCTCCATTATGTTAAGACTATAATATCTATGTAGGTATAAGAAAATATAATATAATATGCTGTAATTGAACACATCTGTATTGCATTATTAATGCAATTCACGACTTTGCAATTGCAACAGGAATGAGGTATATGAAAGCTATTAGATGGGATTATCACAATTACTTTACTCTGTCAGGTGCTTGAATGTTGCAGTCACTCTCCTTTGATCGACAGGGTGCGGCGTAGCTGTGATCATGATGGATCGCGTTGACCATGGTCTCGTATGGTTTGGTATCAACATCATCATTCGAGTCGACCATCAAAAGTGATCCACGAAAGCCCCAATTACATCATCATAATAGCTCTTTTTTTCAGCTGTCGTTCTGAGTTTTTTTTGGAGGAATGTGCCTTGTAGGATATGATGTTATATCATCCATTCCCCAAAACTCCATGGCAGCTTCAACCAGGTAGGCCTTCCCGACACTTAGGAGGAACTGCTCGCATCCCTCGTAAGAATCACTGACTTTCTTCGGCGTGACGTTCTTTCTCGCGTATTTTTCTCCGAAGAATTTCAGGGTGCCAACATCGCGAACTGCGGTGGACTGGTATAGCCTGTTATATACGTACTAAATAAAAAAATACAACAAATCTGAACAATTTGTATAATTGTAGAGTAAAAATAAGTCATTTTTGTTAACGTTGTAAGGATCAAGTATAGTATCAATGAAGATTTTTTTACTTGCAGAAAAGCCATTTTGGTGTGCCATAATTCACCAATGAAAGGGCTGCAGTGGTCAAAGCGATCTTTTGCTGTGTGTCCACCAGCTCTCAAATCTTTTGCTCCTGCAAATCTTACTCTCGTCATCTGATCTCCGCCAAATGGAACTGAAACGCCATTCATGTGGTCAGCTTTGTCATACTTCACGGAATGGGCACTCGGTTGGTCTGGTCGTGAATGCGTCATTGGCATTGTTGTTTCTGTACCATTAGACAGGGGATTCATATTACTGGTCGTAGCCGTGGGAACCTGCGCAATCCCAGCTTTAACGTAGACCTCTTCAAAGGAGTCTTCGTAAAAGCTGAGGATATCCACCACATCTAAATAGTTCTTCTCGTCTTTCATCTGCATAGGCATGGGGACGATCACTGATTTTTGCGACGTTTCCTTCAAATAGGGGTGGTGGATATGCTTCGGCACGACTTGTTTCAGGAAATGGAGGAATGCTATGACGTCCACGAATACTCTCGCTACTAACACCTTGACATTTTCGCGTAGTTTGGTAGCTTCTTGGTCGCTCAGTAAAAAGAAACTGTTTGGTAGTGTTCTTATATTCCTTTTGGGGGTCACGTCGGATAGTTTCTCCGGTACTGGCACTCTTTCAAAGACCAAGTTTGACGCGAAGTAATGAACATCTTTGTTCTGGTTATTGCTTCGCATATCGTGTACTTTAATTCTGAAATCCCAATTATCTCCCGTTCCTTGCATTTGCTTTCCTTGCTTTACGAGCTTTACTGCCTCGTCGTTAAAGTGGCCACCAACAATATCAAGTTGAGATAGTTTACTTCGATGCGAAAGCGCGAAACCAAGATTTTGACACCGCTTTATGAGCTGCAAATGTGAAACAGAATATAGAAAAAATTAACTATGATACCAACTATAATAATTAGGCCCGACCATGGAGTGGTAGATACTGATATACCCATATGTCTGTCTGTCTGTCTGTCTGTCTGTCTGTCTGTCTGTCTGTCTGTCTATCTGTCTGTCTGTGTCTGTGTCTGTCTCGTCTGTCTGTCTGTCTGTCTGTTTGTTTGTTTGTTTGTTTGTTTGTTTGTTTGTTTGTTTGTAACATAATAAATTTTGGCGTACCTTTTTCTTTGCATTTCCCTCTGCCAAAAGTATGGTGTTTATTCTCTGAACTAAACTTAGTTCATTGTTCCACTGCTGCATCAATGTACTGCACACCAACCCGAGGCGAGGTATCACTGATTCGGATAGGCAATCTTCTTTCTGGGATACAACTGAAAGCATAACGTCGAGCAGCAATGGACATCGACTTTTCATTTCCTGGGTTAGGCTGGACCATTGAAATTTTGTCATCTCTTCATAATCTTTTAGTCGTAGAGTGGATGGCGAGATTCTTCGGCATAGGCTATTACATTGATGCTCCAGTGCTGTTAGTAGGTGCTGCTTTACCACAAGCCTCAGTGATTCGGTTTTGTAAACCATCATATAGGTCACTGATGGCAGCCAAGTTTTCACCGCTGATTCGAGTTGCTGAAGGTCTCGTTGATTTAAGGAGTTTCCAACTAAACCATCGACCTGTGCATATAGAATAAAGTAGAAAAATGCATTATTTCATGATGTTAATATTGCGTAGCAACATTGCAAACTTATAAAATAGAAATTTATCAAGCAAGTTGCAGTTCAACAATATACAGAATATTTAAGTTCCATATGATTTTCCAGCTTTAAAACTGAAACTGTTTTACTCTGAGGCTTTAGTAAATATAAGTGCACTATGATAAAATTGTAAGGCGTATTTCCCATTATCGCATTTCTTCTAATTAAACCCAAGAGGGTTTGTTAATTTTTGGCCATAAAAAAGAGACTTATTGGATGTAAGGGAATTAATAAAAGGAAGGGACTTATTTAAAGGAACAAGTAGTGTTGTATTAATATACAATTAATGGAGGTATTGCAGACGAGAAATATTTTTGGGGGGTCGGGGGTGGTGGTGGTGGGGGTTAATAAGGTGGTTTATATTCTAATTAGGGTTAGAGGAAATACGGTAGACGGCTTATTTACGGGGCAGGGGTATTTTCGTAAGTTTACGATATAATGGTTATTATCTGAATGTTGATTTTTCCCGTGAATTTATGGCAACAATAAAAGCAATTTATACGAGAGTTGTAGGAGACTAAGTATACTTCTTTCGGAAATGCACCCCCTGGATGGGGAAATCCACCCCCTGGTTTTTCCCCTGTGGTTCTGGATAGCCGAGTCAACACGAGGTCGACCTCGAGGCGACGAGGTCAATCTCGGGACGATTGCTGTTTAACATCTTCATGAATGACTTAACCTATACAATTAAACAGTGTGCTCTAAGTACATATGCAGATAATACACAAATATTTCACACTGAAAAAGATCTGACAAAATTAAAACTTGCTATAAACAGCGATTTACGTCGCGCCGATGCATGGTTTGACCAAAACAGAATGAAGAGAAACGCGGCAAAATATCAGGCAATGATTATCGGCAAAACCAAGGAGCCCATCAAGTTCCAAACCGGAGATGGAGATATTCCAACAACCAACGAAATTGAACTTCTAGGAGTAACAATCGATGACAAACTAAAATTCGAGGGACAAGTTAAAATATGCAGTCAAAATATGCTTGTCGAGGGACAAGTTAGAATATATCGCGCATTTATTTTACCGCATTTCACATACTGCTCTGAAACATGGCATAATTGTAGTAAAAGATGTGCAACAAAGCTGGAAAAAGTTAACGAACGGGCCATCCGCTTCGTATTCAACGATAGAAACACACCATATGAAACTATCTTAAAGAACATGGGGCTTTTAACGCTCTCAAACGAAAGGCTCTGTAAAATAGTAAAAACTGTCTTTAATGCTTTAACCAACTTAAAGTCTCCTACTACAATACAAGAACTACTATCAAAGCGCAATTCTCACTACGATCTTCGAGGAGCGAACATACTAGAACTTCCTAAAGTACAAACAACAACATATGGACTAAAATCGTGGCGCTACACTGCTGTGAAACTTTGGAACTCACTGCCAGAACCTGCGAGAGAAACAAACAATTTTAATTTATTTATCAAATTGATACGAAACTTGGACGTAGAATAAATTAAATACTTCATATTATTTATTAATAGTACAAATTTCTGAAAATTTATAATAGATTAGTATTTTATAGTTTATAGTAGTTTACATATTTTTATCTAAACAGTGGCATGCCTGTAAACTAGCTGGATTAGCTAAGCGCATTTGACCACTTTAAATAAAATTGTATTGTATTGTATTGTATGTTTTGTAAGTACATTATATAATTCAATCCATAAAGAAAAATGAAAAGAACTTAATATTTAATCAATATTCGTAAATCAGTAGCAGAATCATCTTGTCGTGCACTTGATATCTTACGTCAACAATTCGTTCGACATTCTTAGATAAGATTATTTCTTTTAACCGGTAAAATCTTTGCATTTGCATGGACCACATGGACATTATCTGACATATTTGACATTTACATATCAAATAAAGATCGGTTTCTCATGTTTTATATGAAGAAATATTCAATATACTTGCTCTTGTGTACGACGAACAATTTTCTTTGACAAGTTTTCGTGCATTTATAGAATACGGCTGGACAAGGTTGCCTTGACGACAAAAAAATAGCTGTATTTGTCTATATAAGTGCCATTATTATGAATTAAGCTTTATTGGATTCAAATTTCGACATCGACGATACAAACTGGCAGCGGATTTCGAAGTTGAGTGCGCAGTGACGTCCTGCGTAATTTCTTGTCCAGTTTTTCTTGAAGGCCGTACACATGCAAGAACAATTATTCCCTGCATGCTCAAAACTTGGCATCTCCAGCTTTTGAACAAGGGTCCTTGTCAAGGAAAAACTTGTCAAATTGTGTCGTACACACGAGTAAATAAAAAGTGTCAAAGAATTAAAATAAAACTTGTCAAAAGAATTAAAACTCGTCAAGAAAAACGTGTTCGTGTGTGTTTTTTCTTGCACAAAGTTTGTCTGTTGGTTGCTGCAGTTTTGCATATTACAGATGTTTTCTTTTTACTGAAATTGTCTTTGGGTACTTTTGTTTATTCATTATAAATCTAGTAAACAGGCAGTTCGACAGTCTGTTTTCGTTTGTCTGCAAACAAGCAATGTGTCCGAGATATTGATATATTATAAATGTTAACGATTTTTCCTGAGGTTTTATCTCAGTTGTAGCTGGTAAAGTTTTATTTATTTTTTTATGGCTGTAAGTTTAAGTGAAATTAACCTGTCTGTCAAACAAGTGTATACACTTGTATTTTAAAAATACAATTTTATTTATAAAAACCTCTTTGGCAAGGAAGTAAAATCATAGAGGGAAAATCTAGTCATTGAAAGCGAAAGTAAAATATTGCCTATATTATATTTGCAAGTGAATTGTTATTTTTCACACAAACATTTTTAATGTGTCGAGTCGCTCTTCTAGACTTTGTCTACACATATGTTGTTGACTAGAAATATAAATGTCTTTGTTTTTTATGTAGTAAACCTTGGTATACAAAAGTAGGCTTTTTTAGTTGCTTCGTTACATCACTGAATGTGCATGAACATGTATTTTACATGTATTATAAAATTGGAAAATACTATAATAGTCGCGCGAGTCGTCAAGTAATTATCTGACCGAAGACAAATTTTCTCATTTTATATAAACTGAGAAACACGTACCTGTGACTGTGGTTATGATAACTGAGTGTCATTTTCTAGCAACTTGCTTCTTTTCGAGTAGTTATAAATCTCCGTGCACTCCGAAAAATCGATGTATCTTTTTGTAGGGTTTTGGCTTTTCAAACTTAACGTTAGCTGCGCTTCGCCGACCATGGTATTAAATTTCTCCCAGCGTTGTAATTCGCTTTCGCATTTCCTGCAAACACATTTAGGAAGACAATCATCTTTTGATATCTGGATAGACAGGAAATTTTCAATTTTTGTGGCCAAGTCTCTTCTTTCTCCAGATTTAGCGAAGATTTTAGTTCCTCCATGGCTTACTTCGTACGGCTGGGCGCATAGACGACATAAACTATCTGTATCAAGTTTTCTTCACTTGTGCTTTGTTTCAGGAGTCTCACGAATACATGTAATACCAACGTTTTCACTCATTTTACATTATGGAAAAGAAACGTTTGTTTAAATATCCCGCTACTTAGTCTTTGTTATTAATTGTACGATCCTTTTAAACCTAATCTGCGAATTGGGGTTGGTTTCGGGCGGGAGGGATATTTGTTCAACCTGAGTTTATTATTATAATTTGATTTTAAAATAATAATAAAATGACGTAAACATCTAATTTATGCAATATGCTCTTGACCAATCAGAGGCTGAGATAGCCTAGCCTCCACCAGGGCCATTTCTTCCCCCCATTTTGTTTTTATTCGCCATCCTGGCCCAGCCCCCAACAAATGGCCCTGGGTACGAGGTTGCTATAGACGTTGTTGGAATGATGAGAAGTTTTTGAAAGCCTCTTAATAGTCTTTGGACAATTTCATATTCAGACGAGGCAATTTATATGGCCAACATGTTTACATGTTTTCAACAGTCTGATCGAGCTTTGTAAACTGATAAGGCTGTGCATTGCTGAACAGAAATGAAATTTTCTTCTAAGAAAACAAAACTAGCTTCATGATCAAGCAACAATGTGCAAAACCTGTGGTAGTCCACGAGCGAAATTATTACTCGGCTATCTATGGTAGAACGAGGCTATGTTTCGGCTCCGTTATTACTTTTTTGTCTATGTTTCGAATTGGCAATCATTACGTCATCCCATCAGGCCTTGCGCGGCAGATTATGCTTGCTAAATGTTAATCTTCATGTTTTGTTTCTTCGCTTTCCTGAATCTGATGTCTGATCAAGTTGTTTGAAGTCAAGTGTTCTTTCTTGGACGTGTTCAGTGTGTTCACAAACATAGTTGTTCAGTAATGTCGCTGGCAGGTATCTTGATCCTATACACGCTTACAATCGCTGACTAAACATGATCATGCTGTGTTGATATTTTTTAACACCCGAAGGGACTCGACATATGAACGCTGTGTGGAAATACCTTAAATACAGGCAATCGTGTTTTGTGTATTGCGAATTGTGTTTTCTATCAGAGAATTAGATTGTGTTTTGACTATTTTTGGTGACGAATGACGTTTAGACTTTTATAGATTTTAGCACTGCATGCGATGTGATTTCAGCTGCGAGTTTGCATGAAAACTATTGCAAACAAAACCCAAGATGTAAGAACACAAGGAACATTCCTGAAGATGACAGACTTTAAGGAAACAGTTTGTTGACAGTAGTATCTTTATATTTTTGCATTATTATTTATGTGCTTTATTACTAAACGAGTTGTATATTTGTTATGCTGAGTAGGAAGCTTGTATACACATGTATGTTCTACAGTATGTACCATTTGTGTTTTTACCGAATGTTGCTTGTCTTTGAGTTTGAGATCGGCAATGGACAGTAGTAATTATTGATCCATTAGGATTTATATTCAAAGTGCTTTGAACCTTTGAGTATGTAATTTTGTGACAAGTATATTATCCATATATCGATGTTCATTTTGATAGTGTATAAATTTTGATGCATAGATTGAGTAAAAAGATATTCATCATAGTAACAACTTTGAACCAGTCATGTTCCTCATATATATACAGTAATACTTTAATGACATATTGGCCATTATAACATCAGCAGCCAAGTGTGTGTTTTATGCGGATGGTACCAAAATGTAGAGAAATTAGAGTGTCTGACATTCAACTACAGTACTAGCACTGCAGAGTTGAAGAGCCTCCCCAACATGCTCTAAAGAAAAAACATGGAATCAGGATTCATATTCTATGAAGATATTGCATAGATGTAGGGTGCAGGTATATTTTACTAGTCACCTATTGCATATTTGCTAGTGAATCTGTACCTGGCCCACACGTGAAGTTTGGGCACCTCAGACAATAACTAAAATCAGTAAGGTTGAAAGACTACAATGCAGGGTAACTAAATATATTTTAAGTTTTTGAACTGGCAGGATGATTTATCATACAATCTGAATGATCATCTGAAAACAGTCAATCTACTACTATACCATTATCATACCATGGCATGACTTGAAAGATCTTATCTATTTTAAACGTTATACAGGTCACTATAATATTCCTATTAATAGCTTTGTTCAACTCAATAATTCAGTCAGAATCACTAGAAACAGTTCAGAACTAGATGTACTAGTTTCTAAGTGCTGTACTGAACTTTTTAAGCTAGTTAATACTTGAACTGTATATTTAAACTTTGGAGTAGTCTACCTTGCTCAATGCCAGATTCTACCTCAGTTAATCAGTTTAAAACTCAACTTTCTAATCACTACATTAATGCTGCAATTATTAGTTAATGCTTACGACGTCAATAACTTTTGGAAATCAACGTTTAAAATGTTCTTCATCCCGACATGCAACATACTCTCTTCTAAACCTTACTGCTAGCACGGTTAATAGAAGGGAGAATGGTTAGGCTAGCCGGCGAACTTCAAAGGGGCGCCAAAATGATGTCGGGAACCATCGAAAAAACATGTCACGTGATGCGCAAGCTGCATTGTATCGTAAACATTGAAAGGTGATACAAGGGAGTTCTTCGGGTTTTGTTACAGATAGAGAGTTTTTTCAGTTAAAGATACATTTCGGTGACATGGAGCTTGATGTGGACGTTGAAACTGATCTTTGGCAACATGTTGAGCAAAGTTCAGTCGTCGATGACGAGAAACACGGAGAGAAACGTCTTTCCCAATCGACATCGTTGGAAGCTGACAGTGAAGCCTATGAAGGGGACAAGAGTGATTTTGATGTTGGTGATGTGTATCGTTTGGATATCGCTGTTGCTCTCATCGAAACGGAGAGCGGAGAAGTGGACAGTGAATTCATTGACGTCTTGACTGAAATTGAAGGTAAAAACTCCTTTCCGTGTTCGAAATGCAACAAAGTTTGCAAATCCAAAGGGTCGTGATGATATTGGTTCTGCTGAAACAGATCAAACCCTAACGCCTCTTTGTAATGACACAATAAGTTCAATAGTGGAATCCATCAAAACGAAGCTTATTGAAGAGAATTTATATGGAACTGAGATAAACACTAGTCTGAACACGGTTTCGTCTAGCGAGGCTCTATTCAATGTCTTATTACCTCTATGAAACATTCTGTCAGAACAAGAGTCCAGACAAACTACTTGAATCTTTCTACGGTTTAATCCCGCAATCGTGTGAATTGTTAAATTGTGAAGACTTCAGGGCTGCAAACCTAATAATGATACACATCCCAGATAATTTGGTTGGGTTTTACAACATAAGCCATTTAAGACACACAGAGAAAGCAACACCCAAAGCAGTTGAAACAACAACTCAAATTGATCCTGCTGAACGTGGACCTCTGTCATATATCAGTGGTTATGTTGTGTCTAAATTATTTCAGACTAACAAACGAAAGGCTGGACAACAGAACGAGGAGCTGCAAGCATTACTGCAGAACATGAAATCATCAGATAAATCATCAAGCAACTTCATATCAAACAGAACAAGAGGTGGCCTTGTTACTCCATGTGAAGATTTGGTGGGTATTTTAGAACAAGCAGAAATTTCTTTTAGAAAAGAAGTCTGCCAGTCAAATCAAACAGTACGAAATATCCCAACAGAGAACATATGCCATTCTACCCTAAGATCTCCAGTGGTTAAGTCATTGTGGGATAACATTGTTATATCATCTGGTGTAGATCAATCAAGTTCCACCCAAAAATTGTGCTTGGAAAATGTTATCAAACTTTATTTAAAAATTAGATCATTTTCCTATGTCCAAGATTTTGTGACCAAGTATAAAATCAAGGAAAAACAGTTGAAGAAGAAGGCACTTAGGAAGGACATGAAGCAAAGTTGAAGTGAAGAAACAGTATAAAACTATAAATCCTTTATTATATTTTTATGTAATATATTCCAAGAAAATAGTTGATGTGCTATTCACCCAGATAAGACCATTAAGACAGCTGGCTCGCTTTGCTGAGATGATTTTTATTGTGTTTACATGAGAAGGGCTAGCTCACCACTGGCTTGCTTGTTCTGCTAATTACATAATTTATCAGTTCTGGTAAGACACAAAGGGTGCTTTCCATTTACACAGTTAGACCGGTCAGTCCGGTTAAATGGAACACAATTCGTTTGATGCCTGGGATGGTCTGACTGGAAAATTTGGTCCTAATAAAAGCAAGTCCATTCTGGCCGGACTGACCGGTCTAACTTTGTCAATTGGAAACGCCCTTAAAGTCTCGTGGTTTTAAATAAGAACTGTACATGAACAAGCAGAACTTGTGAATTGTTAATATTTTGAAAAAAAGCTGATAAAAACATATTTTGTTGTGTGTACAAAGCTTTTAATTGCCAGCTAGCCCAGGTAGGTGAGCCAAACCAGTCAATCATGTTTACATGAAAAAAAACAGCCTGGGTAATCGAGATCTCAGTCTCACAAAGCGAGATCTCAGCTAATAAACACAAGATGAAAATTAACAAGAAATAATAGCACAAGCACAATCTCGGCAAAGCGGGCCAGCTATTTTTCTGATTAAAATAGCTCAACAAACATTTTCAAATTAAGAAATACAGTACTTGTAAGTTAACTACTTGTATTTGCATAAATTGCCTTTTGAACAACTGGGCTCAATAAGGTTAACACATATCATTGATTAATTTTGTCTTATTAAAATTGATTGAACTTTGTAGATAAATTTAATTATAATTAAATTTAAAGCATAAAATGTTGTTAAATGTATTTGATTGGTACATGTCACTGATTTATATTGTTTTACATCAACTGCTAATTACATTCAATATTGACTAGTAATTTCAAAAGCATAAAATGTTGTTAATTAATGTAATTGATTACTGAATATCTTTACATTTTCCTCATTTATCAGAACTTATAATACCAAGTATTAACCCATTCCTGCCAATTGACCAAACAGACAGGAATGTGTTACTACTGTACATGTACTAGTAAGTAAATTAAACTAGATATATGCCCCCAAAATCTTTCACTGCGCTGAGTAAAATCATCTGGCATTATAGCCTACACCTTACTGTACCCTGTGTTGAATACAATTTGAATAAAATCAGCTGGCATTAGCCAGAATAGAATTTTGACAGTGAGCAATAATGGCCTATAAAGGATTAAGAAAATAGCTTCTTAACCCATTATAGCCCAGACCTTGCACTGCATCAAATACAATTTAAATAAAATCAGCTGCCATTAGCCAGAATAATGGGGAAAACCACAGCTGTCTGCAATAAATATTCAACTATCACATATAGAGTATAACTGTCAGTAATAAACAAGATATTTATGCATAGACCCTATTAATAAATGGCTTCCAATTTAATATTTTATGTTCATTTAAACTAGCCTTCTGAGCCTCGCCACTCTTGTGTAAAATGTAAAAAGTATTTTTAAAATTTATACAGTAGATGTAATACCAAGGCTAATTTAAATGTACTGGAAGAATATTTAATAATTTGGTAGTCATTTATGAATACGGTCTATAAAAATGAGTAAAGGAAGGTTAACTATTTCTTTCGTTTCCTTACTGGTTCATCGCTGACTTTGTACCATTTCTTCTTCTCATATCGACCTCCAACATTACTTCTTGTCACTGGTGCAATATCTCTTTGGGCTGCAATGGTTAGATCATTGTAACCAAATTGCTGGGCTGTGGGATTATCCGACCGTCCTCCTTTTGCTCTTTGGTGCCCAAAGTAATCTTCCAGTACATCCTGCATGAATCTCTCACTCAGGCCATACTGAAACCCCTCCCCAAGTAAAAATTGGATTGCCTCAATGTGGGAATAGATGGTAATCTTGAAGCCCTCATAGGTTTAAGTAGATAGAAACATTTTCCCTCTTGCAGTAGCAGAATAATCTCCTTGGCGTGCAAGGGTAGTCTTCCTCCAATTCTCCATGTACTTCAGGAAGACATCTTTCAGCCATGTGAATCGCTCGTCATCTTTGGAGGTGTATGGTGTGATGAAATGATTTCTTTTCCTGACATGTTCAGTCCGTGACCTCACATTTGTACAGTCAAAGAAATCATTCACCATCATACATAATTGTGCTGTTCCCAGGACCTCTTCATTGCCACTTTCTTCCAGGGATACAGCAACTGAACGACTCAGGACTTGGGTGGCCAGCTTCACCTTCATCTTACTGTATGAAGTAAGGACAATATGATCCATGGTCAGCTTTGGCAGGGAGTGCAATGCAAATTCTTGGTCGCTGTAGAAGAGATCTGCGATGTCCTTGAACAACAGATACTTGCCATCGTTCCACATATATCGCCTGCATGAACCAGAACCAGAGTTGTACAGGCAGTTACGTGCAGTCTTCCTCAAATGTGGAGAATCTGCAAAGAAATAGATGAAGCGTGACATTGCAAAGAGATTGCATGTCTTATGTACAACATCACACTTCAGGTCTGCAGCCAGCTTGGAATGCAGACGAAAGAACTTGCGGTTTGGTGAGGCCCCATCATTCACAGCAGCACAGACCCAAAGATTTAGCACAAGCTCCAGAACTGAAACAACGTTCCAGAAAATTGGCATTATCTGGAAAAAAGTGACATTTTCTGTAAAAAAATATGCAATGACATGTTTAACATCAGTGCATAATCCCCTTACAAGAAATGCCAAAGCATGAGAAGCCATAGCATCTTCTTTCTCCAGGTTGGCAAAGTTAGTCATTGGATCTCCAAGATCAACAAAGCCAACCAATTCTCCAGAAAACTTGTCAAAAACAAGATTTGACTGCATCTTCATCTTATCCATGATGAGAGCCACATATTGTTGGACACCAGAAAACGAAGAGGTTTTCTCACGCAGACAGTCAACATTCTCCTGGTTTATGCCAGTTTTTGGTTTAAAGTAGTTCTTATAATCACGAAGAACCCTTTCACTTGGGAGGATTAAAGCACCACTATCCCGTAGCTCTCTGTATGCAGATGGTGACTTGCCATGCAGTGATAATGCAAACCTGATAATTTGGGGATGATATCTCCTCCCCATTTTCTTTGCTTGTAAAAGCATCATCTGTTGCTCCCAAAAGAACTTCATGTGTGGAGTGGCCTCAAGATTCTGCCCTCCCATTATCTTAAGAAGGTCCTTCTCCAAAGACTCACTGACAGCCACTGCATCCTTTGCAATCCTTGCTTCTAGCTCCTGGATTTTGTCCTCTAACTGCTTGCACTTGAGGCTTGTCGATTTAACAGTTGCACGCAACTTTTCTGCTCCACAAGCAGCAAGAGCTGCTTTCTCCTTAGCTGGTGTTGAAGAGATATTTTTCTTTCTCCTCTGTGCTCTCTTTAGGGCATTACTGGCACTGGAGCATGGCCCACATGGCTCTTCTTTAGTGCTAGAGTTCTCTAGAACGACTTGGCAATCGGCAGAACGGTATAAAACGGATGTTTCAAATTGAGTTTTGCTCAACAATTTAGGTACAGAATGACGAACAATTGTTCCTGAAAGATGTTCTGTGATATCTGTGTCTGGGTCGATAGCTACAGATTTGATGTCATCGTCGTCTGGCAATCCTTCGCAAAGGCAGGAGTTTTCCACTAAAGTGAGCAATTCCTTGATTTCTTCACCTCTAACAGAACGCTTTTTCAAAAGATAGATGGCGTGGTTATCGGGGATAGGCCAGTGAAAAACATAAATGGAAAATGCTAACGCCATCGTACAGTTCGATTTTAACTTCTCCATCAGAATCTTTACAGTTATCTTTAACTACCTTCCAAGGAAGTATAGCTTCTTCGTCAAGCTGATTGGCGATGGTGGTTACTGACAAAGAATCTGAGGAGGTTGATGGCATATATTCGAGGGAATCGAGGCTGGTTCTTACCAGAGTTCGGCGTTCGACTTTTCTAGGAACATCGTGGCTCTTCGTTGGTAGATTCTACGTCGGAATGCTCCCAGTTACCAAAACGTTTTGTTTGGGATCTGAAAATTAAGAATAAGAGCGTGTTTAAACTGGACACTGCATTATTTATAAAGAGCCCTTTGTTCTCTGAGACCCTTGTTGAGCCGTGACGAGTTGAACAAACGCAAATGCAAATTTAAGTTAATATTGTCAGCACAAATACTTACTTGTTAAAATGCAATCTGGTTTGAAATGAACTTCACAAATATAAATATTGCTCTCGTCTATACGTTGCTTCAACTCCGGTGTCATCTCTCTTGTTCGAAGTAATAAACGAAGCCATTCTTCTCGAGCTTTCTTCTTCGACGTCGATGTCACTTCAGAATCATCTGCGTGAACAATCGGAATTTTAAAAAGCGAAAGCCCATGCTTTCTGCTGGTCGGACAACCAAAAAACGCGCAATTTTGGCCAGGCATATAGTTGCCAAAATTTGCATTTGAAAATACAATTACGACACAGAATGTTTAGGCAAGAATCGAAGGTTTTCCAACAGAGGTTCTACGTCAAGTAGGTTTCAGAATCGATGCAGCTACCGCATCACGTGACACAAAATATGAGTGAATAATAGCATATTTTGTCACGTGGTACGGCTAGCCTAACCAGTCTCCCTTCTATTAACCGTGCTGCTAGTGGCCTTAATAATTTATATCTATTGTATTTGTTTACATGATTATCCTGAATTGTGAAATGGTCTAGAATTCCAGATAATCCGAAATATTAAAGAAAATGAAACCCAACCTTGACCCCCACCTCTAAACCTGACCCTAAACATAACGGCAACCCCCGGTAACCCTAAATCTATCCACAACCCCCCAGGGAAAAACCTCCACCTCTCAGACCCTGACCACAACACCCCTACTGTTTTTTTGTTATATGCTTTTTAGTTTATCATCCCGCATGTGGGACAGAGAAGTCTCCTAGGCATCAGGATCATCCTGAATTCTAGACACTTTAAATTGACAATTCAGGATAGTCCTGCACCACATTCAGCCTTCGATCTGATCTTCCTTGGCCCAATCCCACCTCTTTGCTCGCGCCCAGGGTCTTATCTCCGCTCCCCCGCCCCCGCCAGTAGCCCGAGTGAACACCTGACCCAGGTGTCTTGTTATGCCATTAAATAACATATGTACAATAGCCAAATGTCAGCACAAGTGGCTCAATCGTACACCACACGTCAGTACTTTCGGGGGGAGGCGGGCTACTAGCTCTGTATGTTGACCGTTGGGACGAATTCAAATCGAATAACACTATAAATGCATGAAATATATACAAAATCCATACAAATTCGAGATAAATGTTCTTACCTTGTTTCTGCTTTGTATTTGTTGGTGTTTGTGTCTTCCCGGGTCGGGTTTCAACTATAGTTCGGCGAAGACCGTGAATGGGGAAGCACGGATGGCGTGTGCTGTTAGGGCGCTGCCTCTCACCAATAGTTAAGCCCGGTTAGAGGGGGTTAGTACTTGGATGGGTGACCATCTGGGAACAACCCCGTTCTCGGGCTTGGGACTCATGTGAGTAGAGTTTAGTTGATCTCTCCTGTACTCCGAGGGTTTTTCGCCGGGTTCTCCTCCCTCCGTAAAATCAACACCTAGGGCTTAGCTGGGATCCGTGGTCTGAACTGTGTCGTATGGCGGCTGCTTAAAGCGCCTTTGATATGCCTCGACACGGCCACATTGAAAAATCCTTAGGAGTAATTTGATTGTAAAGATACACGTTTGATGTATTATAATTAAAGACCTCTATATATGTCTATTCTTGAAGAACAATTAATTGGAGATCTTCGTTCACAACTTGATTATTTCTAAACTTTACAGCAGTCATACTTCAGATGCTTGTTATCTCATACGGTTTCCCTTTACCTACCAACTGGATTGCATTATTATTTGAAAAATTGTTGTAACAAAGTTATTAAAATACTTTATTAGTCAAATTTTGTGAGTTGTTTTTGATGTACTGTATTCAAATTTGATTGGCCTACTAAACTTTACAATAACCATACTTTATTACCATATGTTTTAAATAGTACCATAGCTTTAATAGTCAAGCTGTTATGACACTGCCTCTCACTATGAGGACCGAAGTAAAGCCCCATTTGGTTGAGTTAGTATTTGAATGGGTGACCATGCATGCACATATCTGCATGGGCTTGGGACTCATGCTTTTGTGCCAATTTGGTTGAGTTAGTATTTGAATGGGTGACCATGCATGCACATATCTGCATGGGCTTGGGACTCATGCTTTTGTGCCGGATATGAGTAGAGTTGTTAGTGCTCAGCCTCCTGTACTTTGATGGCTTTACTCTGAGTTCCTTTCTTAAGGTAAAAACACAGCATGGCTAGCATCGACAATCTTGACAAAAATCTTGTTCAGCTCTGAATACAAGGTCACTACAAGTACATACAGTAATTACAACATTGGTTTTACCATAGTAGCGATAGGCATGATTGAACGCAGTAGATACATGAATGTCTGGACATGGCTATTTTTTTAAAGTTATGGTATAACGTTTGAAGGTACATTGTGTACCAGGTTCTTTCTTGCTTCTTGTCGATCTTCGTAGGGACTGGTCAATAAGTATAGGGGGGGGGGGGGGCGTAGCACAAGGGGGGTGGGTCACCATGTTTTCAGCCTTCTCAATGGGGTGGGTCATGCTATGTTGGGCCTCAGGTTGAAATCGTGTGTTCTCATTGGCTGAGATGCGTCACGTGCCGGTCGATTTTGGCAGACATGTTGTTTGCAACTAAACAATGAAAGAAAACCGGAAATATTTTGTGAATTCAATAACCTGAGGACTAAATTATGTATGAGTGGGACGATGAGCAATCTGGCAGTGAGTTTTAGGATTCCGAAAGCGATGATAACAAGAGCAACAACATTGAAAACGATGAGTCTATGTCACACGCTCGAGGTCACACTATTGACAAGGTAATGTAAGATGTGTTGTTTCAAAATGCCATATAATAAACCTCTTATTAACCTCGTCCGCTTGGTCATTTCGGAAAAATATCAGACCTCTGTCCCCGCTCTCGGTTAATAAGAAGTTAACATCAACTTCTTGGGAACTCTATAGCACCAATATATATGGCACCACATATTCATGGCAGTCCTAGAAATGGACTAAAGCCCTTTGAGTGGATATAGCCTGCGTAGCTGGCGGTATTAGGGAGTTCGGGCGCGGGCGGTAGGCGGGCAACGCGAAATACCGCCTGCCGGAAAACCATATGTTTTTGAATTCCGCCCACCGAATATGTTTGTTTAAGAGAAACAATCAAAACGTGAGTTAATAATAGTGATGCATGAAGCATGGTTGTTGTTGCAATGGTAAATTAAAATTGAGGCAATGATCGCACTACATCTGCAAATGGTTCATCGGGGAGTTAAACTGCTGTGTAGTTAAGCGATTCAAGAGAAGAGATATGATTGTTTATAAATACTCTGCAAGGGAGAGACGACGAGTACAGAACAGCCATCATAAATAATTCCAAACAGTGAAATAAAAGTAGTGTGCTGCGTAGACGGTGAGAACTAGATAGTAGTCGCCAAAACCATGTTGAACCCACAAACACCACTAACCCAGCGGTGACGTATAGTATTTTTCTACGTCCACGTGGATAACAGCGTTCACGTTGAAAAAGACATGGAAAACTCTCCATCTGGACCAGTAAATTCGACTATTACGTTATCGGCAGTCAAAAAAAAGTAAACGACGTTATTCGGGAGTTCGAAATATCGACCACGACAACATATACTGCCAGATTTCAGACGAAGGATTTCGGAAGTAAGTGTATTTGCTTCATGTTCAAGCAGAAGTTTTTTGTTGATACATGTATTGTTGAAAAGGTATTTCCGACTGTTTCCGCTTTCCGACTGTTTGATGTCACCGCAGAGTTAGTAGTGTCGGCGGGCTCAACATGGTTTTGGCGACTACTATCTAGTGCTCACCTGCGTAGACAGTGTTAAACAACAATCGAAATATAACAATCGAAATATAGTAAGGTTAGATATACTGCCGAAACAGAGAACGTAGGAGTCTAACGTTTCGAGCGAAGGCCCTTCTCTCTTTCTCTCCGACGAAGAGCCTTCGCTCGAAACGTTAGACTCCTACGTTCTCTGTTTCGGCAGTATATCTAACCTTACTATTATTTCGATGTTATTAATAATTCCAGACATTGTCATCATCTCATGCTTCGCCAAAGCATACACGGTAAATCACAGGGAGCCCAACTCTCACGCCTCTTTTTTTGTTTTATTATATTGAGCTTGACTGAAAACCGAGGCCGCTTAACAGTTGCGTAAGCTGGGATCGCGGCGCTTCTCTTAACAGTTGGTAATATATGCATATATATGCAAATTACAGCGCTCGGTAATTTGAAACTCGAAACAGCTGTGGGCTTCCGTGCCACGTGAATGGCGCGTGACGCTCACTGAAAGCTGAGACGACTAAACACGCAGTCAGTGACGCAGTGCTGGAAAACACGCGAGAGAGAAACAAGAGAAGAGAGGAAAGGGATGAAACACCGACGCGTCTCTGTTCAACGTGTTCCATAAGTAGCTTGGACAGTTGTTTGTGATCGGAATCCGCCGGATGGCAAGCAGACCACCGCTGAGATCTCTGAACACAATTCTGTCAATTCATCCACACTCAAATCAAAAGAGGAATGCATAAATATTGCGAGGTAAGACAAAGCACTTGTTTGTTTAAATATTTATATGAAGTATACGTTTAATATTCAGTTTAATCTATTTGCTATTCACTATTGTTAGAGACGTACACCTACTGCGAAGGCCATAGCCTTTCTGTGTCAGAAATACAAGGAGACATCTCCACATTTCTCGGACATTCTTCGTGATACTGTGAAGTTCTACGAGCTTCTTAACGGTAAATGTTTTCCCGGTTCCCCCACAGCCGCCAAGGAAAACATTGTGACCATCCAAAGCAAGATCAAGGACTTGTCTTTGTTCCACATTTAGACTACACGATTGCCTGGGAAGTAGAGTAACAATTAGGATTTCATTTAATATTTCATACTGTTTTAATGTTTTAACAAGTTTTGAAAGTTTATAGTTGAGCACGTAGTCTAGTTTATATGTTATATGTATGTATCTTGTATACCAAATCTGGTATTTATGTTGTTTGAATAAAGTTCTACGCTTTAATTTATTAAAAAAGTCTTTTGAGTATTAGTATACTTACATTTTTAAAACTTCCAACTGTGTATAAAAGGGCCATAAAGAGTTATTCCAATAGATTCCTACAACGCACTACGATCAAATCACGAAATGCCAGTTCACGAATGGTTACGAAGAGGCTCGGAACACCAATCGGCATTTCCGACCATGACGTTCAGAGTAAAGTGCCCAAGCTACTTATGGAACACGTTGAACATAACAAGTCCGTTGAAATATCGTTAAATATTTACTTATTTCGGGTCGGGTTTTTATAATACAAGTACCATTACTTGTTTATGAACAATCTAACAAGCGATCAAAGGAAAAATGCTTGCGAAACAAAGTCAGGAACGCGTAGTTATTTCGAAAATTGAACAGCAACAATTCAGAGTTTCATCCCTTTCCTCTCTTCTCCTCTTCTCCTTCGCGTGTTTTATCACACCGCGGGTGTTCCGCCAACGTCAATTTGTTCGAGCTCAAATTACACGACACAGAACGCAGCACTGCGTGTTTAGTCGTCTCAGCTTTCAGTGAGCGTCACGCGCCATTCACGTGGCACGGAAGCCCACAGCTGTTTCGAGTTTCAAATTACCGCGCGCTGTAATTTGCATATATGCATATATTACCAACTGTTAAGAGAAGCGCCGCGATCCCAGCTTACGCAACTGTTAAGCGGCCTCGGTTTTCAGTCAAGCTCAATATGATAAAACAAAAAAAGAGGCGTGAGAGTTGGGCTCCCTGTGGGTAAATATCATACTTTTACCAAATCCAGTTGGCAAAATTGCGATCACATCTCTACCAGGGAAATATATATCCAATTGCAATTCGTCTTCAAAACGACGTGACGACCGATAGAGCTTAAACAATTCAACACTTTCTCAATACATTTGCTTAATATTCAATATTTGTCCGCTCATGTCTGTAATATGACTCCTGAAATCAAAAATCAATATTCTGGCCAATCAGAATGCTCCGTCACCCAGCGGACGGAGACCACTAAAAAACATATGGTTTTCCGGCAGGTAGTATTTCGCGTTGCCCGCCTACTGCCCGCGCCTGAACTCCCTAATACCGCCAGCTACGCAGGCTAAGTGGATAAGGTCACTTGTATGTGCAAAACTACAAAACAACACCGGAACAAATGAAAAGACAAAATGACTCACAAACATACGATAGTCCTTTTAAAGATGTTGGATGCGAAACCAGGATTATTCATATTGCTGTTGAAAACGTTCTCTGGTTTTAATATTAATTTGGGTTACGACCTTTCGGCTACCAGTATGCAGCCTTCGACGGGTAGATTACAATGAATAGTGTGACACAACAACGGTTTATAATTACATACATGGACAAAAGAAGTGATATATAGTGTCAGTTCCGCCTACGAGTAGAATGTTAATTTACATCATTAGTTATTTAAAGTTTCTTGACTAAAAATCGGTATTGTTCCGGCAAAAGTTTTGAGTTGTTGTCTGAGTTTTTCGTGATTGCGGTGTGCCAGGATTCTAAAGTTGCTCTGTGACGATAGTTGCCTTTGTCAATTATCTTGCCGTTTTCAAAGTCTATTCGGTGATCGTTCGCCCAAGCATGGTTTGCGATATTCGATCCACTTTTACAGTGTTTCACATTTCTTATATGTTACTTTCTCCAATTTCCTAAAACAGAGCCAGATGCGTCCAGAACAACATCTCCAACAGACATGAAAAGAAACTAAAAAACCTTAACAAGGAATACACACCCGAACTGACAACTGAACCAAAGAAATGGGCGATTAACCTTTCTAGCAAGCCCTTATCATCCGATGAACAAGCCATCCTAAAGAAAGGACTCAAATTCGTTCCAACACCGTCTGAAATCCCTTATAAGAACATAGTTGCGGAAATTGAAGCTGCAATTACCAACCTACCTGACGAATCCAAAGATGTCATCCGAACATCAGCGGCGAACCTTCTACGACGATCACAACTACCCAACCACTAAAACACCACGGCCAACGAACGTAAAGCAATTGACAGACTGAGAAAAGACAAGACACGCATTGTAATGAAAGCAGACAAAGGGAACTGTTTTGTCATCATGGACCGAAGCGATTACGATTCAAAAATGCAAGATTTGTTTAGGGATCAAAACACCTACGAGAAAGTGACTAAACCTCCTTTTAAAAGAATCGAACGCGAATTAAACTCACAATTACTTCAACTGAAACGTGAACAAAAACTTGACGAACGCACTTACAAAAAACTACATTCTTCTCACGCCATACCACCGGCCATACGAGGGTCTATCAAACACCACAAACCCAACAATCCACTTCCCACAATTGTCACATGTAAAAACACAGCACTTTACAACACTTTCAAATTTCTGGCAGACATTCTTTCACCACTTCAAAACCATAATGGTTTCTCTGTCAACAACTCTACCGACTTTGCCACTAAACTTTCCACAACTAACATTGATGACGACGAAATTATGGTTTCTTTTGATGTTGTATCGCTATTTACAGCGATACCAGTTGACAGAGCGCGTGAACACATACGAAAACTTACAAAAGACAAGACTTTACAAAATAGAACCAAACGTTCAATTGACGACATCATCAAACTCTTATACGCTTTATGCTTTCAAACAGCTACTTTAATTACAACAAACAGACGTACAAACAAATTCATGGTTGTGCCATGGGCAGTCCAGTTAGTCCCATTGTGGCAAACCTCTGTATGGAGGAAATTGAAGAACGGGCACTTACACAATCAACATTGCCACCTAAGAATTGGTTTCGTTATGTTGATGATGTTTTTTCCATCATCAAGAAACATGCGTTGACCAATTTCTACAACTTACTCAACTCCATAGACCTACACATTAACTTCACCATAGAACAAGAAATTGACGGGAAACTTTCATTTTTAGATACCTTAGTCACACGCAATAACGGAACTCTTTTCATTAATGTTTATCGCAAACCTACACACACGATACTTAGACTATAACTCACACAATGACAAACAACACAAAGTTAGCACTGCACAAACCCTTTTACACAGAGCAGCAACATTACCAAACACAAACGAAGGAAAACAACTAGAACGCAAGTATATAATTAATGCCTTAACGTCAAATGGATACCCAAAGAAATTTCTGGAGGAAATTGAACGCAAACGAAATATGAAACAAGAAAAAATACCATCGCCCGAAGAATTGGTAAAATTGTTTTTTGATACTGTGGAACCAAAACCGAACAAGGATTACACCGTTCTTCCTTACATCAAAGGACTAACAGAACCATTAAAGCGACTCCTAAAGCCATATGACATCCAAGTCACAACAAAACCTCTCCGCACACTAGAACAAATATTTCCATCAGTTAAAGATAAGCCATTCCCTGAAGATCAGACCAATGTTGTTTATCAAATTACTTGCTCAGATTGCTCATGGAACTACATTGGTGAGACAGGAAGAACCTTCAACACCAGGAGAAAGGAACATATAAGAAATGTGAAACACTGTAAAAGTGGATCAAATATCGCAAACCATGCTTAGGCGAACGATCACCGAATAGACTTTAAAAACGGCAAGATAATTGACAAAGGCAACTACCGTCACAGAGCAACTTTAGAATCCTGGCACACCGCAATCACGAAAAACTCAGAAAACCACTCAAAACATTTACCGGAACAATACCGATTTTTAGTCAAGAAATTTAAAAAAACTAATGATGTAAATTAGCATTCTACTCCTAGGCGGAACTGACACTATATATCACTTCTTTTGTCCACGTATGTAATTGTAAACCGTTGTTGTGTCATACCATTCATTGTAATCTACCCGTCGAAGGCTGCAGACTGGTAGCCGAAAGCTCGTAACCCGAATTAATATTAAAACCAGAGAATGTTATCAATAGCAATACGATAGTCCATCTCTAAGAATAGTCTACCATCACATGATGAAAACAAGATACTGGAATTACAACTGCTGGTCCCTGGCAAATATTATATGTTATTTACCGGCTGGGAGGTCCGTATAGAAAAATATTTGCCCGAGGTCTTAAAAAAGGCCCGAGGCCGGAGGCCGAGGGACATTTTTGAGACCGAGGGCAAATATTTTTCTATACGGACCGACGAAAACGGTAAATAACATATTTATTTTTTTGTTACATAATTAGATAAATTAACATAATTGAATTAAGTTGCGTAATCGAGATGACATTCACGTGATACTCAAAAGTCCAAAGTTTATCGTTCGACAGTCGTAAACAACTGCCGACCAGACATGTAGTCTGACAAGGAAGCTTGGAACCTTTTTTGTGATAAAAAAACATTCAAATCTTGAAGATCTAGTTACGCAGGGAAGTCAAAATGCAGTCAGTGTTTTTAAAGTTTAGTTGATAAAGATTCTTCGTCGTTCTTCTTCGTCGCTTGCTCGTTTTTGGCTGTTCGCTTATAAAGTCGCTTTCAATATTTGGCTGACTGTATGAAAATTGAAAGTGTGTTCTTCGAGTTTGAAGACGAAAATGCTTGTAGTAAGCCATTTGTAATTTCAAGTTTCAAGGACATGACACGATGAGGTTGGCATGTGGAAAATATTTGACTAAAAGGTAATGAATTGTTGCGGTTTTGTTGAGTTTTATAGCGGTTGGATAACAGAAGAAAGACAGTTTAGTATCAAAAGGTTTCAGCTTTTCTATCTTCTCGTGGTATGACTTTATATATATATATATATACTTCTATATAGTTTCATTTAGTGATTCAAAATACTGTGTTCACAAGTTTATGTATGTTTTTCCTACCGTTTTAAACTGTTTTGTTTATAAATATCGCTCGTAAATTTTGCTTTGTCACAGTTTTCCCAGCGTTTCTTTTAAAATTCGCTGTTTACACATGAACTTGTCAAAACCATTTGGATAATCAAAATCATATGCATCCCCGTAGTCTCTGTTCAATATATTTTTTCTGTGGCAAGCGAAATAGTTATGAAAATCGATCAATTTTAATGACAGAATGTAAAAAAATAACTTTTTGGACCGCGGTACAAGATATCGTGAAATACCGTTTTCCCAGCGTTTCTTTTAAAATTCGCTGTTTACACATGAACTTGTCAAAACCATTTGGATAATAAAACTCATTTGCATCCCCATAGCTCTCTGTTGAATATATTTTTTCTGTGGCAAGCGAAATAGTTATGAAAATCGATCAGTTTTAATTATGACAGAATGTAAAAAAATAACTTTTTGGACCGCGGTCCAAGATATCGTAAAAAACTGCCCGCTCACGTAGCCAATCAAATTGCAGGAAAGCCTAGGATTCGGCCCGCTCACGACTAATAAAAAAATAACCTTAAATATGGCCAACTTTTTTTTATTTTTTTTTATTTAAACAATATTTTGGACAACAATAACCCCAAGAGCTAAAAGCTCATCATGGGGGCTCATGTTAATTTACATTACATACATATTATTATGAGGACCACGAACAAGAAAGGACAAGCATACAGTACCAAAAAAAAATAAAAATAAATAAATAAATAAATGATAGTAATTGACTAGAGCAGTTGATACTTCTATTAACAGAAATCAAATTAACTTATGAGAAACGTTTAGTGTGGCTTATAAAAGATCTTACTTTTGAAAAAATAACAGCATTAGAATAAAAGTCCAGGTCCGTTGAACCGTATAATAATATATCTACTTGTTCTGATGTATTCAAATTGGACCACCTATTACCGGCAAGATGCATGACAGAGGCAAGCATTGAAGCGCGTAGAGCAGCAAATCGAGGACAAAACATTAAATAATGGGTTACATCTTCTTTAGGTGCACCACAGGTGCAAGACGGAGATAGTATGCAATTCATTAAAAAAAGATAATAATTTAAACCACAATTTTTTAATCTTAATCTCGTATGTAAAACAGAAAGATATCGGTCCCCAAGGTAAACTAGTTCATTAACAGGAGGTATATAAAACATGCCACGCAACAAGTCATTTTTAAAAGAAGCAATTGATACTGATTCGCGTGACGATTCAGAGAGGCTATTCCACAAACTAGTAGTTGAATATAGAAAAGACCTCTTTGATTTTTCAGTACGAATGAAAGGTAGACACAAGTCGTTACTCGTTCGAAGACTATAGGGAGCTCGCTGGCTAACATAAATAGGACAGAGAGCCGAAAGATATGTTGGCGCTAAACCCTTAACCATTTTATACATTAATAGTAATTTATGAATTTTTCTTCGGTTAGATAGCTTCTGCAAGCTACAATCAAGCAATAAACTTTCTCTGTGAGTACCTTTCATAGCACCAGAAATTAATTTTGCGGCATCATACTGGACACTTTCCAATAGGTCAGATTCACCCATGGTACACCCGTCCCAGACAACATCAGCATATTCCATACTAGAACGAACAAGAGATTTATACAAAATCTCTAAAGTTGATCATGACAGCTTAAATTTAAAACCCTTTAATAAATTTAATTTTTTTTAAGCCTTTTCATATAACTTAACAATATGGGCTTTCCAAGACATATTACTGGAGAATAAAACACCTAAATGCTCGTGAGTACTTACTTCATCAATGGCATTGTCACTTAGTTTCAAAACAGGATGATCAGGTTTGATTCTTTTTCGAGAAAATATAATGCTTTTTGTCTTTGATGCATTCATTGTCACTAAACATTTATCTGAACAAAGAAATAGCATTTAAGTCATTGTTCAAAGTTTGAGCAGCTGTTTCAGGCGTGGAGACTTCCTCGAGTAGCAGAGTATCATCAGCGAAAAGAAAACAGTTACTATTTATATCAGACTGAATATCGTTAATATAGATCAGAAATAAAAGTGGTCCAAGGACGGATCCTTGAGGTACACCCGCTTTAACTTCTTTCCAAGATGAATTTTGACCCTCAATAACTACTCGCTGAAATCGGTCACTCAGGTAACTTTCAAACCATTTAAACAAAGTACCCTCAATCCCCAAATTCTTCAATTTAACTAATAGTCCGGCATGCCAAACCTTATCAAATGCTTTTGATATATCTAAAAAGACTGCTCTTACTTCATTACCTCTATCCAAACACTCTTGAATTTTGTGAACTATATATACTAATTGCATTACTGTGGAATCGCCTGGTCGAAAACCGGATTGAAAACGGTAAAAGAAATTATTAATTTCAAGAAAGGAATACAATTTCGTAAAAACAACCTTCTCGCAAATTTTACTTAAGCAAGAAAGAAGTGAGACTGGACGATAATTAGATTTAACTTGTTTATTATCTTTCTTAAACAAAGGTAAGACATTGGCCAATTTCCAAAGATGTGGAAATTGTCCAAAAGAAAGTGATGTATTTATAAGGCGTGTGAGAGGCTTATAAATCCCATGACTACAAAGCTTAATCATTTTATTACTAATACCATCCATCCCACAAGCCTTCCCTATATCCACCCGAGTAATTAAGTTTAAAACCTCCTCTTCAGAAACAACAATGCTTGATAAAGAAATTTGTGAAGCAGAAGGATTAGGTAACACTGCACCTTCTGTGGGCAGGTAGGTTTGACTGACAAAAAAGTTATTAAACAATTCTGCTTTGTCCTTTGAATCAAAAATATAATTATTATTTTCATGCAAGGGTGGTATAACAGTACTAGCTTTAAAGCCGTAGAACGATTTAACAATGTTCCACCACTTTTTAGCCGACGTAATTGGGTTGGACAACTGCTCATTAATTTTGTGGTTATAATCTAATTTTGCTTTACGAATTAAAAGAACGACTAAATTTCTTTGAACCCGATAATTTTCCCATTTAGAAGGGCATTTATACCGAGAATAAACCTTTAAAAGTCTATCACGTTTACGTATTGCTCGACGAATATCCCCATTCATCCAAGTTTTGTCATTAGGACGAATCATCACAATTTTGCTTGGAATGAAACGATCAATAATTGAAAAAAAACAAAGCAATCCACTTTTCATAAATAACATCTATGTTAGACGTTATTTCCTGATAAAAAACATCGTCCCACCTAGCATTTAAGAAAGCATTGTTTAACTGATCCACGTCAATATCGTTAAAATTCCACACTTTTCTCTTAAAACATTTAGGTTTATACGTAGGAACAGATAATTTACCAAATATGACGTTATGGTCGCAATTAGAAGGTGGACTTAAAGTACCTGTTGAGACAAACAAGCCTGGAGAATCGGAAATAATTAGATCCAAAATTGACTCGCCAGACTGAGTTATTCTAGTCGGTTCATTCACAAGCTGAACAAGATTGTTGCATTCCAAAAAATTAAAAAGTTTAACACCAACGTCGGTATCCAACATTGACGTATCAACAAAATTATAATGAGCGTTGAAATCACCCAAAAGAATAATAGACGTGTAATTTTTAGGCCTAATAGTGTCTAGACAATCTTGAAGAGATTGAAAGAAAACATCAATTTGAGAAACACTGGAAGAAGGAGGTCGATAGCAAACACCACATAATATTTTGAACTTGTTTAAAGAAATTTCTGCCCATAACAACTCCATGTCAGTGCATTCAAATTCATGCTTTCTCACGTATGGTATATGATTAGCAATATAAAGGGCCACACCCCCGCCCCTTCTACTTTCGCGATCTTTCCTCAAGGGATTATTGTAGCCAGGAATCGTCAACTGGTCATTTAAAATTGTGGTATTAAGCCAAGTTTCCGAAACAGCAAAAATATCAAAAGCATGAGATAAGACCAAAGCAGATATTTCACTAAATTTATCAGAGATGCAAAGACTACGAGCATTCAAATGTGCCACAGAAAGGCCTAGTTGTCTGGGACCAGGGTTTGGGTGAACACTGCCTGAGATCAATAACAGAATAAATAATGTGCAACAAATGAAAAGAATATTCACATTTATAAAATCAACAACAAACGAAGAAGTAATAAGCAGGGAACGATTGTTAAATGACCCGATCGCTGCTCTATACGATTCAATATCAACCCCCATGAAAGACAACACAAAATAAAATATGATACCCACCTCTAGTCATGCAAGTTGCCACAATAATTTTGTTAAGAAACCATAAATATTCTGCCAAATCATATAAAGCCATTAATGAAAACAAAACAAATTTGAACAACCGCCTAGTCAAAAACTTAACAACTAAGACTAAATAATAAAAAATACACGCGAAATAGAGATAATAAGACATGTACATTGATAGAGAAAGTAGTTAGAAGACGGTGGTTAGCCAAAGCCAACTTATTAGGTTAATTGAAACTATATTTCTCTACATCAGTTTCCCTGCGAATTCTAACTGGTAACGCATCAACTCCGTGCTTGACAAATATATAACCATCAGCTGAATAGACATATGCTTTGTCCTTCACAACACTTCTAACATATTTCAAGAGCCGCTGATTGATCCAAGTCAAATCCTCGTTAACAAATTTCTTCTTCCCTTTTAGTTTACGCTTCTCCTTCATAACTTTACGCTTACACTCGTAGCTTCTGAATTTAACGATCAACGCCCTTTCGCCATTATCGTTAGCTTTACCCACGCGATGAGTTCGGTCAATTTCCTGACGTTCGATGACTACGCCAAGCTCGTCTTTACAAAAATCAATTGCAGTTTTAACACAATCTTCCTTCATACCTGGTGATTCTTCACTTTCAAGCAATGTTGGACTTACTCCATACATGCGAACGTTCAACCGACGGGAGTATTGTTCATTGTCGTTGCATTTCTCCTGAAGTTCCAATACTTGTCCCTCTAGTTTTACAATTCTTTCTTCCAATGGCTGCACCACTTGGGTCAACATACTCGTCAAAACGTCTTTAAAAGACTCTCTTAAAATGTCCTTAAAGTCCGAAGACATAAGGTACTTTGAAATTTCATCTTTGACAACGTCATGGATGTCTCCTTGAGTGGTGGATCTAGTTTTAACTCCAGCCATTTACAGCTTACGAACTCGCACAATATACAGTTAGTTTGCTTCGGATAAATAATTACTAAACAAATATGTGACTTTGGCTTAAAATACCGCCAAGTTAACTACATAATTTAGAGAGCTCTCAATAGCACGTCTTAGCTCTATGGCCCTTAGTCCGCTTGCTCGCTCGGGTAGCCCGGCAAATTTTTTCAGTTATGGCCGAGAAAGTAAGGTTTGCTTCTCTATCCGAGGACGACATTGACAAGCTGGTCTAAAGCAAACTACCACCCAAGCATCCCATCAGAGGACCGACAGTATCACCAGAGCAATATTTATAATTAACTCTCTCTCTCTACAGACTTACTAAATATTATAATGTACATATAAACACATCACTACACAATAAATTACAATTGGTGCATAATTAGAACAAGTCAATCGAATTTTCGTAAATAACCATACTCCTTCTTGTAATAATTCTCAGTATTATACATTTCTCCCAAACCCTTGATTATGATTGGTCAGAAATGTTGTGAGAAATCTCGATATCTGCAATTTGCCGCTGAGATTGTCATGATGTGAGCCCATGATGCCATTATCTGTAGCCATTATCTGTAGGGAAAAGAGTTATCAGTCATGTGCTGACGTCATGCCATGGAAAACCGCTTGCTCGCTCGGGTAGCCCGGCAAATTTTTTCAGTTATGGCCGAGAAAGTAAGGTTTGCTTCTCTATCCGAGGACGACATTGACAAGCTGGTCGAAAATAAAGACTCAGCAAACACAAAGAGAGCTACAAAACTGGCAAGAAGAGTTTTCAAGGAATATCTTAGTGAGAAGAAAATACCTCAGCCAGAAGAAAAGAAAGAACTTGCTGATGTCCTAAAATCCTTCTACGTCGAAGCACGAAAAGTAGATGGGAATCCATATTCGAAGAGTTCTTTAACATCTTTGCGGTTTGGACTTAACAGACACTTCAAATCTCTTCATGACATGGATATAATTAACGACCCAGATTTTAACGACGCGAACAAAGTATTCCTGGCAAAATGTGCCGAATTAAAGAAGGAAGGTTTAGCGAAAGTCAACCACAAGAAACCAATCCATGATGAAGACATACGAAAGCTCTACGAAGGTAGCCTATTCAACACAAACCATCCAAGAACGCTTCAAAACAAAGTATTTTTCGAAATAATGCTTTACTTTTGCCGTCGAGGTCGCCAGAATATTCGGCAGCTCAAGAAATCCGACTTCACAATCAGCGTTGATGCAAAGGGAAAAAAATACGTAACAAAAACAACAGACGAGCTGACCAAAAACCATAGAGAAAACGACGAAGCCGAAGAAGGAGGAACAATGTTCGCAAAAGAAGGCCCTTTTTGTCCTGTTGCTTCCTTCGAGAAATATCTTCAACACTTAAACCCTAAAAACGAGTTTCTTTTCCAGCGACCGAAGAAAAGTGTTTCGGAATGCGACAACGTTTGGTTTGACAACATGGTTGTCGACGAGCGTTCTCTTGGAGACAAGATGAAAAACATCTCAAAAGAGGGAAACCTGTCAACTATACACGAATCACTCGATACGGGCAACAGCTGTTACAATCCTTGACAGGTCCGGCTTCGAAGCACGGCACATTATGGCTGACAGTGGTCACAAAAGTGAAAGCAGCATCAGAAGTTACAGGCGAACTAGCCTGGATACAAGACGGGAAATGTCCGAAACTTTGATGGCTGTCGCTAGCTGCAGTTCTCCCACGCACGTTGATATGGAATTATCTCCACTACTGTCGCTCTCTCAAGAAGAAACAGTGTTGAATATACAAACCTCTCATTCACAGTTATCCAAACAATTCAACTTTTATAACTGTAACGTTAACTTTAACTGATAAGAGGGAAAGTTTTGGCACAGTTGTAAGTTTCAATGCTAGCTTGGCGTGAACATTTTTTTAATGATTTTTCCTTTGTTGTTGTGTATATACGCGCATTTTAATATTTTTGTCATTGGCACATTGCCTATCAGTCGTTTTGACATTTCAATAAACTGATGTTATTTAATTGTTTTGTCTTCGAAGAAAGTATAAGCTTATAACTATATCTTAAAACAGTTTAAATAGTTGGTTGCTCAGCTGAAAATGTATAATAAAACAATTATTGAATTCGGCTTTTTTGATATCAAGAATTATCAAGGTCACAAGATAACACAGACTTCGACCTTGATAATTCTTGATATCAAAAAACCCTCATCCAATAATTGCTTATTATCAGTAGAATTCAAAGTTCGCACTGATATGGCCGGACGCATTGGACTCCCAAAATCCCACAACAAGTTTGGTAAGCAGTCACTTTATAGTATACATTTATAATTTTTTACTTATCTATATTTTCCAACTATATACATCGACTTACAGCCCCAAATCCCAGCTGATGACTGATGAGAGCATCAAAGAAGGTCGAAACGTGCATCCAGGGTTGTGTCCCAATATGAATCAAGCACAGTACTTATCTACGCATCTTTTATTTCTGATTATATATATTGTTATGTACATGCCTCCCTTACATGCTTTTTTATTCAATTTTGTACACTGCATGTCCAATTGCGTGACCGCCATACACGTGTTATAGCTTAGGGCTAAACACGCTATAATTATTCAAATTAACGCTAAATACTACACAAACACACAATTATAACCCCGGTATGGTTCCCTTTACTTACATTTTAATCAAAAATTTACTTGAGGGTCGGTCATGTTATTTCCAGCCAATAGCTGGGGGTGGGTCAGCTGGTTTTATACCGACGAAAGGGGGTGGGTCATGCATTTTTGGGCCACCACTTCTGTAGATGCTGCGCCCCCCTATACTTATTGACCAGTCCCTTAGAGGCATATTGTTGTTGTCATTGTTTGTGTTATTACCGTTGTTTGTATTGTTGCTGTTATTACTGCTGTTGGTGTTGTCATTAAGTACTTGGTCATTGTCATCTGGAACGTATTCATCATCTGTGTTTGTATGAGTTCTTGGTATTTGTTTAAAGTGTGATACGTTTCGTCGTATGTAATGTCCTTGTTTGTTCTTGGCTGTAACTTCTATTTCGTTTCTGTTAGTCACAACATAGGGTTTGTCGTTAAAGTTGGCTGTAAGTTTGTCTTTTTCGGTTGCCTCACTAGTACATGATCTCCAACTTTAATTTTACTCTTCTTTGCTTTGCGCCTTTCATCTGTATATTGTTCATTGTACAGTTGTCGGGTATTTTCACGTTCACAGGCTTCCTTGTGGCGGTTCACAATATTCTTCCTTTGCAGGATGGGTAATTTGCCTTGTATTATTCTGTTGAAGAGTAGTTCTGCTGGAGGTACCCCAGTTGCGCTGTGTGGTGTTGTCCGATACAAGATCAGGAATCTGCTTAACTCTTGCTTCCACGGACGACTTTCTATTCTAGCAGTCTTGAGTGCTTTTCCAGAAAGTGGCTGCATAAATCGCTCAACTTGGGCATTACCTTGAGGCCATTGTGGAGTGGAGAACTCTGGTTTTTATGCCAAGTGCTTTTAGGTAACGGCTGTATTCTTCACCGTTAAATGGTGGCCCATTATCTGACTTGATGTCTGGTATACCATGCACAGCAAATATTCTATCTAACTTGGGAATTACCACTGAGGCTTTCGTATAGCGTCTTGAGTATCTATCAATCACGACGAGAACATATTCACTGGGATGGAAGAGGTCCATAGAAATCTATGTGTAGAATTTCCCAAGGTTGCTTTGGCATTCTTGTCGTGCCTATTGGTTCAGGAGGCTTCCGTCTTCCAACAGCTTGACAGGCTATACATTGGTCAATATCGTTCTTCAAGGCTTTGGTCTTTTCAATGCCGAGGTGTGCTTCGCACAGTTAATTTCAAGGAGTTATTTTGACTCCAATAACGGAGTTAATTTAACTCCAACTGAGGAGTTACCTTTCATTTTACTCCATGTCTTCGGCAGTCACGGTTGATCTCGCTCATGACACAGCTCATGATAATTATACCAAGCTTCACCAATGTGGACAAGATGAGAAGATTTTTGATTTTAATAACTAACAGTTTTAAAGTTTCATCGACAAACTTCGCAAAGGAAGGCCATGCATTTGTTCTATCGCTGAATATCTCAGATACACAACGAGGACCGCATTGATTGGAGTCAATCTTTTCCATCGAAGACTAGCGAACGAGACAACGGCAGTGTTATCGACAGAAGCTTTTACACTAATAGTTCCCACAACGCTTAAAACTCCGCAAAGAAAGGCTATACTTGTTTCGTTGCTGAATAACTCGTCGAGTTCGGACACAACGACGCATCGAGTCTTTCCAGCAAAGACTAGCGAACGAGACGACGACTTGCCAGATCACATTAATATATGGTACGGGATTATTCGCACTGAAGTTATTAAATTTGCATAACTTGACTATTGGAGTCTGTCACTTCAAAGGATTGGGGGAGTATCAACCATAAAATAAAGAATTGAACGATAAATGCTTTTCTTCGAAGATTCGTGTCAATTGTTGGTTGTTATTATAATATAAATATTCACAACAAGGAATATATGCTTCGAGTACGCGTACGACTACTGGATAAATACATGGCAGGGAACCAAGATCTCGATAATCGAAATATAGTAAGATTAGATATACTGCCGAAACAGAGAACGTAGGAATCTAACGTTTCGAGCGAAGGCCCTTCGTCAGAGAGAAACGTCCATTGGCAGAACTTATGAGTCCTACGGTGAGTGGTGACGAGAACGTTCTTGAAGAGAACTTTTCTTACAAATGCATATATTGACTGCATGTGATTAATATTTTATATATATATATATATATATATATATATATATATATTGGCTGAGTATATAACAAACTTTATATGTAAGACAAGTGCAAGCCATATAATCTATTGAATAAAACGTTTTCAACCAATTTGTGTTTGTATTCATTTGTGAATTTTGTCTACCGGTGTAAATAAATATAACTCCACAAAAGGAGTTATCTGGTGTGTTTATTTTTACTCCAGTTCTGGAATCAAATTATTGCTCTTTTTACTCCAATTCTGGAGTAATATCTACTCCTATAGGAGTTATTGTTACTCCAGTTTTGGAGTTACGCTTACTCCGAAAAAGGAGTTAAAATTTTGGAGTAAAAACATAACTCCAGAAAAGGAGTTACTCTGTACCTTTTTTTTTAACTCCACTTTTGGAGTCAAATTAACTCCTTGAAATTAACAGTGCATTTGTTCTATCGCTGAATATCTTAGATACACAACGAGGACCGCATTGATTGGAGTCAATCTTTGCCATCGAAGACTAGCGAACGAGACAACGGCAGTGTTATCGACAGAAGCTTTTACACTAATAGTTCCCACAACGCTTAAAACTCCGCAAAGAAAGGCTATACTTGTTTCGTTGCTGAATAACTCGTCGAGTTCGGACACAACGACGCATCGAGTCTTTCCAGCAAAGACTAGCGAACGAGACGACGACTTGCCAGATCACATTAATATATGGTACGGGATTATTCGCACTGAAGTTATTAAATTTGAATAACTTGACTATTGGAGTCTGTCACTTCAAAGGATTGGGGGAGTGTCAACCATAAAATAAAGAATTGAACGATAAATGCTTTTCTTCGAAGATTCGTGTCAATTGTTGGTTGTTATTATAATATAAATATTCACAACAAGGAATATATGCTTCGAGTACGCGTACGACAACTCCAGAAATATGTACTGGATAAATACATGGCAGGGAACCAAGATCTCGATAATCGAAATATAGTAAGATTAGATATACTGCCGAAACAGAGAACGTAGGAATCTAACGTTTCGAGCGAAGGCCCTTCGTCAGAGAGAAACGTCCATTGGCAGAACTTATGAGTCCTACGGTGAGTGGTGACGAGAACGTTCTTGAAGAGAACTTTTCTTACAAATGCATATATTGACTGCATGTGATTAATATTTTATATATATATATATATTGGCTGAGTATATAACAAACTTTATATGTAAGACAAGTGCAAGCCATATAATCTATTGAATAAAACGTTTTCAACCAATTTGTGTTTGTATTCATTTGTGAATTTTGTCTACCGGTGTAAATAAATATAACTCCACAAAAGGAGTTATCTGGTGTGTTTATTTTTACTCCAGTTCTGGAATCAAATTATTGCTCTTTTTACTCCAATTCTGGAGTAATATCTACTCCTATAGGAGTTATTGTTACTCCAGTTTTGGAGTTACGCTTACTCCGAAAAAGGAGTTAAAATTTTGGAGTAAAAACATAACTCCAGAAAAGGAGTTACTCTGTACCTTTTTTTTTAACTCCACTTTTGGAGTCAAATTAACTCCTTGAAATTAACAGTGCACTCTAAAAAATGGTGTGTTCATTTACACACCAAGATGTGTTGATTTACACACAAAGGTGTGTTATTTTAACACATCTTTGTATACATTTTTTTAAAAACACACCTTTGTGTGTTAGAAAACACGCCTTAGTGTGTTACTTAACACACCTTGATGTGTTGGAAAACACATCTGGTGTGTTTACTAACACACCTTCAGTTTACACATCTTTGGATAACACACCTTTTCGCAACCCAAGGTGTGCAATTTAACACACTTTAGAAAGTTAACACATAGTTGACAACAACACACCTTTTACAGTAACACACCCTTTCAAAATTAACACATCTTTTAAATAACACACCTTCAGAACAACACACCTTTTAGAATAGCACACCTTTCTTAAAAACACATGTTTTCAAATAACACACCTTTTCAAATAACACATCTTTTCACTAAGACCACGCGAGGCTAACGCGGGATTACTATCCCATGATGACGCGGGAACCCGGTGACACGTTTATTTTCGAATTGGAAGTTTGTTGGAGATTGTTTGCCATTTAGCTTTCAGGCTTTGTAATATTGCTTCTGTTTTGTAAATGGTTCTTCGCTAGACCTATACAGACGATGGATGCGATCACATTATTGAAGGTATGTCATAGATTCTTTAATCAGCAAGTTGTATACTGATTTGTATGTATTTATACATGTAAATTTGAAATAGTCAGCATATACTGTAGCCTTCATCCTTCATTTATTTATTCGCTACGGAATAGAAATGTTCTTACAAACGATTTGCGGTTTGATTCTTACAAAATGTGTTTATTTTCGTAGTTTATAAGTATTACAATTAAAGGATTTATGGTTTGTTTTGGGAATCGACAAATTGTTTTGTGTTGATCAACAATGGCGGCAATTTTGAATACATATGCTCAGCATTGCTCAGTAGAATAAATTGTCCCTTGTAGAATAATACCATGCGATGTAACAGTCAGTTCATCCTTGACACCTTTGAATGCTTTAACAACAGGTGAGTCCCATTTATTCATCTTGATCGCAGCACGAAGTCCTCTTAATGTTCTGTCCAAATTAGTGGCATCCGTAATCTCTTCCAATGTCATTGCTTTTGGAATTCCATTGTTCACAAGGAATTTGATGTACTCTTCTGTCATCTTCTCTTGTTTTCGTGTTACTTCGAGGAGTAGGATGTCTGGATAAATAGTCTGTAGGATTATTTGCTCCAGATTTGTAAACAATCTTGAATGTATAAGGTTGGAGACGTAGGATCCATCGTTCAATTCCGGCTGATGTTTTAGAGTTGCGATTTCCATAGATCACTTCAAGCGGCTTGTGATCAGTCACTAATTAAATTCACTGCCATAGAGAAATAAATGAAAATGTTCAACAGACCAAACAATGGCCAACGCCTCCTTTTTTTCAGTTTGCGAATATCATTTTTCTGGGTTTGTTAATGCTCGGCTTGCATAAGCTATTACTTTCTGATCATCAGCTCCTGGTTTCTGTTGTGACAAAAGCGCTGAGATCCCCACAGGACTAGCGTCGACCAAAATGAATGTCTCTTTTTCTTTGACAATTAAGTAAGACATACACGGCGCTGATGCTAATGCGGTTGTTAGCTTGTCGAAGCATACTCGCGTGTTTTTGTTTCCATTCAAATCGAGCGTTGTTTTTAGCTAAATCACGAAGTGGAGCTGTCAGCGTAGCGAAATCAGGGATGTATTTACTGCTGTATAGTTGGCCATTCCCAACAAACTTCGCACGTCGTGTACACTCGAAGGCTGTGGAGCGTTGAGTAAATCGTTTACTCGTTTCGGGTCTGGTCGTGTGCCTTCTTTGGAGAATATCTGTCCAAAGAATTCAAGTGTGGCGCTGAGGAAATTACATTTTTCTCGATTCAGCTTTAGGCTTTTGTTGGATAAGCGGCGAAGGAATTTATCCAAGTTTTCATCATGTTCAGCTCTTGTCGTTCCGAATACAGTAATATCATCCGCGATATTCTATACGCCTTGAAGCCCTTGTAATTGGGTTTGCAGTGCGTGTTGAAAAATCTCAGCTGAGACATTTGTTCCATAGTTCAGTCGCTTGTATCTATACAATCCTACGTGTGTGCTAAACGTGGTTATATAGCGACTCTGTTCATCCAACACTAATTGATGATATGCTTGTGAGAGGTCAAGTTTTGTAAAGTACGTTGCTCCATTTAGCGCAAAACTGATATTGTTCACAGTAGGTATCGGATGTCGAACTCGTCGTATTGCTTCGTTTGCGAGTCTCATATCAACACATATTCGAACTCGGCCATCTTTCTTTGGTACAGCGACTATTGGTGAAACCCACGGTGTTGCTTGATCTTCAGGCACTCGTTCAATGACATCTTCTTTCTCGAGTTCTTTCAACGCGTCTTTGACCTTGTCGCGAATATGATATGGCATTCGCCTTTGCGGCTGAGCTTTTGGGACTTGTTCTTTGTCAATATCTAGTTTCACTGACTCTCCTTTTAACTTTCCCAATCCCTCGAATACTTTCGCGTGTTTCTTAAGTATAGTGTCCAAATCGGTATCCTTTGTTATTTTGTTCAAATGTAAACTGATTAACCCTAGATCTTGAGTTGTGGAAAGCGATAAAAGATTTCCGCAATTTTCACCTTTCACTACGTAGAATGTCGCGACGGAAATTCGCTTGCGTGTCTCAATAACAGCTTCGAATTTCCGTTTCGTTGCTGTGTACGCAAATGCTTTAGTGTTTGTATTTTGTAGTTTAACTCCGGTCATTCCTGAATATGTCTGCTCGTCAATAACATTAATTGTTGCTCCAGTATCGACTGTCATCTTGAAGGATGCTCCGCCTACTTTCACTTTCACTTTCACTTTGGCGTTGTTTTCACGTTTGGCCGTCATCGTATATAAATACTCTTCGTCAGAATCCGAACTTGCGTCTTTAGCCAGGGGGTTCAACACTTTCTTTTGAGCATTCCACGGTTGTTGTGACTTCTGCGTCGTATCTTGGTCTCTGAGACTTACTTTTGCAGACTTTAGCAAAGTGATTTGCTTTCCCGCAGTTATTACAAGTTTTACCTTTCGCTGGGCAACATCCGTCGTGAGGAAATGCACGCCCACAATATCGACAGGTTGTAGCGACTTTAGCGTTGTTTAAATCGAGTTTGTTTGTCTTCGCATCGACTGCTTCTTTCGATTCGATTTATTTTGCTTGGTAAGAGCTCTGTTCGTCGCGTCGTCCTTCCAAGAGCATTGCTTTCAAGTCAAACTTCGGGTCGCGTAGAGCACGTTTACGAATCTTTGACGACGTTCCCCCAATAATTATCTGCTCCTCAATTTCAAACTCCACATCGTTAAATTCACATGTTTCGGCCATCGCTTGTAGGCGTGTGTGGAACTCATCAAGCGTTTCGTTGGGCTTGAGTTGTTTGGCGAAAATGATAAACTTCATACGTTCGGTTTTTCTGCGGGTCGAAGTATTCCTTCAGTTTTCCTTTGGCGGTTTCATATTCGTCGTCGTTACCAGTTTCAGGTAATTGCTTAAAAATCTCCATTACTCGAGATCCAGCCTGATAAAGAAGGAGAGCACGCTTACGTTTGTTGTCGGTTATACCACTGGCGGTCAGGGACATCTCAAAATCCGATTGCCAATTGTTCCATCGAGTTGCAAGGCTTGTCCCTATTTTGGCGTCTGGTCGAAATTCAGGCATTGGCTGAATCGTCACGGATTGTGCCATCTGTAGAATTTGCACATGATTCGGTTGAGCTGCTTCGCCCTCTGCCATGAGTACTCTTTACTCTCGTCGCCAATATAATATTGTGTTGTTTTCTAATACAACTTAATGTAATATCAACACTGAGACATACATTTAGTTGTTTGCTTGCACGCTCACTGCACGCTCACTCAGTCTTATCATTCTCATTTCTCGTATTAGTACTGGTACCTATATATTACTGTTATGAGGTCATTACAAAAGTTATCAATGTTACGTCACTACACCAACGTCCCAGAATTGGAATCAGACAGTAGCCAAAGCTATGCAAAGTGGAACTAAAAACACCAACTAAACTAGCCTTATTTATACTGGATAATTCTATCAGTTATATCTAAACTGTTATCCTCAGAGGTCCAGTAAGGGTCCATACTCATTGGTCCACTGTTCTACAGGAGGAAACCGCAGTACCTGGAGAAAACCTGTGGTGTTTGGCAGAGTCAAACTGGAAGCACTCTTCTCACATGCGGCAAGGTGAATTTTTTTTTAATCAGATAACTGCACAGTGCAGGAATCGAACCCGGCTCGCAGAGGTGAAAGGCACGTGCACTAACCACTGAAACCATTTCCGTATCCTTTCCAGACAAAACCGCTGCTGCATTTAAGAGAGAAATATTGCGATTCCTCCCCTCAATCTACGATCCTCTTGCATGGAATTGCCTCTCCGACATCACTTCTGGGTAAATTCATCTACCGAGATATTTGCGATTCGCGACTGTCTTGGGATGAAGAGCTACCACAGCACATTTGGAAAGAATGTCAGAAATTCGAGAAGAGTCTTCGAGAAAAATTAGATGTGCCTCGCAGCCTAACTACCTTTGAAAAGCCTATTGAAGCCATAGACCTGCACACTTTTGGAGATGCTAGTGTGGAAGGTACAGCAGCAGCTGTGTGTGCAGCAGTGCACCAAGACTGGACTGGTTGTCAGACCGTGCTCGATAGCCAAGGGACGTATCCACCAAACCCACCTAAGCCGAATCTAAACAAATAAAGCAAGTTTTCAATGCAGCGGTGGACATCAAAGACGATCTAGGTGAGATCCTACAGAAACACGACTTTTGGAAAGCCGTGCGCATTACAGCATGGGTCTTCAGGTTTCTTCGCACCTGTAAGCTTCCAAGGCCACAACGATTGCATGCCCCCTAACAACAGCAGAAACCAAAGATCGAGTAGTTTCATTGGTGAGGAAAGCAACAGACCAGTACAGTGAAACAGAACAGTTCAAGGAAGATCAACTGAAACCTAACCTTCAGAGAAACGCCGAAGGACTGCATGAATGTCGGGGAAGAATTCAAGAAAGTTATCCAATCATTTTGCCTCCACTTGCGCTCTCGAGTGAGAAGATGGTGCCTGATGCCCACGTTCAGACTCTTCACGGGGGAGTTGGTTTGACAATGACCTATATCAGCCGAGGCTACTGGATACCTCGAATACGACAGTTGACCAAGAAAGTCATCAGGAAATAAGCTGGCTGTCGGAGATTCCAGATAACAGCATTCCATGCCCCTCCTGTGGGCAACCTACAACGGTTACACCCAGTACTTGAAAAGGAACCGACAAGGACTACGCCGGGCCAATTACCTACAACATCATGGAGAAGAAAGACGGAAAGGCCTGTAATTGCCGACAGGAACTTTATCTTTAACTGTTACCCGGCCGGAAGTTGTTCACTTCTGCTTACTTTTGCGACCACATTTTCCGGTTTCACATTCGACGAAGTGAAGTCTGCGAGACGACGTTTTCATCGATTAAAAGGATTTGTACTTGCGATTGGACTATATTCATTTGTATAGGACTGAAGGAGGACATCGGTAAGAAGTCATTTAGTCCACTAGAATCCAATCCTTGTAAAATGTTCGCCTTTTAACGCGTAATTTATGGTAATTTTGCTGCCTTTTGTTTACATTGTCTAGTTTGACGTTAAACTATTAAACATCTATTATGTTACTCGATTTGTTGTGGTTTATCAGTATAAACGACCTCCTGACCCAGTAGCGTCCTATGCCATCTGCGATAATTAACGTCAGGAGTTACAAGGCCTATATCATATTGTTTGCATGCTATCTCAGTCGAGCAATCCACGTAGAACTGCTTCCCGACCAAACAACGAAGAATTTCATCAAAAGCCTCAAGCGGTTCATTGCACGAAGAGGAAGACCATCGAAGATTTACTCGGACAACGGAAAAACGTTCATTGCTACTACTAAATGGTTAAGCAAGATAATGAAAGATGAGGTGATGCAGAATTATCTAGCTCACCAAAACATAACCTTGGGGAGGCCAATTTGAAAGGCTGGTGGGCCATTTAAGATGGGGTGAACTTGAGGAAGTGATTTTGGATGAGGATAAAAAATCGTCCTCTTGGATACCTCGAGGAAGACGTCCAATTAACAACCTTAACGCCTAATTCCATGATGTTCATGCAACCCAATCTTCTACCCGAGGAAGAAGTTGATGCGGTCGGTGATCCAGATTTATAAGGAAAAGAGCAAGGTACTTAACACGATGCAACGATGCAATGTGGACCAGATGGTCAGATGAGTATCTGAAAGGGTTGAGAGAAAGAAACAACTTAAACAATAAGGGAGCAAGGAAAGGAAGCAAGCATTAAAGCTGGTGACGTGATTCTTATCAAGAATGACGAAAGGAATCGAGGAAAGTGGAATATTGGAATTGTTGTCGAGTCAATCAAAGGTAGAGACGGAGTAGTTCGAGCAGCAAGACTCAGAGCGGGAAAGTCGTATTTGGACTTTCAACAGCTATATCCTATGGAAATAATTTGTGATGCCCCTCTTCCAAGAACTGAACGACAATCAACATTGATCGCAGCCGCAAGGGAGTTCCAACCTAGAAGACATGCAGCCAAAGACGCGGCTATTAGAATTAAAACAATTGGTAATCAGGACTTTAAATTCTGATACACTGGATGTCTGATCCCCTCCTGGATCGGATGTTGGAGGTTATTTGACTTAGTACTGAGTTTGTACTTTGGACGACGTTAAGTTTACCATAAGCCCGCTTTATCAAGTAGTGCGGGCGCACAAAACACGAGTTTGAGTTCGAAACAAGAAGCTTGAAATGTTGTGTTCCTTTACAAAATAAAGTTATATTTTTATCAATTCTTATCGTGTTTATTGTCGGCTTACGAAACAATTCCCGACAAGGGACTTGATGATATTGGTACATATCGGATTAGATAATGGTTTCACGTTGAATTTATAATTAAGAAATGTGGTAATAAACGGTACTTTGTGGCGTTTATTACCTGATTTCTTAATTATAAATTCAGTTTTCGCGACCTTTACCGGGTTTCAAAACTCGTACACATGACCAAATGTTTTTCTCTGATTGGCTAATTAGCTCATGAATTATTAATGAGTTTGAGAAATCTATACTTACGAACCTAAACACGAATATAAACTTAAATACAATGTTATATGAAAACTCTTGTTTAATGTCAATGAATTGCCCAAATACTATAAATGCTTTATGTAATGTAATTACAAAGAACGTCGATAAAGTGAGCATGCAGGTGACACAGCCGATAAGTAAACATGATGCTGTATATATATATTTCTAAAATTCATTAATAATTCATGAGGAAAACACAAAGAAAAATCATGAGCGTATCGGATCTATATATGTGATATAGACTCGCTCTAAGTTTCTCGCTGGTTTTTAACGGCTGAGATAAGCTTAATTTTCAAAATTACTACGCCAATGAACGTATGAAGTGATTCTTTTTAGAAGCCATTTAAAAACCTTGCAGTACGGGCTTTATCGGCTCTAAAACACTCGGCTATCGCCTCGTGTTTTATATCCGATAAAGCCCTCCTGCGCGGTTTATAAATATTACATATATATATATATATATATATATATATATATATATATATTATATATATATATATCGAGGCGATAGCCGAGTGTTTTAGAGCCGATAAAGCCCGTACTGCAAGGTTTTTAAATGGCTTCTAAAAAGAATCACTTCATACGTTCATTGGCGTAGTAATTTTGAAAATTAAGCTTATCTCAGCCGTTAAAAACCAGCGAGAAACTTAGAGCGAGTCTATATCACATATATAGATCCGATACGCTCATGATTTTTCTTTGTGTTTTCCTCATGAATTATTAATGAATTTTAGAAATATATATATAAGGTCGCGGGTTCGAATCCCGTCAGGGATACTCAGACATTTTTCTGAGTATAAAGCTTGAGAACAAATTTTACTCACATTACACCAAGCTACAAATTCCACCCTAACATTACAACAAGACTACTGGCGTGTTGTGACTTCGAGTATGAAGTTCGCATGTCAGAAACGAGCCAGATCGCTATTTATCCTTCTCACTACCGTCTGAGTCCCAGTAGCTCAGTCGGAAGACCGTCTGTCTAGATATCAGAAGGTCGCGGGTTCGAATCCCGTCAGGAATACTCAGACATTTTTCTGAGTATAAAGCTTGAGAACTAATTTTACTCTGTTCAAACGAGACACACATTCCATCTCCCTTGTGTACATGGACCAATGAAATCACACCATGGTCGTGCTAAATAAAGCCGTCTTGGCCTAGTGTTGTTATGCAGATTTAATTTGTTTAGTCGAAAGCTAGTATTTTGAAAAGTTTAGCCTAGAACGAAATTTACGAAGAATATTGTTTTGACTGTGTTCTTGCTGCCTATGAAACAAATAAGCGTGAAAGTCATTCTAGAGCGTAAAAGAGAAATTTAAAATTGTAAACAAAAGATCAAAGCTAACGTGTTCAGTGTCTGAAGCGACTGCCCGAATTAGGCCCCGTTCAAACGTCGCGCTTATCATTTGCCGAACCTAATTCGAAGTGTTAGGCACATGATGAGTTCGATGTTTGAATCAATTAAGTTCGACGATTTTAATTAAGTTCGACGCCCACATTAAGTTCAACCGAGGTGGTCGCGCTTAGGTCGAACTTATGTATTAAGTTCGACTTGGCGCGACGTCGATTCAAACGCCGAACTTATCATGTGCCGAACCTAATGCAATTCACGAAAAAACGTGTTTGTCTAGTTTATCTCGCTGTAATGCGAGGTGAAAACATGAAACTTCATACGCACGGCGGTCTTTTCGAGTAAATATGGACGCGAGAGGAGATCATTACTGTTTGTATCGTAAGTGCATAACTTGTAGTAGTTATAAGCGCGCCGGCATGTAATCGATGCGCTGAGTTGTTTGAAGAAGTACGTTCCGCATTCACCTGACAACAGGCTAGTGTAAGTTACAGTAAAAACCCGCTAACAAGAACCTACATTTCACCAAATCAGCCTGGGATAGGTTGTTATATTCTTATATATTCTTATATAAATAAATTCTCAATTTCAGCCTGAGGTTCTTAATAGGAGTAGGTTCATGTTGGCGGGTTTTTACTGTATTCTGTTTTATTTTCTCGCTCTCTTCGGATTTACCGTCACGATTTTTCGACAAGAAAATAATGAGAAATAGACAAGAAAAACGAAAACCGTGCGATTCATGGCACATTATTCAAGTTAAGCGGGTACATTCGCGTAGGTGGCCACTGCCCAAATTCAATGAATGCTCGCCGCTAGCAATCAATTAAGTTCGACATGTTAGGCTCGACGTTTGAAACCACGTCGAACTTTGTCGTTAATATGTATTAAGTTCGACACATGATAAGCGCGACGTTTGAACCGGGCCTTAGTTTACTTGAAAGCTAATATTTCGCTTACAAAGAATGGTATTATGAGTATGTTCTTGCTGGTCGTGTAAATAAATCTGTGCGAATTGTCGGGAAAATATATTCAGAGCGGCCAAGGTCAAGCTTCTAGATTCGGGAAGGTTGGTTCTGATTGATGAAACTGTCGGAATGGAATGCATCGCTCGGATGAGCAGACGTTAGTGGGGGTCTGCGAAGGAGGCTAACATCCTTTGTGTATTGGGAATTGTGTTTTCTATCGGAGAATTAGATTTTGTCTTGACTTTGTTTGTGACCAATGTATTTAGATCTTAGCACTGCATGTCATTGCAGCTTTGATAGCACTAATATGTACCTTTCACTCGTAAACCTCTGCGTGCTCAATGCGATTTTGTAGTAGCCCGAGACTGGAGCGAACGCCTGACCATTGTTTTCTATTGGTGGCTTTCACGTGACGTCACGGCGGCCATATTTGTGCCCCAAAACAATAAAACGGCGGCCATATTTGTGTCCTAAATGAATCCCATTGGAATTTAGCTGTATTCTTATTCACAAATTTCCTATTGTTTTAGCAATCCAATATGGCTGTCGGTCACGTGGGTGAAACCCAAGAATTAACTATGGTTCGATTGACTGGTAGGTATAGTCGCACTCATTAATTGTTCCCAAGAATCGGCAGTTATTCAGGATGCGTTTCTCGCCAGATCTTATTTCACGTGCCTTCGCCTCGAAAGAGACTAGAAAGGAAACGTAGTGGAAGAGGTAAATGTACTGTAGGTTTGGCATTATATTCAATTAACTATTGACTTATTTAAATATTGACTCAATTAAAAATTGGCTCTATTAAATATTAAATATCATAGAGCCTCACCTGTATTATGCTTTCTTTCTCCTCCAGGGTCTCTGTCACACGGTGAATTATTTGGTCTTTCGCTTGCATCTGATTCTGGTGGTCCAAGCTAATTTTTTGCAGTCGTTCTTCGTGTTTATCAGTAGCTTCGCGTAACTTGGCTTTCGCACTAGTCAGTTGCTCGACGAGGGCCTGGTTAAGAAGGCATACATGTTACCATAGTTACTACGATGTTAACTAGACCGCGGTAAGCTTTATAACTGCAGTGATATCTCCTGGTCATCGACTGGGAAAAGGTTGAAGCCAAACATGGCCAACAAATATACGTATTGAGGCATAAAAGTATATTTATATAATTAATCTGACCTTCCTTAGCAACGCGTAAACGTCTATGAAATTGAACATGTCCATATACAGCCTTGAAAGGTCAACTCAAGACAAATTATTTTCCCTGCTGTAGGTCCCGTTTACTGTCTAAAATGGTCGATATTGGAATCTTAATTTATATTGCAAATGCTTTTAAAGTGCCTATGAAGCCAGAATTAAGTATGTCTTATGACAAAGTAACATCTTTTGCAGTTTTTCATTTCCTTGCTTCATTGTTCAGATATTTCGGTTTGTTTAATATGCAAATTAAATATCTGGACGTCACATGTGCATAATGAGTTATAACAGAATGTTATATATCTTTCCTAATAATCAAACATAATGTAATAACTTAAAAATCTACATGTTTGGTGTTGTGGTAGAAACACACCCACACGCTTCGTTCGAGTATATATATATATATATATATATAAGTGAGATTTGGTTCACGAAATGTTAGAGAGTGCTCAATACCATATATACATAGAGCAAAATACAAAGTATGAAGTATAGTTTTACCTTAAAGTCTTCGCTACCAGAGGTTTCACCCTAAACGGGATCATCAGGCGACTGAAAAATATCGGTTAGTGGGCTGCTTAAATGCGTTAGTTGGGGCGTGGGTGTGGGCGTCGAAACGTCCGGCGCATTCATTTGGAGCGTGGGTGTGGGCGTCGAAACGTTGCGCGCATTCCTTTGATTGTTTAGGTTGATGATCCGAAATCTATTTTTGTGCCGACACGTCGAAACTATTTCTGATCTTTTGTTTAGTAAGAGTTGTTTGTCTGCCTTCATGATGAAAAGTTTTTCGTGCAAACATAAATTGCATCTTTTTGATCCTCCCGTGTAAGAAATTGAGTGTTTTAGTATAGACCAGGTTATGTCGAAACTTTGGTTTTTTTCTTTTAGATTCCAAATGTATTTCGAAAGTTCCGTCTCATTTGGAAAGATTCTGGAAAGATTTAGTATGGTTACGATATCGCTCTTTAAATGTACTTGCTGTCATGCCAATGTATTGCTTAGTGATGTTCGTGTTGCTTATGGAAATAGATGCCTTGTATACTATGTTCTTTGTCATGCATTGCCCACGTAGGGGGCAATTGTCCTTAATCCTGCAATTGCAACTGCTTGTAACTATGCTTCGTGGCTTGCTTTTCCTGATTGTGCGTGAATTATGTTTCGTGATAATAGACTTGACGTTGTTCATGCAACTATAGCTAATCTTGACTGTGTTTCTGTTTAAAAAGTTTGTGAAGCTTGTGTCCTGGTGGAAAGTGCTTGTCAATAAGGCTAAGAAAGTTGCGTCCTATGTTTGTTTTGACATTTTTGTTAAATGGAGGGTTAAACCAGATGATATTGCGGTGTCTATTTCTGCGTGTTTGCTGTGCTGCTTGTGTGTAGTTTAGCTCATGGTTGAAATTGCTGCGCCTTAATGCATCTTGGTAAATTGGTGCGGTTTCATGGAATGTCCGCTCGTCAGACGAGAGGAGGGAAATGCGCTTGTTGATTGATGTAGGTAGCTGTCTTAAAATGCTTGGTGGGTGGTTTGATTGCTTGTTTATGTATAATGGATCGTCATTGGGCTTTCGAAAAGGTTTGTATTTTCCATTGCTTAGGTCGAAAGTAACGTCTAAAAAGTTTACTGAAATTAAATTTGCTTCTGCCGTGATTTTTAAGCCAAACTGTTCGAAACTTTTGTGAAGATCTTTTCTTGTTTTGTCTGCCAATCGTGCGGTCTTATTTTTTAGTACTGCCAATCCGTCGTCTCTATATAGGCCAATATTTTGGTTGCCAAACTTTTTCCCTAGGTCGTTTAGAATGAAAAGGCCTACTAGTTCGCATACTTTATATATATATATATATATATATATATATATATATATATATATATATATATATATATATATATACCCTTCTTCGAAAAACTGCAACAGATGTTACTTTTTCATGTCATCTTCCAAACAAGGCAAACTTAATTTTCGTTTTATACGCAATTTGGAAAAAAAAATTAAACAAACAAACCGCAAACTCTTTTTCTTTTTCTTGATGTTTTCTCTCAGCGGCCTCTTGCGTCCTCTTCACTTCATTTACTTTCTAAAGTAAACGAAAAAATCAACAAATAAATTCCTAATGCCGTCAGGTGAAAAAAGCGCAAAACCTGCAATATCCAACGTTGACCCTCACAGAAAGACACTTGGCCGTTGGGTTAGGTTCCAGACGGTTTGCTCGATTTTTCTGAGTTTACATTCATTCGACGATCTCTAGCAAACCTCATTGTCAATGCAAAATTCGTGACATCCAAGCCCTCGAAGGTGGAGACGTTAACCGACGAACCTCGAAAGAACGACCTACCCATTGCGAAAAAAGACAACTACCGCGCCACCCATCAGTAGCAGAGTTAGACAAGGCAAAAAAGATCTTAAAACTGTAAGAGAATGTTTTCCTGACGAAATGGAATTACTACAAAGCCTGAAAGACAAGCAGGACGAAAGGACAGAGAAGGTATCCGTCAGAAAAAAACAACTGCTGAAAAGATCAAGCCTTTAATTACCTCTATATCCATTCCCAGATAACAATGGCATTGTCAGAGTAGGAGGTCGCATGTGTCGCTCGAGCTTGAATTATGCTAAAAGACACCCGATCCTTCACCGAAGGGACATCACCTTTCACAACTCGTCCACCATCAACACAAGTAAGCACACCATCAAAGTCGGCAGATTACGTATGGAACCATCCGCACGGTCGAACGCATTCTTTGGTGCATGTGTAGAAAGTTTTCTTCTATACAATTCTGAGACGTGGACTCTAACTCAAGCTTCGATAACTAAAATCTATGGTCTTTACACCGAAATATGTAAACGATCAAGTCAGAACGTAGGAGTAATTTTAAAGCTCCGTAACTTAATCCCGACAAGAGCCAAGCTCGATCTTTACACGTCTTCAATACTCCCACATCTCATTTACTGTCATACAGTTTGGCATTTTGTAAGGTATCTGATAAACGCAAATTAGAAAGGGTTCAGGAACGTGCATTATGGGCAGTATTTAACACTAAGGCAGATTCATACGAGGAACTGTTAAATAAATCAAAACTCTCCAGTCTATAATAGGCATTTACAAGATATAGCAATTTTGATGTTTAAAGTAAACCCAGAAATCCCAAGGATAGTGCAAAGTTTATAATTCTAGTCAAAGATACTCAATTGATTTGGACTAGCAGTTGCCAGGGTTAAGCGATCTCAGGATATTTTGTGTCCGAGACCAGTTCTCCGACACAACAATCTTCATGTCGATCATTAGAATTTCGAGAAATAGTCTATATGTGATCAGAACACGGTTTTCTTACTCTCTGATAACAGACTTGGAATTTTTTGTGTAGGAGACTGGGTCTCTGACACAATTTGTCACACTACAAGGTCTTTTGTTTGTGTGACAAACGGCAAAATTTTCGAAGACCTTATAGTGTGTCACAGGCTATCGCGCGTTTCTCACGAAATGCTCGTTTCCATCTTGAAAACAAAATATAAAAAAATATAGGTCCATATTTAGCATGCGTAACCTAAATTAAAAGCCTCGCTGGTACTGAAACCCAATAGAATCGACATAGAATAATAACAGGTAAAGCTGCGTATTGGAGCTAGTTTGTCGCTAATAGGCAATAACAACTTTTAACAATTTGTGCACGACTTGACGAGACGTGTAGCTCCAATAGACGGGTAAAATCGTCTGGCGTTTAGAGTTGGTAAAGTTGTCCAACAACAATGCGCGTGAAAGGGTTATAAACACCTCTATTGTTTTCGGTTTGCTGACAATAACTTGACGCTCTAGCCTGCAGGAAATTTTGTAAGCGAACCATAGCGTTTCAGAAGAATTCCAATATTAACACGTATCGTGCGACGACCAGTCGATTGAGACTAAAATTAACTAAAATCGGCCTAGTAGTTGCGAAGATACACAAGTTTTTGTTGCAATATATTTTCATGGGAATATGAAAGTTTGCTGTTTATCTAGCCGACCGGTCATAGCTTGTGTCTATATATTTTGGAAAAACACAGACTATGAACCAGCGCCGCTTTTCGTGTTGTCTGACGTGGTTACTTTCAGGCATTTAAGTAGTTCACTGTGATTGGTCATCTTTGAAATCAAGTCTACTACACGACATTTAATGGGTTAATTTTCCGTTTTAAATGTTTTATTGTTTACACGCCAGCAAAATATAAAGCCAACGGACCTTGTACAGTCCGTTCTGCGCATGACCGCCATGGGGTCCCCAAAACATGACATTCGTAGATAATTATTCAGCTCAATGTAAACCGTTAGGAGCAACATGGCAGAAAACCAAGCGATTCGGCGAGGATATCTCTTCGGATTTCTTCTGAAAATGTTACGTTTGCTTACAATCTTGAATAAGGTAGCAGTATATTTTTGGTAAATAAAGATGTAAACATTAGTTTCGTACATGCGCAGAACGGACTGTACGTCACCTTTAAGCAAGGATTAAAGTGAGTTCGTTAAGTTTTTCACGGGCTTTATAGCCGGTATATTGCTGTTTGAAAATGATCAAAAAGTTAGAAAAGATGCAGGAACCGAACAAAGTTCTAAATCGAATCTAACATCGCAGTGATATACGATACTTTATTATTTTAGTCGGCTCTTTGTTTGCTTGTGTTCGTTTTTGCTTTATTTATACCTTTCTCTGAGGCTTCGAATATCTTATTTATAATCGATCAGTGTTTTCTCTTTCAATATATCATTAGTTGCCACGAGTATTGCTGAATTGCAGAAAATAGGAATAAATTATAGAACACGCAATACAGACGCTACTCGTAGTGCGCTACTTGGCGCCTCCTTTTCCGCCCGCGAGCGTCTGTGACGCAGGCCACTGTTTACCTCGAGTGGCAAAACACTGTTTAAATCACGTACACTTTCAGAAAAAAACAACCACTGTCAGTTTAAACCAACCACAAACGGCTAAATCTTTCACGTGCCAATCCACTTGCAACTTGCTTTAAACGTTTCAGTCTTTCGGGCACTTGTGCAATGTGCAGTTGTGCGTATTGCAAATGGATAAGCGCAAATATACAACAATGTCATCGAGAAAAAAGACCACAAAGAAGACAGCTCCCAACCGAGCCAAGGAATTGCTATAAACACTAAAACAAGAAGAACAAAATCGAACCATGCTTGACACTTGAAGTCTTCAAAGAATAATGAACACCCAATCAAAACTCCTCGTTTGGCTTTGGACTGGTATTATTATAAATCTCGCGCATAATTACTCATGCGCAGAAACATTTTGCTATATAACCGAGTGGAATCACTGCTTATTCGTGACAATAAATTATCAACATTATTGATTAAATGCACCAAGACTGGACACATCTTTGACTAAAACCTCTATAAATAATTTACTAAATCGCTTGTCATTATCAAATAATTTCTCGGAGTTTGAGAAGAACGATTTTAAGCCTTCAAAATGCGAAAAGTATTTATGTTCCTAAACCTTGCCTCCCCCGGAAGTTTACACTATCGTTGTATCGTGTGAATTTTGCCAACATGGATCACAATACTGCAAAGTTTCTATAGCAACTTTGCACTAAAAATGGTAAAAGCCCAGGCTATGTAAATAGGATTTTTGAGAACATTGATAACGGTTATTCGCTACGCAATGCAGACTTTCATAGACCACGTTATAACACAGTGCAGTATGATAAGCACTCTTTAAGGTACTTACCCTATCTGTGGTCTAAACTAAATCACGAAGAAAGAGAAAAAACCATCCTTAGAAAGTTTTAAGAATTGCATTAGAAGAAAAAACCTACACAATTTAGTAGAAAACAACAGTAATAATTGTAATCTTTGCTCTACTTAAAGTCATTCGCAGTTTTAACTTTTATATCTTACAAAACTTTAGAAGTTTATTGTTACTGTTACTGTGACTGTATATCATATATCTATATATAAATTACTGTATATTAGTTAGAGTTTAGTTTAGGTAGTAAGTGTCCCCAATTCGTTTGTTAAAACTAAATACATAGACACTTTTTAATAAAGTTATTATTATTATTATTATTATTATTATTATTATTATTATTATTATTATTATTATTATTATTATTATTATTATTATTATTATTATTATTATTATTATTATTATGAGCACCAGCGAAGTTGCAGAGTCATCGACGGCTTAAAAGAAGACTTATACAATCAGATGGTAGAGGCACTGCCTGAGCAGCACGATGAAACGGATGTTAATCGCAACGATCCTGAAACGCCGCCGTTCTTAAATGACCTTGAAAACTCCGTCGACATTAAAAAAGGAATTAAACTGCCGAAATCGCCATCACAATGGTCAACCGCCAACGACTTTTTCAATTTAACATTTTCAAACCTTCCAATCACGTCGCAAGATCTAGATAACAACATCAGAACCATGGCAACAGTGATCTACAACTACTTCAGTGAAAATTTTGGATACGTTAACAATAATACCGATGTAGACTTGAATAGGAAATATAAAGACTTTGCTGCCAAAGATTTAAAGAAAGCTTTGAAAAAATTAAAATCAGAAAATGGGGAGATTCGGGATATCAAATTTATTGCAAGAAAGTTGCGTGATATTCTCAAGTCTGGTGATGTTTGCCAAAATAATAATGGTAATCAAGAGCCCCAGGAAATCAATCATGACTACCAAATTAATAAAGACTTCTGGGGATACGTTAAACGGATCTTCAAAAAACCCAACTCTATTCTTCCAACATTCAATATGGCTAAATGCACATCCTTTTTCACTAAAACATTCTCAGCTATCAACCGAAGTAAAATATTTAATATTCCTACTTGGATCCCGAAATTTAATCCTCCACAAACACCTTTTAATCTTGACCCTCCGACCTATCAAGAGATTACAAACGTCATTCGTAAAATGAAATCGTCTGGCTCTCCATGTCCACTTGACCAACTTTCCATCATCTGTTTCAAACGTTGTCCATATTTACGTTCGTATTTAACCGAGATCATTCGCGCAGCCTGGTCGTGTGGAGTCGTCCTTTCAGAATGGAAAAAAGCGTGCACTGTACTCATCCATAAAAAAGGGGGAAATGATAACCCAGCTAACTTTCGACCAATAACACTTGAATCAATCCCTCTTAAAGTGTTAACATCGTGCATTCGCAATAAAACCTACCAATTTCTTGCTGAAAACAAGTACATCGAACAAAACATTCAAAAAGGATTCACCCCAAATCTATCTGGTACGCTAGAATATACAGCTCAGATGGCACACATAATAAACAAAGCACGTATAAAACAACGATCTCTCGTCATAACACTATTAGATCTTAAACATGTATTCGGTGAAGTTCATCATAACCTTATATACGAAGTCCTTAAATACCATCACATACCTGTTCACATCGAAAATCTTGTCCGTAGTCTCTACACTGATTTCCAAACTTCAATCATCACTGAAGAGTTCAACACACCTTTCATTAGCATTGGTCGTGGTGTACTTCAAGGCGACTGTCTCAGCCCCCTCTTATTTAATATGTCATTTAACACTTTCGTTCAACACATCAAATCTGAGAAATACCGTCAACTTGGTTTCTGGAATATTAGCGATAATGGACTCCCATTTAATCCAACCCACTGGTTTCAATTTGCTGACGACGCAGCCGTCATTAGCAGTCAAGAAAATGAAAACCAAATTCTTCTTAACCATTTCACAATCTGGTGCCAATGGGCTAATATGATTATACGTGTTGATAAATGTTCAACATTTGGTATAAAAAAGGAATCAACAAAATCTGTCCAATATCTACCAAAGCTCTTCGTCAATCACAATCTTGTACCACGTGTCGAAAATGGTAAATCTTTCAGTTACTTAGGTCGCTATTTTGATTTCAATATGTCTAATGAAGAACACAAATTAGAACTTTACGACATGATTAACAACATGATGAACGAAATTGATATCTTACCTTTACACCCCAAAAACAAAATTATTTTGTACAATCGCTATTTACTTTCGAAGATTTCCTGGCACTTCACTGTTTCTGATATATCGAAAACCTGGGTCTGCGAACAACTAGACAATACCGCGTCAAAATATATCCGAAAATGGCTTGAACTGCCTATTTCTGGAACACTCAGCAACGTTCTGCTCCCTCATAATAAATTAGGTTTAAACATCATTCTTCCCTCAACCAAATTTATCCAATGTCAAACCGTCTCTCGATGCGCTCTAAAATCTTCGCCAAATGAAGATATCAGAAATCTATGGAAGGACACGAGCAACAACAAAAATGTGCAATACGACACATACAAAAACACTAAAGATGTTTTGAAAGCCGTCAGAAAAAAGCACGAAGACAGGCTTCAAAATCACCTCATTTCACAAGGTTCTTTCTTTTCAAATATCATTGAACATTCTACATCCACGTTCAACTCCATTTGGTCTTCCGTCCAACGCAACCTCCCCAAGAACATCTTCAACTTCACCATTCGATACATCAACAACACACTCCCGACACGCAAAAATTTATCGAAATGGGGAATCTCTTCAACATCTGATTGTTTTTTCTGCTCGACACCTGAAACCTTACTCCACGTTGTCGCTGGATGGAAAACGTACCTGGAAGAAGGTCGATTCACATGGCGTCATGACTCCGTTCTTAATTTCATTGCATACACACTTCAATCCGTACAACATTCCACTCTTTATGTTGACCTCCCTGGCTTCAACAGCCCCTCAGTTCTCACGGGAGATGAGTTGCGTCCTGACCTTCTTTTAACCATTGAAAACAAATATCTTTACATCCTTGAGCTCACCGTCGGATTTGAGTCCAATCTTCACCGCAACGCCACCCGTAAGAAACACAAATATCTCGATTTAGTTAACGAAAAACAAAGAAACTATGAAAAAGTTAAGTTCATAAATCTATCTCTGAGTGCACTTGGAATTTTCGGACAGTCATCAATGGGTTTCATTGAAATGCTAAAAGACTTTAAATTCGACACCCCCTGTAGAAAGTATATAGTAAAGAAAATCATCAACATATCAATAAGAACCTCGTATTATGTATTTTGTCGACGTAACAAAGAATGGAATAACCCGAAACTAATGACATTCTAAGATTTATATTCTCATGTAGCATCAGTTCAAATAGTCAGTGGTAAACTACCTGTAAAAGCGAGGTTTATCATTGTAATTTATACGTTTAATGATCAATAAATAAAGTTTACATTATTATTATTATTATTATTATTATTATTGAGACAAGTTTTAAATGTTAGCTGGAGGAACCATGTTTCAAACAAAGAAATATAATGTGGTGATAATAATGATATACCACTCGTCTCTCTGACAATACGCCATCGCCGTTTGCGATTCGCTGCACACTGTTTTCGCACAGAAAATCATACAGTCACGAATCTCTTCTTTTGCTCACCATCTCTAGAAAAAAGGGGAAGGGTAGCTAACATGAAAATATACTCGAAAATGTTAAAGGGGACACAAATCTAACATCTGAACAGGAAATAATAATAGGGTTTAATTGCAGAAAGAAAATTTTGGCGCCAGAGAGTGAATAACGTAATAGTTTCGTTCATGGACTGATTATAAAAAGATATAATATATAGATTACAGTACCGCTCAGAAATAACCTAACACTGCGGTTGCGGTTAACTGGCGGTTAGTTTGCGGTGCGGTTGCGGTTAATTGGCGGTTAGTTTGCGGTGCGGTTGCGGTTAACTGGCGGTTAATTTGCGGTGCGGTTGCGGTGAGGTTGGTGTCGCTACGTGAACCGCAGGAGGGAAACCGCGGTTAACCGAACACCACGAGTACCGACTTATTCCGACTGCACATGTACCAATCTATTGCTAGCTAGGATAATCTATATATTTATAACGAACAATGCAACTAAGTAAAACGGCTTACGCAGACACACAAGGCTGTAGCGCTTTTTACGTAAACAACAAGGAAAGTTTTGAGTGCATGTCAGGTGACGAAAGCTGGACTAAACTTGAATATTAACTCATTCCTGTCCGAGGGTTTCCCCAGAGGTGAATAAAATCGTCTGGCGTTAGCCAGAATAAAATACTAAAGACCGATTCGGACGGGAAAGAGTTAAAGTCCGTCGTTGTTAGCTGTTGACTTATTCGACAATTTGTATAACATTTCCGAAATTGTATAACATTCACGGCCAAGAATGGCAAGATTATTCGTCGATCAAATTGAATTTCACGTTTCACGAGCTACTATTCGACTACAATCAACGACAACGGGTAATTTAATCAAAAGCTGTGACCAGCCGACAACTTCAGGAAAAACGTTAGAAGAATACAAGGCAACAACTCGTTCTCTGGCGTAGCGAGATAGCTTTCCCATTTCAAATTAGATGTCAAGCAGTCAGCACAACAGAGTGAACAGACTTGCCTTACCTTCGAAAAATTAAGGACGCCAAACTTCGGAAATATGCGAATATTCTCGGTGTTACGAGAACGTACGAACCTTGCGGCTTGGGCCCCAGCGGCTGCGGTTCGGTTACGGTTCAACCGCTGATCGACCGCCGATCGACCGCCGATCGACCGCCGATCGACCGCCGATGGACCGCCGATTAACCGCTGATGACCCGCTGATGACCCGCGGTCGATCAGCGGTTGACCCGAGGATCGACCGCCGATCGGCCGCGGTTTTTGTTAGGTTACTTCTGAGCGGTACTGTATATGTAGGTTATGTAATATTTAAAACATGAGCAGCAGTGTTTTATCAGATTTAAAACACGAGGCGATAACGGAGTAAAAACGTACTACGAATGTTTTAAATAACTTCAAAAACGACCCATTTGGTAAGTTCATTGGCGTAGTAAGTTTGGAAACTAACGTTGTCTAAGCCGCAAAAATCAAAGCTAAAGTTTATGTAAATCAGGAGGGTTATCAGATATAAAACCACGGACAAGGTACTAATTTCCTTTGTGTTTTCCTCATGAATTATTAATGCGTTCTTGAAGTTCTAGATAAAGCATGAGCAGCAGTGTTTTATCAGATTTAAAACACGAGGCGATAGCACTAATCTCTATAAAAGGACTGGATAGAGCATCTATTGTTCAGCAATTCATGCCGGAAGTGAGCAGCTGCGGCCATCTTACTAGGACCCACTTGGGTCCTAAACAATATGGCGTACATAGGAGTGGAAAGCAGTTTAACGACGTTTTTCGCCAAATGTGGGAAGTTTTCGAAGATTTACCGCCGAATTAAGGTTCGTAATCTTATTTTGTATAATAGTCAAGTGTTACGAACTCTTTCTTCCTTTTCGCAAAGTTTTTTTTTTTGCGAAAGATACCTGCTTATGTATTTGCTTCACGAATCACGGTATTAACAAAATAGTCGGTAAACAAATGCCTTCGAAGTCCGCACGTGTGCTTGTTTCTCTCTCCTTGTTTTGTAGTAACGCCGTATTCTTAAGGTGACTCCATACAGTTTCTTGAAAAATGGAAAATACAAGTTTTAGAGTCCAAAACACATGCATAAACAATTCGGAAAAAGAATAAAACTAAATGTTATGTATAGTTAAACAGTCTGACAATAAAAAACTGTTACCAAATAAATACCAACAGTTGTTGCTATGGCAACAATGACGTTTCAAAATGGCTGCCAATTACCCTTCAAACTAATTTAATTCGAAAAAAACTTTCGTGACCCCCAATTTTTTTTTCATTAAAACTTTTCTTTAAGCATGAGTAATCAATAGGCCGATTTAAAAAAAAATTCCGTAGAACGAATAATTTTTTTTCCAGAAAAATCATGTTTGTTAATTTTTAAAAAATTTCGTTCAACAGAATATTTTTTAAATCGGGCTATTGAATACTCATACTTCATGGAAAGTTTTAATGAAAAAAAAATTGGGGGTCACCAAAGTTTTTTCCGAATTAAATTAGTTTGAAGGGTAATTGGCATCCATTTTGAAACGTCATTGTTGCCATAGCAACAACTGTTGCTATTTATTTGGTAGCAGTTTTTGATTGTCAGACTGTTTAACTATGCAAAACATTTAGTTTTATTCTTTTTCCGAATTAATCACGTGTTTTGGACTCTCAAACTTGTATTTTCCATTTTTCAAGAAACTGTATGGAGCCACCTTAAATGATTTACTGTGATGGGCTTTGTTTAAGTTTCGATTGATTTATTGCTGATTATTAAATCCAAATGGGAATTCAAATTTGGAAAGGTTCTAGCATACAACCTTATACATGCAATTTGTATAGGTAATAGCATGGTTTCGAGTGCAATTTGGAAAAAACATGCACGAGTGAGTTTTTCAAAGACTATCAAAATTTTACGAGTCTATTTGAGGTCTTTGAAAAACTCAGGAGAGCGTGTTTTTTTTTTTCAAATTGCACAAGAAATCATGCTATTATTTATTAATAATATACATGAAAACATTTAACATGAAGATAATCTTTCCAATCAAAATACTTTGTGCAAACAACAGGCATGAAAAAATTTAACAGGAAGAGCTTTTTTTCTAGTCAAAAATGATTTTTGTACAAATTTAAAAAAATTTGCACTGTATTTCCTTTTTTCTGCACTGTTTTTCCTCAAAACTGCACTGCTCTCAGCCAATCAGAATTGATAATTTTTCAAATCTTTAACGTGGACGCATAAATTCAGTGAGATTATTTATTACTCATATTTATACATGGTAGCCAGTTCAATATAAAATTGAAAGTTAAAAAATTAAAATGCTGATTTGCACAGGGCCGTGTTACAAAGAAAAATACGAATATTACATAGAAGAAGAAAAAATATGGATAATTAATTACAGCATGCTATATTACAATCATTTTCATTAATTTACACAATGCAAAAACTATGATATATACTAGGAATAAGAATATTTTAATAAGCTATTTACAAGGTAATAATATTAAAAACAGGAAGAAAGCCAATACTAAAAATTGCCCAGAACATTAATGTTTGCATCTAAGAAAGTGGAAAGTTGTTTTTTAAAATTATATGTCATATTTGTCTTTAAATTATTATGTAAATAATTCCAGACTTTGGAACCGTAATAACTGAAACTTCTTTTCATTTTTGGTTTAGACAAAGTTAATCTGTTATCGTTACTTCTTAAATTGTATGTTTCATTACAATGGGGGTAAAATGATTGGCAAAACTAGGAGCCATATTGTTTAATGATTTGAAAATCAAAGTGGCCATCTGCTCAAATCTTCGTCGTTTTAAGGTTTTCCAATTAAGTATTTTCAAAACGATCTTATTGAATAATCAGAATTTGTAATTATTCTACCAGCACGGTTTTGAAGCTTTTGTAGTTTGTCTTGCGTGCCCTTATTTATATTATTCCATACAGGAGCACAATAATCAAAATGAGGTAAGACAAGTGCATTATACAAAACAACTAAAGCACTTAATTAACATAAGGCTTACGTCTTTTTATTAAGCCAATTCCTCTGGAAACCTTTTTTCTGACGACTTCAATTTGGTTATTCCAACACAGTCTCTCATCAATAATAATTCCCAAAATTTTTGTGGTTTTAACACGATTTATTTTGTCTTCACCAATGGAAATCTCGGGACAGTTAATAATCTGTGACAGGCGTCTTTAAGACCCAATCAACATATACTCAGTTTTATCTATATTTAAAGTAAGCTTATTTGCTATTAACCATCGGTGGATATTTTCCAAGTCTTTGTTTAAGGTATTTTCAACGTTTTCAATTGAACCATCAGAGACTGTTAAATGTGTGTCGTCAGCAAACATTTCAGGCGTTGAGTGAGAAAGACAATTGGGTAAATCATTTATGTACAGAAGAAATAGCAGAGGACAAAGGTTTGATCCTTGAGGAACGCCACATTTAACAGGTTTTGGGTTAGATATTTTGAGATTAATTTTACATCGTTGTACTGTATTAAAAATGTAAGATTTAAACCATTTTAATTCAACCCCGTTAACCCCACAAGCTTCCTCAATAAGATATTGTGATCAATCGTGTCGAATGCTATTTTGAGGTCAAGAAATAAGACACCGTTGATCATACCATTATCAATTTTAAAAAGCCAAGTTAAAAAGTGAAGTTGTAGTAGAAAATCCTTTTCTAAAACCATAATGGTGATTTGTTAAAATTTTATTTAATTAAAAAAATTCGGAGACTGTTTGTTCACTAAGTTTTCAAAAGCTTTTGCAATGATAGGTAGAACTGAAATTGGACGATAGTTACCACAAAGAGAGGAGTCGCCTGATTTGAAAATAGGCGAAATTAAGGCACTTTTCCAATCTTCCGGAAAATACCGCTAATTAAGGATTTATTAAATATTTGGCACAGTGATGGTGCTGTAATTTTTGCCGAATCCTTGACAAGTTTAGCAGAAATTTTAACAAATCTGGATGATTTGGAAGATTTTAGACTATTTAAAATTATTTTAAATTTACTAGCCTACATCCAGTAAGTAAGTTGACCAACCCATACACGATCGAGAATCGCATAGAAAATCGGCCATGCTCATGGGCCAGTTCGCAGGTCACGTGCGTAATCGCTCAAGTGAGTTGTTCCCGAACTTGATGAAATTCACTAAATTCTAAACACACACGCACGCAAAACAATAACAAGTGAAGTGTCCATATATGGCTAAAAACAACGTCAAGGCAAAGAAAAAATCAATCAAAGTTATCTGATCTTTATTCACCCTCCATAGTTGATTGGGTTTGTTTTCTTCAACTCGTCGCTCGTCGAGTATACTTTCCACGACTGATTCAAACTTTATAATCCGTTTTAAAGACCAAATGGGTACACAGATCTGCCAACAAGACAACCCGACTTTCTTTGGGGGTAGTAAACGGCCAACAAACATATTTTAGTCATTTGCATGGAAGTTTACGATACTAGATCGCACCTTGTCGTTCGTCTAATTTTCCCGCCATATTTGATTTTATACTTGATAGCCTACGATATCCCTAGTATCCTCTTCAATGGATCCATTATTTCCTTTATCTTCCACCACAACGCTCCTTCGCTCCTGATTCATCTCGCGCCAGCCTCGCGGGTATCGATGACGTTTTCACGCAAGATATTCGTTCTACTCATGCGTAGCTAATCCAGGTAAGCACGGATTACGCGAGTCACGACAGTAGCGAATTCCGATGGTGCCAGGGTGTTTTCTCCGGCGAGTTAGGAGCGCCGAGTAAAGGTACAAGACTGAAAAAAGCCCAGGAACAAGGATAGAAAAAGATGCATATGTTTACTTACCAGAGTTAACGTCCTATGAGTTGTCGGTGAGTTGATCTCCTTCATTTGATCTCCTACATTCCTCGCTAAAGTAAAAAAAAAAAGAAACCGTTGAAGATTAAACTTTAAGCAAGGGTTGAGTATTACAAAAGCTTGGTAGAGGTTCGGCGAGTTCGAATACTCAAATGTTTTCCCTGCATCAGACAGAGATCTGCAACCTTCTAATGATCGGTAAGACGCTCTAACCACTGACCATTTTAATAAAGGCCTTCGCTTTAACTATGTAACAGAAATTTGATAGCTGAAATTGGATGAGGTCGAATCACGGCTGTTCAAAAATTTTCCAGACTGCTCCAACTGGGAATAGAATCCAACGTGTTTTTTTTGTGTAACGTATCAACACTGTAAACACTGCGCCACGGAGACGGAGTGCAGGTGCTTTAAGGTCGAACAACATTTCCAAACAGCAGTGACTCGACCTCATTTCAATTTAATCTTTTCCTTTGAATGTTTGCATGGCGACAAATTGTAATAGAAGCGACAATTTGTGGTAACACAATGTTTGTTATTTATTGCTTAGCTATCGATCTGTTGACCCCTACATCAGAGTGTTGACTGTTGACCGACTGTTGACTCCAAAATCGTGTTGGATGACGTCATATAAAAACCTCAGAATGTAAAAACACAATGGCGTAGTTACGTGTTTACGTTTATTCTAAAATCAATTAAATTACATAACGGAATCAGGATTGTTGACCGAAGAGAGATAACTAAGTGCTACTCTATATTTTATTCTGACTCCCCTGTGAAATATTGGGATTTTTTAAAACTTCAACAGATTCTCTCAGTCTTGACTAAACTAGTGCTTGTCGCAGGCTATAAGAGAAGAAACCTCTCAATTGTTCGAGCAGAGCTTTAGCGCAACAGCTCTTATGCTCCTTCAAACGAGTTGAAAGATTCCTAACAGTTTTTCTTAATGGTGATAGAAACCCGTAAAAAAATAACCATTTCGGACTGCCTTCTAACAAAACACCTCCCACTGTTTTGGATATTAAACCTTTCGAAGACGACTTAATAAAACTCATTGAAAACACCAAATTTCGGCATACGAGCAATCCATTTCAGGAATCTTTGGCAAACGATTTGAAGAAAATTAATTCGTCACCTAATATTTTTGTTTTCGCCGACAAAACTAGAAACATTTATGAAACCTCGCTCGACACATACAACAATCTTTTGCATGACAATATAACAAAAACATATAAATATGGATCAGAGGACACCATAGAACAGATAGACAATGAACTAAAACACATTTCGAATAACTTGGGAATTGGCGACCGTATGAAAAAACGCGAAACATGGTTTAAATTGTTTACTTTATGCAGACGATTTAGTTTTGTTATCTGAATCCAAGTCCGGTTTACAAAACTGTCTCACAAAACTTGAATTTTACACCAAGAAATGGAAATTAAACATTAATTTAAAAAAATCCAAAGTCATATTATTTGGAACACCAACCCAAAGACGTACACACTTATCATCAAATTGGTCCTTTGAAAATAACATTTTAGAACAAGTTGATGAATATTGTTACCTTGGTATTACTCTTCATTTTTCTGGTAATTTTAAACGAACACAAAAAATAATATATGGTAAAGCATTATGTGCCTATCATAGTTTATTCAAAAGTTTTTCAAACGTGGAAAATGTACCAATCAAATTACTTTTAAAACTTTTCTCTTCGATGGTAGTTCCAATTTTACTGTATGGCTGCGAAGTTTGGGGCCCATACTTACTGGGCAAAATAAATTCTTTCGAAATGTTTAAATCTAAAATTTTTAAAATAAGAAATGATCTTGAAAGACTTCATTTAAAATTTTGCAAAAGAATTCTAGGCGTTCATTCAAAATCAACAAATTTGGCCGTCTACGCTGAACTAGGCAGGACACCCTTAATTATACAAATAGCTAAACTAGTAACAAAATATTGGTTTCGCATCCAAAGTTCACCTTTTTCAGATACCATTGTTGGTGAAGCGGCGAGAGTATGCATGAACTTTAACCTACAACCAATATCATTCACAAAATATTTACTACAGCTAGGTGGGGTAGAAATTTACAACTCTCAATCTTTTGTATTACCTACCAAAGAACAAGGAAATTTTTGCCATTACTTGAAAAATAAAATACAAGAATATTTTATTGAATACTGGAAAGAACAGATTCAACAGGGTGAAAACAATGGCAAGTTAAGAATTTTCAAAAAACTGAAAACTAACTTTGGTTGTGAAAAATACCTTTCTGAAATTCACAATTTCAAACACCGTCAAGCTGTCACAAAATTAAGGATTTCAGCTCATAGATTACCTGTTGAAACTGGTCGATACAGCAATGTTTCATACAGTAATAGACTATGTAAACATTGCGATCTTAACGAGATCGGGAATGAAGAACACTTTTTAACGTCATGTACAAACACAAAGTTCGCCGATCTCAGAGTAAATTTTATTGATAACCTATATAAAGTAAATAGTTCATTCAAATTGTTTAATTCCCAAGATATTTTTATGTACCTTATGTCTATGCAAGACAGAACAGTTATGGCTTTGGCAGGGAAATACTGTTTCGATGTTTTAACAATTTTTGATAACTTAACGTAGATAATAGAAATTAACTTTATATATATGTAATATGTATGTCATGTAGTTGTAGTTAGTGTCACGTTTGTATCCTATATACCAAAGCTGGTATTGATGTTGTTGATCAAATAAATAAATATTTATTTCACTCAAAGACCATAAGGATAATTTCGAAAACAACCCAACATGCCGATTAATTAATCCTGCTAAAAGTGAGTCCGGAAAGCTCAGCAAAGTAATTCTTGATAAAATCAACTTTAAGTTAAGGAACATTTTGAACGTAAATCAATGGAGAAACACACAAGAAGTAATCGAATGGTTTGGCAACATTGAAGAGAAAAGCAGACATACCTTCATTTCGTTTGACATTGTTAATTTCTACCCTTCAATTTCTGAAGACCTTCTGGACCAAGCATTATCTTGGGCCAGAAATTTGGCTATCATTACCGAAAGTGACATTTCAATAGTAAAACACGCTAGAAAATCGCTCCTTTTCAACAACGAAAAACCGTGGATAAAAAAAGAGAGCAACAGTTTATCTTCACAAAAGTTTCGAACAGTTTGGCTTAAAAATCACGGTAGAAGCAAATTTAATTTCAGTAAACTTTTTAGACGTTACTTTCGACCTAAGCAATGGAAAATACAAACCTTTTCAAAAGCCCAATGACGATCCATTATACATAAACAAGCAATCAAACCACCCACCAAGCATTTTAAGACAGCTACCTACATCAATCAACAAGCGCATTTCCCTCCTCTCGTCTGACGAGCGGACATTCCATGAAACCGCACCAATTTACCAAGATGCATTAAGGCGCAGCAATTTCAACCATGAGCTAAACTACACACAAGCAGCACAGCAAACACGCAGAAATAGACACCGCAATATCATTTGGTTTAACCTTCCATTTAACAAAAATGTCAAAACAAACATAGGACGCAACTTTCTTAGCCTTATTGACAAGCACTCTCCACCAGGACACAAGCTTCACAAACTTTTTAACAGAAACACAGTCAAGATTAGCCCCCTACGTGGGCAATGCATGACAAACAACATAGTATACAAGGCATCTATTTCCTTAAGCAACACGAACATCACTAAGCAATACATTGGCATGACAGCAAGTACATTTAAAGAGCGATATCGTAACCATACTAAATCTTTCCAGAATAAAAAGTATTCAAATGAAACGGAACTTTCGAAATACATTTGGAATCTAAAAGAAAAAACCCAAAGTTTCGACATAACCTGGTCTATACTAAAACACTCAATTTCTTACACGGGAGGATAAAAAAGATGCAATTTATGTTTGGACGAAAAACTTTTCATCATGAAGGCAGACAAACAACTTTTACTAAACAAAAGATCAGAAATAGTTTCGACCTGTCGGCACAAAAACAGATTTCGGATCAACAACCTAAACAATCCAAGGAATGCGCGCAACGTTTCGACGCCCACACCCACGCTCCAAAGGAATGCGCCGGACGTTTCGACGCCCACACCCACGCCCCAACCAACGCATTTAAGCAGCCCACTAACCGATATTTTTCAGTCGCCTGATGATCCCGTTTAGGGTGAAACCTCTGGTAGCGAAGACTTTAAAGTAAAACTATACTTCATACTTTGTATATATATATGAGTAAAATTTGGATTACACCAAGCTACAAACTTCACCCTTAACACACACACATATATATATATATATAATATATAATATTATATATATATATAAAGTGAGTTATGGTTCACGAAATGTTAGAGAGTGCTCAATACCATATGTAGATAGAGCAAAATACAAAGTATAAAGTATAGTTTTACCTTAAAGTCTTCGCTACCAGAGGTTTCACCCTAAACGGGATCATCAGTCGCCTGATGATCCCGTTTAGGGTGAAACCTCTGGTAGCGAAGACTTTAAGGTAAAACTATACTTTATACTTTGTATATATATATATATATCACCCCCCCCCCCCCCCCCCCCCCCCCCCCCCCCCCAATATACCGTCCGAATGAATGCCGCCTCATTAATATTCAACGTGCGCCAAGCATAGCGTCACGCATGGCGTCATGGATAGCGTCACGCATGGCGTAACGCGTGTCGACGGGAATGATATGATTGGGCAAGACTGGGATAATTAGTGCGCATGGACTAGGCTATCATATTGCGGTATGAAACCTTCGAGTGTCTAGTTTATGCAAGACTTGGATAATTAGTGTACATGAACTAGGTTATCATATTGGAATATGAAATCTATGCGAGTATTTATACGCGCTTTATCTCCTGTCGACTTCTGTCTAACAGACACCCCATTCTAATCTTAAGCGAATTATTTTACAATTCAACGATTCACAGAAGAACTCTTGCCACTACATTTGAACACTAAACCTGAATGTTTACAAACAGACGCTAAATATTACTTCAAAATGCGTCAGTGCGCTAAGGGCGAATACGTAAGTAGATAACCCCCCAGTAGTATAGAGTGGAGGTTCTGCGACTGGTGGATCTCCTGATCCACCGGTGACGTGGCTATTCATAGTCTTATATTAATTTATTCATTTCATCGGGGTTGTTACTCAACCATGACGTTCCCTATCAATGTGTTTAAATAATTTACTTCCCTCCAACTTTTATCCAACCCCCTAACCCTAGCTTTTATCCAACCCCCCTGGTATTCACTACGCCATGCCGATTTATTATTTATGCTTACGTCATTATTTCTCAGGCTCCTTTGGGCCCCTCTAACCCTAACATTTATCCAACCGTCTAACCCTAGCTGTTACTCAACCCCCGGTGTTATACATGCATCACAGCCGTTAGCTTTCCGACGGATTTCCGATGATTCAATGGTAGGATTCAATGATTCAATCTTAGGATTCAATGTTAGGAAGCAATGATTCAATGTTAGGATTCAATGATTCAATGTTAGGATTCAATGATTCAATCGTAGGATTCAATGATTCAATCTTAGGATTCAATGATTCAATGTTAGGATTCAATGATTCAATGTTAGGATTCAATGATTCAATGTTAGGATTTAATGATTGAATGTTAGGATTCAATGATTCAGTCTTAGGATTCAATGATTCAATGTTAGGATTCAATGATTCAATCTTAGGATTGAATGATTCAATCTTAGGATTCAATGATTCAATCTTAGGATTGAATGATTCAATCTTAGGATTGAATGATTCAATCTTAGGATTCAATTATTCAATCTTAGGATTGAATGATTCAATCTTAGGATTCAATGATTCAATCATAGGATTCAATGATTCAGTCTTAGGATTGAATCTTACGATTCCAGTCAAGATATCCCTCTCTTCCGAGAGGATGCAGCGATTTGATGTACCTCTTTTTCAGTATAAAACACCGTCTCACGTTAGAGTGTTATTCAGTCTATGACTCGCACGAGGAAGACTCGCATGAAACAAAAGACTATAATCGTCTAGACAGTGACCAATGCATTACGATCATTCCCAGGAATGAACGTCAAAAGTACTAATGATACTTATCCTTCTTTACTCAACTTTCCAAAAATAATAATATAAGAAAGAAAAGAGAAGGAGAGTGGAGAGCACCTACTGTGAGTATTAAACACTTTTTGACTGACAATTCGCATGTACACGGCGTCTAGATTGTTCTGTCAAAATCACTCTATTACCAATAAATACTGGCTAAATAAATGAGAAAACATAACTGAAATAACGCAGGGTAGACCATAAATAATTATAAAACTGAACATTTTCTCAAAGGGTAATCATCCCACTGACCTATATATAACTGGACTGCGTGTTCCTATTACCTTGAGTTAGGAAAAGTGTCCCCAAAATCGTTTTCAAAATGGCGGCATTTATGGATCCTTTTGGTAATAGTGAAGGTTGCTGACTGATACCTAAGAACCGTACTGATGACACATGCATGTTTTTATAACTGCAGTTTGCTCGGCATTCAGTCGAATTATATTAGCAGACGAGAAACTCGTCAGTTGTTTTAAAATCCGGTAAACGACGAGTTTTCCATCTTCAATTTGTCCGTCTATATTCCCGTCGTTAAGACAATAAAGCCGGACGACAAACTATATCAGACTGGGACAGTGGAATACCGTATTATAAATAACAACACTTGGAAAAGATTGGACAAATTACGATTTTCTGGTGATCATCATCGATTCTTTCTTTATAGAGCTGGCGATTTAATAAAACAAAATGTTTGTAGATTTTGATGACCATGTGCATTGACAGTCTTCTTTATTTTATATTTTACGTCGGGCGGAACGTCTTTATTAATTCGGACTGCTAAAAAGCTACAAGAGTAATTGTCTAGGAAGTCTCTTATCATGAAAACGTCCCGGGCCGCTCGGAACAAACATAAATAATATACATGGAAAAACCACCGAAATATTTTGTTTACACAAACTCGAGATCATGTTCTACTGATATTCCTATTCGGTCAGACAAATAATTCAGGCCTCTTGAGTCGTTTCCACAATAAATTAATAATGACCAACCGTGCATGCATTAACTCCTTCCTGTCCGAATTTATCTTTAGTTATTTTATTCACCTCAGGGGAAGTCCTCGCACAGGAACGAGTTAAAATAAGAAAATCGCTTTGTATTTACGTAATTATTATTTTTTCCGCGATAAGTACATGTCAGTGGTCGCTACCATAAGCAAAAGGAGCCATAAATGCCGTCATTTTGAAAATGAAAATGGGGACACAATGGGTAAGATTAGCTTCTGCTAACCAGGCCTCTTTAAATAAAGTTTCAATTCAATTCCGCCTAAGGTAATCACGCGCTTGGCTCGGGATATTCACTCTACGGGATATCGCTTGATGCCGCCTCATTAATTTAGCGTCAAAAACGGTGTCGTTAATGCGTGGGGAACGGCTTATTCTACCATTACGGTATTAGTTCGTACAAGTTTGGGCGAAGTAGCGATCAGTGTGGTATATAGCATAAAACATAGAACACGTAGTTCAGAGCAGAGGCTCGGCTCCTAGATCTTCCATTATTCTTGAAACCCCCAAACCTCCCCAAGGTACCCCATCACCCCTGGGTACACTCAAACACCCCCGGGCACCCCAAAACTTCTCCATGGATACGTGGGATGCCCCAAACTCGCCCTATTATATACTCATATTGTCATAGTCATATAGTGATAGTCATATAGTGATAGTCATATAGTCATAGTACGTAGTCGTAAAACTATAGGCCTTATCATATAGCCGTAGTCCTACGACATAGTCCTAATGATTATAATCCTAATCATAGTCGTATAGTCATGTAGTCATATAGTCATAGGCATATAGTCAAAGTCATGTAGTCATAATCCTAAGATATAATCATAGTCATAATCCTAAGACTATAGTCCTTCTCTTCCTTTTATCTTCTTTATCTTCTTTTTATCTTCCTTATCCTCTTTTTATCTCTCCCTTATCTTCCTCTTATCTTCCTTATCTTCCTCCTCCTCTTTCTCCATTCTCCTCCTCTTTCTCCTCCTCCTCCCCCTCTTTCTCATCCTCTTTCTTCTCCTCCTCCCCCTCTCCCCTCTTTCTCCTCCACTTTCTCCTTCTCCTCCTCCTCCCCCTCTTTCTTCCTCTTTTTCCTTCTCCTCCTCCTCCTCTTTCTCCTCCTCCTCTTTCGTTCTCCTCTTTCTCTTCCTCCTCCTCCCCTCACTCTCCTCCTCCCCCTCTCTCCTCCTGCCCCTCTCTCCTCCGCCACCCTCTCCTCCGCCACCCTCTCTCCTCTTTCTCCTCCTCATCCTCCCCCCCCCCCCTTCCTCCCCCTCTTTCTCTTTATGCGTTTTGGTAGCGTCTATGACTAAATATGGCGACCGCACCAAAACACATAAAGAGAAAGAGGGGGAGGAGAAATAGGGGGAGGAGGAGAAAGAGGAGAAGGAAAGAGGAGAAGAAAGAGGACGAGGAGAAAGAGTGGGGAGGAGGAGGAGAAAGAGGATGAGAAGGAGGAGGAGGAGGAGAAAGAGGTGAGAAGGAGGAGGAGGAGAAAGAGGGGAGGAGGAGGAAGATAAAGAGGAGAAGGAAAGAGGTGGAGGAGAGAGGAAGAGGAAGATGAAAAAGAGGAGGAGGAGGAGAAGGAGAATGGAGGAGAAGGAGAAAGAGGAGGAGAAGAAAGAGAAACAGGAGAAGGAGAAAGAGGAGAGGAAGGAGAAAGAGGGGGAGAGGGGGGGGGGGGGGAGGAGAACGAGGAGGAAAAAGAGAAGGAGGAGAAAGATAATGAAGATAAGAGAAAGATAAAAAGAGGATAAGGAAGATAAGAAGAAGATAAAAGGAAGATAAGGACTACAGTCTTAGGATTATGACTATGACAATATCTTAGGATTATGACTACATGATTATATGACTATGACTATATGACTATACGACCATGATTAGGACTATAATCATTAGGACTATGTCATAGGACTACGACTATACGATATGGCCTACAGTCTTAGGACTACGCACTATGACTATACGACTATATGATAGGGCGAGTTTAGGGCATCCCCGGGGGAGTTAGGGGGTGCCCCGGGGGTGTTTGGCGTACCATGGATAAGTTTCGGAGTGCCCAGGGATGATTGGGGTACGTTTTAGGGTGTTTGGGGGTACCCCGGGGGTGATGGGGGTACCCTTGTGGAAGTTTGGGGGTTTCAAGAATAATGGAAGATCTAGGAGCCGAGCCCCTGCTCTGAACTACGTATTCTATGTTTTATGTTAGATACGTCACTGATCGCTACTTTGCCCAAACTTGTACGAAGTAATATTGTAATGATAGAATAAGCCGTTCCCCACGCGTTGACGACACCGTTTTTGACGCTAAATTAATGAGGCAGCATCAAGCGATATCCCGTAGAGTGAATATTGATTGATTGATTGATTTAAATTTATTTATGCGCGGTGAGCCTTCAACTTACGTTGTTTTTAAAAGGGCCGTGCTACCTTTAAATATTTACAAGCTAAAAAAAATTATATAAAAGCCAAAAAAAGAAAGGAACTATTTTACATATACAGCATATATATATACATTTTTAAATTTTTTTTTGTAATATATTATTAAAAAGGTAAACAATTTGTCAATTTAATTTTCTGAATATTGATTCCAAACCTTAGCGCCTAAATAACTAAAGCTTCTCTTCATGGAATTAGTATTTGGTTTAGATAACATCAGTAATTATTTATTACTCCTTAAATAATAATTAACATTGTTGCATGTTTTAAAAAGTTCGTAAATTATAGTTGGACAATTTCCTCTCATCGCATCTTGCATATAATTTTGCATTTGAGCATATCTTCGTTTTTCTAGTTCTACCCAGCCTAATTTTTTAAGATTTCCCATGAACGTACATCATAAGCATCTCCTGTTATTATTCTTCCTGCTCTATTTTGAAGTGAAGATTTTAGAGTTGCTGAGCAATTTCCCCAGACCAGGGAACAATAGTCGAAATGTGGTAGGACTAATGTTTCATACATACGTTGTTTCCAAAGTATCTTTAGAAACATAAGGTTTGCATAATATTAGAACACCTATTGCTCTAGACGCTTTCTTACTGATGTTATCTACTTGTTCTTTCCAATCTAGTTTTTCATCATTGATGATCCCAGGACTTTTTGTTTTTATTACACGTTTGACAAAATTATTTCCTTAGTTCATCAAGCGCGACGCTATGCATGACGCCATGCGTGACGCTATGCCTGAAAATGTTCATAGATGTGCTTTATGGTGGGTTTTCTCTCTCGTTAGGGTTATATATGTTTTGCAATCACCTCATGCTTTAAGTTCCTAAAGTTATTCATATGCACCTTCTACTATCTATTTACGACAATATGTCGCTTCTGTATTCGTATGTTTTGTCAAAGTTAAATCTATTCTTTTAACGACTGACTAGACGTCTGTAACTCTTGGGCTACCGATAGAAGCAATTGATTCTCCAGGAGGGAATATAATCTCGTTAAGACAACATAAAGCCATTTACGATAACACATTTGAGTATAATATATTTAATAGAATCGTTATAACGTTTCGTTGCTACACTTGCAACATCTTCAGAGAATATTTACAAAGTCACAGTATTGATTTAAATATATTTACAAGCATGGATCTAATTAGAAGTATAACCAATCAAAATAGAGAACTAAAATAGAATAACCAATCAAATTTAAAAAACTGAAAATAAAGCTTACGAGTCAAGAAAGCATTAAGGTAAGAACGGAGAGTGAAAGATGAAAAACTTCAAAACAAATGAAGTGGTGCCGAGCCAAAGAGTGGGTTTAGTTTATTAATTAGTAAAGTTTGACGCAATAAAAGTTCAGAATCAAAAGAATAGGAAGAAATTGTTTTAAAATTACCAAAGGAAACTGGGTGTTCAGTGTCATGTTGATGAGAAAGAACACTGGTAGGGGCGGGTTGAGACGGTTGTTTTCCGGTACCCGTGTGTAAATGGTGGGCTGTTTCGCCAACATACGAAGCTGCGCAGCTTCGACACTTAAAATAATAAACAACATGCGACCTTATAGTGTGGTATGAAGTGTCATATGAAAGCAGCTCCCGTAGGATTTTAGTGCTAAAGTTGACTTTTTTTCCCTTTTCTGAGGTGACTAGATGTCGAACTATCGGAAAATGACGGGTTATACATGATAGGGCACTGTTATTAATACGAAAATTGTTTCGCACTTTCGCCAACGCCTTTCAATTATAGTTGAAAACTGACCCATATCCACAGTATATAAAAGACAGCAAGAGTTTTTGTTAACTTTCTATCTTTCTTTATATATTTAGTACTGATTATGAAATACGACATAAAAACTACCCAAATATAAAGTGTCGTGTCATTCTTGGGGAAGACAAACCCGCATATCAAACGCTGCAATCAGATTGATTTTCACGTCTAGCTTCTTTCTAGACACCGTTCTTCCTATTGTCACAAAAATCACCAAGTACAGTTTATGTGTTACTGTCAGATATTTTACTTCATTTGTTTATTACTGTATTATATATAATAATTTATATATACTACTATAAAATTTAAAACAGGGTTAATATACATGTATATTATTTATCAAAGATCGTGTAAGTACTGTACTGTATTCTAGTTTTATTGCATTTTCACCTACATTTGACCTGCATGTTGATATTATTTTGAACAATTATTTTAAATCCAGGGCTTATTAATTAGACAAATATGCCTATCGATTACACATGTATATATATATATATATATATATATATAACTTATATAGTGGGTGTGCTACGAAATTGTCCTCTACTACCACGTCGTCGTAATATGAACAATAACTTCTATTGTTATATAGCTAGAGTTTCGCTGGATACAACGATGACTGTCATTGGTTGGTTTGTGGTCACAGGACCTTAGCTAAATTTCAATGTATACCGAGTGGGCAACAATTGAGAACTTATTGCCTGCTCGGGCAATAAGTTCTCGATTGTTGCCCGCTAGAACTTTGAACTCCTCACGCCACTCTATAAACAAAAGCTTTGTTTGATACGAGTTCGAGTCTCAATGTTTCCCTCGACTTCGTCTCGGGAAACATCAATACTAGCGGTAAAACAAAACTAACTGTTTCCATCGGGAGCAGACATTAAGCGTATAATACGAGAAAATAAAATAATATAATAATTTACATGCTTGACTCCGCGACTCAATCTTTGACAACAACCCATCTTGTCAAGCCTTCAACTGTCAATCCCTACATCTTAGTAATTATTGTCTTTTGTCTCTGTGTGTTTTTAGACACACCCCTAATTAAGCTTGAAATAGACATAACATAACTAAAATATAAAAATTGTCACATATCCCCCCTTTTCTCCAAAAACAAATATTTACAATTTGTTCTCAACGTCCTATAGAGTTAAACGACACATAGTGTACAGCGATAGCGTTCTCTTTTCCACTCCGATGCTGGATCTTGAACTTCTATGACTGTAGTGACAGACTCCAACGCGTTAACCACTGGAAGGGATGGTGGTCTGTCTGGATTGTAAAATCCTGTCCATAAAGGTATATCTCCGTCAGGTCCTTCTTGACCCAATACTGCTCCTATACCTCGTACTGACGCATCTGTTTGGACAACAAATGGTTTGGACAAATCTGGTCTATGTAACACTAGTAGACTGCACAGTCGATCTTTCAAAAGTAAAAAAAGCCTTTGAACATTTGTCGCTCCCGGAAACAACTTGTGGTGCTGCCTTTCGGGTCAAATCAGACAACGGGGCTGCGATCTCTGCGTAATTTGGAATGAGCTTTCTGTAATATCCACTAAGTCCAAGAAATGCTCGTACGTCAGTTTTAGTCTTTGGTCTTGGGAAATCTTTAACGGCTTGAATCTTGCTCTTGGTTGGTTTGACTTTTCCTCCTCCAATGACATGCCCTAGATACACCACTTCCTCCATTCCAAAGTGACACTTGGAGGGTCTTGCAGTGAGTCCCGCCTTGACGTATTGGAACTGCATCACTTGTCTCGATGCGATGTTCTGCTTAGTCTGTACGGCCAGCTTGTCTTGAATGATGTCCTTGTACTCTTCTAAGAGTCGTTCCATTTGTTCTCGTGTTTTCTAGAGGTTACTACTAATGAACACTTCACTCTCATCATCACTGAAACATGGTGGCACAGGTATAGTTTCTCCTTCATCGGTACTGTATTCCGTGTCCGTTTCTTCTTTGTCTTCAAAATAACTTGTCGCCTGTGGTGTATGCCATTTACGAAGCATGTTAACATGGTAGACTTTTGTTCTTTTCCTCTCTCCCACCATTTCGACTTCATAGTTGACAGCCTTTAGGGCTTACGAGCTTTTAAGCGACATAAATATTTGTCGTATATGAAAGACTAATACTAGTGTTTCACATTTTCACTGGTTTTAGCCTTTCAACTACGACAAGTATGTGTGTCGTTAAATCTGTACCACCCGGAAAGTTTACACTATCTATGTATGTGTGTGTGCATGTGTGTATGTATGTATCGTGTGAATTTGCACTAAAAACGAGATAAAGGTTGCCTAAAATGTTCTGAAATATTCACTTTTGTCCATGTTGTGTGCTTAGAAATCCAAATATTTACCAAAGAACATACGCTATTTTTCTGATAGAAAAAAATTAGACTTACTGTACCTTCACAATTTCTACACATGGACATGCAGACCAGGGTCATTTGGGTTTAAATATTTTACATCAACTGTATACTTTTTCAATCTTGGAGTAAATACGGTTGGACCAGTGACCTCGGGAAATAACACCATTTTAATTTCAAAAACCGAATGCAGAAATCCTTCGAATTTTCAGCTTTGTTTTGAGATCCTTTCGATGTCTTGTCAGTGATGACAAATTATTGTCTATTTATAATGTCTTGAATACGTGCTGTATCTGTTGATATAAAAAAACAGCCACGTTTACAGATAATAACGACGTCAGTTTTCTGACGTCGAACATGGCACGGTAAAATTAAGGAATTCGAATTTTTTAGCACCGTAAGATGGTGGGCCGCTGGCTTCAATTCCCCCAGTGGCGTGCGCAGTCCATTATATATATAGGTCAGTGTTCCGACCCCGCGACCCTCTTGTAAATCGAAGGGTCGAAAATTTGAACCCTACCATTTTCCGATAGTTTGATATCTAGTCAATTAAAAAAAGAAAGAAAATCAACTTTAGCATGCAAACCAGACGAGAATACACTAATTTATACTGCACGATTAGGCAAGTGGGAATCTTTTCCTTGAAAGGAAAAACATGGAAAAGACAAAGAGACGCGCGAGTCACAAACCGAATCTAGACATGTGGATAAGCAAAAAAAAAAGAAGAGTACTGGGTAAGAATGTACGAATTTGAAGGAAGTGTTGGCCAGTATATGGTAGAGAAAAATATATACAATGCATCAGGAACATTGGATGTTTTGGAAGCATGTGAAAATATTTTATCCAGAAATAAACTAACGGCCTGTTTATATGATCCCGGTATAGCGGGATGTCCCGGTTGCCTGGGATAAATTTCATCCTGGGTTTATATGGAGTAAACAAAGGGTTGATGGGCCATATAGCAAGTCACCATTATAATTATAATAGCGGAGGGCAACTAGATTGGGTAATGGGTAATATATATTTGTGGCATTGTGTCTTTGGGTTTTTAGGTCTCTGGGTCTTTGGGTCTTTGGGTCTTTGGGTCTTTGGGTCTCTGGGTCTTTGGGTCTTTGGGTCTTTGGGTCTCTGGGTCTTTGGGTCTCTGGGTCTCTGGGTCTTTGGGTCTCTGTGTCTTTGGGTCTCTGGGTCTCTGGGTCTCTGGGTCTCTGGGTCTCTGGGTCTTTGAATCTTTGGGTCTCTGGGTCTCTGGGTCTCATCTGGGTCGCCGCTGGATTAAAATTAACAACAAGATTTCAAATAGCATTATGTATGTATGTATGTATGTATGTATGTATGTATGTATTGTAATGTAGTCGTACAAAACATAGACTGGACCCATAGACTGGAAGGAATATATGGGCAAAATGACTCAAACAAAAATTCAGATATATTTTTTTAAAAAAAGCCCAGTTTCTTCAAAATTCTCTCTATATTGACGCCTGCGCAAGGCGTTCACTTGGGCTACTGATTTCTGAAAGCTTCGCGTAGCCTGTGCGTACTCTAGCAAGACTATATGGCAATGGCAATGCATATTTGCATGGATTTTCACAAATAGAATCTATGGTCTTATATGAACTGCAGCGGTGCTGGAAGCGCCGAAGGTTTGCGAATGTAATATAAATGTACACAAGGCCGTTTTTCTGAAAATTAAACAACGGATCTATAAATATATTTAGTAGACAAAACCTATAGTGTCGGATTCGGCAGAATCAAGCGATCATTTTGATATAGAATTTATTTAAATTTGGACAAATAGAAAATATTTAAACATGTTTTGAAACACGCGTTTCCAAATGTAATACGACACGCGACACCTACGCGATATCTAGACATACACTGAACAGTTCACAATTGATATATCTTACCGGTATTTGCTCTATTCGGTGCTTATTATTATACTTGCATTTTGTAGTTGTCGGATTATAAAGCAGCAAGGCCAGGGCCAACCTGTTTTGAAATAGCTCGTGTGCAGTTGTAAACATTGTAAAGCCTTTGTAAGCATGTTTTAATATGATGGAGACAATAGGGGAGTTCAAGGTTTATTTCGCCATATTGCAGGGGGTGCAAAACCAATGGGGCGAGCGCGCGGCCATGCCTATTTATCCTTGTTAAAGTCATGGCGAAACTTGCGAAGCAAGAAGGATATCGCTTCGGTTTTTGTCGAATTCGTCTTTAATCGTCGTTTGGATCGCTTTTCTGTGGGCTAGTATGTTCGTTCTTTGATTTTAGACCATTATCGCTGATAACCAACGCGTAGAAACGCTATAATACGAAAGTTTCCTCAACTGAGGGGTGGCTGCGCTGTTATGACGGGCACGGCTGAGTGACGATTTCAGCAACGCAATGTAAAACTTTAGCTCCAATTCTCTTGTAAATCACTCGAACTTCAAGCGTATAGTAACGTAAGTAACCAGAGGTTCATCTTCGTCATCTGAAGTCTGAAATATCCTCTTTCTCGTTATCAAACGAAGTGAATTATGTATATCTCCTCGCAGGAAAGGGATACGTTTTGGGTTACGCGTGTTTACTTCTAATATGTACACGTTATTAACTGGCTAAATATACAGCGCAAAATATAGTTTATAAATGCAGTTTAAGTCTAGATCTAACTATTAAGTATAAAGATAAAATCGTACATATTGCTTGTATTTTTGTCGAGTTAAACGTGTAATTATTTTGAAGAACGAAGCAATTTTATTTGGGAAATTTGACACCATTGACATTGAAGGCTGATAAACAAGCGGAAAATACGGATATTCTCTGGTGATTTGGCCGCTTATTAAGAAGCAGTATATATGTGATTGAGAAGCAGTATATATGTTCATCATGCTTCCTTGTGTTCGAATCGATTAAGAAATACTTTTTACGAAAAAAACAACATTATAAGATATTCAGGTCAGTTAATCCTGTACATGTGTTGCGATAGAATAATCAATATGATAATAAATATTTACTTTTTGTTTGTGCTCTTCTTACTAGCATCAAGTTTGTACCTTTTGGCCATTAACTTATACAACCAAAGTAGACAAAAGCATATATAAAAAGTTATTATTAAATTACACATTGGTGAACATGAATGCATATTTACGAAAAAAAATCGTTCATACGTCCACGCACTCGTTTCCGTATTATCAGCGGTACATTCAATCGTCAAAGTTTTGTTAGCCTGCACCACAGTGCAATCAAAACGGTGTTATATAACTGATCCAGTATACATTCTTAAATCATTAATAATTCATACAGAAAACACAACGGGAATCAGTTACAGCGCGCGTCGTTGGTCAAGCTGGATTTCCACTAGGCGTAAAATATCGCGCGCTCGACTTTTCTATTGTACAAATTGAATAGTTTTCTACTTCGTTCCACATGGAAACTCACAAGACAAAAGAAAAAAGTCGAGCGCGCGACATTTTACGCCTAGTAGAAATCCAGCTTAAGTCTTGAAATAAAGCAAATAAATCAACACAGCTATATAAATCTCAGACAATATAAACAGCTTACGCATGGTTCATGATATATTACATGAAACTCGAACAGATACCTATTTACTCTTGACGGTTATACCGCATACATTATTTACTATATAGTCTACTTATTAAAAAACTCATTAATAATTCATGAAGAAAACACAAAGAAAAACCCATAACCGTATCGTTTTATCTGATAAAACATTCTCCTGATTTACATAAACTTTAGCTTTGATTTTCTCGCCTTAGACAAGGTTATTTTTCAAAATTACTACGACAACGAACTTAAAAAATGGTGATCGTTTTTAAAGCCATTCAAAACACTCGCAGAACGTGTTTTATCAGATATAAAACACGAGGCGAAACACTCCTGCTTATGTTTTAAATATTACATAATACTAAATAATTTGACGTCACTGACGTCACTGTATAATATGCGTGACGGACGCGTATATATATATATAATATATTCGTCGGTGTTAATTCAATATATATACTTTCTTGCATGGCCATTCGAATTAGTATAGTCATATGCAAAGCAAAACGTACAGCAGAAATTAAAAAAACCCGAACAATATCTCTTTTTGCATGTTATACACTTGTAAATTGTAATCAGATTATAATAGCACTATGCGTTTAATTTAGAAATACAAGATGGTGTATTCTTGGCTTTTTAAATATATTAAACTGATAGGTTTTTGCACTGTACCATTGTAGGTACACCGTTCGATCTGGTACGACACCGAATAAATACAATGTAATAGTATATATAAACGATAACAAACTTTTGTGACCCATGAAGCATTTATACCCATTTATAATGAGAGAAGGTTAACATAATCAGCCTTATTTTAACTAGCTAACCTTTTCACACTAAAGCCAAATTTGGGGTAAAATTTCCCCGGTATATGGCCTTTAAGGGCAACAATCTAATTTCAGTAAATCCGGAAATATATAAAAAACACTGAAGAAATTGATTCCCTTTTACACTGCAGTACAAATGTCAGTCAGTTATAATGTAGCGAAGCCAACCGAAGCCAATTTGTATTGAATCACAATAGTTTATACTAAGAGAACCAGATTGCAAGAATACGAGATGCTAGAACATCATTATATAAAATTATTTTTAACTAGTTTTGAACATATGGCCAAGAGTCCAATGATCAAACGTCAGAACATTTTAGAGTGCATGTTTCAATGTCGGTTTGCTTTCAGGCGTGGCGTCGGATGGACTGAGAAGGAAACTTCTGCGATGCTTAAAAGGACACACCTAATTGCGGCATAGTCACGAATTTGTGGCCTTCCCCAAAGGGCGGCTACACGCACGCTACGGTCGAATTTGCTGTAAAATAAGCAGTGCCATATAGTGTATTATATATCTTAAAATATAAAATATACATATATCATAACTTTACATGTTGTTTCGTAGTTTGGTTCTCAAGTAGAGCGGTTAAGTGAGGTGACGTAAGAGAAAGAAACATTGATATCATAAAGTTTCGGGAAACATGTTTTAGAGGCTACTCATAAGTATAAGTCACCCTGAAAACCCTAGACAAATTTAGACACCTTTTACAATAATTATCGTCATAACATTTGCAGATGTAGTAATGGAATTTTTCAAGAAAAGTTTTAAGTCAAATTAACTGAACAATATTTAATGTAAGTTCTGTATAAACACCCAATTGGGGCAATACAAATTGTGGAAAATACTCCACAAATACTTCATTTAACGTTTATTATTGTTATGTTAATTGCCATTGGACAATATGATCACATGATCAAAGGCAATGTGATCACGTGATAGTGAACTATGAGGGCTTGTATTGTTAGTGTCAAAAAGTAAAGTAAAAGTGAAGCACGTTGCCTTGTGCAGCGTGGATTTTACATTCAATAAAACTATATAAAAATTATGATTAGCTCTGGTTTTTAAACAAATTTGCTGTTATTAAGAAAATATCGAATTAAGCTATTGGTCAGTAATTAAGGTTGTTTTAGCTAACACTTAAGCGTGATACACGATACAATAATATATATATATATATATTATATAGTATTAATGGAGTTCATAGGCCAAGAAAACCGCTCTTTTCTATTTGATTATAATTTCTACTGACTACTAGCCAACCTACGTAACATGTGTCTGCATGTGACAAAGCAGGCTACACTGTTATAAAGGCGTTATTTAAAGTATTAAATATTCTTCTATTTGCATCTAAATGAGTCTTTTTGGCCTCGTCACAAAGCAAGGATTATTTGAATTGCAGACAGAGTACAATCGAGGCAATTAGAAAGACTGATTAAGAATTTAAGACTGAGGATTCACATAAATGTATATTCAAATTAATCGCCATTGTGAAAATGGTGTATATAATATACTTCGACGTGTCCGTCAATTATTATTGCAACAAGAGAAGTTATTACTGTAACAGTTGAGTGCATATGCATGGAGGATGCACGTGTTCGACTTGGGTCAAATAGATCGTCTTGACCGAATGTACTTTTAAAGTTATGATTTTGTTTTGTCGAAAATACGGGATTTTACCACGCAGTCTTCGCATGGTCTGTCAATTCTATATATTGAAACAAAGTGTTAAACAATATAAAAACTAAAGAGCTAGAATGCTAGATGATTCGCCCAAAAACTAACATTAAACTTAGGCTATGCCATACTGATTGAAGCGTGCCTTATTTCTGGTCTGCTAATTACTCGAGCTATATATATACCCTGTGGTGGCCGAGTCTAGGTTTCGGCTCCGTTTGTTATTTTTATTTTTTCGCCACACAAAATTGCATTATTGCATCATCTCGTCAGGCCTTGCGAAACTGTAAAGGCATGTTTTCGAGTTCTTTTGCCTTTGATCGAATTGGGTTGAGGTGTTTTCCGACGGTATTGGTGAATTCATGAGTAGTTGATCAGTAATGTTGCTGACAAGGTTTGTCCATGAAGACAGAATAGACGAATTTATTACAGATGTGAAAAAATGCCGTGTTGACAGTACCTAGCCTAGGAAGTTTGACTAGAGACACAAGAAAGCGCCACAGTATATATATCAAAGAACATATACGTACTGTTTACCTAGTAACGGCTTTCTCCTTATTTGAATAGCTTTACCTTTTGCAAGTGACCGAGTTATACAGTAGTTGATCAGTTAAAGCGGCTGACAATTGTCTCCATCATATTAAAACATGCTTACAAAGGCTTTACAATGTTTACAACTGCACACGAGCTATTTCAAAACAGGTTGGCCCGGCCTTGCTGCTTTATAGTCCGACAACTACAAAATGCAAGTATAACAATAAGCACCGAATAGAGCAAATACCGGTAAGATATATCAATTGTGAACTGTTCAGTGTATGTCTAGATATCGCGTAGGTGTCGCGTGTCGTATTACATTTGGAAACGCGTGTTTCAAAACATGTTTAAATATTTTCTATTTGTCCAAATTTAAATAAATTCCATATCAAAATGATCGCTTGATTCTGCCGAATCCGACACTATAGGTTTTGTCTACTAAATATATTTATAGATCCGTTGTTTAATTTTCAGAAAAACGGCCTTTATATTACATTTATATTTACGTTTACATTTATATTACATTCGCAAACCTTCGGCGCTTCCAGCACCGCTGCAGTTCATATAAGACCATAGATTCTATTTGTGAAAATGCATGCAAATATGCATTGCCATTGCCATATAGTCTTGTTAGAGTACGCACAGGCTACGCGAAGCTTTCAGAAATCAGTAGCCCAAGTGAACGCCTTGCGCAGGCGTCAATATAGAGAGAATTTTGAAGAAACTGGACTTTTTTTTAAAAAATATATCTGAATTTTTGTTTGAGTCATTTTGCCCATATATTCCTTCCAGTCTATGGGTCCAGTCTATGTTTTGTACGACTACATTACAATACATACATACATACATACATACATAATGCTATTTGAAATCTTGTTGTTAATTTTAATCCAGCGGCGACCCAGAGACCCAGAGACCCAGAGACCCAAAGATTCAAAGACCCAGAGACCCAGACAACCTCGTACCCAGGATCTTATCTCCGCTCCCCCGCCCCCGCCCACCGCTGCGAAAAGACCCTGGTCCAGGCTGGTCACGTGCTGCCCAAAATATGGGCAGTACAAAATAAATTTAGTGTGGGTAGGGTGGTACAAAAAACTTTCTCGACTTACCGACCGGAGTAGTGTTTATACAAAACGCAAAACATCTGGCCAGATGAAATGTCACGACTCACAAAAGGTGCACAACGGCTTGGAGAAACAATCCGAAACGAGATATAATTTAATAAGAATACCAAAGTCTCAAAGATCAATATTTTGCTGGCTTTATAGCGCTGGCGACATGTGTTTAACACAATAATATTGATGGGAGATTAGAATATTCGTTTTAAGCATTCGAATCGCGAAGCTTTTAACTGGACGTATTCACTTAAATATAACGGCAGCTTTCACGTGTGGTATTCAACAACATACAGGTGAAACACATACGTATTTTATTGTTTATATTGAGAGTTTGAAACAGTCTTCCATTTCATTATCAACTGTGAGGTTTACTGTGCTGCGTTGTATTAACCGTGGTTGTTTTGACCATTTCTCATGCGGACAAAATTATGGTCAGTCGTCCACGAACATGATAATTGATAAATATATTTGATATAAAATGCCAATTTTCAAGTTCATTTTAAAAAGGTTAGTCGATATCCGTACCTATTATATTTTAAACAATTGGCGAGGAACTATAATTTAATGCGACGTGTTATTATTAATAGTCCGAAAAGCGGCGGGTATTAGGTTGTTGCGTTTAAAACGATCAAAACTAAAAGATACGTAACAAGTTAACTTGAACGGGGGTTTCTTTATCGGACAAGAAGTTTGTGACAGCAAAGAAGCAGAAAAATCGATAAGACTCGCCCGCTTTCTTGAAGTCTACTGAAATTTAAGTCATTTATTCAAGTAAACAACAGAGCGCATTCAGAAATGCAGACAACAAAGGTTCAACATTTCACCTTTGCCTTATTAAATGTGTCTAGTGTCTTGCTATAGCATTATAGAATGATCTTGGTTTCAAATATTTTACTATTTTAGTACTGTTTATTTTTGTTTATTTGTCGTTGATTAATACTATTGTTCGATATTTTAATATACTTTGCCGAATGGAGGAGCGGCAACAGTTTTCGCAGTGGCGTATTCATATTTCATGATCAAGCGACGAAAGATCAAATTTGCGGAGTAACTGGAATTTATATAAATAGAAAAATGATAATAAGATATCGATTAATCGACTATATATTGTATAATTTAAGCACCCAGGTTGACGATTATTAAACGAATGAGAACATCAAAAACTTTCTTCATTGTAAACTTAAATAAACACAGCGATTTATTATAAACTAAAAACAATAGCTGTCAAAACAACTTGTTTCAATTTTAAAATCGTATCACCGGTTTAACCATTCATTTCAAAATCTAATACCAGAAAACAAAACAAGATACGTATACATGCATTTCTTCGACTATTCCAGCGAGGTCAAGCATTGATCCCTGATTGATACGCATGGGACACTCCCACAGTCGAAAATTTTGTTTGACGACACGTGACCAGCCTGGACCAGGGTCTTTTCGCAGCGGTGGGTGGGGACGGGGGAGCGGAGATAAGACCCTGGGTACGAGGTTGAGACCCAGAGACCCAAAGATTCAAAGACCCAGAGACCCAAAGACACAGACCCAGAGACCCAGAGTCTCAAAAACCCAGAGACCCAGAGACCCAGAGACCCAGAGACCCAAAGACCCAGAGACCCAGAGACCCAGAGACCCAGAGACCCAGAGACCCAGAGACCCAGAGACCCAGAGACCCAGAGACCCAACGACCCAACGACCCAGAGACCCAAAGACCCAAAGACCCAGAGACCCAAAGACCCAAAGACCCAGAGACCCAGAGACCCAGAGATCCAAAGACCCAACGACCCAAAGACCCAACGAGCCAAAGACCCAAAGACCCAAAGACCCAGAGACCCAAAGACCCAAAGACCCAAAGACCCAAAGACCCAAAGACCCAAAGACCCAAAGACCCAAAGACCCAGAGACCTAAAAACCCAAAGACACAATGCCACAAATATATATTATCCAATACCCAATCTAGTTGCCCTCTGCTATTATAATTATACGACTATATAACGTATGCTACATGTATACCTTCTAATTATTATAATTATTCTTGACGTCACCGGTGACTTGCTATATGGCCCATCAATCAAACAAAGTGCTCGTCCCGGTTGACCGGGATGAATTTCATCCCGGGTCAAATAGCGTGGGAATTTAAGGAAATGGAGTAAAAAAGCAAAAACTCACCATAATTCTACTATGTTAGAAGTTATTTCACTTTTATTGAGTGTTTTGTCTTTAGACCTGACCGTTTGGACGAAATTCTGACCATAATATTCAAAGTTACGAGCATTGTAGTTCAGTAAACTTCATCCCGGTGTACTGGGATGTCGCGTTTATATAGGAAAAAATCTGTCCCGGTGTACCGAGATCCCGGTTGCCATATAAACGCAACCGCGAAAATAACAGTAAATTGTCTACAAGCCGAGATCCCGGTACACCGGGATCATATAAACAGGCCCTAATACAGTTGTCTAAAAGTTTCTCGGGTTAGCCATTTTTCATAAATATCTTTTTTATTTTTTCTAGTTCAGAGCAACAATAGTAGAAGTAGAGCAAATATTAAAACAGCGGTTAAGAAGCGAGAAAATATTTTATATGTAAAATATTTATATATATATATATATATATATATATATATATATATATATATATATATATATATATATATATATATATATATATTTTAGGGTGAAACCTCTGGTAGCGAAGACTTTAAGGTAAAACTATACTTCATACTTTGTATATATATATATATATACATGTGTATAAGTAATTGGTGAAATTCATTCAGATTGTTCCAAGCTACACTGATGAGCTGTTGTACAGCGAAACACCGTGTCTGTAGATTGAACTATATATATATATATATATATAAAGTTGTTGTGTGACAACAAAAAGAAAATAACTAATGAAAAACCACGTCTTTAAAACATTTTTCGCACAAACGTTTTCACTTTAATAAGCTCTTCAGGTGCTAATACAATAATGATTAAAGAGTGGTATGTTGTTTATATACTAGTAATATTATATTACAAAGTCCTACGTCAATGGATTCTAATGCTAATTAGTGCTATTTCTAAATATTACTCTAGTATTGTTTACGCCCACTATTTACAAAAATATATATATATATATCGGCCGTTAAAACATGTTAACTAGAGTTCAAGACAGGATTCAGTAGTTTTATTATTTCTGCTTCTTTCGATTCTCGTTGAAGTCGGTTTTGGGCATTACATTGGTAAATCGGCATTATTTTGAATTGTCCGTTGTTGCATGTCGCCAAGTGTTTGCTAACTGTTAAATGTCGGTATTCATCGTGACGGATCTGTTCTTTGTGTAAGGCGACTCTCTTCCTTAGATTTTCGGTTTGGCCAATATAAAAGCGTTCACATTTAGTACATAAAATTAAATATATTATATTTCTTGCCTTGCAGTTCATAGAGATCTTGATATCCCAAACTTTCCCGTTTTTTAATTTCCGGTTTTTTTAATTGAATTTAATTGTTTTGTTGTGTCTGTTTCGTCGGTTGTTGTCACATCAGCTTTGTAGATGACTCCTGCAACTATGCAGTTTCCTTTCAAGGGGCAATCGGTTTTATTTCTACAGCTGCAATTTTGCTTGTTGTTGTTGTTGTTGTTGTCGTCGTCGTTGTTGTTGCTGTTACTGTTGTTATTGTTGTTGTTTTCTTTCGATAGGATGAGGTGGTTCCGTGGTTGTGTTTGGTATTAGCGCTTTGGATGTTTTCCATGCAGCTGTAGCTTACTTTGACTGTGTTCCGGTTGAAGATTTTTTTGAGTTTTGTAGATTTGAAGTGGTGGTCGATTAGGTTGAGGAATTTACGTCCGATGTTGGTCTTGACGTTCTTGGAGAATGGAGGGTTGAACCATATAATATTCCTTTTTCGCGTTCTTTGAGATGTCGGTGACTGCGTTGTGGTACTGTTTGGCGTGAAGTGAAGATTTGTGTTGAAGTGACTACGTTTGAGTGCGTCTTGGTAGAGAGGGGCTGCTGTATTGAAAGATGGTTCTTCGGATGAAAGTGATGAAATTCCTTTGTTGATGGAAATTGGAAGTTGTTTGATAATGGATGGTGGATGGTTAGAGTGACTGCAGTGGTTCGTCGTTTGGTTTCCTGTAACGTTGGTGTTTGCCATTTCGCAAGTTGAGGGTGACATCAAGAAAATTGGTGGTTTTTTGGTTAAACTGGGCAGTGATCTTTAGGCCAAATTCTTCAATTCTTCATTCTTCTTCAATTCTTCTTCTTTCCGGCATGAAAATAAATTTTATGCTAGGAACGTCCGCCGCTCTAGGAACAGAGATGCACATCCGGGAACAATCTCTCTAACTCATCCCACGCAATTTCGCGCGTGCGGTGATGTCACGTGTGCCGCGATCTCACGCGTGCCACGCAATATAAACAGAAACTAAAGTGAAACTTTTTCAGTTGCCTGATGATCGCTTAACGCGTGAAACTCGGAGTAGCAACGTTCATTTTATTAAATAAAAAAAATATATATATATATATATATATAAACGGGATAAACGAATCAAAAGATGTTAGGTTCGCAGTAAACGGAAGTTGAGAAGCAACAACCAGAAGAGTTGAGTCTGCTTGGTTGCATGAATGCCCACTAAATTTTAACACGTTGCTTTATCGTGGCTATGTTGATGACTGTTTTTTCTTGTTTCGTTCACGCGACCATGTTACTACATTTCTTACCTATGAATTCCAAACACACGAGTATCAAATTCACCCAGGAAGCCGAGGTTAACAACTCTGTCATTTTTCGATATTTCTGTCAACCGTTCCGGTTGCAGCTTCTCAACTTCAAATACCTTCATCTACTAATATTCTTCAACTACCGCAAATCCATGCACCTTCACTCGTTTACACACATCTTTTGATTCGTTTATCCTGTTTTAATATAGAAAAGGTTTAATTGTTTCGCTTCATAACCGCTGTTTTAATATTTGCTCTAGTAATACTATTTGTTTTATAGCTATTTTTTTCGTAAACTAAAAAAAATCTTTATGAAAAAATGGCCACACACCGAAAAACTTTTAGATAACTTTATCAGTCTATTTCCGAATAAAATATTTTCACATGCTCTTAAGACATCCGATGTTACCAATTGCATTGTAAATTTTTCTCTACCATACACTGCCTAGTTATTTTTTTGTTTTCCAACTCCCCCGACACACTGTTCAATGTTGTACACCATGTTTACGCTAGATTTTACCCTCTGTTTCATTAGACAACATTGTAAAGGGAGGGGGAGGGAGGGATTGTGTACATACCGCAAAATAGACGATATTGAACGAGTGTATTTAGAAAAGCTCAAGTGTCCCAACTACTTTTAAATTATCCAAATAGTGAAATAAAAGTAGCGTGCTGCGTAGGCAGTGTAGAAACAACAATCGAAATATAGTAACTTAGGATAGATATACTGCCGAAACAGAGAACGTAGGAATCTAACGTTTCAAGCAACGGCCCTTCGTCAGAGAGAAACGTAAAGAGTGTAAACAAACAATGAGCTTATATACGAAAGGAATCATGTGACCAAAAATAGGCCAATCAGATAAAAATGACAATAACAAATTGATGAGATACGAAAAATTAGCCAATCAAAGCAAAATAACAATAACAAATAGATAATGAGATGCGAAAGACATTTGCTATTCATACCGTCGATGAGTAAAAAGGAGGGGGTGTAAAAAGGATGAGCGAGAGTAAAAATAGATAAATTAATAAAGTGAAAACACTGTTTATGTTCGCCCTTGCTGAACAGAAACAACGTCTTCAGAGGTGTTAAATAAAAGAAAAACGTTCGTTGAGTCCGTGAGGATGAATGGTACCAATTTTGAAAATGAGACGCTTTTCTAGTCTTTTGCGGCTGACATTACCGCCAGAAATGGGTGAGATGGCACAAACTTTCATGTCTGAAATACAATGGTTGGCACTATTAAAATGTCGGGCAACAGGCTTCTCAACATCATTGTTCCTCACGGAACGAATATGTTCAGCAAACCTGTCAGATAAACGTCTGCCAGTTTCACCGATGTAAAGCATGCAACATTTATTGCAAGAAATACAGTAAATGATGTTGGAAGAGATGCAAGTAAAATTATGCTGAATAACAAAATTAGATTTAGGTCCCGAAATACATGTAGCGGAGTTAAGAAAGGAACACGTGTAACAACGGGTACGGGAACAAGAAAAACTACCCGCAGGTGCCAGTAGATTTTTTCTAAGGATACTACGCACTAAACCATCACGAATATTTTTATTACACCGAAAAGAGATTAAAGGGTCATCGGTGAAAATAGCTGACGTTTCAGGATCATTCTTTAGGATATGAAAATTGCGGCTAATGATATCCTTTACTTTGTAGTTGAAAGGATGAAATGTGACAACTAATGGTATTTTATTATCAGAAACTCTTTCTAAAGGTAGTTTTAAAGTGTCAGGACGAGGAATACTAGATGCTTTGTTAATAGCAGTGTCTAACAGGTGGGTGGGATAGCCACGCTGGACAAAAAAGGATCTCATTTCCAAACATTTGGTAGCAAAGTCTTTGTCATCACTGCATAGGCGGCGAAGTCGCAGAAATTGAGAGTATGGAATGGATTGTTTAGTGTGTTTGGGATGAGAGGATGAAAATAAAAGGTAACTATGTGAATCGGTCGGCTTATAAGTGACAGAAGTCATGAGCGCATTATCACTAATCGATACCAAGATATCCAGGAACGATACACAGGTTTCACTGATTACCCATGTGAATTTGAGCGCTGGATGGAAATCATTAAAGTGCCTATGTCATCCTCCGGGACTTTACATGTTTATACTAATTGAAACATTCTGAGAAGATTTGTAATATATCTTCTCAGGAGAAAATTTCATCTTCATGGACTTTTTCGCTGTTAAAGTTGGCGATTTTGACGTTAGCCGCGGGAATAAAAAAACTGGGGTCTAGTAGCGGAAGTGACGTAGAATGGGGAAGCGGGTTTCAGACCAAAACAGTGTTTATATAGCGAACACGAGGCAAGCTGAATAATCTCTGGGTTTTTTCGCCGTATTACTGTTTGGATTAGCTCGAAAGTTCATCGAAATATAGTTCACAGTGTCCTCTAGCGCTACTGATCCATATAACAGCCAGAATGACTCGGATACAAACGTTATTCCCGGGATACGTCAGTGAAATCAGTGAAACCTGTGTGTCGTTCCTGGATATCTTGGTATCGATTTGTGATAATGCGCTCATGACTTCTGTCTCTTATAAGTCGACCGATTCACATAGTTACCTTTTATTTTCATCCTCTCATACCAAACACACTAAACAATCCATACCATATACTCTCAATTTCTGCGACTTTGCCGCCTATGCAGTGATGACAAAGACTTTGAGACCAAATGTTTGGAAATGAGATCCTTTTTTGTCCAGCGTGGCTATCCCACCCACCTGTTAGACACTGCTATTAACAAAGCATCTAGTATTCCTCGTCCTGGCACTTTAAAACTACCTTTAGAAAGAGTTTCTGATAATAAAATACGATTACTTCTCACATTTCATCCTTTCAACTACAAAGTTAAGGATATCATTAGCCGCAATTTTCATATCCTAAAGAATGATCCTGAAACGTCAGCCATTTTCACCGATAACCCTTTAATCTCTTTTCGGCGTAATAAAAATATTCGTGATGGTTTAGTGCGTAGTGTCCTTAGAAAAAATCTACTGGCACCTGCGGGTACCTTTTCTTGTTCCCGTACCCGTTGTTACACGTGTTCCTTTCTTAACTCCGCTACATGTATTTCGGGACCTAGATCTAATTTTGTTATTCAGCATAATTTTACTTGCATCTCTTCCAACACCTTTTACTGTATTTCTTGCAATAAATGTTGCATGCTTTACATCGGTGAAACTGGCAGACGTTTATCTGACAGGTTTGCTGAACATCTTCGTTTCGTGAGGAACAATGATGTTGAGAAGCCTGTTGCCCGACATTTTAATAGTGCCAACCATTGTATTTCAGACATGAAAGTTTGTGCCATCTCACCCATTTCTGGCGGTAATGTCAGCCGCAAAAGACTAGAAAAGCGTCTCATTTTCAAAATTGGTACCATTCATCCTCACGGACTCAACGAGCGTTTTTCTTTTATTTAACACCTCTGAAGACGTTGTTTCTGTTCAGCAAGGGCGGACATAAACAGCGTTTTCACTCTATTAATTTATCTATTTTTACTCTCGCTCATCCTTTTTACACCCCCTCCTTTTTACTCATCGACCGTATGAATAGCAAATGTCTTTCGCATCTCATTATCTATTTGCTATTGTTATTTTGCTTTGATTGGCTAATTTTTCGCATCTCATTATCAATTTGTTATTGTCATTTTTATCTGATTGGCTTATTTTTGGTCACATGATTACATTTCGTATATAAGCTCATTGTTTGTTTACACTCTTTACGTTTCTCTCTGACGAAGGGCCTTCGCTCGAAACGTTAGATTCCTACGTTCTCTGTTTCGGCAGTATATCTAACCTAAGTTACTAAATTTCGATTGTTGTACTTTTGAAATTGATTGTCCGAAGCGGTATTTCATTATATTGTCGGAAAACATGCTGTTCCACTCAACTAAACACTTTACATTAAAGGCAGAAAGTTAAAACAATGTTATAGCACAATTACAACCTGTTAATGACTAATATTTAGCTTAGGAATATGTCATTTTATAATTTAGTTAGCCCCCCCCCCCCCCCCCCCCCCCCCCCCCTGTGGTGCAGCTGATTTCCGACGTTTCTCGCAACGATGCTCACCAAAAAACATGCAATAGGGCAAAGATTGTTATTTAAAATGACATTTTATTTACACCAGCCTTGTAATATGTTAGTTTTGAATAAAATAATAGCGCATTTTTATAATTGACGCTTTTCAAAAACGTTTTTTTACAACGATGCTCTCTATATACTATAAATAACTTGATCTTATGTCTCCTATTTTAAACTACGGAAGTGAGCATTGTCGCCGCTTAACATCAAACTCAATTATTTTTTAAATGAAATAGCAGTTAATACCTTAATAGAAAACCACACAGTGCAATTAACACCAACAAACAGCCGAACTTACCAGTTTGGGAGAAAAAAACACAGATCTACCGCAATAATTCCCATTGTAATCAGTGAGCATCGTGGTGAGCACCGTAGCGAGCACTGTGCTGGTATTAGTCATATAACAACCGAATATCAAGTTTATTTGTTAATAAGTTAGCGCATCATTTCCACGTGTTATCGCTGTGTATACTGGTATTCCCGTACATGATATGTATGCTAATGAAACCTGAAACAATTTTCAATACATTATGCAATTTACTGATTTTCAATAGGAGTTAGTAGATGTCTAAAATTTCGTGCTTTTGATCGAAGTTCACTTCTACAATATTGCTTTTCCGTATTGCGAAATTGAGTAACGTACATGGTCTGTGGCATTTGTAAAATTATTAAAATATTCGCTATTCCAAAAAGTGTTTTCGCTAACACGCGCATGCAGAACACATGAAACACTGTGCACCGCTGGTTAATTAACACAAAGACCTTTCAATTCCCCTTTAACGTGAAGTCGTTTAAGTGAAGGGAATATTGCATAAGTTAGACTCTCCACATACTTAAATAAATGCGCAATCGATTGATCGCAAATATATTTAAATTATTTTTTAGATAAATCAAGCTTTTTCAATTGCCTGGTCTTGGGGCGATTATTTTAATTGTAATATGTTTTCAATAATTCGTGCAAAGCAATAAGGCGCATTTAAAGCCTTTAAACTGCCCTAAAAATTCTGTTAACAACAAAATGTCAACATTTCACTCACTTATTGCTATTATTGAGAAAAAAACCCAACTACATAACAGCTAATACAAACTGTTGTTGTTGTTATACTAGCGAACACTTCCTTGAAATTCGTACCCAATCAAAGAAACTTCCTTCTTCTGCTTATCCGCATTGCTGAATTCGGTTTGTAGCTTGCCCGTCACTCCGCCTTTTCCATTTCTTCCCTTTCAAGGATACGATTCCCACTTACCTGAGATCGCATGTTGTTTATTATTTTAAGTGTCAAGGATGCGCAGCTTCGTATATTGACGAAACAGTTCGCCATTTACACACGCGTGTCTCTGAGCATATGGGAGTTTCAGCTTTTACAGGCAAAAAACGTCTCAACGTCTGAACTTCCGTTCTTTCCTTAATGCTTTTTCTTGACTCGTAACTTTTATTTATAGCTTTTTTAATTTGATTGGTTATTCTGTTTTAGTTCTCTATTTTGATTGGTTAGACTTCTAGTTAGATTCATGCTTGTAAATATATTTAAATCAATACTGCATGTGAATTTGTAAATATTATTAGCAACGAAATGTTAGATTCTATTCAATATTTCATATTATATTCAAATGTGTTATCGTGAATGGTTTTACTCCGTAGTTTATGTTGGGCATCGATATTCTTAACGAGATTGAGCTACTAATGCTCAAATGGATAGGTAATGTAGAAAATTCGTCGCCGCCGTAGCTCAATAGTTACAGTATCTAACCGGTTGTTAAAAGGTTGCAGGTTCGATTCCTGTCTGGAGGTCAAAAACATTTTCTGAGTATTTCAAGTTGACAAATGTCTACACAAAACGTCTCTTTTCAATTAAGAGGAATTTCAAAACGGAGTACTTCTAGAATGAACACAGAACATGGGCGTTATAGCTGATTTAGTATTTCCAAACAATGTAGCCATTAAAACGCAACTTCTTTTTGACTTTAATTCCCTTTTAAATTTAATTTTACTTGCCTGTGGTTCTTCCAGTAAGAAACCAATGATTTTGTAACTGAGGAATAGTGTAACGTTCGCGAGGATTTATCTTTAAGCAACCCTGAATATAAACAAAAGATTTCCGTTAATAACCAATGCAGCAAAATATATGTTAACTGCCAGATATTAGTTGTTTGTTGGAGGTAGGTGCCATAGATGGCCAAGGCTAAGCAATCAAGCCATAAGCAATGAGCCAAGCAACATAGTAAGCAATTGAGCAATCCCGACTCCGGGGCAAGCAATTGAGCAATCCCGACTTTGGGACAAGATTGGAAGCAGTAAGAGGTCACCATGACAACTCTGCCAAGGCAAACCTCCCAGCACCTGTCACACTGAGTAATCAGTGGAAAATGTATATTAGGTATAGCACTAGTCTATATAATTCTACTCACCTGAAATGGGTGGGGTAATGGTGAAAGGGGGAAACAATTAGCGACAATCCAAAATTCAAACACTGGAGCTGAGCAACAGGTTAGCGAGCAAAGCCAGCAAAGCCAGCAAAGATAGCAGCAACGCTACAGAGACAAGCCCAGGAAAATGGCAAACGTGGGACTCTCCAAGATCGCAAGGGGTAGGCCACTGGCTAACTACATCGGCAATTAACTTTGCTTAAAATACATTTAACCAAAGTAAACTGCCAGATATTCGTTGTTGGTTGGAGGTAGGTGGCATAGATGGCCAAGGCTAAGCAATCTAGCCGTAAGCAATGAGCAATGAGCCAAGGAACATAGCAAGCAATTAAGCAATCCCGACTTTGGGGCAAGCAATTGAGCAAGGAATGAAAAAAATATGACCTAACGTTAAGAAAGGTTCTTGAGCAACTTTTACGTTGAAACTACCTAAAATTATTTTAATAGGTTCCGTAATTCCTTACCCTGGGTACCAGAGGCTCTGAGTTTGTGTTTGGGAGAGCCTCTGGTCTCGCGAGCTTCAAATCTCACTTTGGCGAGTTCAATATCTGAAATCGGGTTTTGATTGACCTAAATTTCTGAAAGCGTTACTATTGGTTAATCAAAGCAAGTCACGCGTGACCGTGAATAATTAAAAATATTAAAAACTTAAACCATACACCTCTGAGTCTCGGATTGCCGTTTCAGCTCACTGAAATATCAAAGCGAAGACTTGTTTTTGTAAACAGAGGAAGTCCGATAATTATTCTTAACACGTGAGTTGGAATTGTGACAAAATCTATAGTTTCCTTATCGAAAACGAAGTAACGAACGAGTGTGCCAGACAGGGTGCTTTACTTCCTGTCGAGGACTTTGAACAATCGTAACTTAGCAACGTGCGTTTCAAATTTCACTCAACCGTGAGAATAATCAACAGTTAATTCCTTGAACGTACGGAGCAATCGCGAAACCCATCATTGAATTTTCATCCTCAGTGTTTTTGCGTGGTGGTGGTGGTGGTGGTGGTGGTGGTGGTGGTGTAACTGGTTTTAATTAAACAGTTTTTAAGAAACCATTAGGATAGTTATTCGCCTTTAAAACGTCAAATACATACTGTTGCTCACTTTCCCTCGACTCAGCACTAGATGGTATACCCTGGGCTCTCAAAAACAAAGTTCTACAAACGGACGTCTTATCGTACGTATGATGATGAGAGTCAAATGGGAGGTATTTGTCAGTGTGTGTAGGTTTTCGGTATACCCCAGTTTCAAGATTCCCGTGGTCTGTTCTTTTGACAATCAAATCCAAAAAAGGCAAACTTCTATTCGTTTCACGTACTACCGTGAATTGAATCGAAGGCTCGATCGAATTTAAGTGATTTAAAATAATTTCCACTTTATTTTTGGATACCGCAGAATATTTCCAGAAAAAGGGTAGCTAATGCCCTTTGTTCAATGTCTTCCATTACTAAATTATCAAGGCAGGATGTTACTTTACATGAAAAAATGGATTTGGCTGTTCAGGAATTGACAGAACTTCTGACCTGTCTTAACACAACTATAGTTTTGTGTATAACAGCACATACTATCAACAAGTTTTTGGCACAGCCATGGGATCTCCTGTGTCCGCTGCATGGCATTGCTAATTTAGTAATGGAAGATATTGGACAAAGGGCATTAGTTATACCGCACCAGTGAAGCCCTTTTTCTGGAAACGATATGTCGATGATGTTATGTCTGCGGTATCCAAAAATAAAGTGGAAATTATTTTAAAACACTTAAATTCGATCGAGCCTTCGATTCAATTCTCGGTAGAACGTGAAACGAATAGAAGTTTGCCTTTTTTGGATTTGATTGTCAAAAGAACAGACCGCGGGAATCTTGAAATTGGGGTATACTGAAAACCTACACCCACTGACAAATACCTCCCATTTGAATCTCATCATCCTATATACAATAAGAAGTCCGTTTCAAGAACTTTGTTTTTGAGAGCCCAGGGAATACCTTCTAGTGCTGAGTCGAGGGAAAGTGAGCAACAGTATGTATTTGACGTTTTAAAGGCGAATAACTATCCTAATGATTTCCTAAAAAAATGTTTAAAACCAGTTACACCACCACACAAAAACACTGAGGATGAAAATTCGATGATGGGTTTTGCGATTGCTCCGTACATTCAAGGAATTGCGGAAAGAGACAGACAGGACTTGTTCTAAATATAGACAAACAGCGTGAGAAAGTCCCGGAGACGAGCGTTGTGAGCGAGTTGTTGTTTTTGTCCTGTTCGGCGCAAGTCGTTCCTATTCAATCTTAAATAAAACCTTTTAAAACTGTATTTGCGAGTGTAGTTCACCACATTTGGAGTCAGAATTGGGATGATTCAAGATGTTTTGAAGTTCTTGAATTAGTATCGTCGAGGATAATAACATCGGAAGACGAGAACCCAGAGAGAAATGCAAGGTTTGTGACGAATTGTGTTTATCAGTTATAAATAATATTGTCTATCGAGTGTTTTCAAAGACGAAATAGACATTGCTTGTATGAACAGAGGATGAGCGAGAAAAGCCGCCGAACCAAAAAGGGAGACGAACCGGAAAGCGTAAGCGAAGAAAACGTCGGAGACAATCCATTACAGGAGTTTTCCACAGCTTTGGAGCGAACAGAGATAAAACGTTTCGAAGAAGAACAGCGCAGAGAAGAAGATGCGAAGAAACGTAGACAAGAAGACGAGAAACGGCACCAAGAGCAACTGTTGACTTTAATTACAGCAATTTCTCAACGGCAAGATGCAGTGGAAGAAAAACGAATCGAAGCAGAGCACAAGTGACTTTAACAAGACAAATGAAAGGAAGAAATGGTTCGACAACAGGAAAAGGCACTGCGAGAGCGACTCGAGGAAGAGAGGCGAATGATGGAAGAACGGCGAGCCAAAGATGAAGAGGACAGACGAATCTGGATGGAAAAACAAGAGAAAGAACGACGAATCTAGATGGAACAGCTTCAAAGCCAAAACGAAGTAGGGAGTATAACAACTGGGCGAAAACAAGAAGGAAAACTGCAAAAATAGTCGGAGACTGACGATACAGAGAACTTTCTTACAACTTTTGAACGAATGGGTGATGCATACAAGTGGCCGACGCTTAAACTTGCACCTCTTTTGACACGGAAAGCCCAAGCGACCTATGCCAACATGGGCCAGGAAAAAGCAAAGATTGCAAAGAACTACGAGGACGTTAAAACCGCCATTCTAAAACGATACAACATTAATGACAAAACGTAGCGACAACGCTTCCGAAACACCAGACCGAAAACCGAAGAAAGTTTCGTTCGAGATTTGTGCCGGAAATGGGTCAAGCCTGATCAAAACAACAGCGACGAAGTTGTGGATTTAATTATTATGGAACAACTACTCACTGTAATGCCACCTTATGCGCAAGTACATTGTTCGAGAAAGAAATCCAAAAAGCGCACAAGAAGGAGCCAGTGGAGCCATCACTTTATACGGGCAAGAGCAGCAGCAAACCGAGTGCCTATCGACCGCAAGAAGTGCAATAATTGTGGGGTGTTTGGACACTTGGCAAGATATTTCACTGGGAATATTGGCAAGATAGTTCACCGATGAAGAATAGTTTGCCAATACCACGACGCGAAGACCGAGGGAAAGTATCTACAGGTGGGAAATTAAGCGAGATACAATGCTACAATTGTCAAGGTTTTAGACGCATGGCAAACAAGTGCTCATCGGAAAGCAAAAAGAAATATACATGTATGTTATTTACCGGCTGGGAGGTCCGTATAGAAAAATATTTGCCCGAGATCTTAAAAAAGGCCCGAGGCCGCACGGACCGACAAAAACGATAAATAACTTATTTATTTTTTTGCTACCCCAATAGCGCAATTATCATGGCGGGAGACTTTAATAAGACTCTTATGCCTTTGTTTAGAGCGGCCGTTAGATCTTTCCAACTTAAACCTATGGTAGATTTCCCTACCAGGGGGGAGCGGACGTTAGATCAAATATTTACCAATCTGTCTGAATTCTACTCTCGTCCCAGTAGGCTACCTGCTTTCGGCCTCTCGGATCATCTGACGGTTTTGGTTAGTGCAGGAACTCGAAAAAAATCAGGAAAACCTCTGCACAAGTCCATCAAGGTAAGAGATCTGTACAGACCGAGCGATGAAGAAGCGAGGTTTGTGCGAGAGAAACCGAGGGCAAATATTTTCCCGTACAGACCGAGAAAACGAGGTTAATAAGCCTTTTATTATATGGCTTTTGGTTTGTTTTCTTTTCTGTTTTTTAGTTCTACGTTTGTCTTGATCAGGTGTCGCTGTTCACCTTAGTTCTTACTTTTGAGCTTGTTCGTTTCGCTTCATGTTTACACCTGTTAGGCTTTTATTTTTCGCGCTTTTAAATAAGAAGTTTTTATAAAAAGAAACACTGATGTTTCAGGACGTATTATTGTTCAAAATTTTCCAACGAATATATCTAATTCACTTTTATTTTCATTCAAATCAACTCAGTAATTTTCCCGCCAAAACTTGCAGGTCATTAAAAATGACGTAATGCCCTCTCACAGTGCCGAGAGGGCATTACGGCTTTTTCCGGACCTCTCAGCAACCAATCAGCGTGCGCCGTTTGGCGTAATGACCCGAAAACAAGCCCAGCCATATAATAAATTAACTTATGCTATCTAATTATATTATATATTGTTTTGATTTCATAATGTAGATACAGGTCCTTCATTGATAGCAGGCTTTTTATGCCTGAAGAAGTTAACCTGTATAAATATGTTGAATAATAATAATAATAATAATAATTAACATAATTGAATTAAGAGGCTGTCTCTGTAAAAACAGACCAGTGATTTTGAAACAAAAAATAGATTTCCTTCATTTTTTAACCATTACTTACCTTTGTCCCACTTATTATTAAACCGCTATCAGAACAATCCTTCCATAAATTTTTGTCGAGTTTCAGCATATATTTTGAGTTTCGTCTGAACTGGCTGAGATCAGAGCGGAAATGAGAGCTAAAATACCTCGGAAGCGCGCCGTTATTTCTTCACAAATCTACGTTTAGATTTTAAACGTTTTTTGGTGATAATATAGTTCAACCTTGTATTTTATTTGGTTTAAAAGATCGGAGAATTCTATTTTATTTTTTACGAGTTATTGCCTCATTCATTTGACTGACTATTTTAATATGCCAACGACACTTGGTTAGTCATATTTTTCGAAATAAAAATTATCCAAAGTGCAACTTAGCTTAGCTATTTCACTAGTCTTTTACCGTAATATAATAGTAAAAGTTCAGTATTCTTAAACGAAACTTTGCTGCAAACGTATTTTGTAAGCGCACGAAGGGCTCAAAGTTAGACGATATTTTTAACTTGTTTACATTTTACGAAACCGGAAGTCATTTATTCTTTGCACTAAAGGCTGACGTATTCTTCTGTAAATTTTACCAAAAAGTTATATTTTTGTTACCATTGACTTTCAGAAGTCAAATAAACATTTTTTTCTATGAATTATTCCGTTTTTAGCAGTTTTCCGTACATAGGGAACGAATTTCTCAAAACAAAGCCTTTATACATTGCAGACAAAGGCCGTCTGACTGTCTGTTGTCTTAACTTTACCTAAAGGGCAACCGATTGTTGTTAAAACTAATCTTTCAAAAAGAATCTTGACATGACTTACAACTTGCAAGGTTTTACAACTCACGCCCAAAGCCCAAAATGTGGTGAAAATGTATATTGCTCTCTCTGTGCTTTTGTGTAATGTTTGTATTGTTTCAGTTAATTAGTAACTATGTGTCTATTTTTGGTCGCACCATGAATTTTATAATATCGTACATGGCGTCATGGAAGGTAAATACATAACATGTTCTTTTGCTGAAAAAGTTAACCCTTCTTGTGGAAATTCTCGTGGTTGTTCAGAAACAGTATAGATTGTCGTGATGATGTTTCGGCACATTTGAAGAAATATCATTTGTTGAAATCTAAGATTACAGAATGTCAGCTAATTTTAGCACGTTCCGGATATTTTGATATCAGTGATCCTCAGAAACAGAAAGAGTGTATGTGGATATGTTCAAGACATAGACACAATCTAGGAAAGTTCTGGCGTTCTGCGACACCTTGTCAGCATCCACTTCACACGCACGGTGTGAAGAAGACCTGCAAAGGAAGGGAAGTAATTAACCTCGATCGTTCAAAAGACATATTTTTATGGTTCGGGATTATTGTTCCCATTGGATCTTGTAAGTATTCATGTTATTCGTGTAAACATTCACACACAAAACATACAAAGCGTGCCGTTTACGCGCGGTGGCTGCAAAAATCAAAGATTTTTTAAACATGTTAAATTCCCCATTCTGGAGAAAAAATGATTTTCAATTTATTTATTTATTTCATATATTCGTCACTAAAGTGACAGGAGGAAGAAACAGGGCAAAAAGCCGCAATTGACATCTAACTCCCATGATGAACGTCAGCAACTATATATAGTTACGACTCCGCTGCACTCACCATTGCGTACAACTAGGCGCATTTCCGCTCCGTTTTAAAAAGTAGTGTTCGCCCCTTTTTCATTGTAAAAATTTAATAGTGTGCCTTTTTTCATGCTCATGAAAAAATTATAAAAAACGGGGGCGAATATTAAAACAAAATACATGCATGGAAAAAGGGTAGAAAGAATATGCACAACAAACTAGCGAGAAAAATCGTTGCACCAAGTGTTCAAGTCAGAAAAAATGTTTATCCCTTCAAAAACGTCTAAGTCCTCGTTTGACTGATGTCTAATCCTTCGTCTAGCCTGTCCCTAATCACGAAAGAAGGCAAAAACATTGATTCTTCTAAAAATATTTTAGCTATTTGTACCCAATGCCTAAAAAAACACACTGAAGAAATAAGGAGAGCTGCCAAGTGGGCTAAGTCTGGTCGAAATACACAGGCTGTTCAACCCGACAAGATAGCCGAAGTAAAGGATAAAAAGCAATTTCAAGAAGAAAGGTAGCTATAGTCTTCAGAAGTTTTTGTTGTCATTTTTTTTGATAATAAATCCAGCTAGAAAAATAGTTTATTAAATTTTCCTTTTTTTAGGTTGTCTAAAAAATTGGAAAAAATTGCTATTAAAGACGATTTGGATTTATCCACCACAACTACTCCCAGAAACAAAAAGTCCTCCCCGGAAATAGCGATCACTCCTGGTTGGATTCCAAGTTTTTCACAAAATATCTCAGAAGCTGATATTTCAGTAGAAAACAGATCGACTTTACTGGACACCACAGATACCCTAGAAGCTTATAACAACGCTATGGATGAAGTTTCGCGCCATGTTCCAAAAAAAAAATTTACGCCTCTGACCCATCAGCTGAACAAATCTTGGGAAAATGCACTTGAACATGAACGATCTGAGTTATCCAAAAAGCAAAGGAAGGAATGAAACTGATTTGTGGAATCATTGCTCCAAATGATGGCGAACTGCTTTTTCAGTCTGTTTGCGATTTGTCATCGGATAAGAACACCTCAGTATCGAGTGATCTTATTGCATTAATGACCGCATTCAGAGACGCACCAACCAGAAATCTGAAAACTCAGATATTAAGCATTTATGTTTTCAAGTATTCTGCTACTAGATTACAGCAATTGCATGAACCATATTGTAAGTTAACGATGTGGCAAATAAAACGAGCAAGGGAACATGCTAAAAACTTTGGACCGGGGACTCCAGTTGAGAAACCGCTTCGACATCGCGTCCGTCTTAACATGAGTAAAGTCGATCATTTTGTCAGTTTCGTTGACAGACCATATTTCTACCAAGATGTTGCTTATGGTACAAGAACATTAAAGTTTGACAGTGGTGAGAAAATTACCATTCCAAACATCATTCGCACAGTAACAAGATCCACAATGATTACCCAGTACCTTCAGTACTGTAAAGAAGATTATTTTGATCCTCTCAGCCGAGCAACTCTTTATCGAATACTGGAAGTAAGGGAAATGTCTGAGCAAAAATCTTTAGCTGGTATTGATAACACCGCCGCAGATGGAGCAGAGGCCTTTAACATTCTTTTCCAAATAATCGATCATTTGCAAAAGACTGGTGTCGAGAAAAAATGGTGTTTAGATGCAAAGAAACGGCTGAGTAATGGAAGGCTTTACCTGAAAACAGACTACAAGCTTCACTGTAATGAAGAAGAAAGCCCATGTGGAGATCATTGTCGGAAGTATGCTTTGAGTGATCCAAGGGATAAGCATTTTAGAGAAAAGTGTGATCACCAACATTTAGTCGTATGCGAACAGTGCGAAAGCCTTAATGTTACATTTTCTGATATTGAAAAGATGATTGATCAACAGGAGACCAAATTCGAAACCAAAGAACAAAAAGAAGACATAGTTTGGGATTTTAGAAAATCCAGGGATAACATTCTTCGTTGGAAAGCCCATATCCTTAGATCCGTGAACCAGGAACGTGGAAAGCAAGATGTCTCCGTGTTAGTTATTATGGACTGGGCTATGAAATTTTTGCAGATGAAATACAGAGAAAAACAAAGTGATTGGTACGGTAAAAGAGGCTTGTGCTGGCACATAAGTAGTGTGGTGTTTCGGGACAGTGTGACGTCTGAAATAAAAGTCATGTCTTTTGCACACCTCTTCAATTCTTGCACTCAAGACTGGTACGCTGTGACATCAGTTCTCGAAAATCTTTTGCAGAACATTCGTAAGCTCATTCCGAATATCTCGGTTGCTTATTTGAGATCAGACGAGGCTGGGTGCTATCACAATAGTTCTCTTATAGCTGCAGCGAAAGATGTAGGAGATCGACTTGGAATAAGCATTGAAAGATACGATTATTCAGAACCACAACAGGGCAAAGATATTTGTGATCGCATCCTCTGCCCAATGAAACAAGCCATTCGACAGCACTGTTGTGAAGGCCATGATATATTGACTGCATCAGATATGAGGGAAGCCGTCTCAAAGAAGAAGATAAAAGGCACTAGTGCCTCAGTAAACATAGTCAACGAAGCAAAGAAAACCATTGAAATTCGTAAGATTGACAAATTCAGTTCTTTTCATAACTTCAAAATTGAAAAAGATGGAATACGAATGTGGAAAGCGTTTGGAATTGGTGCGGGAAAATTCATTAGTTCTAACAACATTTACGTGAGCCACCAACAGTCAACTGAACTTGGTACTATTGAGCCCTTTTTTGAGGCTTCGGGTTTAAGAGAACTAAAGCTAAAAGACGGAGACGATTCACAGAACGCTGTTTTTGAGTGTTCTGAACCGGGATGTTCGGCAATATTTGACAAATTTTCCGATTTGGAACTGCATCTACATGTTGGTGTTCACTCTAACGACTTCAAGAACAACGAAACGACATACGATACTCTCCGACGACGATGGGCCGAGAAACTTTCCTCCGTCGAAGAATCAGATAATGCTACTAGTTCCTCTAATGTTGCAATCTTATCTGGTGAATTGCATTCACTCCAAAACGAAGGATGGGCGCTGGCCGAAGAAAGAACAGATTCTGTGCGATTTAAAGAACACGTGCGCGCATATTTAACAGCGAAGTTCAATGTCGGCGAACTAACAGGAAACAAATTTGACCCAGAACAGGTTGCTCTCGATATGAGAAATGCAAGGAACGAGAACAATGAGCGCCTTTTCGACAGAGAATGCTGGTTAACGAAGACCCAAATTCAAGGGTTTTTCGAGGATTGCTGCTACCCGTCGAAAGCGCCAATTTTTACCTGTGGAATCAAATATCAATGAAGACAATGATGAAATAATCGATTGTTTAGCGGAAGAGCAAGGCACACTGATCTGATGCAAGAAATAGATGATAGTCTTAACTTAAAACACCCGGTTATTTATGACACTTATGATTTGTGTAGCTACGATCGGGAGGACAATCTAAAATGTTTTAATGTTCCAATGCTTAAGAAGATGTGTACGTACTTCGAGATTACATTTCGTTCCACAGACAGAAAAGCCGATCTGTTAAAAAAGTTACGCGGTATTATAATGACATGCCAGTGCCATGCAGAAAAATGACAATGAAGGAAATCTTTTAAATTAAAACCTTTTTGTTTAATTGTTAAGTTTATAGCAACTGACATTAAATGTTTAGGTTTTTAGTCAAAAACCTAAAGGTTCTTAATAAAAAACCGTCAACAATGAATCAACCCTTTCACGAATAAAGTTACAAGCCCGGATGAGGGGTTTTCACCAGGTGATAAGTTTTTCATGTCTTTCATGTTCAAGCCACTCTAGTTTGGAGTTTGGTTCACGAAAAAACTGCAAACCAAAATAGTCTGGCTCTACCAAGTCCAAGGAATTAATCACCTCTGAATAGCACACTCCTGTTGCAAATCTCTCAAATTCCATTTCGGTCTACGAATTATCGAGCATTTCAACAACACATCGTAGGTTCTTGGTCGTGGGCGAAAGCTTGCTCATCAACAACGGTCCCACACCTCCTACACGTGTACGGGAATCGTCGGTGACGTACTGACGTTTTCCTCCCTCCGTAAAATCAACACCATAGTTTACGTTTCCCCAATTAGTTCAATGCGAACGGGTTCCAAGGCAATTGAATTATCAGTGTCTGAATACTGTCGGTAGATAGATAAAATACTATTTTACGCAATGAGAAAAAATTGAAACTGCTGTTTACAGCGGATTATATTAAAATCACTTTTGCGACATCAACATAGATATTTAACCACTTTATGGCTTTGGGCATGAGTTGTAAGTTTTAACAACATTCGGTTGCCCTTAGGTAAAATTAATAAGACAACAGACAGTCAGACGGCCTTTGTCTGCAATGTATATAAAGGACTTTGTTTTGAGAAATTCGTTCCCTATGTTCGGCAAACTGCAAAAAAACGGAATAATTCATAAAAAACAAATGTTTATTCGACTTCTGAAGGTCAATCGTAACAAAAATATATCTTTTTGGTAAAATTACTGAAGAATACGTCAACCTTTCGTACAAAGAATAAATGACTTCCGGTTTCATAAAATGTAAACAAGTTAAAAATATCGTCTAACTTTGAGCCCTTCGTGCGCTTACAAAATATGTTTGCAGCAAATTTTCGTTTAAGAATGCTGAACGATTGTGATTATATCACGGTAAAAAATTAGTGAAATAGCTAAGCTATGTTGCACTTTGGAGAATTTTTGTTTTGAAAAATATGACTAACCAAGTGTCGTCGGCATATTAAAATAGTTAATCAAATGTATAAGGCAATAACTGGTTAACAATACAACAGAAATCTCCGATCTTTTAAACCTGAGAAAATACAAAGTTGAGCTATATTATCACCAAAAAGTTTTGAAATCCAAAGGTAAATTTGTGAAGAAATAACAGCACGCTTCCGAGGTATTTTAGCTCTCATTTCCGCTCTGATCTCAGCCAATTCAGACAAAAGTCAAAATATATGCTGAAACTCGAGAAAAAATTATCGAAGGATTATTCTGATAGCGGTTTAATAATAAGTGGGATAAAGGTAAGTAATGGTTAAAAAATGAAGGAAATCTATTTTTTGTTCCAAAATCACTGGTCGGTTTTTACAGAGACAGCCTCTTAAGTTGCGTAATCGAGATGACGTTCACGTGATATTTAAAAGTCCAAAGTTTATCGTTCGACAGTAAACAACTGCCGACATGCAGTCTGACATGGAAGCTTGGAACCTTTTTTGTGATAAAAAAAAATTGTCAAAACGTGAAGATCTAGTTATATACGAAGGGAAGTCAAAATGCAGCCAAGTGTTTTTGAAGTTTAGTTGATAAAGATTCTTCGTCGTTCTTGTTCGTCGCTTGCTTGTTTTTGGCTGTTCGCAGTTCGCTTGGAAAGTCGTTTTGAATACTCGGCTGACTTCAGTTTCTGCCGAGCAAGTTGAAGTCGTTGGATGCGAGAGCGAGTTCTTCGGTTGAAAACTTCTCTGATGGCTTGATTTCTTGCTTCAATGAGAGATAGCGATTTGCTCGTGCTTGATCGAAACCATCCAGGTTGAGCTCGCTGTTTCTTAGGACAGAGATGTAAAACTTTGCCTTCCCGACTGCTTCAGCTAGTTCAGTATAGGTTGGTTGTGATGTGGATCCCACGTTGCTCATGACGTCTTGACAAAAACTCTTACGTTTGTTTGGGTCATCCAGTTTGGTATGATCAAGGTTGATAATTTTTGGTGCGGTTCCGTCTTCTTTTTCAACAGTTTCATCACATGAAGTTTCAGACAGATTGTCGCTGTCCAAAATTTGCGGGGCAACACCAGCATCTGTAACACGATGGAACATCTCCCTATTGACGATGATGTGGTCAATTTGATGTTGTTTCTTACTTCGAGGGTGAATCCAGGTTGAGTAGTTCTTTTTCTTGAAACGTGTTGTTGTAATTGCGAGATTATTGATTGCCAAATACGAAAGAAACCTTCTTCCAGAGTCATTCGTATGCTGGAGCCCATAGCACCCGAGAGGACCATCAGTTTCTTCCTTAGCATAGCCCAAGCTGGAGTTGCAGTCAGAACCGATTACCAGTATGTCGTCATTCTGCTTTCTTCCCACGCATCTGTCAAGTTGATCAAAATAGACATCCCAGACGTCATCAGATGCATTGCCAACTGGTGCGTACGCGGATATTAGAAATACCCCAACATCATTGTTTTGCCGATCTTTCAGGAACAAGCGTACAGCCATCACACGTGCACCTAAATCGGTGTGAGTTTCTCCTCCAGCAGCTTTCCAAGCTGAAACGCCATCTGGGCTGAGAGCAATAGCTACTCCCTGCGACCCTCTTTTACCTTCCAATAAGGATTGGTCAAGTCCAGATGTAATAAGCATATATTGACCATGTTAAAGAACCACTTTTCCATGTCGCCATGTTTCTTGTAAGCAAACGGCAACAGCTTTTCTGTTTGACAACACCTCGAAGAGTTCATCTAATCTGGATCGAATAGCTCCTTCTTCCAACAACTTCTTCTTTGAATAGCTACTTCTTCCTTCAAGCCCATATGTAGTAACATAACACGCACGGGATAGCGTTAGTCCATCCAGTGTTGCCCGGCTCTCTGGATAAGGCTATTACTGATAGGTGTCGCCACTTCCCATCAGGTATCGTGGATATTACCGAAGATTTATTCCAGACTATTCAGAGATTGCTGCACCCTTGTCAGATTTTACAAAGAAACGAGCTGCAAATCATTTTAACTGGACAGACGCCTGCGAAGATGCATTTAGCCAACTAAAGCACCGTCTTGTTTCTACACCTGTATTGGCACGTCCCGACTTTGAAAGACCGTTTGTGGTACAGACCGATGCGTCCGACAGAGGAGTGGGAGCTGTCCTGAGCCAAGAAGACAGCGATGGTGCTGAGCACCCAGTAATGTAGCCTACCTGAGCAGAAAGTTGTTGCCACGTGAGCAAAAGTATGCCACAGTTGAGAAAGAATGCCTGGCTGTTATTTGGGCAGTGAAATCTTTGCGTGTGTACCTACTTGGAAAACAGTTTACAGTGGAAACAGATGATCGGGCATTGCAGTGGCTAAACAAGGCAAAAGAAACAAGTGGACGACCAACTCGGTGGAGCCTTTCTTTACAGCCTTACAGCTATCAGATTCGTATCTTAAGGGACAGGCAAATGCTAACGCGGACAGCCTATCTATAGAATGTATAAGTCTTAGTTATGAACAAAAAAAATTTTGTTTTGTTCCTGGAGAAGAGGGAGGAAATGTGACAGACAGACTTGTTCTAAATATAGACAAACGGCGTGAGAAAAGTCCCGGAGACGAGCGTTGAGAGCGAGTTGTTGATAGGTAGCGTCATCAATGGTTCTATGAGAGTATAAATATGGGACTTGTCTTCACAACGATCACCCCTGATAGATCGGAGTGTCGAAACGTTGGGTCATGAACAGTAACTTGTTAAGCTACGTTCAAAAAGCTTTTAAGATAGAGTAGCGTTAAACTATGTCCAATTGAGAAATCCCAACTTCAGGACAAGATTGGAAGCAGCAAGAGGTTACCATGACACTCTGCCAAGGCAGACCTTCCAACAACTGTCGACTGCACCACCTACTCAGCAAGGCACCTACCCATGCTGCAAATTGTCCGTATATATGAGACATAATAGGCAAGAACAAACAACCAAAGACAAGGAATTACTAATCATATCTTTATTAACACATGTGTCTAGCAAACGTTTGAATTAAGTGATCGAGAACGCCAGCAGTGGCAGCTGCTGTAGCTGCACAAATGCGAAAACTATGGCTTCCAAAATATCCCTTGATCCCAGCAGTTTCTAAGAGCCCGCGAAGTTTATCCGTCAGGAATGAGGCGATAAGGGGCGACCATCGGACCGTACGAAGAGGACCAGTATGGCTTCCTCGCCGTTCCAAGTAGCTCATCAGTGAATCCACTGGGTAGATTGGAGGACGACCGCGACCGAGGGTAATTACGCATCCTTGGCGGAATGGGTCTGTTTTAGAGGCTTTAATGCAGACTTGAATGCAAGGCGGGTTACAGCAACGGTCTACCGTAATATCACCGAGTGAAAGATGGTCATTCCTGGTTGAAGAGAGAATTCGGAAGATCTAAGAAAACCACAGAAGGCTAGACAACAGGCTCCCCAGAACATGACATCGTCGTAGACTGACAGATCGAGGCCAGAAACAAGTCTACGAAGTATTTGCGGAGTTATCGGAAGGCGTTTGTCTGGTGAAGAACTTTTGGCTTGATTCCCTTGACCACGCGTTGTAAGCGGAGACAGTCTCTTAAAGGATCAGGGTAACCAAGCTCAATGTGAAAAGAGCGAACTGCCGAAAGGTAGACCTTGGTGGTGGCAGGCTTTAGAGACGCTGCTAGATTGGTAGCAAACAAGCAGAGAGTCCATTCTTCAGCAGGAAAGGGAGAGCCGTTTGGATGAATCCGACCATTCATTTGGCAGAAGTTTGTGAATAAACGTTGCGCCGAGCTGTACGTCTTACGCCTTAGTTGTGATACACCCCACAATAGCGTAGAAAGGGATGCCACCTCATTAATAATTGAATTTATTATTTTTGCATACGTCATTATTTCTGAGGCTCCTTTGGGACCTCCTAGCGCATTACGTCATTAACGCTTAACCCTAGTCTTCCTGAACCACCTAACCCGGTTTCCAATACGTCATAAACCGACTTATTATTTATGCAACGACATCGTTCTCAGGCTCCTTTCCGACCTCCTAACTAACTCTAACTTTTATCCAACCCCCTAACCCTATAGCTGTTACTAAACCCCCCGTTAATACGACATAACCGATAGCTCTCCGACTGATTACCAAAGTTTTAGGTTACGTCATTATCAAAAGGCACTCGACTATTGCTTGGTGCACCATTCGCTTACTGTTCGTCGTTAGAGTAAGATCGTTGTAACCGTGAGTGTCTTCACGGTAAGCCTGCATCTAACTCAACAACCAAGGATGGCTTGTTCTGGTACTTCGGACAAAAGCCTAGCTGTCAGTTCTTCTTCCCTGAAGAAGATTGCTACATGTTTGGGAAAGTCGTAAACGCTTTTCGAACAAGTGGTTGTCTACATCCAGTCTGTCCTACCCATCAGAAATTGGCGACACTGCGAATGGTTAAAGACAAAATGAGAGCTGAAAGTTACGGAAGACCCAACTTCGTTCTGAGAAAAAAATCCCTGCTCGTTTTGGCAATGGGGAGATGTCTTCGAGAGTCCAAAACCGCTGTGTGAACATGGAATGGTATGCCGTACTCGTAAAGTTAAGAAAGAAGGTGACAACCAAGGTCGTCTATTTTACTCGTGTCCTAACGAAAGACAACATGCATGCGGATTCTTTGAATGGAAACCTACAGATAACTCGCCACGAATTTATAACATTGTGTGTCTTTTTAGCAGCCCATTACAATATCAATACAAGAACGCAGAAACGGGCGAATCCTTTACAAGTAGAAAGAATGACCCTAAAGAGAAGCATATGAAGAATATCTTTTTCAAAAATCTGTTGATGCATTGACTGAAGACATAGAAAAACTAAAAACTAAACTATTTCCATTGCTGAACATAAATTAAAATATAATAATATAAACTAAACTATTTCCATTGCTGAACATATATACTTTTGTATTCTAATTTAATATGTAATAAATATGTTTGCATTTATATATTGTGTCGTTGGCTTCACTTTGTTCATTTACCTTTAACCTTTGTCGCGTGAACATGACTTGGTTTACCACAAATAGCCCTTCGTAATATTTTTCGAACGATTCGCTGTATATCAGCGTGCTGTGGGGGGAAATCGTGATACAAGCATCTGAATTAGATGGCGGAACAGTACGTTCACAACCTGTATTACAACCAAAAAAGCCCGGCAAGTTTTGGCAGCGTAGATGCTTTATACGGTGTCATAAAAAGTGACGGTAAATTTCAGATATCCCGAAACAAGATAAAAACATGGCTTAGGCAGCAAGATACTTATACTTTACATGCATAAACTCGTACGACACAATTTCAAGCGAAATCGTGTGATTGCTGGAGCGATGGACGAGGAGTGGAAGGCTGATCTAGTAATTATGGATTCGCTTAGTAAAACAAATAATGGTTATAAATACGTTTTAATTGTTATTGATGTACTGTCCAAATTTGCGTGGGTGGAACCATTAAAAACAAAGACTGGAAAGAGTTTGGTTAAAGCCTTTGAGAAGATACTAAAGAAAGGAAGGGAGCCTGAAACATTTCATACCGATAAAGGAACTGAATTTACCAACAAATGCATTCAAAAGTTATTGAAGGACAAACATATTCGATTTTTTACAACACACAACGATACCAAGGCATCCATCGTTGAACGATTTAATCGAACGTTAAAGGTAAAGATGTGGAAATATTTTACAGCAAAGAATACGTTGAAATATATCGATGTACCACAAAAATTAGTATATTCCCACAACCATTCGAAAGTATTCTATGGCAAAAATTGAATGGTGATGAGTTCAGCAAACACATCAAGTATAAATTCAACATTGGTGACCAAGTTCGGATTAGCAAAGCAAGACGTACATTAAAGAAAGGTTACTTACCTAATTGGACGGAAGAGGTGTTCACCATCACGAAGCGAGTACCCAGACGACCACCAGTGTACAAAATTGCTGGTTATCACGGAGAAGAGATAGAAGGAACATTTTACGAACATGAATTGCAAAGAGTTACAAAGACAGATGCCTTTTATAGAATAGAAAGTGTAATTACATCACGCATGCGTGGTATGGTGGATTTAATTCATGGGTGTCAGGCGATAATGTAAAAGATATAACGAAATAAAAATGTGTGTATGCTACAATTTGTGTTCATTTGTGTATTGTTCTTCGACATGGCAACACAGTTTTATTTAACGCTCCCAAGCAATAGCTCTATGGAATATTTTCTAGATAATACTGTGGATAATTTTAAAGTGAGGCTTGCTGAAACTATACAACTGACAGGTGACTGGGAAGTAGCTTTGTCAGAGTTATATTATCCCCATACATGGAGAACGATTCGAAAAGGTGTTCAACAAACGTTTCTCTATAACGCTGTAAGGGAATATGTCGATACGGCTACTATCCCAAATGGTTACTATAACACCATTGCTGAGCCCGTAGGGGCTTTAAACCATAGCATGAACAAAGAGGCATGAACCAAGATAAAATTTTCTTACATTGCAAGTAAACACAAAGTAATGATTGATGTGCCTACAGTGGAAGTGTATGGTGATATTGCAACAACATTAGAGTTTCAACAAGACACTGTAATTAAAAAGAAGACCCTAAGCCCTTACATAGCAAACGTTAACGGTGGATTTTCAGCCATGTATGTATACACCTATATCGTGGATGCACAGTTCGTCGGTGATGTCAAAGTGCCCCTACTCAGAATTGTCAATACTCAAGGATGTGGGAAAACGTGAACGTCAGTATCCGTAACCTACAATATATTCCTAACAAGGTAAAGTCCTTCGAAACAACTGAAGTGAATATAAAGAATGACAAAAATCGAAAACGTATCATTTGGCTTCGGGAAGTCGATCGTGACACTTCACTTTAGACAGCGAAGATCTTCGTATTTCAGTTAAAAATGAGACACTTTTTTTTAAAAGTAGTGCACGCTTTGCAATACCTCCGGTGAAACGAGGAGCTCAAATTGGAAGAGCTCTGCAAGCTGTAAAAGACGTTGGTCAAGGATCCCCGAAACCCCCCTGAAACCCCCCGAATCACCCCTACATACCCCCAAACACCCCCGCATCACCCCCAAGACACTCCCGAAGCCCCAAACACCCCTGTAACGCCCCGAATCTCCCCCAATTACACCCGAAACGCCCCCGTATCACCCCCAAACACCTCAGACATCCATGTTTAAGTTCGCGTCTTAGGGCTCAAACACCCCCAAGACACCTCCCAAAAACCCACCGAACCCCCCCCCCCAGGCCCCGAACACCACTGAAACACCCCCGACTCACCCCCCCAAAAAAAAAATACCCCCGAAACGCCCCCAAATACGCCCGTTTCACCCCCAAGGCACCCCAGAAGCACCCAAACACTCCTGAAACACCCCCGAATCTCCCCTAACTGGGGTGATACCTCCCACTCTGGCGGATTCATAATTAACAAGACGCCTGCTTAGGCGTTCACTCGGGCTACTCATAGCAATGCAGCTTGGCACAGCCATTAAGCGTTTGTTAAAAAGTACAAAATAACCTACAGTGTAGATTATTGGCCGTTCGCCAGCCGTTCGTGAAAAAGCTGGATTGAACGAGCTACAAGACTGGCAAAACATTGGTTCAGCGGCGAACTGGCAGCTAATTTCACGCGTTAATCTAGACGTGTGGTGCAAACAGTTCGACAACTGTTTATCAATATTTTTTGCATTATTTGGTGCTACTCAGTAAGCAGTATATTACCTAGACGACCGACAACAAGCGAACGTACCAAGGAACTATTTAAAATGCACACACTCAATGAAATTATATTAAAGCTAGTGAATCAGTTGAATCACATCGTGTGTATTAGGCAATAACAAAGCAAATTACAAAAATTACCTCAATACATTTAAAGTTTTCCCATTTTAATAGCGTATTAAAACTTGAGTATCGAAATGTCAACACAGCATATTTACCCGTCCTTGGCAAGTCATGTCAATTACGTTTTCAACGTTGTTTATGTCCCGCTCAGATGTCCTTCTTCCACATAGTTTCCGATCTTGATCGCGACGGCGGAATTTTAACCCAGATCGAAATATAAAATATAGCTCAGCATCTATTATTGCATGTAGATACCTAGCCAGCGCCGGGGCTAGTAGTAGATACCGCCATCAATGTCTGCGGTTGTAAGCGTAGTGAGCATATTTAACATTAACACAGTTGTCAGCCACATGACTGATCAACAACAGTGTTCAGTAAGCCACTTGTAATCTTCTAGAAGCTTCAAACCAGGTCAACGAACTCGAGAAAAAGCGACCAGAGAAGATGGCGCATGAAGATTAGCACATCGAATGGTTTCGCAAAGCCTATTGGGTCGGGATGATGCAATAATTGCAATTTGTCGAACAGAAAAATAATACAGGAAAGCCACCGAAACCTAGACCAGGCTCGGACTGGCCTATGTGCCATTGGCAATGGCACATAGGCCCTTCTGGGACATCAAAATGGGCCCCTGACCAGACACCCATAAAATATCAAATTGGAAGCATTGAAGCAATTACTTAATTCCGCATTTGTAAAATTAGTGATAAGGAAAATACTCAAAATAGTTTGCAACTGACCAACAGTAACACTTTGGAAGCAGTAATGATTTGTTCTATAGAAGTTGATTTACTGAAGGATGTTGATAACGAGGCAGTGTATCGAAAACTTGCGTCAAAGTCCTCGGAAATGGAACAGCTTCTTATGTTCTGAAATGTTTTGTTCTAAATGTCGAAAAGTCCTGAAATCTGTTGTATTTTGTGTAAATTGTGTGTTTTATATGACGTTTTAATGTTTTATAATCTCCGGAATTCTATAAAATCTTCCCCCAAAACGCAGGAAATGCCATTTCAGAGACTCTAGATTTCAAAATTCTCCGGGGGAGCATGCCCCCGGACCCCCCTAGAGGCTTCTCGAATTGTCCAGGCGTGGGCCCCTTCACAGCTGAAATGGCAAGGCCCCTAAATCGGGCCCAGTCCGAGCCTGACCTAGACTCGGCTACCACAGGTAGCCCTAGTAATTAACGCCTACCTCTAGTTTTCCTGAACCCCCTAATCTTAGCGTTTAGTTCCTAGTAGTGAACTAGCCTTGCAAAAGAACGCAGTGGTATTGTTCTTCTAATGAACTGGTCCCAGCTGGCGCAGGAGACCATTTGAAATGGCAATCTGGCAAAACTGCCGCAGGGCTTCTGGAACAAGCTGTCGAAAAGCCTGCCAATTGAAACGTGAGAGAGCGCCAGCAACACGATTCTCGCGTGCAGGAAGATGTTTTGCTTCAAATGAAAAATTATAGCGTGGAACCACCATCAGCAAGGAGCGCAGCAAATGCTTAATCGGTTGATCTTTTCATGTGCGAGAGTTTAGAATGTGAACAATCGAAACATTATCAAAAACAGACACGTTGTCGAGACCACTTGTGTCCCCATAAATGAGCTGCTACGACCACTGGAAACAATTCCTTACTCAATAAATAAGCTTATTTGAGAGGGCATCCAATGCTGGTTGAACCACTCCCGTTGGTAGAGTGCTCCATATCCGATTGCACCAGCAGGATTCAAAGTGACTTGCAGGTCAGCGACCGGGACTAGATCTGGAAGAAGAAAGAAATTTTTGCCATTCCATGCTTCGACAAAATCAATCCACCATTGCAGATCTTTACGGAACTCGCTGTTCAGACGAATAGGATGATCGCGACGGCGAAAACCAGATAGCAAATCAATCATGCGACGCAAGAAGGTGCGCCCAAGCCAAACCACTAGACACGCATGGTGATGGGTACCAATTAGTGACTCTAACTGCGTTCTAGAGCACCATTTGCGACGACGCCAACTATTCAAAGTACCGCAGAGAGCTTGTTGGCAGGCAAACGAGCGATTTGCTGCACGGAATCGAGCTCAATACCAAGAACTACGAGACAGTCAATGGGACCCACTGTCTTACCAAGATGTAAAGGTAAGCCTAATGCTTCGCAAACGGACGAGGCCAACGTCAAATTATGCGCGCATTGACACGAATTGGGAGGGCCAGCCGTGATGTAATCATCCAAATAATGTAGGAGATCAGCTATAGAGTAGTTGTAACGCAGAACCGATTCTACTACTCGGCAATCGAATTGAAAATAAATGGCGCCGAACGTAAACCAAAAGACAAGGTGAGATGAATGTAAAATTTCTTTGTCCATTTCATACCAAGCAAAATCTGCTGCATGTGATGGAGAAATGGCAACATTACGATAGGCACTTTGGATATCGAATTTGTAGATCAGGGTGTCGTACGAGTTCGGAAGTGAACCTCTGTAAATTGAGCGGAGAAACCATGGAAACAGGAGGCAGCGCCAACAAGCACAATCAACAAGCTATAATCTGCGCGGAGAAGTCACAGGATTGGGGGGGGGGGGGGTGCAAGGCTAGGGCCAGCTTAGGGTTAAGCACCCCGGACTTAAATTAAGATTTCTAAATCGCTACGGCATAGAGACCACTTGCCTTGGGCCAAGCTACACCTTATCTTACTCAGAGAAGAAGCTTTCCCAAGTCGTGGAAGAACTCCCCCGCGTATAGTCCATAGTTTTTTCTTCTTTTTTAATGGAAAAACTACTTAATGAAAACCGAGGTGGCCGTGTTATTATTAAATTAATGATGTGAGCATGCGCTTTGATTTAGTATTTTAGTCCCACATTTCATATTCTAAGTGACCTGCATAAATAGCGGTTCTGATCATCATTTGTTATTGAACAAATGTTGTTGTTCAACAAATGTTTGAATGACGTTGAATGACGACTCGGCGAGGTTGGGAGTACAGTATTATGGATATCGCAAAAAGTAACTGCGCTCTCGACAGTAGATGTAACTAGTTATCGTTAATTTTTATTCCTACTTTTTGTAACTAGTTACAGTTACCTGAAAAAAGTAACTAGTTACCGGTAAAGTTACTAAAAAAAGTAACGATTAAATGTAACTAGTTACTTGTAACGAAGTTACTCACAGCACTGGTTGTTGATTTGGTTTGTCTTTATTACTGAGAATACGTCGTAGACGTATCTGTTCCATAAACTAATGTCGTTGTAGTTGGTGTCGGTTTTTTGTTCCAGGTCTTGTATTACAGCTTCTGCGAGGAAACTGCATGGAGAGAGGTGATCCCATAGGTGTACCAGATACTTGTTTGAAGAAGGAGTCTTGGAAGCGGAATTCGGTGGAGAGGCAGAGGTCTAGGAGGTCCAGGATGTCGTCCTTGTCTAGGTTGGTTCTCGCTTTCCATGATTGATCGTTAGTTAGTAGTCTGTCTGTAATTGTCTTGCCAGTTGGTAGTGGTATGGAGGTAAACAAGGAGACTGTAGTACAGGAAAGGGGGTTACCGGCGCAACCGCCAAATTTGAAAAAAAAATTTTTTTCAACAAAACAGCCCCCAAATGGTCACATTACTCAAGAAGCCGCGACATACTGCCTCTCTGAATCAATTGAAAAAACGACCGTTTTGCTATTCTTGCATTTGACCCCCCCTTTTATTTTTTTTATTTTTAAACATGTCGAGGCAATCAATCGCTGTAAAGGTTGGGGGACGGTTTGTCCTTTAGGACGGCCCTGGGGCGCGGCTTCTTCAGTAATGTGACCATTTGGGGGCTGTATTGTTAAAAAATAAAGTTTTCAAATTTGGTGGGTGTGCCGATACCCCCTTTTCCTATACCTATTAATGCGAAACGTGTCACAAATCCTTTGCTAACAAGCCCAATCTGAATAGACATATTACGAACGTAAACCTCATGGTTGTTGGTGACCACGAATGTGAGATCTGTCATAAGCTCTGTGCTTCAAAGTCAGGTCTGAGTAGGCACACCACAAACATACATTTGAGGGTTAAGACTTATAGGTGTAGACCGTGTGGATTGGAGTACAGTTCGAAGACTGAACTGGACTTTCATAAAGACCTTGTTCATGCCTTTGACTTCACATGTGACAAGTGTGACTACAAAAGCCGGCAAAAACACCAGCTCAAACAACACATTGAGTCGAAACACCTCAGGGTGAGACACGAGTGTGAAATGTGTGGAGTGAAGTTTAGAAGTAAGAGAGGCCTAACCCAACACAGAAAGGAGGATCATGGAGTTTAGTTAGTTTCCGGTTTTCCTCCACTACTTTTTGAGAGCAGGTGGTGCGCCCAAACCGTATGTAAATTACCCCACTCATTAATTATTAACCGTGTGAAACCGTGGTTGGTGTTATGCATAATACACAATGAATATTTAATGTAAGAGGTTTTCCCAGCGGATAACGCGTAATCCTTCACGATTGCTTCTCTTATTGGTTTCCCCTGAGGATTACGCGTAATCCTTCACGGTTGCTTCTGTTATTGGTGAACAGACATAGCTTCAGTATGTTCAGGCCTTTCACCAATCCTTATTCTTATGCCGTCTGCCTTTAGTTTCGCTGTCTCGCTAACGCTTTTGTAGAACTGTTCCTCAACAGGGTCGGCTTCATTTAGCGCTTTCAGTCTGTAGTGATCAAGAGCTTCGATCTTCTCCCTATCCGTGCCTTGTGGGTTGAGCGTTCCTGCGAATTCTCTTATTTCCTGCTCGCTCAGGAATATTCCTTCCACCGGATCCTGTATTTTCTTCTTCCTCTCTTTCTTCAACTCTGCCGTTGATCACTGAGCTGGCTTGTGAGATTACATCTACAACTACGTCTTCAGAGGTTGTTGGGTCGTTGCTGATCTCCTCAACCGCTCCACCAACCGTTTTGGAATGTTCAATTTTGACTTCCTCTAACAGTGCTTTGAAACGTCCGACGGCTCCGACTACTTTATTTGATTTGCTTTCACTGTACCTAATCCATCTACCCTCAGACACTAAAACCTTCACACCATCAAAATTAAACTCAGTCCATTTTATCAGGTTCTCAGATGCCTTACCATCTTTCTTATTTACCATGATACCTAACTCGTCGCGAAAGAGTCGCTTTTTGTCATTTGTGATAGACCTTCTCATTACCCCGGCATCACGACCGACGTTGGGCACCACATCATCAACACGGGTTATGTTTTCAGAAGGTTCGGACACGGGATTGACCAGTCAGCTTTCCTCGTTGTTGTCGCCCTCTATGAAACTCGTCTCGTTGGTATCATCTTCTTCTCTTTCTCTATCTTCGCCATGCTCGCCCATTTCGATGTCGACTCCTCCTTCAGCCATTATACAGTACACTAACGTATGTACATCCATTGTTGTAAACATCCTTCTGAATTTCATCTCCTCAACCGCTCCACCAACCGTTTTGGAATGTTCAATTTTGACTTCCTCTAACAGTGCTTTGAAACGTCCGACGGCTCCGACTACTTTATTTGATTTGCTTTCACTGTACCTAATCCATCTACCCTCAGACACTAAAACCTTCACACCATCAAAATTAAACTCAGTCCATTTTATCAGGTTCTCAGATGCCTTACCATCTTTCTTATTTACCATGATACCTAACTCGTCGCGAAAGAGTCGCTTTTTGTCATTTGTGATAGACCTTCTCATTACCCCGGCATCACGACCGACGTTGGGCACCACATCATCAACACGGGTTATGTTTTCAGAAGGTTCGGACACGGGATTGACCAGTCAGCTTTCCTCGTTGTTGTCGCCCTCTATGAAACTCGTCTCGTTGGTATCATCTTCTTCTCTTTCTCTATCTTCGCCATGCTCGCCCATTTCGATGTCGACTCCTCCTTCAGCCATTATACAGTACACTAACGTATGTACATCCATTGTTGTAAACACCCTTCTGAATTTCAGCTTTCGACTCAATGTCTGTAGTGCTGTACGCTCCCTTTCAGACTATGTTCAGAGCTAATTGGAAGAGTGCCAATCAGGTTACTCCTTTTTCCATTGTTCAGACTTTCCCCACTTTCAACAGCGTCACATAAAATCTCGACATAGCTCAGTCCTCTGTTGATGTCCACCTGGTTTGGACTCATCGTCCACCCATTACTGGTTGTTGTGTCACCCTCGTTGAAATCCAAAAGAAGACCCATCTTTCCCAACTTTAGGTTCTTTGACGTCTTTATTCTAGATGTTCCGCCGTACAGTGTAGGTGTTCTTTCCAAAGTTAACCACCCCACTATGGGCCTTGGCGAGAGTCTTAACGAACGTCTCGTCAAAGTCCAGATAACCTTCGGAAGCGAGTGCCTCCTTACCGTCGAACGACGCTGAGTCGTTCAAACCCTTTACTATATTGTTGTAGTTCCAGAATACTGTCGCCTTCTTCAACATTATTTGTGCTTTCGGGTGTGTCACCACAATGGACTCAAAATAAACAGTCTTTTCACCGTTTTCAATGAACAATGTTAACTTCACCATCCAACTATACATCAACCCAGGTTCTGTATGGCACTCTCGGGTATCCAGGACTTGTGTTTGTCATTATAGCCCAACCACTTGACCAACACCATTTTCTTCCCCCCTACCTTCTTTCTTTTCAGTATTCTCTCGACTCTGTAAACGTCATCCTTCTTGTTCACCGGCGACAGCTCTTCTTCATAGAACTTTCCAATGATTGGCTCACCCTCAGCGTCCTCAATCTCATAAACGTTTGGATCACCGTTTGGGTAAAGGGTGATCACCAAAGTGGTGACCGAATAATGTATTCCAAACCTGATTCTCGTTTGACTTATCCACGTCCTTGGGCTTAGTCAGCGTGGTGCTGTGTTTTGTGTTGTTATAGTCCCCGACGAGGTCGTCCAGGACATCGATCCATTTATACGTCCCCTTGGTGTAGAAATACTTCCACATCACAGCTTTTAGTGTTCTGTTAAATCGTTCGACAACTGCTGCTTTCTTGTCTGAGTACGTACTAAAGTACTCGGTGCCGCGTTCCTTCAGGAGGTCCTTCGCACCGACATTGTAAAACTCCTTTCCATCGTCGAACTGGGCCAGGTCAGGGTAACTACCAAATCGGTCTTTGAACTGTTCCAACAGCTCAGCCACAGCCCTAGTCTTGTTAGTTTTGTCCTTCCTGTAGACGGGGACGGCGAAGGCATACCTACTCAAAATCTCAACAGCCGTTAGGATCCAGTAATACCCTTTGTTCTGGCTCTTGTACTTCCCCATATCAACCAAGTCCATATGTATTTGTTCACCGAGGTGGCTGACGAACGTCTGTCTGAACTTATGTCTCCTCACAACCGGTTTGTACGTCGTGTATGTGTCCTGTGTTTTAAACCAGTTTCTCACCGCCTTCCTACTCACACCAATACCCTCTTCCAGTGCCTTCTGGTACAGCCGTTCAGCTGACTGATATCCTGTTTTCGGATTGTAGTAGATCTCTCTCAACCCCTGTTCCAGCTCGATATGATCATCCATATAACCTAAACTTTATTATAATGGAGGAGTTCAAGAGAAAGTACCCAGGGGCCAGAATGAAGTACGTTTACGAGGACCACTACGACAAACCCATGGTGTTCCTGAATTTGAACATACTGAATGAGGACAATAATTTTAAGTATCACTGGGGTAGAAGGGATCCACAGTTGTATCCGGTGTTTGATAAATGGGTCCTGAAATACAGACGTTTTATCGTCAAATATAGACAGCGATACATTCAGAAATGACAAGTCTATGTGGATTTGGCTGCACGACAACAAAGAGCTTGCACACACTCTGGAGGTTGGTGGGACGCGGGGGTTCCCTGAGATATGGCTTAGCGGTGGTACGGTACAGAAAATTCAGGGTAAGCGGCAATGGGAGAAGGACATTGAGGGGAAATACGACTTCTCAAAATATACGTATCTGTCAGATAATGTTATAGACTACAGCCTTAACAATTTCAGGATTTATGTTAACGCACCGACTACTTTATGGCAAAATTACCAGTTCTGAACCCAGGAAATCGGACGGATATCGCGAAATGGTGGAATAATAACGAACCCTACTACCAGCTTATATTTGCTGTCTACCTCTCATCATATTGCTGAGGCGTTGGATCAGAACTTCCAAAATTCTCAGATAATGTGTATCCAGTCATTACCTACAATCCTGGCCAAAACCATTAGCGACACTCAATTAGAATGTTCCTCTTTGAAGTTACTTACTATACAACAGCAATAATTCTTCATGAAATGCCCCCCTCGCCCCCCAAAAACAATGTTGAATGTACCACAATTGCTTTAAACTTGTTGTGGGAGTACACTCAACATTGATTTGCGGGGGTGTAGGGGAGGGTTTTCTAAATTTGCGATGATACTACGAAAGTTTATGTAAAAAGTGTAAGTGTCGCAGGATTGTAGATTATGCGTTTCCATCTGCATTTCACCACACGGCGTGTACTGAGACGTCTTGTGACGGAGAGGAGAAGCGACCTAATGAGAGAGTTTAACACAGAGCACGGTGATGTGATTGACAACATGGCGAATATACCTAGGGAGATGAAGTACCTGATTAATCCTAACCCTGGTTTCAAACACAGCCATCCAATCCATGAGTGGGTGTGGCGTCTCAATAGCGATTATAAGACACACTACAGAAGATTCATACCTTTACGGACAAATGGTTTTACTAAAATAGGTTTGCAGTATCTGAATGAAAGCATTGAGGCTTATGTTTAAGCAATTCTTGGTTCACAGGCTAAAACAAGGGTCAGTATTGTCAACAAAGGTGCTGGCAGTCTCGAAACACAGCAAGAATTCAGAGTTCTTGTAAAAGATGCTGTTGTCAACTATAGTGTTAGTACTTGGATTTTAAATATGAATAAGGCAATATCAGATACTAACGTCACCCAGAATGTAGCTACAGTATAAGCCCTGACACGTCGTTAGTCCCATATGAGATGCTGATATTAAAGAAGAAAATTCCAGGATATAACAACTTACTGAAACTTGCATCAAAGGGTATGAAGTTCGGTATTAATTCTGAAGTCAACTACCAAAGTTTTCACAAACAACCACCAAAGAAGCTACACCAAGAAAGCGGTTCACACTTGGAGACACTAGATAACACACCTGACAAACCAGTCGTCCACACACCTGATAAGCCAGTAGTTTACACACCTGATAGACAACCAGAGCTGGACAATGAGTTGGGAATACTACTAGTCCTAACAGCCGCGTTTGGGATCGCACTCAGTAAATACGTCGTATGATATAGATGAGCCTGTTTTTTGGTTACAGCAGGCCAGATACGGTGACCAAGGAACAACTCAAAGCTTACACGAAGGCCGACGACTATAAGGTTATCTTCGACCTGAATGTAACCAGAGCCAGTAAGAACGCGTTCGCCAAGTTCCCTCCACTCATTGATTACATCGAAGACAGGGACGCTGAAATCCACTCATCCGTGTTTTGGAGACCCACTAGTGTCGGCCCACAGCTGAATACCACCAACGACCAGTCCCTTTACCCTGAGACATCGTTGAAGACGGCCTTTCACGCTAACGTACCCAGACTCATGTTCTCCGCTGTCTCAGTTTTCGTTGTGGTAAAAAGGAACAGCGTAAGACCGGCGTCAGGCATCTGGGAAGTCATTGTTTCCAGTGATGACGGTGACTACGACAAAACCCTTGGGTATAAAGCTGGGGTGAATAACAAACTGGTCTTTGGTGGGTCGTCCCCCGCTAAGTCTAACAAGTGTACTATTCCAGCGAAGTTCATCGGGAAAAAGAGCTTCAATCCTGGCCAAAATTAACTCGGACAGTCGCGTAAAACGAACTTAAGCGCATCAATTCCTAAGATTATGTTCAAATAACATCGCCCCCGACTACCCCCATTCAATGTTGGTTAGAAAATGAAATGCAAAGTATGTTCAGCGCAAATTTTTATCAACATTGAATGGGGGGAGTGGGGGGAATGATTTTTAGAAGGAAATTTGATATCAGATGTGATTTAAGGCAAGGTGTCCGAGTGATTTTGACCAGGATTGTCTGAAAATGTCATTTCGAAACATAGACGTGTTTTTGCTGTTAAAATAGTGCAGAATGGTGGCAAACGTTACATGTTTTAATTCGTCAAATAAAGTATGTTTGAGCGTGGTAAAAGATCGTTATGATTGATGTGTTTGCACTACTTTGCATTTCATATCCACGCACATAACACGCGCGTGCCGCGCCATAAACTCATTATATATGCCTACGTCACCGACTTCTACAGGCGACGGTAAACACGGTAAGCACGGTCAACACGCCAATTTTACCTCTTTGTCTAACGATTAGCACATGAAAGAAAGAACTACACAACGTTCGTGCTTTTCAGAATGTTCTCCTACTACAAGTGGTTAGATAAAGTAGAAACGCAGCCATAATAAACGCGCATGTTAAGAATCCCCACGGTAAACATCGAAAAACAGTTCTTGAATAATTAAGAGTTAGAGGTCATATTTCTTTTATGTAAAGCCATACATATGGTGACCGTCGTATATTTTTCGTTTGTTGCCATTAGTAGTCGTTTACAAGTTGGGAATCAAGTTATATTGTTTTTCTATAACACACACGTTTAATGCGCACAATCGTAGCGTTGCTGCGTGCTAAAAGTACCGTGGAAGTGGTTTGTTTACCGTCAAAGAGCTAAAAATCGGTTGTTCACCGTCGCCACTAGAATCTGACGTAAGCATATATAATGAGTTTATAACCGCTGTTCACTGTTTGTTTCTTGTCAAGATGATTTTGGCACAAACGTATTGCGTGCGACGTGCGTAGACATTAAATTCAAAGTGGTGCGAACACATCGTTCTTCAGGAATTCTATTAACGCCGCTCAATGATATTGCCAAAATTTGAGCGCTGTTTGTTTTGTTCTACCTCGTAGAATTAAACTATGTAATGTCTCTCGCCATTCTGCTTTGTTTTAACAGCCAAAATACATGTTTCTTTCAAAATAATATTTTCAGACAATCCTGGCCAAAATTAACTCGGACAGTCGCGTAAAACGAACTTAAGCGCATCAATTCCTAAGATTATGTTCAAATAACATCGCCCCCGACTACCCCCATTCAATGTTGGTTAGAAAATGAAATGCAAAGTATGTTCAGCGCAAATTTTTATCAACATTGAATGGGGGGAGTGGGGGGAATGATTTTTAGAAGGAAATTTGATATCAGATGTTGAAGACGGCCTTTCACGCTAACGTACCCAGACTCATGTTCTCCGCTGTCTCAGTTTTCGTTGTGGTAAAAAGGAACAGCGTAAGACCGGCGTCAGGCATCTGGGAAGTCATTGTTTCCAGTGATGACGGTGACTACGACAAAACCCTTGGGTATAAAGCTGGGGTGAATAACAAACTGGTCTTTGGTGGGTCGTCCCCCGCTAAGTCTAACAAGTGTACTATTCCAGCGAAGTTCATCGGGAAAAAGAGCTTGATATCCATCCACTGGCTCACCGGGCTTGTTGTGTCACAAATCAGGATAAACGGTGAGATACTAAGAGACTCGTACTTTATCCGTAACATTGAACAAATAGGAAAACCTTATCTGGGTGTGTTCGCGCTAAACCACCGGAAAAAGTACTATTCAGACATCAACTTTTACGGTATGAAGATTGTGGAGAGTCGTCTGGGAGACGCTGAGATCAAGAAGATCTGTGACGGGAAGATGGTCGAATATGATCTATAGTTAAATGAGTCCGAAAAGAAAAAGCGTTATAAGCTTCAACCACATTGGTACAAATGTGGTACGAACCTGAAGTGGACAAACTACGAAAGCTCTACTCATACTACCACAAGCTGGCGGCATGTTACAAATGGAAATATACTTGGTTAAAAAGAATAAAACTGGTCCTCGAGACGGTCAGCATTGGGCTAACTGTAATCGGAGGGATAGCCGGTAGTGTTACAGCCAACGCGGTGGTCCTCGGGGCCATAGCCGGTCCCGGCGTCCTAATCCAAGGGTACATGATCAAGTCGAGGACTTCAAGCAAAATGGAAAACTGTAAATTCGCTCATGTTGGCTATCACAAGGTCCTGACACAAATCAGGAGCTTCCTACGTGGAATTAGATACGAGACAATCTTTTTATCCGACGATCCAAAACTCCTTAATAATTCATGAAGAAAACACAAAGGAAATCGGTACCGTGTTGGTGGTTTGAATATCGGAGGAAGAAATTACATAAATTAAGCAAACTTTCATCTTGATTTTCTCTTAAAATACTGATTTGTTTGAGATGCTATATCAAACACTCGGAGGAGTGTTTCATCAGGATATCCAAACACCTCGAAGTTTGTTAAAAAACCTCGGCTTCGCCTCGGTTTTCAACAAACGTCTCAGTGTTTGGATATCCTGATGAAACACTCCTCCTCGTGTTTGATATATTACTTCGTATACTCGACGACATTGTCACTGAGGTATGCCCAACATTCGACAGTATGAGTGATCGATACTACAAGAGCTATGGTCAGCTAGCGCTAGTTAGTCCACCAAAGCCTGAACCCGGGCCTGTCTGGTCTGGCTAACGGTTTTAATTATCTCTGGTACGTAGATGTCCCGACTGCCTACACGAGCCATCCATCCATGGAATCCACTGGGAGTTTCGTTAAGCTCATTGATTAGAAACGATTCATCCGGACCGAAGTTTTCCCAATCGAGGGTTACCACCTTGGTTCCCTTGTTCCTAATCATTTCAGCCATTTCTTTCATATATCTTTGTATCCACTCGAGATAGCTTTCGGTTACACCGACTTCACACTCCCGACCTCTTTTAACCATTCGCTGGTGACAGGTGTCAACTGAAGCTTCCAGAACGATCAGGGCATCAGGGGTTGGGAGTAGATCGTTCAGTTCATGGAAAATCTTCTCGTAGTTAGAAAATTGCTCATCAGTCACCCACCCATTATGCAACCCGGTTTTGGTGAAAGCCAGACAGCTGTGATGTGTCCGCTCTATGATCACAGCTGATTAACTCCAAAGCCTTCAGGTAGGCGTCGATTCTTTCGTTAAGAAACCAGGTCTCCATTTTGTATGCCCATCTCCCCAGGTCGGCGTAAAACTTTTCGAGGTATGGATTGTCATCAAGATTGTCGACAAGATGGTAACGGTTTCTTCTCGCGAATGGTTTCACGAACGTTGTCTTCCCCACACCGATGTTTCCGTCGAGGACGATCAGCCGGGCTCCGAGCTTTGGGTCCACACAGTTGGTCATTATACACAGGGTTCCCAATTTAGACTTAGACCTTTTGTATATTATACATGATCCCAAAGAAACTCAGACGACCCATACTAGCTGTCTTCCATGGACTCAGAAGAGCTATCAGAGTGAAGGGACATTGTGTGAGGAGGAATGAAAAAGGGGAGTACTACGTAATCGAATTTGTTGGCTACTGGCCGACGACCCCGGAGGTTCCTACAGATCAACTGACAGACGACCTCACAGATCAACTGACAGACGACCTTGAAGGTTCCTACAGATCAACTGACAGACGAAACGTAGACCAATATATAGATGTCTGACGGAACTGAGCCCGGAACGCCTAAGACAGAGACACTGAATCCAAAGTCAGAGACCTCTAAGATAACATCCATAACCAAGACGGAGAGAGTCAAAGATCCGAAATGGGTGGCCGCGGGTAAACGACTGGCCCAGACACGATCGGAAATCGCATAGAAAATCGGCCAATTTCATGGGGCAGTTCGCAGTCCACGTGCGTGCTGGCTCAAGTGCGTTGTTGGCCGTGTATTAGACAGATTTAGAAAAGACGACGCGACGCCAAAGAGGATGTGAGATGGCGTGATATTGCGTGGGCTCTGGTCATTTTCACTTCCGGCGCTGGATAGGACGTCGTCTTTGTTGATTTCACAACGCGAGTTTGTACCTTTTCACGTCCTGACGAAGACGCCACTGTTTAGACTTCGTTTTTGGTTACAAAAAAGGTAAGTTTATGGGAAATTTTACTTTTGAGAGTCAGTTTAGGCTTTGTTAACATTACTAACTAACGTTGTTAGTGATAATTCTTGGTAATTACTGGTTAATTATTCGGAATTACCTGGAGTCTTGTTTTGTGGGTTTCCCCGGAGGCCTGTCAAAACATGAAACTGCGAAGCCCATTTCAGGGATTACTGGAGGTGTTTTGTCATCCGTTTTACATCCCTTTACTTACACTGGCTTCATCACCTGTGCTTTACCCAGCTTTTAAAATATATTTTCAATGTTTATTTAAAAACGTTGGACGTATTTTAAATAATTTCCCGGTGCTCATTGATTTTGTTGTAGTTCAAATTTCCTTGCTTCGAAAAAGCTATGTCAGACTTTTATTTCAATTCACTTCTTCTCTCCGTGGACTTACTCACAGAGCTGATGTGTTATTAAAATATTTTTATTGTACAATTTATAAACTAGCAGATGGAGATGAACAAAGAAGCTGAGAAGAAAAAGTGAGTTCCTAAAACCTGCTTTGTTGCTGGTCTTATGAACATGCAAATTAAATTACTGCAAGTTAAATATTATAATTAATGTAGCCAAAATTCGTACAATTTTATATAATAAATGTTAAATTTTCTTCATTTTTTGTTTTGTTATCACTATATATTTTAATATGTGACTAAATTGTTATAAAATATAAAATTATATATTATATATAATAAATTATATATATATTATATATATATGTATAGTTATCTGAGGACCCCTCTGTAAAACACTTTAGGGATTATTATTATATTATTATTATTACAGAAGTAAAATGTTTTCTCATTGTTTATTTAGATCAGCAATGGCATGGTCAGATGAGAAAGACCTTACCATGCTGAAGGAGGTAGCTGCAGAGGGAGTGCTGCAGCAGAAGGCAAAGTCGAGGGAGAGAGGGGCATGTTGGTCAACTGTGGCGAACTACCTAAACCCAATGCCAGAATTTGAAGTGACAGCTAGATCAGTGCGAGACCACTTCAACAATCTAGCAAAGAAGCATAAAGTGAAGATGGCCAAGGAAGAGCGATCGACAGGTGGAGGGGGAGAGATCTTGACAGAGAGGGAAAATCTACTGGAAGAATTGATACTGATTAGTGAAGAAACAGAGAAAAGAGCAGAAGATGAAAATGAGATAAAGAAAAAGAATTTTGAAAAGGAGAAGGCACAAGCATTGGAAATGAGAAAAAGGGCAATGGAGACTATGGGAGAGAAAAAGAAAAGATCAGCTGACCAGGAAGATGCAGGGAAGGAAAAGAAACGGAGGTCTGGGGCCGGTTGTATAAAAAAGTGATTAACTTAATCATGATTAAGAAGTTAACCAGTGATTAACTTCTTAATCATGATTAGTTAATCACCCGGCAAAATTGCGTTGTATAAAGGGTGATTAGGCGGGTGATTAACTAACCACTTTTTAACTCCCCAATAAGTGATTAAAATGTGATTAACATAATTAACATAAATTAACGGGGGTGTCATGTGATGTTTTTGGAACACCGTGGTATCGTTTTGGAACAGCAAACGACAAGGCAGAACACATGGTTGATCCTTGCGACTGGCGTTCTCTTGAGATTTAAGGATGAAAAATAGTTCGGATGAAATGGTAAAAGCAGATATTATTTTTGAAATATGCGGTGATTCTTTTGATGTATGATTGTGTGCACTGGAACAGTTAGATATTAAATTTTGGCTGGAAAATGGTCATGACAATGCCGCCATGATGATGATGACATGCAACTTCAACTCGTGAGTGATGACACCACTTGAATAATTATGAAATGAATCGCGATCGCAGTGATGAAACAGACAGGAAAAAGAAAAAGATTCAAGCAAGCAGTTTACAAACAAGGTAGGTTTAGAGAAATCATTTTAATTCAAACAATTTTAACAGCTGGTTCTTGTGCATTTGTGGTTTAATAAATGCTGGTTCTTGGTAAGCATTTATCATAGCTTGTAATTTGCTCAAATCTTTCATTTGGCTTTGGATTGCAATCACCTTCTTGTCATACCACTCTTGTTTTTGTCACTGTATGTACGGGATGACTCGGTAATTGTGGATTTGCTTAGGTCTTCTCAAGAAGGTGAAAACGGTGAAGTCTCTTTGTGCTCCACTTTTTCTAACTGCTTAATTCTCGCTTGTAGAAGGTTCAGCCAGAATGGACTAGCACCTAAATCTTCGAAAGATAGTGTTTCGATCAGTTTTTCAAGCAGTGAACTGTTGGGTGACTGATTTGAATAAACAAGAACAGCATTTATAGTGAACTTGTTTAGAAGCTCTGTCACTGCAGCAGGGTAGCTGTTTTGAAAGCAAGATGAACAAGTGATGGGATACTTGCATAATCTCTAATATTAACATGCATCTATACACATCATGGATAGTAAAAAGATATTTTTTACTTTTTTTCTTTTTACTATCCATGTACACACACACACGTATATAAACCATTAATTTTTGTAACTTCATGCTTGAACTAGACTTCTTTCCTTTTCCTTGAATAACTAGTACCATTGATTTCTCTATCCTACCTTCTCCTCATCACCATTTTTGTTCAAAATGGTGATGAGGATGGTTTTCATTTATCTCATAGGAACTAAGGATGGAAAACAAGCCCTGTATAGCAAAGGACCATGAAAAGATGAACTAAGGAATGGTTTGGTCAGCCATATACTATCAAGGACCTAAGCAGGAATGACTTACCAGAAAACTACATGCAAAGTGTTGGGTTTAATTTCCCAGTTGGTGCAGTCTGTTTTTTATTTAATTATATAAACTAAATATCTATTATATAAAATAAAATGGTTCTTTGATCTAACTGCCACTATTCATATCAATTTGACATGTATGATTACTGTAAGAGCTCTATTAAGCTCCCCCTGTACAAGGTAAAAAATTAAAAAACCCTGGGTGGGGCTTGATAGAGCTTTTACAATATTCATATTATTCTTGCATGTGTTCACATGCATGGAAGCTTTGAACATAAACTTTATTTTTCACACGCTTAAAATAAATTTCATATTTCCATACATCCATGTATTATTCTCGATGTATATTATAGGAATGAGTACATGTTCAATAAATAACAATTCAAGGACAAATACTTTTTATACTGTAAATATTTGTATAATTCAGAATCTGGGTTTTTATTATCAATTTTTATCATTACTAGTCATTGTGAAATGTGAATTATCATTGTATGTCACTATACATTGCGCAGTCTATTTTATATAGTATAGCCATGAAAATATATATTACCCACAATGCTTTAACTTTTATTGGTATCTGTAATTTTGGATTTCATTGATTTAAAAATGACCTCTTTGGAGGAGGCAGAAGTAGTTAAAAAAAAAAGGAAACAAAATTTCACGGCGTTAGAATGTGCTATACTCGTGCAGGAGGTTGAGAAAAATTTAGATGTCATAAGGGGGAAACATTCAAACCAATGCACCAATGCTCGGAAAAAAAAGGTATGGCAAGGAATAACATCAAAAGTAAATAGTCTCGGGTGTTCAAATGGGAGGACGGCGGACGAAATACGTGATAAGTGGAGAAACCTGGCGCAGAATGCCAAAAAAGAGAATGCAGGTTTATCTAAATCTCGGAAGAGGACAGGCGGTGGACAGGGTGAGGCACCATTGGGAGGAATAACAAAAAAAATCGTTGTTATGTTTCAAGACGAGCCGTCTTTTTCAGGGATAACTGAAGGTATCGATACTTCAGCCCTCCAAGGTAAGAGTTGTATATATACTTCAAATAATGTTAGAAAGCAATGTTCTGTTTTATTTTTGTGTATATAAGACAAAACCGGAACGTTTCATGTTTCAATATCTGCAGTTATAAATAACATACTTTAGTATTTTCGCGCCAAAATGTCTTACTATTCGGACTGACAACAGACTGACTGAACGTCGGTTTATGTGCTCAACTATGTCGAAAATTTTCAGTTTTTCACAATATCGAACATTAGGGAATTTCATTAATTCATAACAAACACAAAAATAATATGTCATCACTTTAACCACGAAAGCGGAAGTTAAAGATAAGTTAAATTAATTTCCGCTTCCGTTTAAATCCCGTATCTTCCTCCCACCCCCAGCCTGCTTCCTCCAAAAGGAAAAACAAGTACAGTATGTCGGATATAAATTTGTTGGAACTGCGATGGTGGACGTGCAAACCAGATAAGTTGACTGTTTATAATAACAAGAAAGTTGCCATAATTAAAGTCGTGCATGTTAATACCTGTTACCAATGCTTTAATAATTTAAACCGATACTATTTAATTTTCTTTTTCATTGATATTAGATCACCCAAGCACATATATCACAGAACTGTCAGAAGAGGAAGATCAAGAAGAAATTTTGATCAGTCTTCTTGAAACACCAGCAACATTTACTCTTCCGGGCAGCTCGGCAACGTCTAGAGCGTTTAAAGCGACTCCAGAAACGACAAATGATTTAAGTGACGTCCAAATTGTAGGTAGGTTTTTTACTATTTTTTTCAATTATAGACCAACATATTCTGAACTACTTTGTAATTACACACTGTATTAAATTCTACTTCACAGATATTATACCAACATTAGCCCCCATCCTAGTGGAAGGTCAAGGCATGGTGAGAACACCTGAGCCCAAAGTTCGGAAGGAGAAAAAAAAGACTCCGAGCAAAACAAACGAAATTCAAGACCTTCACAAAATGGTATTGGAAGAGGAACAAAAGAAATTGAAAATGGAGCAAGACAATCTTATTTTGAAAAAGAGAAAACTGGAACTTCAAATTCAAATCCTGGAGCGTATCAACTCAGGTGATATTGCCAGTAGCCAACAAAACCCCTTCTTTCTAGGATAAATATATATTGTGTATTGAGGGACCGGTCATAAATTAAAGGAGGGGGGGATGGCAGGTGCCAATGTTTGTAGCCATCCTTCCAGACTTTAATAGTGTAAACAAGTGATGTCCATAGGCCTTTTGGAATGTCACTACTTTTACAATACCTGCCCTCCCACTCCTTTCATTCATGACTGGTCACAATGGTGTTTGTTCTTGCATATAAACTATAGCGAGTATTCTATATTGAGTATTCTACATTCCAAGTTTTTATTTTTGAATCTTAAGTTGTCTTGCTTCATTTTTCTTTTCATTTGTTCTGCTACCATACTAGGTAAAGTATCTAAGTCACAATTGAATTTAATAGGAAATAATGGTGAAGGTTGACTAGTAACAAATTGCTGCAACTTGTATTGTTTAATTGTAATGTTGTACTTATTACTACCCTTTTGTGAAATGAATACAAATTGCAGTAAGTTGTTGCTTGTAGTAATTTACTTCAACATTAGGAACACTTGACAGTTTCTTTCCATCTAATACATAAATAAACACCATTGAAATAAGGGTGCACTGCAACCTCGTACACAGGGCCATTTGTAGGGAACTGGGCCAAGATGGTGAATAAAACATTCCCTACAAATGGCCCTGGGTACGAGGTTGGGGTGCACTGATCAGTTTAACCTGTGCACTTATCAGGTGCACATTAATCAGTTTAATTATATGCTGAAGACAGGGGAAAATATTAAACTTCTTGCCACTTTGTTTTCCCACAAATATGTTCAAAAAAATGTTTCAGTTATATATTGTCTCACTAAATTCCCATCTTCATTCTGATGTTCGAAGTTATCATCATCGTCCAGCTGCACGTCTTCTTCATCAGGGGGTTCAGGCTCATTCCTGTTCAGTGCAATGTTGTGCAATACCCCACAAGCAACTACCACTGCACATACTCGTTCTGGTATCATTCTAGAAGGGTTTCAATAAAAAATTTGTTAATTATTTTGATAACTGAAATATATATATAATAAAAGGCTATAAAATTAAATTTACATAAAACTGCTTTTGACTATAAAGTCGTTATCTGTGTTTAAATTGTGACATTGTTTGGAAACGTGAGGCAATTAAAATTTTTTTTTGCCTTTTATTAAATAATTGTTAAATTTAATACATTCAAGGTTCAGAATGTATTGTTATTTTCGTGTAAATAAAAATAAATATCAATTGTAATGTATATGTTATTGAAATTATTTTTAACCATTATTTTGACTGTATTTAGTCACTAATAAAAATAATTTTGTTATAAATTTAATAATTATTAACTATTACTAAGAATTTTATTCAATATATTGTTAGAAATTTGAGGAATGTTTAAAATAGTTGCTGTTTAACTTTGTTGTTTCTTTATTGGCTTATGCACTATACTAGTATTTATGGGTTTTATGGTATGCATTTTGTTATGTTGAAGTTTTATTGATGTTATTGTTACCTTATCTCAGAGTGCAAGACATGGAATCTTCTTTTCCATACTCCTATTGCACGCTCCACCAAACACCTTGTTCGTTTGTGTGCCCGGTTGTAACTTCTTTCCTGCCTTGTTGCTGGATGGAGATAGGGAGTCATCAAGTAAGGACGACAGGCATAACCACTATCTCCCAGCAACAAGCCATCATTCAGGTTGTGCTCTCCTGCCTCAAGACTCCTCCCCACCATCGATGTTCGGAACATAAATGAATCATGAACAGAACCAGGCCACTTTGCCACCACATTGGTTAGCCTACCTATATTTTTCCATTAAATATATAATTTCATAAATAAATTAAAATGCTTGGATAGTATATTTTATTATTTTTTCTTTTACATGCTAGGCCGGTTCACATAACCTGGGGTTCATACCGGTATAGGTATGGATCATACAAAAACACTGGCAAAATTTCTTAATCTATTTCTAATTATTTTTATTGTAACTTGTGTACAAAAAAGGTTATGACCAAGGTGTTATATGCTATAGTCAGAGTATTCGGCTTTTGTCAGGGGGTGGGGCATAGGAACGGGGTTGGGGAGAATGTTTCCCATTCCATCAATTCAGTGCAGTAAATAGGTACATATTAGCTGTCTAAAATATAATTACTTAATTATTGTTTAATTCAATTTTTTTAAATTTTAATTTACCTTTGTCGTCACAAATTATTTGAACATTGATGCTATGAAATCCCTTCCGGTTGACATAATTAGGTTCATGAGCCGCGGGACCCTGGATTCGGACATGCGTGCCATCTACCAAACCTATTACACAAGGAAAAGCAGCGATCTCGTACATCCCAGCTCGAACTGCAAGCTTTTCTTCGGGTGTTGTTGGGAACTTAATAAACTGTCCACTTTTGGCGACTAGAGCCAAGGATACGCGTCGCACAATTCTGGATACTGTTCCTTTGTCGTACCCAAACGTATCTCCTATAACTTGAAGGAAGCTCCCAGACGCATAAAATCGCAAAGCAACCAAGAGCTGTTCCTCTGCAGATATTGATTGGTTACGGTGGGATATTGGCTGGATTTCCTCTGCTATTAAAGCTGCTATAAAGCGTATGGAGTCTTTTCCAAACCGGTATCTTTTACGTAAAAACTCGTCTGAAAGCTCTTCGAAATTAACATAACGTTTAAATACTCGAGGTAAGCGATTTCTTCGTCGAAATTCAGCGTCATAAAGGAAGTGCCTTAGTATGGCCGCCATATTAAACTTCTTTCTTAATCATAGTTAAGAAAGTTAATCATACACTTGGACCATGATTAACTTTAACGACATTTTAATCATGATTATCGCTAATCATTGTTTTATACAACGGGTTTAATCACCTTGTTAACTTTAATCACTTTTTAATCACAAAACGGGTGATTAAAAAGTGATTAAGAGTTTTATACAACCGGCCCCAGGAGGGCAAAGTTTGGATTGGTTGGTAAAACACACAGAGATGGCAAGGCAGATGAAGGAGCAGGAGAGAAATGAGAAGAAAGAAGAGAGGCAAGCAGAGAAGGACCAGCATGCAGAGTTTATGCAGCAACTGCAGCTCAGTCAGAAGCAACAGAATGCCCAGTACAAATTGTCGGAGCAACATCTCCTAAGCCAACTGCAGCAACAGCAACAGCAACAACAACAACAAAATCAACAGTTTGCTATGGTGCAACAACAAATGTTGATCATGATGCAACAACAGCAAAAGCAGACTGATATGTTGGCACATTTCTTTAACAATTCAAAGAATTAAATTCATTTGTTTTACTTCAGCAACCAACAGTATCAATAAAAATAATTTTTTAAAATAATGTAATAATATTCAAATTTTTAAAGTGCTTTAACCACTATTTTTATAAATATCTGTTAATTTATTTAAAATGTACATGTATATATAAAGGTGAGGTAATACGGGCAACACATTGGTGCAACCTGTCTCGCAAGGTTGCGTTGCAAGTTGAGCATATTGCAGGTATTACTACCCACTCATGCAACACATTTGCTTATTGCAAGTTGCAGCAACATGTTGCGAAAAGTAGACGTTACTTCTAATTTTCCCAACATGTTGCTACAACTTAAAACAAAAATTTGTTGCATGACAAGTTGCAAGAGTGAGTAGTTGTGCAACATTTCGTTTTAACTTACAACAAAACATTGTTGCGAGACAAGTTTCAGCAATCTGTTGCCCTTAACCTTTTTAAAACAAAACAAATTATTTGAATGACAGCTTGAATTATGTACATACAATTTATCAATTTAATATTAAAAAAGTATTTAACAGTTCTAAATTTATTATAATAAATAATTAAATAATAAAATAATTATAATAAATTAAGTCAGATAAATCCCTCGAACGTCGGGATGTATGCGATATAAAGCCCTCGGACGCTGTGCATCCTCGGGTCTTTATATAGCATACATCCCTCGTTCGAGGGATTTATCTATTACTTATTAATAATGTTTTATCTTTCAATTGATTTTTACCACTGACAATCAATAAATGTGAGAACATAATGTAAATTACAAAAAGTATTCCTCCAAGGAATGAGGATGATTTAATTATTTATTAATTCAACAAGTGAGTTCAGTTCATGTACATACCTTGTTTTATACAAAATTTGATATAAATATTAATAAAATTAATATTAATAATATATTAATAAAAATACAATTAATAAGTTGACAAAGTTCTCTGACCAATCAGATTTGATTTTTTACAAGCTTTTGATTGCCAGACTGCAATTTGACAGGTAAACAACTAGGGCCAACAATTCAAAATTATTTATATATATATATATATATAAATACATTATATAAATAGAAATGTCACCAAAAATATTCAAATAAAGAAGGTGGTGGATGTGCAAAGGAAGTTGAAACAATGTTGCCATAAAGGCAAGTATGAGCATTCTCAAGCAAGGCACAAATAAAATACATTTTACCAACCGCACTTAAATTGATTTTCATCTGTCTTTTAAAGTCAACAAAACTGAAAAATTTGGTGATGTTTCCAAACATCCACTCGACTGCCACTCTGACCTCACTCATCCCTGTGTTGTATGCTTGCATTTGTGGGGTAAGTTGCCTGTCCTTAAAGGGCCCTTGAAGGTGAACTCCCAAAGGATATGCTGGGTCACCATAAACGCAGAGTGGCTCGTTGTTGTAGAAAGCAACACGTCTTAAATTGGGCAGCACACCAGACTCATACAACATGGTACTGTCATGTCGTTTCCCTTCATACGGACCAGACAGGTTAGCGATAAGGCCGTTCGGCAAAACAATGCTCTGAAATTTAATGGCATGTACTCGCTTATGGCCATTATACATGACTCGCTGGTTGTACTTTGGTCGAGCTATCCTTCGCACAGTGCCATCCACAAACCCAAAACAATTTTGCAGAGGGGCACCACGTTGGTGTACTGCTTGGGCATAGTTGTGCAGTTGGTCTGGAGAAAGGAAAGGCTGATCCCAACTTTCAAGGCGATGGTGGTGAGTCTCGTAGATAGTGTCCATCACTTTGTTGAAAATAAGACACAACTCAGATGGACTTCGCCCGAACCGATGTGCCATATCTGTGTACCTACAAGGGTAGGCCAACCTCCTCAAGACAATACATAAACCCTCCATTCCATTGCAGACCGTACCTTGCTGGCAGACAACTTGCTCGGGGATTTGTAAACATCTCATCAGCGATGGCAAATCATTTTTCTCAAACCGTAACTCTGTTTGACACTCCACGTCGTCCCAAGTTTCCAAATCAAAGTCCTTAAATTTCCAATGCGGAAAAAGCGGCTTGGAGCGATTGTAATCGTAGAGAAAGGCAAATTCTTCGTCGTCGATCACATTTTCAGCATATGCAAAGACCAAAGCATCCCGGACAGCTTGAAGGCCACCAACCGCCATGGTTTTGGTTACACAAATTGACAAATATATACAAACAACTATATTTAAAAACTTCAGTGTAAAAAACATCACGACATCATGACGATAGCACAATAAATATAACGACACCAATTTATTTTGTTTAACCTCATTACTACAGCGATAAACTAAAAATATTATGAAACAAATAAGTCACTTTAATATCGAGCAATGAAACCACAAAGACAAATGGCGATCAAGTTACCACGTCATATTTCTTATTCTGCACGTTTGAACTATAAAGTATCGAGCGATCACAATAAGGATTATTCGTTTAAGCCTCGGAAACTTTTAGTTGTCCATCCGTTTGAAGAAAAAATTATTCGTAACCACTGATCAATTAGCAAAATGGCATCGAAGTTCGATAACACAAATACAGCGTCGTCTTGCTTTTCTAAATCACATTTCACTCACGACACGACGGCGTCGTCGACCCAGTTCTCCTCGGTCAAAACTGACGTCGCGTTGACGTCGCGTCGTCTTTTCTAAATCTGTCTATTGCTGACGTTTACACGCAAGATATTCGTTCTACGCATGCGTAGCTAATACGGGTCAGCCCGTATTTCGCGAGCCTCGACAGCCGCCATTTCCGATCGTGTATCGAAGGAAGCCAAGGAGAGGAAAGCCAGGGAGCGGCTGGTGGCTGAAACTGGTCTCCGACTCGCTGGAAACTGGTCGATCAATTACGGCTACCTAATTGGAATATAATTGGATTGGTTATCGGAGGGGCCTCACTTTATTACAGCATGAGGCAGGAGAAAAGAGAGGTCCAGACGTTGGAGAAGGAAAAGACAATGACTGAAGGAAGCTCCACACAAGCCACAAAACGTCATCATCAAGCGTGAAACCCAAACCACCCGAGTCGCCTTGGTTTTAGACAGTTTTGATGAATTAAATATAGGTCGTAGTGTAATGTCAACCGTCGACCGAAAAGAACTGTTGAACGAGCTCTACGACGCTCTCCTGATTACAGGCGGGGCTGTAGGGGTCTCCACGGCTTCGAAGAAGATACTGAGGAAACCTTTGGGTACTCCTGAGTCGATGAAAGGTACTGTCAAGCTCGCTCTGGCCGTTGGAGTTAGCACAGTTGGGATCAAGTCGGCCCAATCGAAGGGGTATTTGCCAGTTGATCCGTTCGGGACCAAGTAGTCGCCCAAAGGGTTAAGGAAAAGTCAGGACCATGTAGTATAGAATGGGTGACTGAAAATTGTGGGGGAAAACTTCACCTCTAAGGGAAATCTCAACCAAGACGTTAGACAGGTTCACAACAAGGAGAAAAATTACATGTGTGAGGACTGTGGGAGGATGTTCTCGAGGGGGAACGATATGAGGAAACACCGCGGGAAAGCACATGGGTCCGTCGTAACAAGGACTGTAACGAGGAGCGTAACAAGAGTTGGGAGTGAGGGGAGGGTTGAGACTGAAACTAGATCCGAGACTAGATCCGAGACCAGGGTACAAAAGCTGAGACAGCAGATGTCTGACGCCAACGCTGACATCAACACAACGAACCACGCTCTGGATCTGCTGAAATCAGTCTAAGACAGGCTGAGCTCTCTCAGCTGACAAATGAAGGAAAGCCTGAGTTGTCTGACTATTACAAGCCATCGGGTGAGATGAAAGAGTATGAGACACTGTTTATTGGGTCTGTTGGTCTGGTTGGCGCGTATCTGATGTCCAAGCTGGTTTTGTAGGGCCTAGGGGATTTTGGTGACCTATATTCAGTGACAAAAGTGTTGGGACACTTCAACCTAAAGGACAATATTTTCCGCTCCAAGTATCCCCTGGCCCCCCTGTTCAATGTTGGTTCCTTACTTTAAATTCAACATTGAATAGGGAGGGGGAGGGAGGGATATACTTTACTACCAAAATAATTGAAAGAAATATTAGGTAAGTACCAACAATGCGAGTTGTCCCAAGGTATTTTGTCACTGATTGTAGTTACTCTTTCCTGGTCGAACCTACCAAAAGGGCTGGAGGGCCTACCGGGATCGAGCGTAAAATGGGTTTGTAAACAGATGGGACTTAAGTTAGTAGACGACAACACTGATCACCTGCCCGGTGATCGCCAACCCAAACATAGCGTGAGGCTGTGGTGTGGGAACTGCTTCAGATTCCGTGTTGAGGTAAAGATTGGGGTGTTCTCCTGTCCAGGGTGTGGTGGCACAGCGTACGGGTATGTAGTTGGGGAATACCTGGCGACTGTTGTCCCCAAACAGAGTGAGCACTCGAGAAACTGCTGGATGAGGAGGAGACTCGCCGGAGTCGTTAGGGATACGTTTGTTGATATAATTCTGGTCGACTTCTCCAGGGTTCTCCACGTGATGGTGAGTAAGGGTCTGATAAAAGGTCGGAACCTCTCCGGATATAACTATTACACCATCATATTGTGCTCAAGAAGAGGGATTGAGTTATTGAGTAACCTGAAGGATCTTAAAAAGGGAAAGACGAAGGACACATTCGATAACAATCTGTTCGGAATTGTGTACAAGAAGCTTGGTTGCGGCTGTATCTCTGACAAGTTTTACAGTGAGTGGTTGGGGAGGCCTTCCCACGGGGCGGGGACGCCTAACAAAATATGACTACCCTCTGTTATAGTGATGAGCTCCGACCTGATCCACCAGGACAACGACTTGGACACGGATATGTTTGGTTATTCCGATGATGGTGTAGATCCCCGTCTCTACGAGAGTTTTTTCGGTTACGACATAAACCAATTAGACAGAGCCTTGTGTCCCAAGACCCATTGGAACAGGTAAACGCCCTCGGGGATAGTGTGTCCACGCTCCTACGTCGGGAACTGGCCAAAATGAGGGGGCTGAAGTTCGCTGAAACGCTGGTTGTAACACTTGAAAAAGAGGTATCCGGTGGGACAACCTATATAAGACGGCTCACTTCAACAGCCACAACAAAACTGTGGTCAGCGGTACTGAGATTGACAAGACGTTGACGCCGCGAATGAGGAGGTAATAGTCTGGGTCTCCGGGTGGATAAGCGAGGGAACTGGCTGGACAGTAAACTCAGTCGTCGGCCACTACATCAATCTGACTTCTGACTATGTACAGTCCACTGGAAGGCTCTAGTTACATAGACCTCCCTAAGGAGCTGAAAAACAGCCGGAAGGGGTTGATTAATGTCAAGAAAAATGATGACAGGTGTTTTATGTGGTGCCACCTGGCTCACAAGTTCCCCGTTACAAAAGACCCACAAAGGGTGTCCAAATACCGCGACCACTTTGACGACTTGGACTATAGTGGAGTCAGCTTCCCAGTGACCCAGAAACAGTACAATCGGGTGGGGAGACAAAACGGGAGCTGTATCAACGTCTTCGGTTATGAAGACAAACTAACCTTTCCGATGTACGTCTCAAAGGAGAACTTCACCGACTCCATGAACCTCCTCATCATAACCAACAGGGACAACAAACAACACTACGTCCTCATCAAGGACTTCGATAGATTCATGTACAACAAAACAAAACATAAGGAAAGAAAACACCACTGCATGTACTGCCTCCAATGTTTCAGCTCGGGGGAGGTCCTGGACAAACACAGGGCCGTGTGTATCAGCATAAATGGTAAATAGGCTGTTAGGATGCCTGAGGAAGGTATGAACGTGTTGAGGTATTGTAATTCCCACAAACAGCTGAGTGTCCCGTTTGTCATTTACACCGACTTTGAGGCGATCACTGAGAAGGTCGACCGGACCTGGGTCCAAGTCCAAAGAAAACGTACACGGAGAGTACGGGTATAAGGTTGTCTGTTGTTACGACGATAGGTTCAGTAAGTCCGTCCAGGTGTACATAGGTCCAGGTGCTGTCAACAGGTTCATCGACAAGATGTTGGAAGAAGTGGAGTACTGTATAGGGAGAGAACTTCTACCAGGACATGGTCCTGACTGATGATGATGTGGCGGACTTTAGGGACGCTGGAAAGTATCACATCTGTGGTCGGGAGTACACAGCAGAAGACGTCAGGGTTCGGGACCACTGTCATGTAACAGGAAGGTATCGGGGATCGGCCCACCAGCTCTGTAATAGGAATTACAGACTAACTGATAAGATACCCGTCATCTTCCACAACCTGAGGGGTTACGGCAGCCATCTCATTTTGATTGGAAAGTTCGGACAGGAAATTAACGTCATCCCAAACAACATGGAGAAGTACATGGCCTTCATCTTAGGTAAGAACCTCGTGTTCCTGGACAGCCTTCAGTTCATGAGTAGTTCCCTGGACAAGTTGGTTGGCAATCTCCCAAGGGACGCCTTCAGGTACACGGCTGAGGAGTTTGGTGAAAGGTTGGAGCTGATGAAGACGAAGGGTGTTTACCCCTATGACCACATGGGCAGCTTCAACCGGTTCGGGGAAATGAGACTCCCACCGAAGAGTGAGTTCTACAGCATACTGAATGATGAGGGAATATCAGGCAGTGATTACCAACACGCTCAGGACGTCTGGAGGGCGTTCGGAATGAGGACTATGGGGGACTACCATGACGTGTACCTGAAGTCGGATGTCTTATTGTTGGCCGACGTCTTTGAGAACTTCAGGAAGACTTGTACCCAGTACTAAACGCTGGACCCCTGTTACTACTTCACCTCTCCGGGATTGGCCTGGGACGCTATGTTAAAGATGACAGGAATTAAGTTGGAGTTAATGACTGACATCGACATGTTCCAGTTTGTCGAAAAAGGAATGAGAGGTGGGGTTAGCTATATAGCCAACAGATATGGGAAGGCGAACCCATACATGAAGGGGTATGACGAAAACGAGGCTGTGAAGTATATGTACCTGGACGCCAACAACGTATAAGGCTGGGCAATGAGTCAAAACCTCCCAACCCGTGAGTTCAGGTGGGTACGCGATCCTGAGCTTTCGGACCTGGATTGGGGGCGTCTGGAGGACGACGGTCGGACTGGAATGATACTTGAGCTTGATCTTGAGTATCCCGGTGAACTTCACGACCTACACAACGCCTACCCGCCAGCTCCCGAAAAGATGGAAATAAGGGAAGGCATGTTGTCTGACTACTGTCGGAGAATCAAGGAGAAGTTTGGCGTCAGTGTCGGCGGTGTCAGTAAGCGGGTAACCAACCTGATGGACAAGGAAAAATACGTCGTCCACTATAGGAACCTGCAGCTGTACGTCAAGCTTGGGATGAGGGTAAAGAAAATCCATCGGGCTTTGCTGTTCGATCAGTCTCCCTGGCTGAAGCAGTACATCGACTTCAACACGGTGAAGAGAACCGCCGCCAAAAATGCCTTCGAGAAGGACTTCTTCAAGCTGATGAACAACAGCGTCTTTGGTAAGACGATGGAAAACTTGAGAAAGCGTGTGGATGTCAAATTGGTCACCAGTGAAGAGAAGCTGTTAAAGCTGGCCTCCAAACCAACCTTCGTGTCCGCCAAAATATTCAACGAAAACCTGGTTGCCGTTCACAAAATCAAGGAGGTGTTAACACTAAACCGACCGGCTTACGTTGATATGTGTATTCTGGATCTGTCAAAGACGTTAATGTACGATTGCCATTACAACTATGTGTTACAAAAGTATGGAAGTAGGGCTAAGTTGTTGTTTACGGATACGGAGAGTCTGACGTTTAGACAATTAAATAATTAAAGATTAATCATACGGTAATTACAGAGGAGGCTGAAATTGTTGAAGCAATGAATGATGCCTTTATTAATATAATCACCAAAGTCAGCCAAAACAATCCAAATGACATAGAATTTAATGGGGGAAAACTTGCTGATTTTGTAAAGCCGAAGATCGGAAGTGATTGTTTTGAAATTCCGCTCATTACATCAACACAGGTACTAGCCGCTATGAAAAACATATCAACTAATAAATCTACTGGTTGTGATGGCCTTAGTGCAAGAGTTCTTAAATTAGCAGCACCGGTTTTAGCTTACCCTTTTAGTCGTCTTATGAATTACTCCATATCAACTGGTACTTTTCCTATCAGATGGGAAACCGCTCAAGTAACCCCACTATACAAAAGTGGGTCTCGTGAAGAAACAGACAATTACCGGCCTATTTCGGTACTACCAGTTATCTCGAAAGTGCTTGAAAAACATGTGGCCACATCCTTTTATAATTATCTCCGTGAACACAATCTCGTTTATAAATTCCAGTCAGGTTTTCGAGCTAACCATTCGACAGAGACAGCATTGATAAATCTTGTTGATGAACTTCTTTTTAATATGGATAACGACAAGGTAACGGGTTTGACTTTCGTTGATTTTAAAAAGGCAGTCGACGTTATTAACCACGACATCCTATTAAGAAAACTTGCGATATATGGAGTAGGAAGCTTATCGATTACCTGGTTCACATCATATCTATCCGGCAGAAAACAGTTTGTTAAACTAAATCAACAGGTATCTTCTTGTCAGTTGGTATCACAAGGTGTACCGCAAGGATCAATCCTTGGTCCAGTCTTGTTTATTACATTTATAAACGATATGCCTCTTCAAATGCTTGACTCAAATGTGGCCATTTACGCCGACGATACAACCTTAGCAAGAAGTACAAGTATTGATAAAATATCTCTTCTACCTCAAATGATCAACAAAGACCTTTTCTGCTTAGAGAGGTGGTGTCAAGAAAATGCTATGTTTATATATAAACACCTCGAAAACAAAGTCAATGTTAATCGTTGGTAAACGTTTGCGAAATCACATAAGCACAAATTAAATAGATGCTAACCTAAATGGCATAGAAATTGAGCAAGTAAACAGCTACAAACTACTTGGTCTTAATTTGGATCATGACCTGTCTTTTACCATCCACATTGATGAATCATGCATGAAGTTATCCAAGCGTATTGGTCTACTGCGCCATATAAGTCCTTATCTGAAACAACAGCAACGTGAGATTTATTACTCAGCAATTATAAAGCCTGTTTTGCTATATGGTAGTACTGTATGGTCCTCCTGCAGACAAGATGACCTACAAAGAGTACTTAAGCTGCAAAAAAGAGCCGCAAGAATCATTTTGGATGCTGACCGTCGTGCATGCTCAGTTGAGCTTTTCAACACTTTAAATTGGGTACCATTTTATATTGAGGCACATATAAACCGCTGCAGCTTAGTCTATAAATGTTTAAATGGACTTGCACCAAACTATATAAATGACCTGCTCATACGAAATTCCGACATTCATACTAGAAATACTAGGTTTTCTAAACTTAATTTATGTTGCCCTCAATACAAAAGAACTACTGAGGGGGGTCGAACCTTTACTGTTAATACCATCAGGGCTTGGAATGGTATTTCTACTGACTTAAAGAAAAGTTCTAGTGCAAATAGCTTTAAAAGAAACTTTCATAAATATTTTTTAACAAATCAACGAGAGACACTCACTTTTCTATCTTTTTCATCTCTTTAATTTTACTATAGCACATTAATTTTGTTTTATTAATATATATTACTATATTCACAGTACCAATTGTAAATATAGTTTTGAACGTAGACTTATATGTAATGTAAAAATTGTAGTACATGATAATATCATAAATTAGGTATATAGAGGGACACAAGTTTATCATTTTTATTAATGTCAAGTGTTACCCTCTTGAAATAAAGTCTCTAACTAACTAACTAACTAACTAACTAACTAACTAACTAACTAACTAACTAACTAACTAACTAACTAACTAACTAACTAACTAACTAACTAACTAACTAACTAACTAACTAACTAACTAACTAATGTATGAAATTGAAGCGGGAGACGTCTACAAAGACTTCCGGGCTGAAATAGGAAAACAACACAGGTGGTAAAACCGCGAAGGGGATAAAAAAGAGTGTTACCAAGAAACAAATCAAACACGAAAACTATAAAGACACCCTGTTTGGACAAAAACAAATATTTCAAAAAATGAAAACCATCCGAAGTGGTAAACATCAACTCTATAGCTGTGAAATTAATAAGGTATCGCTCTCATGCTTTGATGACAAGAGATACCTGCTGGAAGATGGGATTAATTCCTACGCGTACAGACACAAGAACATTCAATCCCTAGCCTCCGCTACAGTTCCCCCAAACCTGGCATGACAACGAAACCAAAACAAAAACCAACTTTCCAACCAAAACTCTAATTTATGGGTTAAAAGCTGATTGGCCAAAAGCTATTGTGTACTATGCATAACACTAACCACAGCTTCACACGGTTAATAATTAATGAGTGGAGTAATTTACATATGGTTGGGACGTGCCACCTGCTCTCGCCCGACGCGTCCGGAAAATTAAACGGGGGATGGATATAAAAAGGTTGAAAATGGCCTATTTTTCAAAACGGTTACATAATGTGAACCAGTGATTCGTCCGGGTTGCAGTCCTCCTTCCTGTGCCACCTGTAATGGATTACGCGTAATCCTCTGGGGAAACCTCTTACATTAAATATTCATTGTGTATTATGCATAATATTATCAACACCAACCACGGCTTCACACAGTTAAAAATTAATGAGTGGTATAATTTACATACGGTTGGGGCGCGCCACCTGCTCTCAAAAAGTAGTTGAGGAAAACCGGAAACTAACTAAACTCCATGGTCCTCCTTTCTGTGTTGGGTTAGGCCTCTCTTACTTCTAAACTTCAACCCACACATTTCACACTCATGTCTCACCCTGACGTGTTTCGACTCAATGTGTTGTTTGAGCTGGTGTTTTTGCCGGCTTTTGTAGTCACACTTGTCACATGTAAAGTCAAAGGCGTGAACAAGGTCTTTATGAAAGTCCAATTCAGTCTTCGAACTGTACTCCAATCCACACGGTCTACACCTATAAGTCTTAACCATCAAATGTATGTTTGTGGTGTGCCTACAGAGACCTGACTTTGAAGCACAGAGCTTATGACAGATCTCACATTCGTGGTCACCACCAACCATGAGGTTTACGTTCTTAATATGTCTATTCAGATTGGGCTTGCTAGCAAAGGATTTGTGACACGTTTCGCATTAACAGGTATAGGAAAAGGGGGTATCGGCACACCCACCAAATTTGAAAAATTTATTTTTTAACAATACAGCCCCCAAATGGTCACATTACTGAAGAAGCCGCGCCCCAGGGCCGTCCTAAAGGACAAACCGTCCCCCAACCTTTACAGCGATTGATTGCCTCGACATGTTTAAAAAAATATATAAATAAATAAAAGGGGGGGTCAAATGCAAAAATAGCAAAACGGTCGTTTTTTCAATTGATTCAGAGAGGCAGTATGTCGCGGCTTCTTGAGTAATGTGACCATTTGGGGGCTGTTTTGTTGAAAAAAATGTTTTTTCAAATTTGGCGGGTGCGCCGGTACCCCCCTTTCCTACACTACTGGAGACGACGTCAAATGATACCATGGTCATGATTTTGAGGTTTTCTATCTGTGTTAGGAAGGTGTTGACGTTGTCAATTGAATGTGTTGAAGTCTTTACTAAAGGTTGGAGTACTTGGGCTAGGTACTTTGATAACTGGTTAGGTAGTACGTAGAATCTAGCGATGGAACCTACCATCAACTTAAAAACGCTTCATTCCGTCAACTCAAACAATCAGATCATAATCCATCAATGAATATCCGCAACTCAAGCACTCAAAACAAGGATAAGAAGAAACCCAACACAGGAGTTTCCCCTGAGGACAGTACGATTCCAAATCAACCAACGGACAAAACAACCAATCGCTACACGACGGCAACAAACAATCAACCAATTAGACGCTCACAACGATTATAATCACGAAGACACATGGATGGTCAACGCAATAAAACACTAGACCTATCATCTTTCTCTCACTTCGAACACATTAACGAACACATTAAGCCTGGATTACAAATCTTCAAGCAATATTTCGCCAAACATTTAGAAAACAAATGTATACCTAGCTATATTGATGGTTTGTAATCAATCCCTTGAGATTCAGAAGACAAATATGTAAAAGGTCCCCCACTAAACCAATACTTTGTAGGCCAATTACCTTCATTGTATCAACCAGGTCTTGGTTTTCAATAGGTGGAAATTCTATTTGATAGGTCGCATCCATTATGCACTTCCATTTCTGGATGTGATTCAAAATGTGTTGAAATGGAGTTTTGCCATATACCATCAGGTATAGTATGCATCCCAAAGACCACACGTCGCTAGCTCGACGTATCTACAAGCAAATAAAAAGTAAAAGGTGTTGCTAAACATTGATTCGCACCCTTAAAGTTACCATGTACTTTCAGCGGCGTCTCCAGTTTAAAAGACGTAGCGGGTCCGCATTACGTCGCAGATTAACATTAACCTCCACCACAGAAAGTCAACTCTGACGCTCGTGTGGGGATCTTTCTTTGTGTTTTAAACGGTTCTGCACAAGTTTTGATAAACGCCATGAAAATAGCAAAGTTTTTAATATTTAAACGCGTTGAAATCGCGGCATTTTTGTTAACAGTGGAGTACTCCGTACAAAAACGTGCCTTCTGGGCAGAAACATACACCTTCTCCATATAATTTCAAAATCTCGCGCCGGAATTATCCAATAAATTTTGTTATGTCAGTACTCCGGGCTACATCACGCGCAGTTTATTTCATATTATTAATAATTCATTAGGAAAATTCTAAATTTGAATGTTGAAACTCAAATTGTGCTTTTTCCTCGTTCAAATAATTTGTTTTTGCCTTTTCTACGACTGCTATAAACAAAGTATTCATGATATAAACTTCGGCTCGCCGTTGTAAATCCCATACAGTTTGGCCGCTCATATTGTATATCTATTACATAAACCAAAGTGTTGACAAGTGCTGGTAATTTATTCATCTCACACAATACCATAATAAGTTTTCATAGTTTTGTAGAGGGTTTGAGATCTGTTACTGTTTTGTTTTGAAACCGGGACAACTGTAATTACTGTCAATTATTTCCTACCTGAATGAAAGAATGAACAAGACGCCTGCTCAGGCGTTTACTCGGGCTACTGCCTACTGATTAATTTGCAAAATTGCGGTAAGTCTACAGGGGCTTGCCCGCCCCCGTAAAAATCAGGCTAAACGTTGTTAAATTTCAGTGTGCAGGAAATGGCATTTCCAGGACTCTAGATTTCAAAATTTTCCTCATACTTTCCTGATCATCATGAAATAGCAGACTGGTAGTAGTTTAGTGGCTACCAAATCTCATTTTATACCCACACTTTCAGGATCTACCTAAAAGAATGTGAGTACAGGGTGCCTACAGGGAAAATCTTAGGGCAGGGGTGTAAAAGATGTCCCAGGTGCTTGCCACGTTCCCAGCATTTTATTTTACTGGGCCACCATATCAACGTGGATGTCTGTACAGTTTGCTCTAAGGGTCTGTAAGGGGCAGCTGGGGCACTGAAGATTGTTGTGCAACACATCTCAAGGGCACTGAAGTTTGTAATGAAACATGTCTCAGGTGCCCCGGGGTGCCCCATTGCCTAACTCTGTACACTGGCCTGAGTGCTGAGCATCATTGCTGAGTTCTGGGCACTGCCACCCACCGCCACCCACAATGAGCAGAACCTAGCCTCCTCTGCAGGCAACTCTCTGGCTACTCAGAATTGTGACTTTTAATCTGTACAGGCAATGTTTTAGTCGAGATCAGAACTGTGGCTTTTCAACTGTACAGGCAATGTCTTGATGTTTTGGTTGAGATCAATCGCGATCTTTATGTTGACAAAATTGTCAGCACCCTTGATTCTAATTCTATCAACACAATGTGATTACTAGGTTACATATTAGTTATTATCCACCTCCTGGGATGTGCTAGCTAAAAGGGCAGGCTTGAATTTGACTAATACATTTATTGAAAAAACAAAAAAAACAGTAGATAACCAATAATCAATTCTGAGCGAGTTTTAGCATTTGATAGGGCAATTTGCAAATACGGTGAAGTGAAAATATGATTAGTATAAGTTATAAAGGGCTTTACATCACGAAATTATTAATCCCCGAGGCCGGGCGTAGGGCCGAAGGCCCAGAGTTTGTCCTTAATAAACTAAAGTATTTTAAACGTATCCATTGTATGTCAGTTTGCTTGCCTGTTGTATTTATCTGTGGCTGCCGTTTTAATATCTTTGTTTAAATGATTTTGTTATTGTAAAACCACTTGTGACTTAACGTATAACTTGTCCATAATTTGCCATATTAAAAACTCGGAAAAGGAGCAATTTTTCTTCTGTAAAACGTACAAATGCTGTGGAAATATTTATTAACATGTAGGTGAAAACAGTTTCAGCACTTCAGATTTCGAAATAAAAAATTGCTTTTGTTTAATAATAGCTTAAAGGAATTGGAAATGCCATAAATGTAGCCGTGGCAGTTAGCCAGGTAGTTGTTTGAGTAGTTTTCAATCAATTCAATGTTTTGGGGAAAAAAAATTTTGACAAAATTTTTACACCTGCCTCAGTAGCCTATTTCCAGGCCCCCATTAGAAAAGAGGACAAGGGGGGGTTGCATTAATGTTTTCTAATCAGGGGGTATTTACAAAAATTATGTAAAAGCGGGCGAGGGGTTATGCATTTATGTATTTCTAGTATAGATTTTCTCACCCATAGACTTGGTAGTGATTTTCTGTATTTTGCCTCAACGGCCGACATATTTGCAGGAGTCGATCACTGACGGACAAATTATGTCTCAATGGACGAGTTGAATGAGAATTGACGAGCAACAGTATTGATAAATAAAATACGAGGAAACTTGAACAATGACGAAATACAAGAATTACAAACGCTATATGACCGACAATATCGAAGAATACATGTAGATCGACTGTACTCACTGTACTCAGTAAGCTTGCTCAGCTATGAATGAGCACAGAATAGTGCTAAAAATGAATATACTGCACTGTTTATAAATCCAGACAAACTATTGTACTGTTTCTTGTCCTCTGTCTTTGCAAGTTGTGAGTTGTCCGTCTCATATTCTTGTTCCAAAATTGCGTTAAACCTCGGCGTCTGTGCATTTATATTAATGTAGCTGCATGTGAGCGTATTTTCGATCAAAACAGAACTTCTAGGCCAATTTAAAATGAAAATGAATGAGTCATCACTCAAAATTGTTGCAAAATTGTTGCAAAGCCTGACGGGAGGTACACTGTATGAGTCATAATCGCAAAATCGTGACTACCAAAAAAAACCCCACATAATTCGAAACGGCCAACAAATTAAGACTCGGCCTACCACAGGTAGCCCGAGTAATAATTATGAAGAGTAATTTTTCGGATAGATGAGAGACAATCGACACAGATCACATTAAGAAGGTCTTCGTTAAGGTTTGCAGGGTAATTTCTGTAAAGCGCTCTCAATTCATCAGAATTTATGCCACAAAAATAAAATAGATATCGTTACAAGAACCATCTAAACTATATGTTATTCAAGTTAAAATGAAAATGACTTTTTTGCAGAAATGTATTCTTAACAAAAATGCGTAAAAATTAAAATATGTGTAAAATGGAAAGATGTGTAAAATAGAGCAAGGCGTGTTAAATTCAAATTACACAGCAATCTTACCAAGGTGTGTATAAAAGCACACCAATGTGTGTAAAAATACACACCAAGGTGCGTAAATTGAAAAAGGCGTGTAAAACTACACGGCTTTTCTGACCAAGGTGTGTAGTTTTACACATCCTAGGTGTGTAAAATTACACACTAGTTTTTAGAGTGATACGTGAATCAAGATGCGTCGAGCATCACGAATATATTATGACGTCTAATAACCAGGAAATCAGTAAATATCGTGGGTATTCTGACATTTATTGCATTACATATAGTTTAGGCGTAATCTAACAATACAATCTAAACGTATTTCCGTAAACTTTAGAACCTAAGAAGCGCTTGTGGTCCTCTGTGGACCTCCAAGCTATGTCACGTTCAATCACGCTTCGGAGTACTCGCCATTTTGAAATTTCCAACCGCCAAGCGAAGCCAGCAAGGGGGAGGGACCTGCCCTTTTATAGCGTCGCTCAGTGTTTAATAAAAGGAATATGAAAGAATCCAAAGGTAGAATCGTGTCTATTATTTCTGATAGTTTCTCAAGACTTCGATTTACGTTTGGGCAAGGGCTCATTCTCAACAACAAACCATTTACTCTTTTGACCCACATGTCTGCCAGCACATTTCCTTTAATAACAGGAGCAATACCACGTTGTATGGCTATAGATAAATCATTATAAGCAAACTCGTTTGCTGTTGGATTGTTGGACCGCCTCCCTCTTGCCCTTTGATTACCGAAGTACTCCTCAAGCAAATATTGGCAAAATCTCTCCGCTAGCGCACATTCAATACCTTCTTTCAAAAGGACTTTGTCACTTCAACAACAGAATGAACAGAGATTTGGAAGCCTTCAAATGTTTGTTTCGAAATAAACATTTTTTACGTGCATCTTTGGAGTACTTGCCAGGGCGATTCTGAGTGGCTGACTGCCAGTCTGTGAAGTATTTCAGAAATACTTCCTTGAGCCAAAGGAAACGCCCATCATAAAGTTTAGTGTATGGTTCAAGCATATTTCGCTCCTTTTTGTGCTGTGTGGTAGAACGCACATTCACGGTCAAAGAAGTTGTTAATCATTTGGCAGAACGTAGCAGTTTCAGCCAGATCTTCATTTTCAGCCCGCTCGAAAGCCAGTGCCACAGTTGAACTTAGAACCTGAGCAGGAAGATTTACTTTCATTTTTGAAAAAGGAGTCATCAGTTCAATGCGATCTACTGTAAGTTTTGGAAGCTGGTGGAAACCATTATCAAGGTCAGAGTATAACAACTGGGATATGTGACTCCAAAATAGATTCTTGCCATTATTCCACATATACCTGGAACATTCCTCCCCACCAGAATTATAAAGACAGTTTCTTGCAGTCTTCACAAGATGGGGAGCATCTGAGAAAAAGAAAATCCTGATGTATGGGGAAAAAGATAACAAGTGCAGTAGACATGTTCAGCACTGCTGTTTGGTTCAACTACCCTGAATGAAGTTTATAAAACTTTCTGTTTGGTGAAGCTCCATCACTAACTGTAGCACAAACCCAAAGATTACAACTTAATTCCAAGACAGAAACAGCTTTCCAAAAGAGAAGTATTAGTTGGAATGAAGTAATATTGGCAGTATAATAATATGCAAGAACACATTTCAAATCTGTGCAGACACCTGTTATAAAAAAGCCAGGGCATGACTATGGCGCGCCGTTTCGGCCAAAAGGTATACGAGAATTAATTTGACTGCGCCGTTTCGGCCAAAAGGTAGACAAAAGGTCGAGATATCAATTTCTTTAGGTGAGAATCCTATTTCAGTGGTCGAGAATATTAGATCTATAGGCGAGAATGCTTTTCTCATAGTCGAGAATTTTATTTCTATGGTCGAGAAATTTATGTCTATATTCGAGAAATTTATGTCTATATTCGAGAAATTTATGTCTATAGTCGAGAAGTTTATATCTATAGTCGAGAATATTTCTATGTTTGTAGTCGAGCATATAATTTTGGTTGTCGAGAATATTTTTATGTCCATGTCAGTAGTAATACCCCCCCCCCCCCCCCACCCATCTGGCGGATTCATAACTAATTAGGTAAATTGAATTCTTAATGAGCTCTGTCAATATCTTCCTCAGGCTCCTTTGAGACAACCCCAACCTCATTATTTATGCATACGTCATTCATTCTCAGGCTCCTTCGGGACCTCCTAACCCTAACTTTTATCCAACCCCCTAAAACCCTAGCTGTTACTCAACCCCCTGGTTTTCACTACGTCATATCCGATAGCTCTCCGATTGATTCCCGAAGTTACGTCATTTTCAAAAGACACTCGACTTATGTTCCTTATAAGTAATAATAATCACCTTTTCATTTATACACTTTATCCTACTACCAGTTAGCACTTGTGGGACATGTAAGAATACAGAGCATGCGTACAATAAACTCTAACAAAATAGACGTTTTTTACAAGGAATTAAGGGGGGAGTTAACCTAAAAAATATGGTATTGCGAAACATTTTTTTATTTGGCTAAGTTTAATTCAAAACCCCCACCAACTATATATTGGCAGAAAACTTATAAACTGGGGAATTTAAGAAAAATAGATACTTCACCCAAAAAACTATATTAAGGTGGGTCTGGACCGATTGTCAGATTTCCGACCAGACTATATTCAAGAAAAGATTGCACTTTCTGTATTTGAATGATTTTACTTTTTTGTACCCTACATTAACAAACACATAGTGATTACTGTTTTAAGCATAGGGAATTTGGATACAGTAAATAAAGAAAAAGTTATGGCCGATCAGATTTTACCATTGAATTATGAATAAGAGAAACTGTTATAACTTTCAAGGTATTTGCCATATAACAAATTCCTATGCTTAAAACACAAAGATGACTAAGTGGAACAATCACTGAAAATTTCAGACAAATCCGTTGTATTGTTCTTGAGATATCTTTTCTCAAGCGCGAAAATATTGGAAAATGAGAAAATTGAGTTTGAAGTTTCCGTTACAGGTAAATATTAATTTTTTCATCATCTTACCAAGTTAAGGCCTTTTGTGTCAGTTCTAATGTTCTACATGACCTTTCTAAAAAGATCTAGAAGGCTCCTGCCTTATATGTTACTCCTTCAGCATTGCGAAGAGCTTCTTCCCGTCGAGTGTATCAACTTCTCCCCTTGGCGTCGTTTCTTTTCCTTCTCAGTAGCCTGCAAATCGGATTTCTTCATTCTTTGTTTGTCTTTCACATCACAGGCTTGTTTTGTGTTCACTCCAGCAGGAATAGAAAGCCTCTTCATTGCTCTCAGCCTACTTTCAGATCCCTTGTGGAAATGACAAACGGCAGATGCCACAGCACAACAAACAGCTTTGTATCCATGGTGCTTGTGTTTTGGACACCGAGCCCAAACTAAAGTGTTCAGACTTTCGTTCTGGTTCTGAGTTGCACCAAGTACACACCTTTCTAAGAGATTAGTGTCACTAAGGGCCATGAAAGTTGGTTTCAGAACATCTCGAAACACTGGAGGCAGGCATTCTTCATTGGAAAGGTATGTTGAGGTTCCCATCGCTACATCCTGCTGCCATTTGCACCAAGAAGACTCACCTCGTGGACAAAAGCAATGTTGCTGAGCAAGAGTTTTTCCTTTTACACAATGGTGCAGGATAGCAATAATATTCTTCTTCATGGCATAAACTGCCACATCAATCTCTTGTTTCATTGGATTCAATTTCTTTATGGTATTCTGACGTATCGCAAGTCCATAATACTTTTGTAGCTGCTTTATTTTTACTTCGGTCAACCGCCCACGACCTCCAATAGTGTGACCATCAGCAAGATTTCCTTTTGTTGTGGACTTCAACTTCAGAAGGTGTTTCCCCATCCTTTTTTGAACATGTCCAACACAGTCTAGCTTTTCCACTTTAATTTCACCATAAATATCTTCCCCGGAACTGAATGCCTTGCTGTCACCATCACTAACCATTCACTTGTACCTCAGGTTGTGAATCTCTATTGATCTTTTCCACAAGATGATAGCTCCTTCTGACTCCATTGCTGGAGAACTTCCCACAAAGTTAATGTCACATTCATGCTCCAACAGCCACTCCTCAAATTCTTCATCATCTTTTCATCATCCTTCGATCTTTTTATGGAACATTTCTGGCAAACTATCAGAGGGGAATACCTTCTCCACACACGTGTTGTATAGTCGATACAGCTGTGGACAGACAGTTCAAGCTGATAATCCTGTATTCTTGACTGTTTTGTGCATTTTCCATTTCAAATTCGGAATCTATATTCTTGCTGCCACTTCGCATCTTTTTTTTTGACGTTCCAACGATATTTTGTGCAGAAGCACCAACTTCTTCGCTTGTTTGAGACGTTTGACACGTGGTCGAATCTGACACATTTGAAACTTCATCTTTTTCGTATTTTTGCTGTCCCGAAAAAGTTCCTTTCCTTTTTCTTTTGTAAGAAGATCTTTCTTTTCCTCCAACCATTTTATTAATGTTAATAAGCCAAGAAGTTGATTATTTTTCACTTATAAAAGTCTCCACAAACGTTGGAAGTGCGTTGGAAATTCTGAAGCTGTGTTTTGAAGTGAATGCAATGAGCGCCAGCGATCATTCAATACGACTGGCAAATACTTCACGTAGCACAAAATAAAGAGTACCAAATAAATCACATGCTTTTTGAGGCTGTTGCATGCAAACAATGGGTTTGAAATGGCAAACAGACAAAAAGTGCCATATTGGTTGCCATGGAAACAGGCAATCAATCGGGCATGGTGAAAATTAAAAGCCTTTGAAATAGGTCAAGGATTTTGAATTTTGAAAAACGGTTTGGCCAAATGATAGTTAGGTTCTTAAAGTCAATAAATATATATAAAACACAATTTTGATTTTTTGGAATTTTTTATCTTAAACCTGGTTTGGAGGAATACAGAGAGTTTTGAACAGCATATTAAGTGTCTGAAATGGCCAGAGATAACTTGAGGTAGTTCTACTTAATAACATATCATGAATATTATATTAAGGTTAGAACGTAAATATTCAAACAGAGTAAGTCATCCTAGAATCATTGCTAACTAAACCCTCGTTTATAAAGCAAGTCAAGATATCGTAAGAAGAACTTAAGATATATTTTAGATGAGGAATCACTTCGAGAAGTCGAGAAAAGAACGATTTTAAATGTCGAAATATAAAGGCAAAGCGATTTATTACTTTGAAAGCGTTGCTACGCTTTCTGTTACTAAGTGTGATATATGCATATTTATCCTCAGTGCACGTGCAGGAGACAAAAGAGAAACTCATTAGGGGTCATTAAGAGGATTAAGCGCTTGGGCAAGTCTAGGCGAGAAGGTCATTAGCAGTGTTACTATAGCGAAACCGCGTCTCGTCCTTCATTCGTCTCAGGCTCCTTTGGGACCCTCTGTTACTCAACCCCCCGTGTAATACGTCATAACCGATAGCTCTCCGACTAATTCCCGAAGATCGTCATTATCAAAAGATGCTCGACTTATATAAGTAATAGCAACAAAATTTCATTTATGCACTTTACCTTTAGTGATCGACAGTCAGCAGTTGTGGGGCATGTTATAATATTCAAACAGAATAAGTCATCCTAGAATCATTGCGTGCTAACCCTTGTTTATAAGTGAAGAAATCGTGAGAAGATAGAATGACGAATCACTTTAAGCCGTATATAAGAACTTAAGATAGTGTGAGGAATCAATTCGAAAAGCCGTGAGCTAAGGGGTTTAAAACGTATTAACACTGGCACATAGCAACGCAAAGCTTGTATGTGAATATCATATTAGATATTTGGTTCGCTTTTGTGTTGTTTATACGATTAAGAACTGTGCAAAGTTCATCAAGGTTCGCTTTGGATGATAACTCTTAGCGAGTTGTTAGTCTAAATATATTTTATTGTCGGAGTCTACTTCGGAATATTACAGAGCTTGGTTAAATAATTCGATGCATGGTTTGGTAGTTTATAAAAAAATCAGACTCGTACGCGTACAACACAAAGGAGAAAAGCCATTAGAAACTCATTAAATGTTACTAATGAGAAAAACACCACGGATTTGCATATATGGTAGAATATTTAAGTGAGTGGGTTATGGAGGATAATAAGGGGCATGAGTAGGTATTAATGCGTGGGCATGTTCGGGCGAGAAGGTCATTAGCAGTGTTGCCATAGCGAAATCGCCTTGCCGGCTCTGAGCGCCTTCGAGCCCTCGGCTCTTGGCTCCGAGCGACTCCGAGCCCTCGGTTCTGGTCTCCGAGCAGCTCCGAGTCCCATAGGAGGAGGAGAAAGAGGAGGAGGAGGAGAAGGAGGAGAGGAGAAAGGAGGAGGAGGAGAGGAGAGGAGGAGGAGAGGAGAGGGAGGAGGAGAGAGGAGGAGGAGGAGGAGAGAAAGAGGAGAGGAGGGAGGAGGAGGAGGAGGAGGAGGAGGAGGAGGGAGAGGAGGAGGAGGGAGGAGGAGGAAAGAGGAGGAGGAGGAGAGGAGATGAGGAGGAGGAGAGGGAGGGAGAGGAGGAGGAGGAGGAGAGGAGGAGAGAAAGAGGAGGAGGAGGAGGAGAGGAGAGGAGAGGAGGAGGAGGAGGAGAGAGGAAGAGGAGGAGGAGGAGGAGGAGGAGGAGGAGAAAGGAGGAGGAGGAGGGAGGAGGAGGAGGAGAGGAGGAGGAGAGAGAAGAAGGAGAGAGGAGGAGGAGGTGGAGGAGGAGGAGGAGGAGGAGAGGAGGAGAGGGGAGGAGGAAAGAGGAGGAGGAGATAAAAGAGAAAGAGGAGGAGGAGAGGAGGAGAAATAATACGACCCTCCTCCCCCCTCTCCCCCTCCTCTTTCTCCTCCTCCTCTTTCTCCTCCTCCTCTTTCTCATCCTCTTCTCTCCTCCTCTTTCTCCTCCTCTCTCTCCTCCTCCTCACGGTTGGGTGGTGGTGTTATTGAGTGGAGGTGGTGTGGTTGATTGAGGTTGTGGTGTTATTGGTGGAGGTGAAGATGTAAGGGGTGGAGGGTGGTCGTAATTTGTGGTGGGTTGTTATTGGAGGTGTTTGTCAGGTGGTGTTTTGTTGGGTGTTTCGTAGGAAGTTTGTGGAGGATTGTGGTGGAGGGTGCATGGTGGTTGTGGTGGGTGCGTGGTGGTTTGTGGTGGTGGAGTTGGGTGGTGGGTGGTGTTTGTGGATGGTGTATGTGGTGGTGGAGGTTGTGGTGGGGTGGTGTTTGTCGTTTGTGTGATGTACGTATTGGCGAGTGTATGTGTTGGTCGGACGAGCTTGACGAGTACTACTCGACTCATGACGAAGAGGGAGAAGAAGCAGCAGGGAGGAGAAAAAGAAAGAGGGCGAGGAAGAAGAGGGATCAGAAGCAGAAACAAAAAAAATGAATGGACGCACGACAGCCGATGGGCTACGAGCGGAGGGAGCAGACTGAGGGAGACAAGAAGTAACTCCTCCCCCTTTCCGCCTTCCGCTTTCTCCTATCTTTTCTTTCTTCCTCCTCCTCCTCCTCTTTCACCTCATCCTCCTCTTGCTCCTCATCCTTCTCTTCCTCCATCCTCTCCTATGGGACTCGGAGCTGCTCGGAGACACTGAGACGAGGGCTCGGAGTCGCTCGGAGCAAGAGCCGAGGGCTCAAAGCCGCTCAGAGCCGGCAAGGCGGTTTCAGCTATGGTAACACTGCTATGACCTTCTCCGCCCGAACATGCCCAACGCATTAATTACTCCTCATGGAGAAGGAGGAAAGGAGGAGCAGGACGGTGGAGAAAGAGGAGGAGGAGGAGGAGGAGGTGATAGGGAGGAGGAGGAGAAAGGGAGGATGAGGTGAAAGAGGTAGGAGGAGGAGAAAGAGGATGTGGGGAGGGAGGAGGAGGAGGAAGAAAGAGGAGGGGGAGGAGGAGTAGAGATGAGGAGGAGGAGGGAGAAAGAGGAGGAGGAGGAGGAAGTAAGAGAAAAGGAGGAGGAGGAGGAGGAGATAGTTGGAGGGAGGAGGAGGAGAAAGAGGAGGAGGAGGAGGAGAAAGAGGTAGGCAGGAAGAAATAAGAGGAGGAGACAGAGGAGAGAGGAGGAGGAGTTAGAGGAGGAGGAGGAGGTGGAGGAAGGAGGAGGAGAAAGAGGACGGAGGAGGAGGAGAAAGAGAGGAGGAGGAGGAGGAGAGGAAAGATAAATATATAATACGAAATTCTCTACTAATATTTATTCCGCTCATGCTCATTCCTCTCTCTCTGCCTCTTCATCCTCTTTCTCCTCCTCCTTCTTCTGCTACCCCCTCATCTTTATCTTCCTCCTCTTTCTCCTCCCGTCTTTCTCCTCTCCTCCTTCTCCTCCTCCTCTTTTCCTCCCTCTTCTTTCTCCTCCTATTTTCCTTCCTTCTCCTCCCCCTTCTCCTCCTCATCTTTCTCATCTTTTCTTTCTATCTCTCCTCTTTCTCCTCTCCTCCTCTCTTGTCTCCTCCTCATACTCATTCTCCTCCCTCCTCCTCCTCTTTCCTATGCGACTAGGTAGTCGTCGGAGCCAAGAGCCGAGGGCTCGAAGCCGCTCAGAGCCGGCAAGGCGGTTTCGCTATGGTAACACTGCTAATGACCTTCTCGCCCGAACATGCCCACGCATTAATACCTCCTCATGGAGGAGGAGAAAGAGGAGCAGGAGGAGGAGAAAGAGGAGGAGGAGGAGGAGGAGGAGGAGAAAGAGGAGGAGGAGGAGGAGGAGAAAGAGGATGTGGAGGAGGAGAAGGGGAGGTGGAAAGAGATGCAAGAGGAGAAAGAGGAGAGTAGGAGAAAGAGAAATAGGAGGAGGAGGAGAAAGTGTGAGGAGGAGAAAGAGGAGGAGGGAAAGGAAGAAGAAAAAGAGGAGTCAGAGGAGGAGGAGGAGGAGAAAGAGGAGAGGAGGGAGGAGGAGGAGAAATGACAGGAGAGGAAGAAGAGGAGGAGGAGGAGGAGAAAGTGGGGAGGAGGTGGAGAAGGAAGGAGAAGAAAGAGGAGGAGGGAGAAAGAGGAGGAGGAGAAAGAGGAAGAGAAAGAGGAAGAGAAAGAGGAGGAGGAGGAGAAAGAGGAGGAGGAGGAGAAAGAAGATGAGGATGAGGAGAAATAGGAGGAGCAGAAGAAAGTGGAGGAGTAGGAGAAAGAGGAGGAAGATCAGGAGGAGAAAGAGGAGGAGAAAGAGGAGAAAGAGAAGAAATAGGAGGAGCAGGAGAAAGAGGAGGAGGAGGAGAAAGAGGAGGAGGAGGAGAAAGAGGAGGAGGAGGAAGAGGAGGAGGAGAAAGATAAATATATAATACGTAATTCTCTATAAATATTTATTCCGCTGATGCTCTTCCTCCTCCTCCTATTCCTCTTCCTCCTCTTTATCCTCCTCCTCTTTCTCCTCCTCCTTCTGCTCCCCCTCCTCTTTCTCTTCCTCCTCTTTCTCCTCCTCCTCTTTCTCCTCCTCCTCCTTCTCCTCCTCCACTTTCTCCTCCTCTTCTTTCTCCTCCTCTTTGTCCTCCTTCTCCTCCTCCTTCTCCTCCTCCTCTTTCTCTTCCTCTTCTTTCTCCTCCTCTTTCTCCTCCTTCTCCTCCTCTTTTTCCTCCTCTCACTTCTCCTTTTCCTCCTCTCTCACCTTCTCATCCTCCCTCCTCCTACTATGGGACTCTGAGCTGCTCGGAGGGGGACCGAGCCGAGGGATCGGAGTCGCTCGGAGCCAAGAGCCGAGGGCTCGAAGCCGCTCAGAGCCGGCAAGGCGGTTTCGCTATGGTAACACTGCTAATGACCTTCTCGCCCGAACATGCCCACGCATTAATACCTCCTCATGCCCCTTATTATCTTCCTGTAACCCACTCACTTAAATATTCTAGCATATATGCAAATCCGTGGTGTTTCGCTCATTAGTAACATTTAATGAGTTTCTAATGGCTTTTCTCCTTTGTGTTCTACGCGTACGAGTCTGATTTTTGTATAAACTACCAAACCATAGCATCGAATTATTTAACCAAGCTCTGTAATATTCCGAAGTAGACTCCGACAATAAAATATATTTAGACTAACAACTTGCTAAGAGTTACCGTCCAAAGCGAACCCTGATGAACTTTGCACAGTTCTTAATCGTATAAACACCACAAAAGCGAACCAAATATCTAATATAATATTCACATACAAACTTTACGTTGCTATGTGCCAGTGTTAATACGTTTTAAACCCCTTAGCTCACGGCTTTTCGAATTGATTCCTCACACTATGTTAAGTTCTTCTTATATACGGCTTAAAGTGATTCCTCATTCTATCTTCTCACGATTCCTTCACTTATAAACAAGGGTTAGCACGCAATGATTCTAGGATGACTTATTCTGTTTGAATATTATAACATGCCCCACAACTGCTGACTGTCGATCAGTAAGGTAAAGTGCATAAATGAAATTTTGTTCCTATTACTTATATAAGTCGAGCATCTTTTGATAATGACGATCTTCGGGAATTAGTTGGAGAGCTATCGGTTATGACGTATTACACGGGGGGTTGAGTAACAGCTAGAGGGTCCCAAAGGAGCCTGAGACGAATGAAGGACGAGACGCGGTTTCGCTATGGTAACACTGCTAATGACCTTCTCGCCTAGACTTGCCCAAGCGTTTAATCCTCTTAATGACCCCTAATGAGTTTCTCTTTTGTCTCCTGCACGTGCACTGAGGATAAATATGCAAATATCACACTTAGTAACAGAAAGCGTAGCAACGCTTTCAAAGTAATAAATCGCTTTGCCTTTCTATTTCGACATTTAAAACCGCTCTTTTCACGATTTCTCGAAGTGATTCCTCATCTAAAATATATCTTAAATTCTTCTTACGATATCTTGACTTGCTTTATAAAGGAGGGTTTAGTTAGCAATGATTCTAGGATGACTTACTCTGTTTGAGTATTTAGGTTAGAACATTGAACTAAAAATAACTGGAACGCTACGTTCAGTAAACTGCGCATACAAATCTTGAAGCCAAAATTTGACTCCCATGAAGCCAGTTTTGACTCCCAGACACGCACTTCCACGCGTGTTTCTACGTGTTTTTGTTTTGGCCGTGTTTGTTTTTTTCGTGGAAAGGCTGGGTACGACTTGCATAATTTGGTTTCAAACTTCCGGTTGAACGTAGCGTTCCAGTTATTTTTAGTTCAATGTTCTAACCTTAATATAATATTGATGATATGTTATTAAGTAGAACTACCTCAAGTTATCTCTGGCCAATTCAGACACTTAATATGCTGTTGAAAACTCTCTATATTCCTCCAAACCAGGTTTAAGATAAAAAAATATAAAGTGTCTCTATCAATTTCTCTTTAATTCCTTGTAAAAAACGTCTATTTTGTTAGAGTTTATTGTACGCATGCTCTGTATTCTTACATGTCCCACAAGTGCTAACTGGTAGTAGGATAAAGTGTATAAATGAAAAGGTAATTATTATTACTTATAAGGAACACAACTCGAGTGCCTTTTGATAATGACGTAACTTCGGGAATCAATCGGAGAGCTATCGGATATGACGTAGTGAAAACGAGGGGGTTGAGTAACAGCTAGGGTTTAGGGGGTTGGATAAAAGTTAGGGTTAGGAGGTCCCTAAGGAGCCTGAGAATGAATGACGTATGCATAAATAATGGGTTGGGGTTGTCTCATTGGAGCCTGAGGAAGATATCGACAGAGCTCAATAAAAATTCAATTTACCTAATTAATTATGAATCCGCCAGATGGGGATGGGGGGGGGGGGGGGGGGTATTACTACTCATGTCGAGAATTGTATTTCCATACTTGAGAATAATTACGTTAAAGCGTTACGGGGGGGCATTTACTTTTTGTGACTACCGCTGACCTGTCAGCGTATCGTGTGACGTCCAGTCGATCCAGATCAAAATTGACTAAAATCTGCCAAGTGGATGTAAAGATACATGAGTTTTCGTTGCCTTTACAAATTACGATCGTCTGATGATTATGTTGCTAGCGTAACGTTAAATCCTGCGTTAAATCGTCTGCACAATCACGCGCTAAGTTCACGCAGGTACTGATACATGTAGAACTTAAACATTCATGTTTTAACATATGGCCAGGGTTCTTCGTACAGTTGTTTATTGAACGCCAAATCAAAATGCGAAGACAGTCTACAATCTCCAGTATAGAGAATTTGTTATTGAGCTGACGTGCAAAACTGCTCGAGCGCCACTCGTGTAAAATATGACAGACACGAACCAACAACACTCCACAAACTGACTTCACAACATCGTCAACATGCCAGACCATATTAAAGTTGAATATAAAGCTTTTAATATTTATTCGCACCTTCCGCTAGGCAGACAATAAATCCTTTCGTCCAGACCACATTTAATTAGCCATGCAGCTAAGCCTAGAAAGTCGTTGTTTCGAGAGGAAAATTGATCGCTCCTTTGCGTTTCTCCGCCATTGTATTCGCCAGTCACAAACAAAACCGGGGGGAAACTTCTTTCATTCTCGGTATATTAAGATATATTAATAATGCACCAGGATTTTACACGTCTTTCAAGAAATACCCATAGATAAGGTACAAACCTGTCTGTTATCGCTCTTTAGGACTTTACGAGCTTTAAGCAACATAAATATTTGTCGTATATGAAAGACTGATACTAGTGTTTCACATTTTCACTGGTTTTAGTTTCTGTGAAACTTTGCACTAAAAAGCGCACCAGTAGCGAGCACCCCCCCCCCCCCGGAGTTTACACTATGTATACCTCTATCGTGTGAATTTTTGCCACTCGTCACAATATTGCAAAGTTTCTATGAAACTTTGCACTAAAAAGGCCTGTCAAAATGTCATTTAAAGGTGATGTACAGTCCGTTCTGCGCATGTACGAAACTAATGTTTACATCTTTATTTACAAAAATAATACTAATACCTTATTCAAGATTGTAAGCTTTTCTTGGTTCCCATTCATTACTTGTACCCAAAACAAAACATTTTCAGAAGAAATCCGAGGAGATATCCTCGCCGAATCGCTTGGTTTTCTGCCATGTTGTTCCTAACGGTTTACACTTTGCTGAGTACTTCATGTAATTATTTACGAATGCCATGTTTTGGGGACCACATTGCGGTCATGCACAGAACGGACTGTACGTCACCTTTAAAGGTTTGCCTTCCTGTAGCATTGTCCTGTGTTTTAAAAGTTCAATCGACCCTCTGGTTTTCCGCGAAAAGTAATTGTTTACCGCAGCAAGAGTAGATTTCCCACAAAATCGAACGAATCCTTCTCTCCAACGACATTAAAGTATATCACAGCTTTCAACAGTAAATCCAACAGTTGTTATACTCTCATAAAACTGACACCAACCTGAAACCCGGTGTATACCGTATCACATGTAAATGTGGTACGGTATGCATCGGAGAAACCGGACGTAATCTAAAAATACGACAGAAAGAACACAAAGACTGCTGCGCCAAGTCAAAGCTCGACAAGTCAGCCATTGCCAAACATGCGTGGGAGCAGGACTACCGCATCGAATGGGGACTATCGACTCTTCTTGCTCCGGTAAACAATTACCTTTCGCGGAAAACCAGATATTCGATTGGAATTTTAAAAACACAGGACAATGCCACAGGAAGGCATTGGACAAGCCTTGTTTCTTAGTTCTATTTTGTTTGTTTTCGTTTCTGTTATTTATAATTTTGCGAATAAAGGACAATTAGAACCGTTAAAAGAACTTGCACATGTTTGCGCACGCGAGATTGCGCAAACCACCGTTTGTAATGTTGACGTTAGCAAACTTTGATATGCTATTATCTTTGAAGACGATCCGGGTACACGAGCCCAACGCTCAGATTTTTATAATAAAACATGGTGAAAACTACAAAAGTATTTTTAATTATTAGTGAAATTTTCTAATAGTTGTGAAGATGTCATAACATATTACCACAGTTAGGGCTTTTCAAGAAATGTTTCGATCAACAAATGCGATCACCGACAAACTGAAAAAATGACGAATTACTGCCGTTTGTGACGTCATCACATGTTTTTATATGAGATTATTTACTATTAAAGTGCCTCTATGGCCTGTGAGATCTTTACATATTTAAATAACTTAGGTTAAAAGAAAATGTTTCCCGAAAATTTTTCTCAAAAATATTAAATCCCCGCCCAGCTACAGCGCTCCAAAGTTGGCATCTCTGTAACTGTGACCGTGCCTGTTAGGGACCTGGTGCGAGCTTACTGTGTGACGTCACGGTCGGAACGGAACTTGCCTTGCAACCAAAATAAAAAGGAAGATAATCTTCGATCTGCGCGCAGTTTATGGAAATTATTTTGAAATAGAGACTTGCCATCAAGATTTTTAAACTGTATTCGTGGAGCGACTAATAATCTAAAGGTAAGTACATAAATTGCAGACTTTTGATGTTGTCATTGTTAAAATGGCGCATGTAACAGTCATTTCCGAAACATGCAGTCAAAACTAACCCTGTAACTAAAAAATAAACATGTTTTGTGCTTTTTGGTCGCAATATTTGGAATCCCAAGTGGAATATCTACAAAACTGTCGGTAATTTTACATCAGTTTACTCGCCTATTTGACAAAAATGCTCATTGGTCTGACGAGTACGACATCATCGCCATTGTTATTGTCGAAGCTCGCAGCATAGAAAATCCAGAATATATTGTCTTCTGGATTGTCTATGCTTGCAGTCAAGACTAACCTTTGCCTCAGAATCTTGTGTGCACAGTTAGCAAAACTGACTCTATTTGTAAACCAGCATAATATGTTACATATGTAATCTACTATAACCTAATGTCTACATGTATGTGCATCAGTGCATGTACAGTATATCTAACTAATACGATATCAATTTTATTATTTGCTGCTTTAAGCCTTCTAATCCTTGACTATCAAACTGTTGACTAACTTTATCAAGAATTCTAAGTGTCCAGGAATGATCTTTGTAAACAGTCACTGACTTTGTTATCATGGGATCCTTGGCACAGTCTTTCTTTCTTTGTTGCAAGTAAACAACACTTAAAGATTCTTCATCGCCTTTCACTAATGTCCAACCAAAAGGAAGACCAACGCTATTAATGGTGTTAACTAAGTCTTTAAGGATTTGTGATTGGATAACTGTTTATAGGTGCAGCAAGTGGTTGACATCTGCTGTTGTGTCCAGTGCAATTGCTGTTGGTATTATTCAAATAAGCTTGTTCTGTCATTAAGTATTTCACCCATTGAAACTGGTACCAAGACAGGGGATGTCTCTGTCTGAAAAAGGATAAACATTAAAAGCAATTTCATTTAATGTACCAAAATTGAATTTTTTTTATTGTCTGGATAGTCATCATTAAGGTATTATACTATACCTAGTAACATTGCTATAAAGTAATAGTATAAACCAACTAGTGGACTTATACTTTAAGCTTTATCATATAGATATTGACAAAACACATCGTTAAATATCTTCATACATAAAAGATTGCTAACTTTTTCTTCATATTTTAAATGACAGGATTGGAGATACAAACTTTAATTTCTTGCATCATATTGTTAATATCCTTGTCCATTCTCTTCGTTCAGTTTAGTATATATATATATATATATATATATATATATATATATATATATATATATATTTATATATATAGAGAGAGAGAGAGAGAGAGAGAGAGAGAGAGAGAGAGAGAGAGAGAGAGAGAGAGAGAGAGAGAGAGAGAGAGAGAGAGAGAGAGAGAGAGAGAGAGAGAGAGAGAGAGAGAGAGAGAGAGAGAGAGAGAGAGAGAGAGAGAGAGAGAGAGAGAGAGAGAGAGAGAGAGAGAGACACACACACACACACACACACACACACACACACACACACACACACACACGCACACATACAGAACGTACATGTATGGCACCATATTCTAAAGTTCTATTCGTAGATAGTCACTGTCAATGAGGTGCACAATAGTCCACTAGTTGGTTTATACTATTTCTTTATAGCAATGTTACTAGGTACTGTATAGTATAATACCTTAATGATGACTATCCAGACAATAAAAAAAATTCAATTTTGGTACATTAAATGAAATTGCTTTTAATGTTTATCCTTTTTCAGACAGAGACATCCCCTGTCTTGGTACCAGTTTCAATGGGTGAAATACTTAATGACAGAAGAAGCTTATTTGAATAATAACAACAGCAATTGCACTGGACACAACAACAGATGTCAACCACTTGCTGCACCTATAAACAGTTATCCAACCACAAATCCTTAAAGACTTAGTTAACATTAATAGCGTTGTCTTCCTTTTGGTTGGACATTAGTGAAAGGCGATGAAGAATCTTTAAGAGTTGTTTACTTGCAACAAAGAAAGAAAGACTGTGCCAAGCATCCCATAACAAAGTCAGTGACTGTTTACAAAGATCATTCCTGGACACTTAGAATTCTTGATAAAGTTATTCAACAGTTTGATAGTCAAGGATTAGAAAAGCAGCAAATAATAAAATTGATATCGTATTAGTTAGATATACTATACAATATACATGCACATACATGTAGACATTAGGTTATAGTAGATAACATATGTAACATATTATGCTGGTTTACAAATAGAGTCAGTTTTGCAAACTGTGCACACAAGATTCTGAGGCAAGGGTTAGTCTTGACTGCAAGCATAGACAATCCAGAAGACAATATATTCTGGATTTTCTATGCTGCGAGCTTCGACAATAACAATGGCGATGATGTCGTACTCGTCAGAGCAATGAGCATTTTTGTCAAATAGGCGAATAAACTGATGTAAAATTACCGACAGTTTTGTAGATATTCCACTTGGGATTCCAAATATTGCGACCAAAAAGCACAAAACATGTTTATTTTTGAGTTACAGGGTTAGTTTTGACTGCGAGCAGAGCTTCGACAACAATGGCGATGATGTCGTGCTCGTCAGACCAATGAGCATTTTTGTCAAATAGGCGAGTACACTGATATAAAGTTACGGAAAGTTTTGTAGATATTCCACTTGGGATTCCAAATATTGTGACCAAAAAGCACAAAACATGTTTATTTTTGAGTTACAGGGTTAGTTTTAACTGCATGTTTCGGAAATGATTGTTACATGCGCCATTTTAACAATGACAACATCAAAAGTCTGCAATTTAACTCACTATGTAATGAAAATACAGAAATAATCGAATGTACTTACCTTTAAATTATTAGTCGCTCCACGAATACAGTTTCGGCAAGTCTCTATTTCAAAATAATTTCCATAAACTGCGCGCAGATCGAAGATTATCTGTCCTTTTTATTTTGGTAGATTGTCTTATGGTCTGATTCCGACTGCGACGTAGCTCTATCAATTAGAGCCCAGGCCCAAGACAAACGGTTAACTTTCAAAATGGCGCGATTTGGGCTGATTTGACCAACTTCGGAGCGCTGTCAATGGGAGGGGATTTAATATTTTTGAGAAAAAATTTCGGGAAACATTTTCTTTTAACCTAAATTATTTAAATATGTAAAGACCCCACAGGCCATAGAGGCACTTTAATATAAACTTCGAAAACATTGTAGAGCAATCAGGAGATTTGGTAACCGCTCTTACAGAGGGATCTCAAATTCCGAGTGTAGTGTAAAGGGCCGTATCCGAATACTGTTGTAGTATAAACAACGAATCCGAATACTCAGTACACGAAGTGAATCTGGAAACATTTGTTGTAATGTAAACGTAGTCTCAGATCGCCACACCGCTTCAGGAGGAGCTTGGTTATGCAAGAAAACAATACTGGACGTCATTTGTCTTTGCCGTCATTGACGCATAAAGAGTGTATGACATAACAACTAGAAATACATGAACGCAATTAAGAACCCCCTCGCCCGCTTCATATGTAATTTTGTACTACAACTTAAACTTCCCTCTGTTTGGATGCTTTTTTCACCACAAACACTACTAATTCGGAGCATTTATTCAGTGCACTCTTTTCAGATTGTCTTTTTATCCACGACGTTTGATTTCTCCAGGTTTTCCTCTTCGTTGTTGACAAAAAACGACAATTACTCTGTTCTCTTCAAGATGTAAAAAGCTGTTCGTTTCGATTTTCTCTTCATTGTTCTCTCTCAAGTTAAGTAGAACATATCAGTGCAGAATTTCTAACCGGCTTAACAGCCACAGGAAACATCCTTTTCCTTCAGACATAGTTCGAGTTTGTCGGCATCGTTTTCGGTCTGTATCGCAAGTTTTCGGCTTTTTTTCAGTGGTTTCGAGTCGTGTTTTATTGTTGCCGCTTGTCGCTGCCACATCTTTTTTTTTAGTTTTACCCTTTCAGTCTTTCTCCATGGTATTATATGATGATGAACATTAAGCTGTCAAGCAATTTTTTACTTGCAAAGAATAACGATTTCTTTCATCAGTCAAAACCGGTTGCTTACGATTTGCTTACATATTAAAGTGTGAATAATTCAACAAAATAATTAAAATAATTAAAGTTAACTTTAATAGTTAGTTACCAGAACCCTTCCATCCGAACCGCGCAAGTTACGGATTTGTTTCATATATACAAATATAAAAACAGGTTTCAGAATTACCTTCAGTTTTTCATCTCGCGTATAATTTCGCTTGTAAATGATGTCCACGCATGCTGAGATTAGCACTCACCTGGGGTCCGGGCCTTAATTCGGTCCTACCGTAGACCCGGTCAGCATTTTTGTTGTTCTATTGAATAGAAGGGCATGATAGAAGCAAATTTCAAGAAAATATGCTGTATATATAGACCTCGCACGATAAACTATCAAAGTTTGCTATATTTTGTTATTGGACAAATTTGGGCACTAGGTAACAATGCCTTCATATGACGTACGCAAATGGCTGTTAATGCTAAAATCCATAGTTCTTATGCATAGTTGTCCATTTCAGTAAGTCATAAGGCATTGTTACAGAAAGACCAATTTTTTTTCAAAACGAAGAAGTCAAACGCAAAATTTGATAGTTAATAGCGCGGAGACTATATACACCACGCTCCTTTGAAACTATTTGTAAATGCTCCTATCCAGCTCCTCTGTTAATTACAACAACAAAAACGACAACGAGCTTTATTACTTTATATAGACACTTTAAAAGAACTCTTAATTGAAATAATGAAGAATAACAATTAACAGTTATTTCCTATTTCTTTTGTTCTTCAAATAATATTAATAAGACTTATGTGATATGCAAATAAAATTACCTGTGGCGTCAAATTGATTGTACAACATTTTAATTATATTAGAAAATCGTGTATATTTTTAAAATTATTAAACGAAATCACTTAAAACTTTGTATATAAGGATACACACTGCTAAATAGAAGAACATCGTTCAAGTTTTATGGTCGACTCGCCATGGCTCATTGATTTCAAGAACTCTCAGTTTCCCAAACAAGATTATCTGTTTTATCGTCAGTGCGAAACATTTTAGGGTTGATGCTGATTGAGCAGATTTTCACAGACTTAATAAATTCGAAACTGAAGTCTGAAGTCGGTGCAAAGCCTACTATGTCAGAAAACAACGATTTTTGACAGAGAAATTTAGACGTTTAAAAACTAATCTAAATTAATCAGAGACTAAGGCAAGATGGCGGCCGAATTTTGAGGTTAAGCCAAACTAGTAAATATTATGTCTACAAATTACTTAACAATTGAGGCTTTTAAAGAGCTATGGGAGAAAGAGATTCTTCCTAGCATAAAGCAAGAAATCTGCTCGGAAATGGCTGATATTAAACGAGAATTGGAGAAACTATCGAGTAAATGTATTGAAATTGAGCAATCTCAGAATTTTATATCTGGTCAATATGACAGTTTACTGTGACTTTGCTCAGACATGGATTTTCTCAAACGACACAATATTCTCTAATGATAAATATAGTCTTTGTAAATAGTTTTGATTGTATACTGTATATTGGAATGTATGTGTATGTACTTGTATGCACATATATCAACTTTGGGCTTAAACCTCACTCAACTAATTTTATGTAATAGTAGGCAGTGGTCAACCAGAAAGCTATGCTCCTTTGATCACTGTGCACTATCAATATTGATTTTTATAATCTCTATTTATTATTCGTTGTATAATTAACTACAGAACAGCTTTTCTGTAGTTCAACTATGATTTTTTACACAGAAATATTAGAAAAAATTGACAAGTACATGTCACCTGTAATAACCATTAAGGGCTAGCCTAGACAGGTGACAATAAGGCTAAATGCCATAATATTTGAAAGTCAGTGAAGCCAAAATACGAAACAAATACAACACAAGCACAAAATACAAGCCATGAGACAAAATGAGGTCATGCAGTTAATTACTAGGTATTATCATAGAGATTGATGAAGTGGTTATTGAGTTTTCGTTTGAAAGAATATTTGTTAAGAGTCTTGGTAGACTCATCAATAGAATTCCAAATTTTGGGGCCTTGAAATCTAATACTAAATTTACCATAATTTGTTCGAATTATTGGAAGGTAATATAACGATTTAGAGGCTAGACGAGCTCTGTATTGGTGCTTCCGATTCATTTTAATTTATAGAAAAGGGAGCTTGTATGTGCTTGGTAATTAGAAAACGTAATTATGCGTATAGCCTTTTTTTGAAGAGTTACTAGAGGTCTGACATTAGAGTCATAGGTGTTCCCCCATATGATCACTCCATAAGTTAAGAATGTATATACAATACAGTAATAAGAATACGAGTATAACACCTAAAAAATAGTGCTTAATAAAGTAACTTGAAAGTTGTTCCTCAGTTTCACACGTAAAAATCTCACAGCTTGTCAGCGGGACAAGCTTGCAACAAGCCTGGGAACAAGTTGTAACAATGCTGTTGACTTATCACGCTGTACCAAGCTTGTTGACAACAACCTTGTAGCAAGTTGTTGAGCTGCAGAGCGGTAACAAGTTGTTGGAACAGCCAGGATCAGGCTTGTTGTCAACAAGCCATATCAGACTTGTTGGAACAACTTGTAACAAGTCTGTTGAAGTCACCAAGCTTGTCACAAGCTGTTCCAACAAGCTCGTTATAGATTATTTTAACAAGTCTGGAGAAACAGTTTAGTCACACGTTTTTACAAAATCTACTTTATGAACCATACCTTCATGATTGGCTTGTGGTGCTCATTCTGGCCATGTGTTTGAGAAGTGTCTCTCAATGCTTCGGGGGACATGTAATTAAGCGTTCCAATTTGGGAATCACGTAAGAAACTTGTTGTGTCTCCCTTGAAAATAAATAAATAAACAAATAAATAAATAAAATAAATATTTTAAATAGAAAAACAAATAAATAAATAAATTGACGAAAAATGTAAAATAGAATCAATTTGGAATTGCCTCCTTTCCGTGGCATGCACCGTCCGTTGTAGGCTAATTATCAAACAGTACGTTGCGGCTCGTACTTTTCCGTCTCGTAAACGGGGTCATAAAAGGTATGTAAATAGGTTTCTGATGTGCTAAAGTCCCCTAACCCAAACAGAAACTCTAACACTAGTCAATAACGAACGTGGGAACGAATTCATAATTACCACGGCCATACAGGTTATGTTTTTACCTATGCTTGTCTGTCTGTCTGTCTGTCGGTCTGTTCGTTTGTCGCCAAGATTTGTCGCAAATTTCTCCGTGTAGAACAATCTTTAAATTCACAAAGCAGTGTACTTATTGGCGGTTTATGTTATGGAAACATGATTTCTGTTTTAAACTGACCATAAATTGCATTATTATTGTAATTAATTATTATAATTATTTCTGTAATATGCTAATTTAGAAACTGATTAAAATTAAAAAAAATTAAATTAAATTAAACTTGTCAGTTCCATTGTTTATACAAGAAGAGCGGTCATTGAGCAAGGGCATTACTTTTTGCTTAATATAAGTGAAACAAGTTTATAGACAGTCTAGTTAGCAGAGGATAGTTCGTTCACCATCCACATTGATAACCCGCTGCATGGCGGAAGTGTGTAGTATTCGAGTTATATTAAGCATGTATAATATATAAGCATTGACACGCCAATGTTCATGCGTTCCCTAAAGGTGACAGTGAAAATTACCTGAACAATGCTGTAACAACTTGTTGACATATGTGAACAACATTCATTTGATGAATGAACAACAATGTTCATCATTGTGTCAACAAGTTGTTACAGCTTGATAAAACAACAACCGTTGTTCACGCATGTTGGAACAACTGAAGAACGTTTGGTACATCAACCATGTTCACCATTGTTGTAACATTGTTGTTCATCGTCGTTATTTCATCATGCCATAACAACATGTTGCATCATGCATAAACAACGTTGTCGAATCAACAAGTTGATTTTCGTTGTTCCAACAGACGTGAACAAGTTGTTACAGCATTGTCACTGTTCGTGAACAAAACGCGAGGAAACCTAAGGAAACCTAAGGTCACGTGTACAGTCACGCGTAATCTCACGTGAACATACTTCATTTGAACTTAGTTTTTGACAGAACAACAGTTGGCATCGTTGACACAATGGGTTTTCCCACTGGTTCTTTCCTCGTTTCATTTTCCCTTTGTTGCATTGCCAATGGACTGAAGAATAGCCTTCTGTATGAACAATTAAACCACTTCGTAAACATTTGTCAAGATTAGACTGGCATACCCTATGTTTATCCAATTCAACGAGGTATGAAAGAATAATACATTATTAAATAGCTTAATAATGCTTCTTCAATGTTATTTTGGATCGTTAGCATTGCTAAATGTTAGCATTAATGCATGTCCCTCCTCTATCATTTTGTTCCCAGTTTAAAACCCAAGAAAAAGAAAAAAATTTAAGTAAGTTTATTTGTTCACACTGTCAGTTGAAAAGAAACTTGGAATAATCATGAAATCTTCCTCTGGCAAATATAGTTTATCATCCTTCGTTTTTTGTTTAGAAAGTACGTGTAAACTGGAGTATCAGCTTCCATATTTATTTACAAAAAGGTGAGAGGTTAAAAAGCCTTGAAAAACGTTCACTATTATACTACGATATTCAGTATGGATTTTGTTATTATATTAACATGCAGGTTGCATGTACTTCTAAGTGTTTCAAACGCTTTAATAGAACATTTCGTTTTGTTTCCTTCCATGAAATTAGTCGGAATGTTGATCTCTTGGCTTTTTTCCATTTTTTGTTTAATAGTTTAATCTGATATAGTCTTTACAGACAACTATTAGTCGTGTTTCTACTGATTTATTTATTAATTCGAGCGTGAGTATGTAAATGCAAAACTGAAACAATTTTTGTTTACAGGACAGTTGGACTACTGCCACCGAGGACAAAAAAATCTTAGGCTTTGCGTTCTTCTTAAATTATTTTTGTATAGACTATAGTCGTACGAGTTAAATAACTTAATCCTTAACACTTAACCCTGAAAGTGGAGAAGAAAGCGTTGCCAGAGAACCGGGAAAACTGCCTGTAGCAGTGTAAGAAGCATCCGTGAGACTTTCTATTCAAATTATCACTTCAATATACGTTTTTAAAAATGAATGGATGTTTTTGCGTGTTTCTTCTTCTTCGTGTTTAATAATAGTGATATTACTATTTTTTGCGGTTTTATAAGCAAATTAATAATCGAGACAACCGGGCGGGGGGTGCACAAAAACAAGAATTTATCGGATAGATATCATATTGCAACATGTTGTTCAAACAACTTGTTCACAAATGTTAATTTATCATGCTGAAACAATGCTGTTGTATTTTGCATGCAACATGATGTTCGAAAAACTTGTTCACGTCTGTTGGTTCATCAGGCGTGAGCAAGCATCTCGAACATATAGTGTGGTAGAAAGAGTCGTGAAAACAGCTCCCGTAGCTCTCGTGCTAAAATTCTTTTTTGAGTTGACTAGATGTCAAACTATCAGAAATTGATGGGGTTCAAATTTTCGACCTCTCAACATACAGGGGGGTTGGGAGCTCGGATAATTTCAACTGCATTTTCTAATAGTTTGACGCCAAAAAAACTGAAAAAAAGAAACAAAAATCAACTTTACCATGCAAATCCTACAAAAACTGTTTTGATGCCACACTATTTGGGCTAGGATAAGGGTCAGGAAAGGCCTTGAAGTCATTCTTATTAGCCATGTCCCCGACCCCTCGACCGCCCTGTATATCGAAATGTCGAAAATTTGAATCCCATCATTTTCTGATAGTTTGACATCTAGTCAACTCAACAAAAAATCAACTTTAGCACGAAAATCCTATGGGATTACACTTTATACCGCACTAATGCGTGAACAACTTGTTGACATGTTCACGGAGAGCATAGCTGCAATTTGTCTGGGCATGCACGAGTATGAGGAGAAAAATTGGAAACAAATGGCAATGGTTCGGCAATGGCGGATTTCGAAGGACTTTTTACACCGGCTACCTATGGTTATCCAAGAGTCTAGGTTGTTTTGTTGGTTGTTTGTTTGTTTGTTTGTTTGTTTGTGTTTGTTTGTTTGTTTTGGGGTTTTTGTTGGGTTTTTTTTTTGTTTTTGGGTGGGGGGTGGGGTGGTGTGTCCACATAATAGAATAATTGCATCATCCCGTCAGGCCTTGCGAAAATGTAAGGCACAATTTCGATTTTTCGAGACTTTCTTTTCGACAGCTTGGCCTTTGATCGAGTTGGGTTGAGGTGTTTTCCGACTGTAGTGGGGAATTCATCCGTGGTTGATCAGTAATGTTGCTGACAAGGTTTGTCCATGAAGACAGAATAGACGAATTTATTACAGACGCGACGAAATGCCGTGTAGGAAGTATGAATGGGCCTTATGCATTAAAGCAAAGCATGCTGGGAGTTTAGTTACGCAAATAAATTTTGGAAGATGGCGACCGCTTCCTTCGAATAGGAGCCGTGAAGCATTTAGTTAAATTTGTAGATGATTTTTTTCTTCTGAAGATTTAATAAAGGTTTTTATCTATTCTAAGTGGTTTGCTTTGTGTTTTTGTGGAATTGTGGATGTGGAACTGCCATATTTTTCAAAATATTCATCATTGCGGGGAAGAGATACTTTCGTTCGATGAAGACGGCTCTGATAACTATTTGAGATTTTACACGTTTGAAAGGTAGGTACTTACATATATTTCTGTTAAGGTAACTAAGTCCACAGTCATTCACTATTCCCAACTGCTAGAACTGCAATCGGCTTCTATCTGACTCTTCTGGGTTCAAAAATCATGTTTCAACTACCACATCTCTTCACGCACGATTTGATCAAGACTCAAGAGTTCTATTTCTATAAACCAATTTAAAACATTGAAGTCTTTGGCGCGAAAATAACTTGTTTGACCAACTTAATTTTTTCGCTTTTTCCTCTGTTTCGTAAATGTCGAAGTATTTTCAGCTCTGTGTGCGATTTTTTGCTTTGTTTTCTTCTTCGATAACCTATAGCCCAGCGACGAACACTTTTCACTACTTGTAAACACGAAGTGTGCTCAACTTGGATTGAATTTTCGTCTGGCTTTTTAATCATTTTGTTGGAAATGGAGGAAGCATAATGTGGACGAGAGTGGACAATTTACCACTATTCACCCATGCATGAGTTCATATTGAAGCAACATTTGATAACAGACATCACTGGAAAACATGGAAACCACCAAATGCTCACTTGTAAGCACTGATGCAAGAAGTCTGGCTACCAAGAAACTGGTAACAGAAGTAAAAGTTAAAGCCAATATTATGAAAGGCGAAGAATGCTATTTTCTTGTAAAAGGCACTGTCCATAGAAACTCAAGTCACTGGATAGATGTACCAAGGAAGGCTTCCATGAAGAAAATACAATATGATGTTTATGTTCACTTACACGGTCCAGGAAACAGTGAAGGTTTCACTGGCAACAGAACTTGTTTGTTCATGCAAGGTAGGTCTAGGTGGTTGCTGCAAACATGTAGCTGCTTTAATATTACAACTGCTCGACTTCTTAGTTCATACAGCTTGAGGCAACAGAGGTCCCCTGATGATTTATTTACAGTAACATGCACTCAGCTGCTACTACAATGGCATGTCCCCAGCAAAGAAGAACTTAAAACTGCAGTACTATTTGATGATTAAATTTAGTAAAGCAACAGCACAGCACAGCGCAAAACATTGATAAAAGAAGAGCCATGCAAGTCAGCTCCATCATTGTAAGACAAGTCAATGATTCAGACATAAAAAAACTAAAAGATGGTTTGACCAAGGCTGGGACTTCTTTATATTTTGAAGGACTGCTTGAATCAAATCAATGTCAACCATGTGACTGCAGTGATTTTCTCAAGGGTATGCCATCAAAAAAGAAATTTACTGGTCAGAAGCAGATTTAAAAGCTAGTCAGCTGTTTAATGTTCAAATTAGGAATACAATTTTGCAAAACATACGACACAGTACTTTCACTGACAGCACTAAATATTTACCAAACCTGAATTTCTCCCATTTGTTAAAGAGAAACTATATGCTTCAAAAGAAAATTGAAGGACATTGAACTAAAGTCAAAAAGCAGTTTTGGGTTTACGGAAAGAAGACTACATGTATGTTTAACTCCTTCAAATTTTGGCCTCATGATGAACAGACAACAAAGCATCTACCCAAAGTCTATACTCAACAACTAGCAGTTTAAGAACAATTTGTCAGCCATGGGTCCTGCATCATGTCTTTCAGGGGAAAGACAATGAAGAAATTGCAGTGTTGACATACCATATTTCCTCTATTAAGCCACCCAGGGGGCTTATTAATTTTGGACCATCAAGAGAGGGGGCTTATTAGAGGGAGGGGGCTTAATAGATGGAGGGGGATTATTTAATTTTCCAAATTTCTAAAACCATCTGTAACCGATTTTCTGTTAATGGAGCTATTTTATTTAAAGTAGAACGTCTTGGTTTAGTCAAGCAATTTTATTAATTAACAATACAATTAAGTTACAAGTATTATATCTCTATAAATAAAAGTAAAATATTTAATTATTTTTCATGTCATGTTGTGGGAAGGCTTAATAGAGGGAGGGCGGGGGGGGGGGGGAGGGCTTTGTTTTTATTTTTCACTGAATGAGGGGGCCTTATTAGAAGGGGGGCTTAATAGAGGGAGGGGGCTTAATAGAAGAAATACAGTATGTAGAAAAAGTAATAGGTGAAGGCAAATCTATTAATGCATGCATCCAGTGTGGATTTTTAGTAAATTTAGAAACACCATGGCTATGTGCAAGTCCAGCTTGCTTTTTTTTTACCCCACTTTTTATTTGACCCATTCTGAAAGTAATCCATGTGGTGTAGCAGTAGGGGAGGTACATGTAACCTGCATAGCAAGTGTTGCTTAGTAGTCTGGGTATGAAGGTGGAGGAAATGCTTGTGGACAGACTCTGGTGCTTTGAAAAATCGTGGTCACCCATGAATGGGGGCTTGAGTCAATCTGGAAGCATTCCTGTTGTTGGTACATCTATCCAGTGACTTCAGTTTCTATGGACAGTGCCTTTTACAAGAAAATAGCATTCTTCGCCTTTCATAATATTGGCTTTAACTTTTACTTCTGTTACCAGTTTCTTGGTAGCCAGACTTCTTGCATCAGTGCTTACAAGTGAGCATTTGGTGGTTTCCATGTTTTCCAGTGATGTCTGTTATCAAATGTTGCTTCAATATGAACTCATGCACGGGTGAATAATGGTAAATTGTCCACTCTCGTCCACATTATGCTTCCTCCATTTCCAACAAAATGATTAAAAAGCCAGACGAAAATTCAATCCAAGTTGAGCACACTTCGTGTTTACAAGTAGTGAAAAGTGTTCGTCGCTGGGCTATAGGTTATCGAAGAAAACAAAGCAAAAAATCGTACACAGAGCTGAAAATACTTCGACATTTACGAAACAGAGGAAAAAGCGAAAAAATTAAGTTGGTCAAACAGGTTATTTTCGCGCCAAAGACTTCAATGTTTTAAATTGGTTTATAGAAATAGAACTCTTGAGTCTTGATCAAATCGTGCGTGAAGTGATGTGGTAGTTGAAACATGATTTTTGAACCCAGAAGAATCAGATAGAAGCCGATTGCAGTTCTAGCAGTTGGGAATAGTGAATGACTGTGGACTTAGTTACCTTAAAAGAAATCTATGTAAGTACCTACCTTTCAAACGTGTAAAATCTCAAATAGTTATCAGAGCCGTCTTCATCGAACGAAATTATCTCTTCCCCGCAATGATTAATATTTTGAAAAATATGGCAGTTCCACATCCACAATTCCACAAAAACACAAAGCAAACCACTTAGAATAGATAAAAACCTTTATTAAATCTTCAGAAGAAAAAAATCATCTACAAATTTAACTAAATGCTTCACGGCTCCTATTCGAAGGAAGCGGTCGCCATCTTCCAAAATTTATTTGTGTAACTAAACTCCAAGCATGCTTTGCTTTAATGCATAAGGTCCATTGAGGACTAGAGATACGAGAAAGAGCCACAGTATATCAAAGAACATACAGTATACGTACTGTTTACCAAGCAACATCTTGCTGATTGGTTCAACAACTACAAAACGCAAGTAACATGCACCGGATAATACAAAAAATATGTTTAGATATGTCTAGTCGTCTACATCTGTGTCGTCTATATCATGTTTAGGTGTCGTATTTCATACATTTGGAAATGTAATATGTATTTCAAGACATGTTTAAATATTTTCTGTTGGTACGATTTACATGAATTATATATCGGATCTGCCGAATTCAGCACTATAGGTTTTGTCTACTGAAATTATTAAGATCGTTTAATTATTCGGCTAAACGGGCTTGTTGTTGACACCAAACAATCGCTCACAGAACCAAGTACTTCATATAAGACCACATATAGAGAAGACTTGGTTCGATTTGTGTAATCTTGCTAGAGTGCGTATACCCTGCAAGTCAGAGCCCCTTTCCGACCTACGCAAGCTTGGGGGGGAAAGTGGGCTCCACCAACAAACTCGATCTTCGCCCCAAACTTGGGGTGAGTCAGTCAGGTTTTGAACAGGTCAAACAAGTTCTAGTTTATAAGCACGCGCAATACGCCTGTTATTGTTGGCGACCGAAGCGAAACTGATACTGTGGTGTTTTAAAGTTTTACAAACTGATTTGTATATAATTTCGTTAAAGAAATAAATAAAATCGAAGTGATTCTAGTCTCTGTGAGTATTGTTTATATGACTGTTTAGACGTGTTTGAAGGTATTCTCATCGACTGCTAAGTTAGAGAAAATCGTGCAGAAAGGGAGGAAAAAGCCTTGGAAAACGGCCCCTTGGGATTTTAAGGTAATCAGAATGATTATACATGCATATAGAAGCAAAAAGCAGGGTGGCTACAAATAAATTAGCTCTCTTGAGTTAGAACGTGGAAGTATTCTACAAATTCATAGCTTTCTAACGATATCTATTTTATTTTTGTGGCATAAATGCTGACGAATTGAGAGCGCTTTACAGAATGACCCTGCAAACCTTTACGAAGACCTTAAGTCATAACTACCTGTTATTACTATGTCGCTGGCTGGCAGCTACCACACGTCTACATAGATACCCCGCCAAGTTCCAGGTTTACCGCCTATAGCTTATATAGCGCTAATCCTACCAACTAACCAGGTTCAACGCCTAGTCTATAAGCTAAACTAATCCAGTAACTTGCAATCATTTCACGCATGTATCCTGCACTAAGTATTTAAGTACATCTATATATTTGTAGCCGGTAGCTAGTAGCTACAATTCCTAAATCTCATTGGCCGGATATTCTAAAGTTGTACCGGAAAGCCTACATCGACAAGTATCGCAAACATTTACCAACTAGGCAAATGCTTTCCACACACAAAAAAATAAAATATAAACAAATTACCGAGGTTAGTGTTAAATGGCAAGTAACTGTTATAATAATTAAATGTAATAGAGGGTATCGAGGTTTTGTCCGAGTACAATCACAAGTCATTTTGGTACATTTTTAGCCTGCGAGCAGTCAGATTGAAGAACTTAAAAAACTTCGGTTAAACATGAAACTGCGATTTCAATGGAAACAAATGGTTTTCATTGTAACGTCACAAAATAATAAAATGTTTATTATTAAACCCAAAAAGGTTGGTTGTTTGATATATTTTGTGGATCGTTATTACGAGTTTTTCTGGAAAATTTTAAGTCGATACAACCATTCCTTCTTGAGTCACAGAGCTTTGAATTATATTATTGCAGACGTCAGCATAATTTTCAAATGTCGTTAAAAGCCACTTTGTACACACAGTTGGGCATACAATGCTTGGTTATGCTTTAGAAGAGATGTCTAATTATATCTGATGTATAATCTAAAGATTCTGGTTGAAACTACACGCATTCGTTGTTTGGCCGCCATATTTGTGTACCTCACAGAAGCCAATATGGCGGGCGAAAAACAAATGCTTCTACGAAAGTGTAGTTTTTGCAAGAGATTGTACATCAGATGTAATTAGACCTCACTTCTAAAGCTTATCCAAGCATTGTATGCCCAACTGTGTGTACAAAGTGGCTTTTAACGACATTTGCAAATTATGCTGACGTCTGCAATAATATAATTCAAAGCTCCGTGACTCAAGAAGGAATGGTTGTATCGACTTAACATTTTCCAGGAAGACTCGTAATGACGATATACAAAATATATAAAACAAGTAACCCCTAGGTTTAATAATAAACATTTTAGAATTTTACGACGTCAGAGTGAAAACCACCAATAGATCTAGACATTTATTATATGAATAAGGAATGTCTCGCGGTCGCGGGTACAAGGTTGGCTCGCAAGCAGCATATTGCCAAAATTTCATACGATCTTAAAAGTTCTAAAAACATTGTTCACGTATAAACAAGGCAGTACAGACATGTTGTATTTTCTATTTGTATTTTCTGAAAGATTTAAGGCCGAGGTCTTTTTCTTTGCACTCCGAAAAAAATTACTTCACCTGTAGTGTCAACACTGTAGACGTATGTCAGCAGTGATTATTTTAGGTCAATCGGATATGTTACGACAGTTTAAGATTCACCGACCGACGTTTTAAAGGCATAGTTCGAGTTAGCGGGGTAAAGCCGAAATATAATTAGTTAGATTTAACGAAAAGTTCGAGTAAACCTAGTTCGAGTTAGACGATAGTAAATGACTGTAATATATAGGGTCAAACCCAAGGGAAATTAGATTTTGTTCGAGTTAACAGAGAGTTCAAGAGTTAACCGATTGCGAGTTAGCCATAGTTTATATAACATATGCATGGTTTGGAAGCACCATTGTCTTTCAAAATAAAGCAATGATCATGTTCAAAGATAATGGAGTTCCGTATATGGAAGTAAATTCCATAAACACGTGACAACGAAGCACCACAACACGTGACGACAAAAGATCACGCTGATTAAACCCAATCCTTGCTTTTGAATGACCGTTTTCACACTACAGACGGATAACTCATCTAAGACGGAAGAACTCGTGATAGTGTGAAACTCGCCTTAGTGTGAAAACGGGTAGTACAGATTTTCCGAAGAAAAACTCGTCTCAATATATCCGTCCATTTACCCGTCCATATAGACGGTTTTTCCTAACAGGTCTTACGTCGCAGGTGGGAATATATTGAATCGCATCGAAAATCTGTCTTGAATTCGCGTGAGACGGATAAATGGTCGACTTTGTCGCAAAAACGTACGCGAGGGGCACTGGAACTAGGAGCATGAATGAATATTCATAGCAACAAGAAGAAGGCGAAAAATAAATCATGGAGCAAGGGAGAAATTTACTCTTTTGCAAGCGTGCTGTCAAATTGGGAAAGCAGAGATAAGCCATGGGCTTTTGTACTTGAAACTTTAGCCCTCAAGAAAACCGCTAACGAAAGAATTTTATCGAAAATACGTGAGGAACTGGATGATAAACTTCTGGCTGAGAGGATTTCCTCGACAAAAGAAGACTACTCCTTCACAATAGACGAACTAAATGTAAATGGTTTAACCTTACGGCAGCCATTTTAACACGCCGCTCTTCTTAGTCTATCGGCGTTGGCCAGGTAACTGATCACGGCTCGCCCCGATCTTCCCGCACTGGAACTCAGCTCCTTGTCTGGAGTTCTCCATACAGGGATTAGTGATCATAGTTTCATTTTCGGTATTAGGAAAATATGTACGCCACATAAAGCTGAGGCGAAAATTACTGAAGTTAGGAACATGAAAAGATTTAATGAACAGAGGTTTGTAGAAGATCTTTCGAATCAACACTGGGAACAAATTGTTGTGGAACAAGATGCGGACTTGATGTGGTCTTGCTGCAAAAAGTTATTCATAGGAGTTTTAGATAAACATGCTCCTATTCAGCACAAAAGATCGAAACCTTTAAAGTTCCTTGGTTAGCTAAGGATTTAAAAGATCTGATTTATGAAAGAGATAAACTTAAGCGTAAGGCAATTATAACTAAAACAACCGCTGATTGGCAAAATTACAAATCTGCAAGAAACAAAGTAAATATGTCAATGCGTCAGAAAAAAGCAACTTTTTATCGGGATACAATAGCCGATCAGAAGAATGACCCCAAAGGAGCCTGGAAAACTATTAATAACTTGCTTGGTAAAACTCCCAATAATACTGCTGTGAATGAGTTAAGATTAAATGAAGTTAATCTTACCTCACCTGAGGAAATAGCTGAAGGTTTTAATGATTATTTTTCTAATATTGGCCTAAATTGGCACAATCAATTGACAATTCGAACTGTAATTTTGAAGATTACATAAAACAAACCAATTCGGAATTTTCCTTCTTTAAAACTGTTGATATAACAGCAAAGTTCATAAACTCTTGCGTGGTTTGTCAATCTCTAAAGCTATAGGTGTTGATAAAATCTCAGGAAAGATTTTAAAAATTGCTGCTTCAGCTATTTCGCCTTCTCTTACACACAAATTTTTAATCATGTAATAATTAATAGCTCTTTTCCATCAGATTGGAAAATAGCTAGAGTGTCGCCTCTTTATAAAAGTGGTCCACGCAACTTGCCGGGAAATTACAGGCCAATTTCAGTGTTGCCGGTGATAAGTAAAGTCTTTGAAAGGATTCTGTATAATCAGTTATACGGGTATCTGACAAGAAACCAATTACTTTCTAAACATCAATTTGGTTTTCGCCGGCTACACTCTACAACATCAGCCCTACTTGATAGTACAAATAGCTGGTACGTAAACATGGATCGAAAGATGTTTAATTTAGTTGTATTTCTTGACCTAAAAAAGGCATTCGATACCGTAAATCACGAGATATTATTACGTAAACTGGAGCTTTATGGTATTACCAGGGGAGCATTCAGTTTAATGCGGTCTTACCTAATGAATCGTAGGTAAAAATGTCAGTTAAATAATGTAGTTTCATGTGAAAACAATATCGCCTGTGGAATTCCTCAGGGCTCTATTTTAGGCCCATTATTTTTCCTACTTTACATAAATGATCTCCCAGCATGTTTAGATAAATCTACACCACGGTTATTTGCTGATGATACAAATTTAACTGTATCTGGTGAGTCGATTAATGAAATTGAAACAGCCATGAATCTGGACCTAATGTGTGTAAAAGACTGGCTTCAGGCAAATAAATTAAGCCTTAATGTAGTTAAAACTGAATTTATTCTGATCGGCTCAAGATACAATTTTAAGAATATAGACAAACAGCCTAGTATCAATATCGATAATGAATCAGTAAAGCAGGTTACTGAAGCTAAGGTACTTGGGGTCAAAATTGATCAATACTTAGTTTGGGATAAACATGTTGATCATATCGCGAAGAAAATAACTTCAGGAATTGGAGCAATTAGACGGATAAAACAGTTTGCTGATAGAAATACACTAATTTCTGTCTTTAATGCTCTAGTCCAGCCTCATTTTAATTACGGCAGTGAAGTATGGGATTCCCTAGGCCTATGCCAGTCCAAAAGATTACAAAAATTGCAAAATAGGGCTGCAAGACTCATTATGAATATGTCAAATGATGTTAGTCATCTGGAGGCCTTAAGTGCTTTAGGTTGGGAAACTCTCGAAGTTCAACGAATGAAATCCAAGGCAAAACAAATGTACAAGGTCCTGCATGATATGACACCAAGTTGTCTTGCGGACATATTTACATATACAAGTGAGATTATGGATTATGAAGAGAATGCCTGTCTCTTCCAATTTTTAAAAGTAAAATTGGTGCTCACACTTTTTCTTAATAATTTCATTATGTAATATTTAATTAGGTTTAATCCTTAGTTGACTTGTAAATATATATATATATATATTTTTTTTTAATAATCTAATTGTAATATGTAACCAAATGTGTATTAATGTACGCCCGACTTGAAAATCAGCAAATTGTTGAAGTGGCTAGCGTACTGAAATAAAGTTCTATCATCCATGTGCTTTCCGTCCAGATGTTAATAAAAGATGAGTAACGAAAGACGAGTTCCCCGTCTTGCATTCATGCCCAGACGAATAACCCGTCAGACAAAATCGTCTTGACGAGTTTTCCGTCTGTAGTGTGAAAAAGCTAATGACCGCTTCATTATACTGAAAATACAGGGGAAATTGCGCATATCTCCATAAACTTAAAAACATAGAACAATAACTTTGGACGAGTTTCCAAACCTTGTATGTTCTATAAACTATATGAGTTAGCGGAGTTATACTGTAACTGACCTCGCGTTGAGTTGATAAGTAATTATTAATTCCTTTTACCTGAATTACATGTGCGATTCCAAAATCAATTAATTTAAGGTTCCCTTCAACAAGCAAGAAGTTCGCCGGCTTAAGGTCGCTGTGAACTATTCCTTCCTCGTGTACCACTTGGACAGCATCTAGTATCTGTTTCCAGCAGACCTTTATGAAGTCGATCGTGATTTTGCCGGGATTCTTCTTCAGGTATCCAGCCAGATCTATACTACCTATTTCCAAAACTAGTTTAATTGCTTTTTCAACATCGTCCATTTCCCTAAAAAGAAATTAATAGTTTTATTTCCTTAAAAAACATTTTTCTTGTACAAAAATGAACTGAAAACTTTGAAAAACCATTGTAAAAATTGTTTGCGATCATTATATAGCAGTTAACGGACATTGCAATTAAGTTTGTCTAATTTAAAAGAACCTGTGATGTAATGCAATACCTTTTACATCTTTTCCGTATTTTTCTTCATTTTTGAGATATTTTAGTTGGTTTTATCCCCGAGCCCGGGGAGGGTGCTAATCCCGACACGTGTGGAGTCCACTTTACACGCGAAATTACACGCGAGGGGGAAGAAATTCTGCGAGATGTTTATTAGCTTCCTTCGCATACGTTCTTATGGCTCGCTTACCTCCCCAAACTAACGTCTGCTCACCCGAGAGCTACATTCCATTCTCATTGTGTACATGGGCCAATTAAATTACACCATTGTCGTGCTAAATTAAGCCGTGTTGAGCTAGTGTTATTATGTGTAATTTTGTTTAGTCGAAAGCTAATATTTTGAAAGGTTTAGCCTAGAACTTCACGAAATTCACGAATACTACTGTTTTGATTATGTTCTTGCTGCCCAGGCAAACAAATAAGCGTGAAAGTCAGTGTAAAGCGTAAGAGTGTTCCATGCAGTGGCGCTTTTAACTTTATTTCATGTACATGTGTTCATATTGCGATTCAGTTACATCATCATCAATATATTTTATTCTATTTACGCAAAATTGTTACTAAACTATCAGCAATAGTTTTCGAAATATTGGTTCGAACATTGAAACGGGAGCTCAAGGTCGGAGGTCAGGTTTCCAGATATTGGAAGTCTGACTCTGATTGGTCAACAATTGGAAAGGAATTTACTGCTCGGGTAAGCAGCCGGGAGTTCAGGGGAGTGGGAGAACGAACCCGAACTGACGGCTGCGAAAGAGACTAGATGTTTATATGTATGTATGTATGTATGTATGTATATATATATATATATATATAAAGTAAAACAAAAGACAAACTTGAGTTACTTCATTCAAACGTTAATTCACTACAAATCTGTTTTATATGGTAAGCGGAGCCTACCACGCTCTTCATGTGACTATTGCAACTGATGTTAACGCTTAAGAAATTTGAAATTTGAATTATACTGGTCAAGGGATTAATCGATTATGTGGTTGACTCATATGCCAATGGTATGTAGCTAGGTGTGATAAATAGTCGGTTAATGATTACATAATAAGTGTTTCTTCCTATATGTCTACAAGTGGATACGAGTTCGTTTCTACGGTTGAGTGAGCTTAGTTCCGGATAGCAAATAATGATAAACTTTTCATATAAGCATAGATTACATCGTTTAGTTTTATTAGAGTAGGGTTTACATTGTTTGATTATTCTCTATTTGATTGAGTATTGGACATCTGATTCTTTCAGTGACCAAATATATTTGCTGAGCTCGGTGGCAAATTTGTGTTTTGAATTTCTAAAAGAGCTGGTGCGGTTTAAATATCTAGTTTTAAAAGAGCTTTCAGTTAGTCCAACGTAAGTTTCCTGTATCATGTTATCCTCTCTGGTAACCGTAGCTTGATAAACTATCCCTTTAGTTTGGCATTTTCCGGCGAGTGGGCAAGTACTTTTCTGGCGACAATTGCATTTAGTTTTGGCTGGAATTGGGTTGGTTTGGATTTCTTTGTTAAGAACAGATTTGTTATGCGATGAGATGATGTTTTGCATGTTGGGCATGCAGCTATAACTCAACTTCAGAGTGTTCTTGTTAAATATTTTATGTAGAGGGTGGCCCTTTGGGGAGCATTCATCAATCATTTGCAGGAATATGCGGCCGATGTTGGTGGCTACGTTGGCGCTGTAGGGCGGGTTAAACCATATGATGTTCCTGCTTCGTGACCGCTTCGCTTTCGGTGGTTCTGGATTGAAATTCAGTTGATGGTCATAACCACTTTTTTTAAGGGCTTCTTGGTACGGAGGAATGGCCGAGTCAAACGCTTGTTTGTCGGATGAAATGTTGGATAGCCTTCTGTTGATCGCTTCTGGTATGGTGCGGAGTATTGCTGGTGGATGGTTACTGTGGCGGTTAACGTATTGTGGGATGTTGCCGGGTTTAGTGAATGGTTTGAACTTTCCAGTTCTTAGGTCTAGGGTGATATCTAGGTAGTCGACGCACTTCTTGTTCGCTTCGATGGTGAGTTTGAAGTTGTGGTCGTTGAAGACTTTGCATATTTGCTTTTTGATGTTTTCTATTTCTCTAGGTGTTTCGTCAAAAGCGGCTAACCCATCGTCTCTGTATAGGCCAATTTTGTTGCCATACTTTGGAGATAGTTTTGATAGTAGGTAGGATCCTACCAGTTCGCATGTTTCAGCGTCATCAAAACTACCCATGGTCACATCAAACAGGGAGTTGGATGTTTTCTTACACCACGTTTCGCCGTTATTGAAGAGCAGGGATTTCTTTGCTTGTATAATGGTCTTTTTCTCTTGGTCAGTTATCTCGTCATATTTTGATGCAAACGCTAGAGCTTCTGTCAGCAGTTCTTCTGATATCGATGGGTAGAACTCAACTATATCGAAGCAGATAAATGAATGTGATGGCTTATTAGGGATGTCTGCAAACCATTTAATGACCGATTTAAACCAGTTGATTTTGTTATTTTAGAGTTAATCCTTTGAAGAATTTTCTTACTTATGATGCCAATTTTTTATTTGGATGGGTTTATCAGTCTACACGTAGGGTTGTTATTAAAGTTTGGTTTGTGGTCTTTCAATGTCACGAAGGAATCTTTCTCAGCAAGTGCGTCGATCTTGATGTCAAGGTCAAAGCTCTTCGCGATTTTTTACTCTTCGGTTATTATTTTGTTAGTAGAGTTGGTTGGGGCTTTCTTGTAGGATTTTGTTATGGCTGTTTTGAGTAGATGGTTGTACGAAGAAGCGTCTACACGGTAGAAGTTTGTAGTTTTGTCAGCAGCGATGAGCAGATTGTTGTCGCTCTTGATTTTCTTTGAGTCTCGTGACAGTTCTTTTTGGAATTCGCAGTTTGAGTCCTTAAATTTAATGTTCTGGATAAGTGTGAGCATTTTGTTTTCTAATTCATTTAATTCCTTGATCGGTGGCGGGGATTTTGTAGTTTTGAAACCAAACGATTCTTTCGTTGACGGTTGAGTTGGGTTCAAAAAGTGAAAGGCTTTCCATCGCTTAGGCTGCTTTATATATATATATATTTATTAAAGGCTTTGTAATATCCTGAGTTCTGATTGGTCAATGCACGGTCCGTAAAAATGCGTATCCGGACCACGGTCGGTCTTTTTCCGTATCCGGACCGCTGTCCCGGATGTTGATTTAGCTCGCGTGAATTTCTAAGATTTTCACACTAAGTTAGATACAATAATTATCGAAAAACTTGAAATAGCCATATAATAAACGCTTTATTAACCTCGTTTACTCGGTCTGTACGGGAAAATATCAGACCTCGGCCTTTTTTGTACGAACCTCGCCTGCGGCTCGGTCCGTACTGTCAAGACGTCGGTCTGATATTTCGCCGTACAGACCTCGTTCTCGGTTAATAATCTCTTAATATATATATATATACAGTATATATCGCAACTTTCGTGGCTCAAGCGAAAGAAATCTTTGTCAGAAAAATTGGTTTACTGCTAAAATATACGCGATTAATACTATGGAAAAAGACCGAAGAAAGACATCTAGGAAGAGATGTTGCAGTTGGATGAACCAACAATATTAAACACGACTAGAAACCATTGAAAAAGAAAAAAGAAAAAAATCGACGATAAAGACTGGAAAGATGCCGACAAATGTGACTGAAAAAAACAAAAAGATGATCCTCATGTGTCTGTTCAAAGCCGGCAAAAGACTTATGCACTGGTATATCTTACTTAACTCAAGAGAGAACAATGAATTGAAAAGACCATTAAAACAAACAGCTTTAGAGACCTGATTATTTTTTTTGGTCAAGAACCGAACGAGAAAAACAGAAGAAACCAAACGCCGTAGCCGCCGGTAAAAGACAAGTAATTGAAGTAAAAAAACAACGGTAAGAGATTCGTATTTAAGATACCATTTTTGTTTAGCTGATTAGAGTCGGTATATATCCCAAACCTTTTCAGTGACTCAGTTAAAACAGTAAAAAACTTGTCAAATAATTATACTTTTTCCCAGATGTTTTTTCCAAATGTTCGAGAGAAACTTTACCGTTATAGTTTTTCCCTGGTTTGTTTTTTTCTCTCTGATACTAAAAGTTTTCAGTCTGTTAACTACGTTTTTTCTATTTTGATGGGTTTTTTTTATATTTAACATTGGAATTATATTAAAACAGTTAGTCACCTTACGTTTATAGAAGCCTCTGTAATTATTGTTTGTTTTTGCTATCAGTTTCTGGTGCTATTAGTGTTCCTTCAACCGCTGCTATATATTTTGGAATAAAACATTGCTATGGAAATTGATCAATAACAGAAAAACTACATGTATAAAACAGAATGTAAAGGGGGGCCGGGGTTTATACCAGGGCGCTCAGTATATAAGCGCCCTGGTTTATACTTGTATACAAAAACAGATCAGGTGTGAGGTGTGCTTATTTTTTTGTGTGGTGGTGGGGGGGGGGGGGGGGGGGGATATTTACGTAAACACATGTAAAAGTGGGCGAGGGGTTGCTGCGTTCATGTATTCTAATAGGTAAATGAAATGGTCTCTGACGGCATCAACAGGGTAAAGAATTTTCATGCATTACAAAAGTACTACAAAAGTCCGTCGGCGCGCTACGATTAGTCTTGTCAATCTATTAGTGAAGGTTATTGACAAGACTAATCGTAGCCCGCCGACAGACAGAGAAGGATTTAGGGCTTACAAATTGAATACGTGGTGCCCCAAATGGATAAAATATTAGAGATTTTTTGTAATTAAATTTATATAATTATTTTCTTATTTTTAGTATAAATACGTGACTTTCATTACTTGTAGATTGTATCTTGATAAAGGGGTTTGGCCTCCAAACGTCTAAATAAAGTTTTAAAAAGTTTTTCTACTGATCGTGTTATATTACTGATGTTAAGCTTGGGTGGAGGAAGGTTGTTTGATGGATTTAATATATATATATATATATATATAAGTAATTATGTGTATGTGTATAAGTATGTGTACGAGTAATTGATGAAATTCATTCTGATTGTTCCAAGCTACATTGATGAGCTGTAATACAGCGAAACACGTGTCTGTAGATTGAACTTATGTACGCTCCTTCCCTTCGGTGTTGTTGAGCACTCTGTGAAGTTGCCGTGGGTACCTATTAGCGATAATGCAACGCTCTCTACCCTTGTGGAAGTTTGAGCACTCTGGGCCCATGCGCACTTCACGCTGAATGTACTTCTGAATGTACTTCACCGATGCTGTCCCACATGCGGTTGTCACTGACGATCGCATGTGTATAAGTAATTGATGAAATTCATTCAGATTGTTCGAAGCTACGAAACACGTGTCTGTAGATTGAACTTAGAGCACTTGTTAGCCGTTCAACCATTGTCTACGGACGGGGAAACGACAGCACAGCCACCGCAACAACAGCTACAGGTACAACCACAGTCACAGCCACAGCCACAATGGTCACCGCAACAACAGCCACAGCCACAATGGTTACCGCAACAACAGCTAGAGTCACAGCCACAGCAACAACAGCCACAATGGTCATGGCAACAACAACAACAAAACAAAGTCGAAAATTTCGTTCCCTTTGGCGATATGGTTATGCTAATTATATAAATGAATATTAACTACTTATTGACCAAGCGTGAGGTCTGTACTAGTGAAATATCGGACCAATGTTTTTTTTAGTACGGACCGAGACGAGCACAGCGAGTTGAGGTCTGTGCAAAAAACAGAGGTCCGATACTTCACTAGTACAGACCGAACAAGCGAGGTCAATAAGTAGTTTATTATATGGCCATATATGTTGTGAACGTTCTGTGAAAACTCGACCCATCTTTCTTGCGAACTAAACGAAAATGGCAGACATTTTCCCATTTTTAAAGTACATTCCGTTGAGCTAGAATCTTGAACTTTCTACCCCAAATAGTATCTTTCAATTGCTTTTGTTTGACATATTGCTCAATATCGTACGTTGAGTAGTTGAATAAAAAATCATCTGAAATTCTAATACTTGTGAGAAGTAAATGTTATATTATTACGAACAATGTGACGAACGTTTTGGACATTTTAAAAAATTTCACAAAACGTGGAAACTCGAACTATACATCAAATGAAAGCTTATAAAATTTCTAACAACATACCTGCACGATATATTTCAACAATGAATAGTTCTGAAGTTCTGAAATTATAATCCATCTTGTTGCATATACTGAAATGACTGCCATTTTGTTTATAAAACTTACGGTCTGGAACGGCAGATTCCATCTTGAGCGGGCGGATACGGGAAATATCCGACCGCTTATGAACCAATCAAATTACAAGATTTCCGTATTCGGACGTCTCAGCGCTGCTGCCATATAATAAATATATATATATATATATATATATATATATATATATATATATACAAAGTATAAAGTATAGTTTTACCTTAAAGTCTTCGCTACCAGAGGTTTCACCCTAAACGGGATGATCCCGTTTAGGGTGAAACCTCTGGTAGCGAAGACTTTAAGGTAAAACTATACTTTATACTTTGTATTTTGCTCTATCTATATGGTATTGAGCACTCTCTAACATTTCGTGAACCATAACTCACTTATATATATATATATATATATAGCTACACTGATGAGCTGTTGTACAGCGAAACACCGTGTCTGTAGATTGAACTATATATATATATATATATACTGTATATATCATCATCATCAGTCGACTGTAGAGGAAACTGTAAATATAACTGTATACGTAACTGCATGTGTATGTAACTGTATATATATATGATTGCTCAACAGAAAATATTCAGTGTTACGAGGAGTTTTAACGGAAATATGAGATTTTTAATTTATTCTCCTTTTAAGAGAAAAATATCAAAACACGGAGAAAATTTTTCTTGATGTTGTAACAAATAAATGTTGTAACAATCGGTGCAAACATACTCATTCAAAATATGGTCCGGAAACTCAGCTAAAGTCTTTGTTCTATCTTTTTGTTCGCCTTTATGCATGTTTGTGCACGGTGTACGATCACTGAACCCATTGTATTTTAGTATAATGAACGAATTATCTAATAGCAACGTTTCAGTGTTATTGAAATATTAATAAACCTAAAACAAAGGATGTGTACGGTGTAAGGTACGGTTCAACATAAAACCACAGCTCATTATATGCGCTTTGAAGTTTGCCGAGTTTCCAGACCATATCTCGATTGATTATGGTGCAAAACAATCATGAATAAAAAAAGAATTGTTTTTTTACGAATAAAGAATGAAAAAAAAAAGATTGCAAGAGAAATTACTTAAATGCAACATTTCAGGTCGTTTTCTCGGTTCATTTTTTTTACCAAAATAGTGTTTTACAACTTCGCAGCGTTTTGATGACTTTTTTCTCAAATTTTCCTGGGTTGCTAATTGCATACCCTCGTATGAAATGTGGGAGTTTCTAAATTCAGTTTTGTGCAAATTGTAATAATGATTGCATCCTAGTCCCAACATAATTCACCTAAATTCAAGACAAAAAAATAAAGGAATATCTAAATTAGAGACTATATCTATATAACTTATCCAGAATTCTAACAGCTTCTTGTAAGACGGTATCTAGATAGCATTAGCAAGCAATAAAAAATTTCAGCCAAAAATAATAAAACGTTGAGAAATAGTACTTCTCAAAGACACGATATTGGTGAAATCACTTGACCGGAGAAAAACAACTTTAAGGTTACATCATATGATCCCCGAGCCCGGGCGTAGGGCCGAAGGCCGGAGCCCGGTGAGGTTGCTAATCTCGACATGCGTGGAGTCCACTTTACACGCGTGTTAAAATGCGAATCAGTTTGAGCGATCTGAATATTTGTATATATATACATAAGTAATATTGGGCATTTCACTCGATTACATAGCATGTTCTAAGGATTTTGGGTGAAGGAAAATTCGAGTGTAGAATATATACATTTTAAGACCAAACCGGGACCAGTTGCGAAAAATGCAACTACACAGAGCATTGCACTAGAATCGCAAGGTCGTGGGTTCAATTCCTGCCGGAAGGCCTGTGTAGTTGCATTTTTCGCAACTGGTCCCGGTTTGGTCTTAAAATGTATATATTCTACACTCGAATTTTCATTCACCTAAAATCCTTAGAACATGCTATGTAATCGAGTGAAATGCCCAATATTACTTATAATATACCCAATTCTCTCCTGGCATTACCACCTTATTATATATACAGAACTCGCGATCAAGCTCTCGGCAACGGCCTCCGTGGCTCAGTGGTCAGAGCATTGCACTAGAATCGCAAGGTTGTGGGTTCAATTCCTGCCGGAAGGCCTGTGTAGTTGCATTTTTCGCAACTGGTCCCGGTTTGGTCTTAAAATGTATATATTCTACACTCGAATTTTCCTTCACCCAAAATCCTTAGAACATGCTATATATATATATATATATATATATATATATATATATATATATATTATATATATATATATTATTTAAAAAAAATGAACGTTGCTTTAAAAATTTAAAAAAATTTTAAATAAAATCTATCTTGCTCTACCTTCAAAAGTATCGAGCACTCTGTGGTCTATTGTAAACGACTACTTGAACTATTATATATATATATATATATATATATATATATATATATATATATATATATATATATATATATATATATATATATATATATATAAATAAATATATATATAAAAATATATTGTAAACGATGCAATCACCACATTAGTCTTGGCATTCGGCTCGATGAAATTCTCCTTATTTTCAAAACGTAGCTGAGTGTAACCAAAAGTAGAGTGTCGAGAGTCGAGACTAAAAATCGAGAGTCGAGATAAAAAAGCCGAGAGTCGAGACAAAGAAGTCGAGACAAAGAAGTCGAGAGTCGACAGAGATAAAAAACAAGATATATATATATATACAAAAATTACAAATATCAAGAAATATCTAAAAACGAGGTGTGATAATAATCGAGCTATTTGCGCTTAGGAGAAGTCATAAATTACTCAAAAAGTCATAAATTTTGTAATTCGTAAGCCTTTAAACAAGAAAAAATTAGTAAAAAATAAAATATTATAAAACTGTAAGACATGACCCTAATATTGTGACAAAATGAAACAATATGTGGTCTTTCGCGGAAAATACGCTCAGACTGCTATAGTTAAACACAAGTACACAACTTCTGTTGGATCGTCCTATATTTAAAGAAGGTAAATAATAACGGTTGTAACACGGCACTTTCAGTTTGCGCATCCCTTTTTGCTATGAAAGTATAATCTAAGACGATGAGTCTACAATATTACCTTCCAAAGCAAAAGATAATGTGATCAACATCACCTCCAGGCGCAATTGCCCTTAACATTAGCGACATGCTGTTTCGTTTGGTCACTATATTTGGGTCAGATTTTTCACAGCTTATTATTAAATATTTATATATATATATATATATATATATATATAACAACTATACCATGAGCTCGAGTCGTATATGAGCTCATAGCCAAGCTCATTCGAGATTTCATCTCAGCTTTCGTTTCGAAGCAACGCTTCAAGTCGCATTCCCACATCTCAATCACGTTGTAGCCTTGACGTTTTAGGTACCGCGTTTTCTCAAGCGTGCGCTGGTGTAAATCTTACATGGTTTGCTGACTGACGGGTTAACCCTTTGAGGCCTGGCGTTAGCCAAATAAAATACTAAAGACTCGTCTTCAGGCTTCAAAGGGTTAAAGACATAGGTTTTCACCCTTTGAAGCCTGGACCTCTGCCTGGGCTGAATAAAATGGTTTGGCGTTAGCCAGATAAAATACTAAAGACTCGTCTTTAGGCTTCAAAGGGTTAAAGACATAGGTTTTCACCACTGATCTCTATATAAACTGGTTGCTCATCCGACTCCAAAAATGAAGCCAGCGGAGATGACGAATTGGGAGTACCAAGATTGCCGCCACGGAAACCTTGTATGTTTTCGTAGCACGAAAAGAGACGAAAAGAGCCACATTAAAAATATTTCTGCCATTGGTATCAAACAAAGAAAACTGTATACAAGGTTTAGAAGCTTAGTTTTTGCATTTGTTGGTATTAAGCAGTAAAACGTGTTATTTCGTAGTTTTTTTAGTCTGCCCGGTAATCGGTAAACTTTCCTACATCACAAAACTCGTAAAAAAACCAAACAAAAACAGTCAATAACTTCATTATAAAACACTTTATGTACCTTTGATAGTAAAATATATCTATACAAAGCCTTGAAGTATGTTAGTTGACGATCTCGAACTGTATTTGCTTGTATTTTCTTTCCGTTTCCTAGTGGTATTGTTTTACGGCTTTTCCAACTGCCCCGGTCCCCCGTTTAACTCTTACTACTCTTAAGCCCACAAAGAGTAGCGGACAGAGAGTAGTAAGATGGCGGATCTGATCTTCAAACTTTTGACCACTGACGAATGAACTGGACAGAGTTAGAGTTAGAATTTGATCGTAGCATTCAGATTTATTAAGTCTTTAATTGCTTTGAGAAAAAAAACAAAAAACCATGCCCAAGTATTCATGCCAATAACATAATGGTAATGAAACGCGAGACTAAGGTGAGAGTTTTTCTTAATGACCTTAAGAAAAAGAAGACGCTATCCGATGAACAGTTTAAAAAGATGGCGCCCACTGGTTCACGACCTGGTATTCTCTATGGTTTACCGAAGGTGCATAAAACTAACATTCCTTTACGTCCGATTTTATCTGCTATTGGAACTCATTCTTATAACTTAGCTAAGTTTCTCGTTCCACTTCTCTCGTTCAATTTCTCTAGGCTCTTATGTTATTAACGATACTTTTTCTTTTATTCAAGATCTTTTTTCTCTTAATCTTAATCTTAATTCCAATAATCTTATTATGGCTAGTTTTGACATCAAATCTCTTTTCATTAACATACCGATTGATGAAACCATTAATATTATCCTTGATTCGCTATTCTCTACCACACAATTTTTTCACGGTTTTTCGCGCGATGAGTTTAGAAATCTCCTTAATTTTTCAGTTAAAGATTGTCATTTTATGTTTAACGGCCAATTTTATGATCAAATTGACGGAATCGCCATGGGGTCACCCCTTGGCCCACTTTTTGCCAACATTTTCCTTTGTCATCACGAACAAAATTGGCTTAACAACTGTCCCGCTCAGTTTAAACCTGTGTATTATAGGCGTTATGTTGATGACTCATTTATTTTATTCAAATCGCCGGATCATATTAAACCTTTTCTTGAGTACCTAAATTCTCAACACACCTGCATAAATTTTACTTGCGAAATCGAATCTAATAAATCACTTCCATTTCTTGATATTAATTTGCAACGCTCCAATGGTTCTTTCGTTACTTCGGTTTACCGAAAACCAACATTTACAGCCCTGTTTACTAATTTCAAGAGCTTCTTACCGATTATTTATAAGAAAGGTCTTATTTACACTCTCCTTTTTCGCTATTTTCACATAAGTTCATCTTATTCTATTTTTCACGATGAACTCGAGAAGCTTAAAATTTTACTTAAACAAAATGGATATCCGGCTAAATTTTTAGATCATTGTTTTCGAATTTTTTTGGATAAAATATTTAATCTTCCGGTTAAAACCCTCACAGCTCCTAAACTATCACTCTCTCTAATTTTACCATACACTGGAGATCATGGGCTCCAAATTCGTCAACAAGTCAAAAAATTACTAGCTTCAGCCTTTCCCCACATCCAACTTCGCGTTGTCTTCCGACCTGTCTGTCGCTTGTCGAGTTTTTTTCCGTTTCAAAGACCGACTGCCACTTAGATTTCGATCCCGTGTCGTTTATAAATTTACGTGACGATGCTGCTAGGCATCGTATGTCGGCGAAACATGCCGACTTCTACACACTAGGGTATCGGAACATATGGGTATTTCGGCCTATACCGGAAAAGCACTTTCAGTGTCTGCCATGTCCAGCATTCTGGCACACAAGATAAAAACTGGACACGATGTTTCTTTTGATGACTTTTCAATTATATCGTCAGGTTCTGACCAATTAGATGTTCTTCTTCGAGAAAGCTTGTTAATTTCTAAGTTTAAACCCTCTCTTAACGCTAACATTAGATCATTTCCCTTAGCACTCTTTTAGAAATTGTTGTTTGTTTTTTTTCTTTACGGTGTGGTGTCTCTTCACCAGTTTGACAATTCATTTGTCTTACATCACCTTTTCTGTCACCTTGTCTGTCACGTTATCACTTTCTATTTATGTAACTAGTTAAGCTATTTAAGTCACCTTCATGTATGTATATTTATCACTTTGATGCTGTTACGTGTAGTAACGAAACGTTAGTAAATATTATTTCAAAATTATTTTGTGTTATGGTTTTGTTTAAAGCAGTATGCTGGGCAATAATATTTCTTACCAGAATAATGGTAGAAGATTAAGGTTAATAAGTCGTTCTTATAGGATTGGTCACAAGAAAAAGGTAAGTTCAAAATATATTTCGATTGTATTCTTCCAATTTGCCTTATAAGGTCTTTGGACTGGGGAACCCAGACTTGAGTAGCGTATCCCAGATGAGGGGGCGCCAACGCAAGGTAAATGGTCCGTCTCACTTAAGTGCTGCGGATATGCCTTGTATTCCTTCTGATATATAGCCCAGCATTTGGTTGGCTTTAGAGCATTGTTCCGAAACTTGCTTGGACCAAGACAAGTTGCTTGTGATCCAAACCCCAAGTTTTTTTATCATCTCTGGTCTCAGTATATAATCTGTCACAAGTTTTACTTTCCGTGTTATCCGCAGAGTTTTACATTTGGTCTTATTTCCTGTAAATGCAAATTAAACGTAAAGCAAATTTGGCTACAAGAGGTAAACACGTGTATAAACCTGAAACGTACCATGCCTGCGGGAAGAGAATCTTACATTTTGTCTGATAACGAGAAAGAGGATATTTCATAGTTCAGATGATGAAGATGGACATCTAGTTACCATACGCTTGCAGTTCGAGTGATTTACAATATAATTGAAAGTAAAGTTTTACATAGGCATGGCCGCGCGCTCACCCAAATGGTTTTGCATCCCTTGCGCGGCAATAACCTTGAAAGGGTCTATTGTTAGGCAATCTTTAAACGGGTCGATATGGTGACAGAGCGGAACAGTTCAAGGAAACAGCGTCGAAGGATGTCGACATCCGATCGACAGTACTTTAAAATTTCCTCTTGAAAGTCGAAAACATAGTTATTGGCTCTCTGATTATTATACCATTCGTAAAATTTAGCACGATCACCGGGGCTTCCTTGAATGCCGTGCCTAATGAGAGTTCCTCGAATAACTTATCTGATCTCAATTTTGAAACTACTATAGCCGATAGCAACAATTTGAACACGAAATCGATACCACCTTTTCCCATAAAGCGTGGTTTCAAACTAGCCTCTTTAAATATAGCTAGTTTGATAAAACATATAGATGAACTGAGAATTCTGCTTGTCAATTATCCAGTAGATATCCTCTCAATCAATGAAACTAAACTTGATAATTCGATTAATGATTGCGAAATACATATCCCTGGGTATGAAATACTTCGCCGAGATAGAGACCGACATGGTGGAGGTGTTTGTTTCTATATTAGAACCACTATTAATTTTTCGATACGTGAGGATTTAAAGTTTAAAAATTTGGAAAACTTATGTGTCGAAATTCGAAAACCTCAATCTAAACAATTAGTTGTTGTCAACTGGTATAGGCCACCCAATTCTCCTGTTGAATTGTTTACTTCTTTTGAGTCCCTTATCGGACGACTTGATGCTGAAAATGTCGAATTTTATTTAATGGGTGATTTTAACTGTAATTTGGCTAATGATAGTACACAGTATGACAACAATACTCATCTGCTGTCGAGCATTACCGATACATATGGTCTTCAGCAGTTAATCAATGAGCATACTCGTATTACGAAAACAACTTCCACCTTGATCGATCTAATTTACACTAACTATCCAGACAGAGTAGTTTGTTCAGGAGTCTCGCATTGCGGTATAAGTGACCATAACTACGTTATAACTACGTTACCTATAGAAACTTTAAGAAGTTTAATCGAGAAAACTTCCGTAGTGATATTTCATCTCAAGACTGGAGTTACAATCTATCTAACATTCAAGACCCTAATCTAATGTGGGCTGAATGGAAAAGTAAATTTTTGACTATAGCTGATAAACATGCTCCAATACGTACTAAGCGTATTCGATCGAAGAACTCTCCATGGATAACATCTGATTTAAAAAAACGTATGCATGATCGTGACATAGCCAAAATAAAAGCAATACACTCTACTGTCCCCGGTGATTGGGACAATTTTAAAAGATTGCGAAATATTGTAAATAATGAAATTAAACTCGCTAAAGAGTCTTATTATAGAAATGCATTTATGCAGCACAATGGCAATTCTCGAAAGACATGGCAGATTATCAATGACCTGACCTCTCGTAAATCAAAAAGAACATCCGTTAGGGAATTAAATTTGAATGGTAATTCTATATCTAACCCATCAGATTTATCTAATGCATTTAATGAGCATTTAATGATCCAACTCCTTATACGCATATTTTTTCGACAATTAATACAGCTATGACACACACGCAATGTTTTTTTGTGGGAGAAGGGTTCGGGGAGAAGTACTCCGAACGAAAATTGTGGTCAGCCTCATCCCAACAACTCAACGTTACGGTCTTAGTTGTCCTAGGGGTAATAATCCCCAAGTAGGACTCTAGTCTAATGTCCTAGGGGTCGTAGTTCCCCATGTTGGACTTTGCCCAAGGGGTAATGACCCCCAAGGGCATCCTACATGTCCAAGGGGTAATAGATCCCCGAGTTGGACATTTCTTACTTTCGACTAATTCTTATAATTACATCAATTCGTATGAGTCTATGGGGTTGAGGGTGACCTTTGGGAGCACTTCAACCCCAAACCAAATCTTTATTAAAATAGTAATGCTATATACAAAATTGATTCATATATTACTTTAAGATAATAGAGTGTCCACCATAAGTCATTTGACGCAGTTCGCATGACGGACTCTAAGAGTAGTGTTTATGGTGACCTTTGGGAGCACTTCATCCCCAATACGCAATAAATGAAACATATGCCCATTGACGAATAGCCCTCCCCCTGAAAAGTCAGAGTTTTGACGGTATATAAGAAAACTTGAGTCACAAAATAGAAGGTATAAGAAGAGTTTTAAGAAGATAAAGAAAACTGTTTTCCACTGACACTCGATCTTTAAAAAAAAGACCGCGCTAAGCTTTATATGATGGTGCGGCTTTATAATATTTCTCGTCAGCTCGATCATTCGTTGAAAATTTAGAGTGCCAATTAGAGATTGAAGTTCTTTTAAAAGTACATGACCGTTTGTTTTGAAATAGATCGAAAGCTGCCCGTAGGCGTTAAATTTTATCCGCAGGAAGACGTACTTCCATCCTGACACTGTCTAAGATAATGCCCATAAACTCGATTGCTGTTACTGGACCCAGTGTTTTACCAGCGGCTATTGGTTGCTAATGTTTTTTAAAGTAAGCAACATGGCAGTTAAACTTTGTTGACAAATGTTATCATACGGTGGTGAAGGTGGCTCAATAATAAGAAAAGTCATCAGACACACAAACGAAATGTGACACTTATTTTGTAAGATCCACTCAATAGCGTCAGAAAGCTGGTTGAAAAGATATGGAGCGCTCCTTAGACCGAAAGGTAATACTTTGTCATAGTAATAATATTTACAGTTCCAAAACATGCCAAGAAGTTCATAGTCGTCTGGGTGAACTGAAATGAGCCAGAAGGCGGATTCAATGTCAGTCTTAGCCAGGAAACAACCCTGTCGGAAACGTTTTATGCCTTCAAGAGTTAATGCTTGTCGTGCCCGACTTTGGAAATGAAAGACGAAATATCGTGCGGAACTTAGCCGAATTCTTTTTTGGTACTAAACCAATTGGGGAGACATGAAAATTAGTAAACGGTGGGGTATCGAATGGACCAGCCGCGCGGCCAAGAGAGAACTCTTTTTCCAAATTTGAAGTGACAATGTTTGGATGGGTAAAGGCGGTAGGCAAATTTTTTGAAAATCTAGGGGTTCGCTGTCCATCGAATCCTATTCGGGCCCCATATCTTAAATTGTCACACAATTGTGAAGCGAACTGTGGGTCCGGGTGCCCAGCTAATGTGTCTTCTAGTTTAGTAGTAACTACGATAGGTGTTGGTATAAAATTTTTACAGACATTATTAGCATTTAGCTCTGTTGGAATTGCGCTGGCTATTGGATGAACGGTCTTCGTCTGTTCGCGGTCTTTGATATATAGACTGAACAATGACATCCAGCGTGTGCGCTGTCGCAGCGGTTACAAATATGGCGGTACGTACACGGTTTTTTTTTTTACAGATTCCGCTCCTATTGAAGTTGCTGCAAATCTATTTCTGACCAATTTAGAAATTTGTTTAACGCAGCTTTCCGACGAAACTTGAAGTCATACATGCACCAACCCAACCCTCTGTGGCATTGCGCAGCGTGGCGAATGATGATAAGAACTCCTGTGCTCTATTTGGGAATTCATGCGTAAAAACACTCGTGTACGTAGTGAAGGCAGTCGTTCACTGTTCGATCTCTGCGATATTCGTGCTGGGTTGGGTGGATCTCTTAACTTTAATCACAGAGTTCTCAAGCGTTAACATAACGGGCTCTTCGTCTGTTGTATAATAAATGGATTCTTCGGCAAACGTTTAGACAGTTCAAAAAACTCACCCGACTGAAATTGCTTCATGTATCATGTGGCTGGTACATCGTCGAATGACTGTCCATATGGGAGATTGCTGTCGGCTCGAAGAATTGGTGGACATGTGTACAGCGTCTCGGTGGTTAGGGCGATCGTCTCAGTGCGGTTATCTGTCATAAATTCTGCGGATTGTAGCGGTTCGTTCGGGACCACTGGACCAGACGAGCTTGTCATGGCTTGAACGGCAGCGCGAGCGGCGTTGGTAACTATCTCATTCACCGATTCTGGAATACTCCTCGCGACGAGACATTGTATTTGGGCCAATTGGACGTCGTTCAGTAAAGGACTTTCGCTCGGAGGTGTAGATGGCGTCTCGACGCTAGTTGATGGAACATCGGCCGTGGTAGCGGTTTCGGTTGCATCGTTGTTCGTTGACGCATGTCGTTGCAATCTAGCGATCAATGTGTTTCGACGGCCATGGTCGGGTAGACCTTTTTCTGCACATCGTTGGCGAATGATCGACGGCTTACTATCGTTGTTGGTGCCGGTAGCGTTGACGCAGCTCCTTGTCCGTCGTACAAATTTTTTGGCGTCTAACGAGAGGCATATCCTCACAGAAGCGTTTTCAAAATAATTTGTTCGCTTTGCCGAGCTTACACGTAGCTTATTGTGTAAAGCTCTTGATCACAATGGTTCATATGGTGCGTGTTGAAGTCTTATAAGGACGGCTAGGTGAAATTTGATTGGCAGATTTTCCCGCGAAAAAGAGGAAATACCGTTTCCATTGGTTAGACTATATTCATTGCCTTGTGTTCTACACGGGCGGAGTCATGCTGGTTGGAAAGACTGACCTTTATACCCGTCTGGGGTTTATTTGAGTTGTTGACAGCTGAGAAATTGATCTTTGTCCGGACCCCTACCGATTTACAAAGGTCTTTACGCAGCTTTACATCTTGCTTAGACGTTTTTGTCTCATTAACTTAAATTTATATTTGCTATAGGCTTATATAAATTGGCTTTTTCGACAATAGGACCTAAACTTGCTGGTGAAATTCCAGTGAGCAGTAGTCATACGAGTTACACTGATTATCTCATTAACACTGACAAAAGGTTTCAATTCACCCAAACTAACAATGATCAAGTATTTTCAGTATTAAGCAAACTATGCAAATCAAAAGCAACCGGTCTTGATCAGATCTCAGCCAGACTTGTTCGAGAATGTGCTGATCTTATTTCTAATTCCATAACCAATATTTTTAATCTTTCATTAACATTGGGTATATTTCTTGAAGATTGGAAATGTGCCAAAGTTACTCCAATCTTTAAACAAGGTACACGGAATGAAATGAATAACTACCGCCCAATTTCTGTGATTTCAGTAATGGCCAAGGCCTTTGAACGAATAATCTACAATCAACTTTATGCATACATGTTAGAACATGATTTGCTATCCGAACACCAGTCGGGGTTTCGTTCTTTGCATTCAACGGTTACGGCCTTACTTGAGGCCACTGATAGTTGGGCTTATAATATTGACCGCGGTAATATTAATGCCGCGGTATTTCTAGACCTGAAAAAGGCTTTTGATACGGTCAACCATGAGATCTTGTTGTCTAAACTCGGAAACTATGAAATTCACGGAGTTGCCTACAAATGGTTCAAGTCATATTTGGAAGACCGCAGGCAGAAATGTTTTGTCAACGGGTCACTTTCCAAAAAATGTAGTCTTAAGTGCGGAATTCCTCAAGGAACGATCCTAGGACCGCTCCTGTTTCTGGTATTTATTAATGATTTACCAAATTGTTTATCTAATTCTCATCCCAGAATGTATGCAGATGATACTAATCTTACATATTCTGGTAACGATATAAACACTATTCAATTTCATCTTAATGAAGACTTGGAAAACGTTATGAATGGTTAATATCAAATAAACTTACTTTAAATATGACTAAAACTGAGTACATGTTAATTGGGTCGAGACAACGTTTTAAGTACGCTTTCTGACAATCCTTCTTTTGAAATAAATGGAATTCCTTTAGACCGAGTTTCGACAACAAAATCACTTGGTGACTTATTAGATGAAAATCTTACTTGGAGTAGTCATATCAATAAAATGACTAAACGAATTGCTTCTGGTATCGGTGCTATTAAGCGGTTAAGGTCATTTGTTTCATTGGAAACATTGCATGTTACTTATCAAGCTCTAATACAACCACACTTTGATTATTGTAATGTCGTGTGGGGAAATTGTGGTAAAACTTTATCTAACAAACTTGTTGACCTTTTCCAACTTTGACGCCGATGCCAATAGTTTATTGGAAAAGCTAGGGTGGGATGATCTAAGCCAACAACGCCAATTTCAAAAAGCGCTGATGGTTTTCAAATCTTTGAATAACCTTGTACCCGAATATCTATGTTCTAAATTTACTAATCGCAACAATGTAACTCCTTATATACTTCGAGACTCCGTGAACAAACTTGCTGCTCCTTTACCCCGCACCAATTATCTTAAAAATAGCTTTAGCTATAGTGGTGCGGTGTTATGGAACAGCTTACCTAGCAATATAAGACAAGCGGAATCTCTTACTGAATTTCGACAATTGTTGAAACATCATATTCGATAGACACGGCATTCATGGAAAACAGGTATAATTATTATGTAACATAGGCTTGTAAAACTTTTAAACTTATTAATGTAGATAACTATTTTTGTAACCTGATGAAGCTACCGTGCTTAAATAAAGATTTGACTGACTGACTGACCATTCCGTCAGGGTCATAGAAGCTTGCGTCGGGTATGGGACCTTGGTAATTCTGGTTCCTTTCGGTATTGAAATGATGCGGGAAATAGCCTTTAGAAAGTTCGTTCAGACGATGCAACGTTTTCGGAAAGCTTGCGAGCTTCATTGGGATAAAGTATAGCGAATCGATAAACTTAATGTCTAATTCTGGAACGTATAAAGTTAATATCTTCGTCGCATTCATAATAACAACAAACCATTCTTATGTAGATATTGTAAAATGAAATAAATACCCGTCGTATCCCTGAAAATTATGCGCCATCACTATACTGTTAGAGTTATGGTCTTGAAATAACCATTCACAAAATTCAACCCGTGCATTTGCACCGCTAAACACCCATTCTTGCCCGCTTTCATTTTGAACTATACGGATAAGTTCGCCTCCTTCTTGCACGCATTCAAAGTCAAAGAAGAAGAATCGGTTATAACCACCTTCTTCTCCTTCATCATCACTAACTTCTTCCCCTACGTCCACCTCATAATCTAGTAAATTCGTGTCCGATTGTTCATACGCTGGATGGGTGGGGGGGGGGGGGGGGGGGGGGGAGGGGGTTATCTACTCACAATGATAAATAACTGAATAACTTTTCTTTTTTTTTGTATTAATAACACACACACACACGTCTTGTTCTCAACTGTTTTAATATATAAATTCCAAAGTTTACTCTTCAAGGAAAACTTAAATTTAATCCGTTATTTTATCCGTTATTTTAATATATAAATTCCAAAGTTTACTCTTCAAGGAAAACTTAAATTTAATCCGTTATAAAAATATCCCGTTTTATATGCCGAGGTTTTCAAAGTGATTTTTTTAGTACGTAATAATAAAATTAACAGCCTTTAATTAAATACAAAGGGAGAAACAAACCAGTATACTCGGATTTCTGGGATGAACTATAACGAGCGAAGTTTCACTTGAAAATGTAGAAAAACACTCGAGAAAATTAGAAAAGTTGATCTGCAGTCATGTAATTACATACCGAAAGAGCATGACATTGTGAAGTCAATATAAAAAAACGAGATGAACCAAATGACAAATTTTCATTCAATGCCATGTCCTAGTATCTAAAGACAACTTTAGGCAAGATATTTATATTGATTTTCATTTCCAAGATTTATTCCATTTTAACTCAGCTAAACTGGTAAATACGAATCTCCTACCGTTAAACTTTCCCGGTCTGCTTTTGTCACCAGAAACACTGCTAATTCAGTCTACTCTTTTCAGATTGTCTTATTTGTCTTTCTACTAGCGGCGTTTAATAGTTTCTCCTGTTTTTTTCGTTCGGTTTCTTACTTTTTTCGTTGTTGACAAAAAATGACAATCATCATTCATTATTCTCTCTCGAGTTAAGTAGAATATGCCATGCATTGCAAAACTCTGTACCGGCTTTGAACAGCTTCAGGACACATCGTTGTTCTTTCAGTTACATTTCGCTCGGGATCTTTTTCGCTCTTTATCGCGATTTTTAGGCGTTCTTCAATGGTTTTAAAGTCGTATTTATTGTTGCCTCTTCTCGCTGCCATATCTCTTCTTAGCCTTCTTGTTTGGTCTTTTTCCATAGTATTATTAATGTACATTTTAGATGTAAACAACATTTTATTTGGCAAAGATTTCTTTCAAGATCGTTGAAAAATTATTTCGTAATCCAACCGAACTTATAATCAACCTCGTATCCAGGGTCTTACCTCCGCTCCCCCTCCCCCCTCGCTGCGGAAAGACCCTGGTACACGCTAGTCACGTGTCGTTTATCAAAATTTTCGATTGTGGGAGTGTCCCTGCGTATCAATGCTTGACCTCGCTGGAATAGTCGAAGAAATGCATGTATACGTATCTTGTTTTGTTTTCGTGTATTAGATTTTGAAATGAATCGTTAAACCGGTGATACGATTTTAAAATTGAAACAAGTTGTTTTGACAGCTATTGTTTGTAGTTTATAATAAATCGCTGTGTTTATTTAAGTTTACAATGAAGAAAGTTTTTGATGTTCCCATTCGTTTAATAATCGTCAACCTGGGTGCTTAAATTATACAATATATAGTCGATTAACCGATATCTTATTATCATTTTCTTATTTATATAAACTCCAGCTACTCTTTGATCTTTCGTCGCTTGATCATGAAATATGAATACGCCACTACGAAAACTGTTGCCGCTCTTCCATTCGGCAAAGTATATTAAAATATCGAACAATAGTATTAATCAACGACAAATAAACAAAAATAAACAGTACTAAAATAGTAAAATATTTGAAGCCAAGGTCATTCTATAATGCTATAGCAAGACACTAGACACATTTAATAAGGCAAAGGTGAAATGTTGAACCTTTGTTGTCATCTGTCTGCATTTCTGAATGGGCTGTGTTGTTTACTTAACGAAATAGTACCTTCAGTAGACTTCAAGAAAGCGGGCGAGTCTTATCGATTTTTCTGCTTCTTTGCTGTCACAAACTTCTTGTCCGATAAAGAAACCCCCGTTGTTGAAAACCACACGCGAAAGCTGCCATTATATTTAAGTGAATACGTCCAGATAAAAGCCTCGCGTTTCGAATGCTTAAACTACAAAGCCAGCAAAATATTGATCTTTGAGAATTTAGCATTCTTATTAAATTACATCTCGTTTCGGATTGTTTCTCCAAGCCGTTGTGCACCTTTCGTGAGTCGTGACAATTCATCTGGCCAGATGCTAATGCGTTTTGTGTAAACACTACTCGGGTCGGTATGTCGAGAAAGTTTTTTGTACCACCCTACCCACACTAAATTTATTTTGTACTGCCCATATTTTGGACAGCATGTGACCAGCGTGTACCAGGGTCTTTCCGCAGCGAGGGGGGAGCGGAGACCCTGGGTACGAGGTTGACTTATAATTTGCTGACATAAATTTGGATAATTTGAATAATTTAACGGGTTAGTTACTAGTACTTTGCTATCCGAACCGCGCAAGTTGTCGATTTGTTGCTATATATATATATATATATATATATTCATCACAGTCAAATACTTGGTGTGGGATATACCACACTGCATAAATTATAAACCATCAAGAATGCTATAGTCTAAATCAACCCATCTACTGGCTGAAAAGACAAAACATAATTGCAGTGTCTGGCTACCATCAGCAACTGTGTCAGTCCACAGTTGTGTCAGTCCACATCGTATATTTATCTTAAAATGTGTATATTCTTGTCCAACATTAATAATTTATGAAGAAAATTCAAAAGAAATTAATGTTCAATCAGGTGTTGAAAACCGGATACAAATTTGTCCTGATTTACATTAACTTTCCGATCGATTTTCTCAGCTTAAACCGCTTATATCTCAAATATTGTTATAAATCCGAGCAGTAAGATGTGTGAGTTAGATAAGTCGAAACCAACGAAAAACAAACGAAACTTTAGCAACTTCAAGCTGAAAACATTATACTAACGTAGAAATACTTATAACTTACCAATCATATAGTTTGATAATACTTTCGTGGCCTTGAAGTCTTTTAAGCAACGTTATTTCGTTGACATAACTTTGAATAACAGCGGGTTCGGAATCTTCCACGTTCACGTACTTTATAGCATAAGTTTTCTGGCCATCAAATGCTGTGTAAACCTACATAAAAAGCCAAAATAAACATAGCCATCGGAAAAACATCGTTGATTTGAACAGGGCTTGAAATATGTGTGATGCGTTTTAGGCATATTATACATATTTGAAAGGTAGTAAAGTGTTATGTGGGCACTTTCATCTTATTAAAGTGCCTAGGCAACGAAATTTCCAAGTTGGATATAATAACATTAAAGTAATGTTTGATATCGCTTCTTTTGACTGTGAAAGTTTTAGGACGGACAATTAAATAGAAGTATGTTTATTTAGCGTTTGAAGACAGTGCTTTTCCCCCTAAAAATTGAGACATCATTAAAATAGTTGGCATAGTTGCACAACTAATAACATCACTCGACTCAGGCCCCAAATTCTAATTGCCTTCTAAACTCTTGCCGCAATGGCGTGTACATAACGAGAAAATAAAGGGATTTTGTCCTTCATTACTCCGGTTTTTCACTAGGCGATTTTTTTGGCGCGAAGCGACATTCTTTTGTTCGAATTCAATAGATTTCTGATTAGTTCCAGCTTAGAGCTCATGAGACAAAAGAAAAAGTCGCTTCGCGCGAAAAAAAAGTCGCCTAGTGGAAAACCGGCTTTAAGACTGGTTTCCATTCAGTGCTTTTTATCGCGCGATCGGCATTTTGTGATCGCTTTCTTTTGTCTTCTTGGCTCTCGACTGGATCCGTTCCACCCGAGGCTCATGAAACAAAGAAAGCGATCGCACAAAATCGCTCGCTCGACAAAAAAGCTGAATGGAAATCCGCCTTAAGAGAACTTAAAAAAGTGGTGTTTTTGACAACACGGACGTCAATTGGAAGTAAATTGACGTTACTTTCGCGGGTTTTGAGGACATCACGTCCGTAAAATCAAGTTACTGACGCCAAAACTCCAGTTTTACGGTACGTGTCGAAGGTCAAGAACGTCTCGAGGTAAGTGTAATTTCTGGCCCAAATTTTACATCTTTTGCAGTAAAACGTTTATAGATAGTGTTCTCAAATACATATTTTACCGAATTTTTAGAAACAAATTCGTGTCAACTATTTTTACGACAGAGATAGCTTCGGTTAATAAACCGATATTTTAGAGTAAATGTCTTCTATTTTTAGTTCCTCCAAAAGCGTTTTCGTACATATATTTCATTTAAAAGCTGGTGTAGTTGGCCGTTTTACTCGTTTATCCGTCTTTATATGCTTGTGTAACACTTGTTAGCAAGACATCGTAAAATGAAATTGTGTTCACGAGATCATGCATTTTGTTTGAGATATCACTTCGATAATTCCAATTTCAGAATTTCCCACAGCGAATGTTATTATTTTATTACGTTTCAGGCAGTTGTGTTTTCTAAAGTTTATAGTTTATCAAATATTTTGAAACATTTTACTCGTAGAAACAATCGAGAAGAGTGTTACCTGATATTAAAAACTATTTTTCTGGTCATGCAGTTTTGTTTGGTTGGAAGGTCGAGCCCTTTTGAGCAAAGCAAAACGACAGCTATAACTTTCCGAAGTTTGTTTCATAAGCTCAGAAGCTGGCAGAAATGGTGGGTTTTTAGCAAATCCCAGGTTGCATTGTCATGTAAGAATCTCCGATTTTGAGATGTCCAATAACAATTGCTTTCACAATTGTCTAATCGATAAAACGCGGTCCGTAAAGTATATAGTTCTATTTTTTACAATCAAACTTGATGTAGTGTCCAAATGCTTGTCCGGCCCCGATTATTTCATAAGGAAATATCAACTAGTTATAGCTTATCCTGATTCATTAAAAACTGCCTCTCAATAGTTTCTGAGTTTTAACTTCATTTACACTTCATTTAACTTCATGCACATTCTAAATAACATTTTTTTATGGTGATCCATAGTGTAGTTTGCGATTTATTTTTTGGTATATTTATAATAACAGCTTATACAACAAACGAAAATCTGAAAGAAGTGGGTGGATGGAAACAGTTAGAATAAGCTATAAAAGGCTGGACTGCATGGGTAAACAACTGAGGCAACTCTATTATCAAGTCAAGCCCAAGGACACAGCGCAAAATCAAGATTATGGCCCTACGAGTGATAATATATTGGACTTGATTTATTTTCTGTACTCTTTAGACTGTTGTGCATGCAAACAGTGTATTACTGTATTATTCAAATAAACATTTATTGTATACATAAAAATCGGCTTAGTTTGCAGGAATAATCCTGCCCATAATAACCCATTGTGGGCATTCATGAAGTAAAGATATATTTTTGTTGTACTTATAAATGGTTTTCTATTTAGGCCATGACCCCCTATATTCCACTTCTGAAACTGTTTTATACCTCTTCATTAGCTTGGGGAGAAGAGTTTGCTTACATACTTGTTTGCACAGATCATTATTTGTTTGTTTTTTGAAAAGTGAAAACATCTATAGTCTATAGACGTTTTTGCCATCACGGCAGTTGTTTAACGTAAACCCGCGACACAACGAACACCGAGTTTGATCCAATCTACTCGCGGACATCTGACGTCCGTGCTGTCAAAAACGCCGCTTGCTTAAGCTCTCTATTTTGTGGTTAGAAATTTCGAATTTCATGAGTGAACTATTCACGAACTGTTTTAGATGCCGAAAATCGACAGTATATTCTTAATTACTCATAAAGACGACTAAGTTGGATACGGCTTCGACTACGTATATTTTAAAACAAATAACTCGGTATGAATAAATTTTACACGCCTTTGTGAACACTTTCCCACGAGAGTTTAGTTTTCTAAAGAGTCTTTTGAAAAGTTTGTTCGTTAACAATAAGAATTCATGTAGATCCTAGTGATGTCATTAGTTGTGGAATAAAATATGTCTCAACTTTTTGGACCAAAAAAACATACTTTCATTTAATTATTTGCCCTGAAACTTTCACGTTCGAAAAGTAATCTCAAACTTTATTTTAATGTTATTTTCTCCAACTTGAAAATTTCGTTGCATAGGCACTTTAATCAACAAACAAATACATACTCTTCTTGACATATATTCATCCCACATTAGAAACCACCAAATAAGGACGAAACCAGCAAGCATTTGTTTTGTTGCGTGTGGTGGTTTCTGCATGGAGATCCAAGTGCTACTGCTTTTGAAAGATATTTAATAACTTGCCGTGTCACCAAATCTTAGCAAATCCCAGGGTGACTACTACATAAATAAATCTAGCTTTGGCCTAAATTAGGTTACTTAATTTTAGAGATTTATTTTGAAAATGAATTGTATTTTCATGGATTTACTAACAGTAGTTAATAGGAAATGACGTACTGAATCTGGTGTGACCATCAACATTTGAGGTGCGACCATCAACATTTGAGGTAAGCCCACTTTAGTATATTCGCTCTATCTTTACGGTATTGAGCACTTTTCGATATTTCGCGAACAACACTTTGTTTGTTTGAATATATATGTAATATTTATAAACCGCGCAGGAGGGCTTTATCGGATATAATTGGTGGACAGTCAGTAAAGCGGGACGGCGGTCAGCGGTCTCTAGCGGGTCAGGCAGGCGCAAGTGGTCGTCAGTTGGACGTGGTGAGTATTGCTCAACGTAGCGTGGCGGAAAGCACGATTCATCGAAGCGTGAAAGTTGTTTGTGTGTATCTTCCCCCCTCCCTCCAAAAAATACTGACCTAGTCAGTGTCACGGGTGCATGGAGTCTGGTGTGGGGGCTCATGGCTGGGTTGTGGGGATTTGCCAGTAGATATGAGTAATCAGTAGGCCGATTTAAAAAAAATTCTGTAGAACCAATTTTTTTGAAAATTAACAAACATGATTTTTCCGGAAAAAATTTATTCGTTCTACAGAAGGGTAATTGACAGCCATTTTGAAACGTCAGTGTTTCCATAGCAACAACTGTTGCTATTTATTTGGTAACAGTTTTTCATTGTCAGACCTTTTAACTATGCATAACTCTTTTTCCGAATTGCTTATACACGTGTTTCGGACTCTCAAACTTGTATTTTCCATTTTTCAAGAAACTGTATGGAGCCACCTTAAAAGCGGGCGAGGCGTTGTTGCGTTTATGTATTTCTAGTTAGTATTTAAAGTGCCTTAGATTGGTGATCATATGCAAGTAATTCTTTATTGTTTTAATTTTTTTAGGACAGTGGGGTGTCAATACAAATTGATGAGCACGATCAAGTCTTCAGAGGAAGCATTGGCCCTTTTTCGAGTGACAACCTGGGAGCATGATTGGTGGTTATCCAGAAAGCTTTAATGGTTTATAGTCGAGGAGGAGAAGCAAGAAAAAGTCGACCACGTAGCACCCATACTACACAATAGTTTTGACTTCAGATTATAATAGGCTGATACCCATAGAACATTGCTAGGTCAATCATACTCACAAATTGTGGGGTCAGTGGCCGGCTACATAGAGGGGGTGGGTGGTCCTTTCATTGACAGACTTAAAGTGCACATGAAACGAAAATTAAGTTTGTCTTATTTGAAAGAACACTTAAAATGATAGAGGAACATCTTTTGCAGTTTTTCGTTTCCTTGCTTCGTTGTTGAGATATTTCAGTTTGTTTGATATGTAAATTAAGGTTACGTAACACCTTGGAGTAGTGCTTTGCGAAAAATGCAACTGCGCGTTGAGTTTAAAAGCAATCAAATTCAATTTTTTACAGTTTATAGCAAAATGATTGCAGAATTGGACAGTTAATTTACAATTTTGAAAAGTATTTAAACTTGTTTCGTTTTGACAAAATTCTGAAAACGCATTCGCTTTGCGCCGCGACTTTTGTTGAACTACAGTTTCAATCAAATCATGTAAAAATAGTTTTAATTGCAACTCAACTAGCTGTTCTACAAAAGTGTGTGTGGTAGCTATGGTTCTTTTTGTTATTTTTGAGAGATAAGGCATTCTTTTGCAACCACAGTTAAGTTGCGTGCATACCATGAATCGTAGTCGATTATTCAGAAATGAAAAACAAAATCGTATAGCTACCGCACACACTTTTGAAGCTCTTGTTGTCTCCGATACATTGTGAAAATTTGAAGTTGAAGAAACAAGCCTTGGAACATTTAAATCTCGCGGGAAAACAGAACTGCTTGCAATTTTAATCGCTAAATATCTTAATGAATTTTGCTTTAAACGAAATAAACTTTTCAAAACCTTTCAGCACTTGGCTTAAGGCAGCTAATTACGCAAAAAAATGTTTTTGGTATTTTTAAATTTCTATGGTGTAACGTAACCTTGAACAACTTGACGTCACATGTGCATAATGAGTTATCAGAGAAGGTTATATATCTTTGCTATATTATCAAACCAAACTTAATTCGAAGGAAGTATGTGCGTATGTTTCTCTCACAACGCCAAACATGTAGAATTTTCAAGTGATTATGTTTGATAATAGCAAAAATAGATATATGTTATTTACCGGCTGGGAGGTCCGTATAGAGAAATATTTCCCGAGGTCTCAAAAACTGCACGAGGCCGCAGGCGGAGGGTCGCTTTTGAGACCGAGGGAAATATTTCTCTATACGGACCGACCAAAACGGTAAATAACATATTTATTTTTTTTATTAATCGTACGATTTATAATTTACATAATTAGGTAAATTAACATAATTGAATTGCGTAATCGAAATGACATACACGTAATATTCAAAAGTCCAAAGTTTATTGTTCGACAATAAACAACTACGGTTATTACGCCAGGTTATTACGCCATCATGGCGGTTGGTCATGGATTCTTCCGTCCGCGCAATCTTATTATTATTTTCCATCTTTACCTGGTTTTCGGAGGGCCAATCGTGAAAACACATAGAAACAAACTTTCCGAACCTACTGCTGTGATTCTTTTTGTCTCCCGAGACTTTGTTAGGGTTAAAATACAGGTTTTCAAGATTCGTTTTGATGTACACTGAAAACATTGATGTGGCGTTTATTACGGAAACCTGGCTTAACGAAACTATCCTAGACAATGAAATTCTGCCAAACACGGACTTTATTATTTTTCGGAGAGACAGACAAGTATCTCGTGGAGGAGGAGTACTACTAGCGGTAAGAACTTCCTTATTTAATTCAGTCAAACCAGTTCATATCCCTACTAAATTGGAAGTTGTATCATGTGAAGTTAAATCTACCAACGGCAAGTTTCTTTTCTGTGCGTGTTACAGACCGCCTAGTTCTGACTCGAGTTGGCGTATTGAATTTAGTGACTTTCTGAAAAAAGCACGCGATACCTATGATAAAGTCGTAATTGGTGGGGATTTTAATCTTCCTAATATCAACTGGGAGTCCATAGAAAACACCGTTGGGACTGAAGAAGTTGAATTTACGGAAATTTTGAATGACTATTTTTTAACTCAATTATCGACCACGCCAACCCGTTGCGATAACGTGCTTGATCTCGTCATTACGAGCACACCTGATGTCGTAACAATTCGCGAGACGCTTTCGCCACATGACGCCGGCATATTCACACATCACGCCATCACACTATTCGATATTGAAATGAAAATCAAAGCTCCTAGATCAACTCGCAGTTTCGTGTATGACTACCGCCGGACTAATTTTAACAAACTTCGTGACGTAATTGAAACACACAACCTGTCTGCTGTTATAGATTCATCTTTGAGCATTAATGAAAACTGGTCAAAATGGAAAAACACCTTTAAAACAATAATTTCTCAATTTGTTCCAACGAAACAGTTAAAAAGAAACAGAAACCCGCCATGGTTCTCTGGTGAAATTCTACATACCATCCATCTAAAAGAGTCATTCCGAAAAAAGTTGAAACATTCCCCAAGTGAATATTTGCACAAAAAATATAAAGAGCTCAGAAGTCAAGCTAAATATCTGATCTCCACAGCGCGAGAAAATTTTTTCAGCCTTTTATCGACGGATTTAAAATTCAATCCAAAACGCTTCTGGTCAGTGTTTAAGCTTTCGTCCAAAACATCAAGTCTACCGGAATCTATTTCATTGGCAAACGCTAACAACGATCTAAGCAGAACTGTTGCGTCCAGTCCAAAATCGATTGCTGACCTTTTTAACAAATATTTTTCTTCCATATTTCACACGGAAACCCTCGCGGCAACACATGAAACCCAGAAAACGCTTTCTAATCAACAAACCTTATCAGATATCAACCTGACAGAAGAAGAAATATTGTATTTCTTGAGAGCGTTAAACGTACACAAAGCCACTGGACCCGACGGCATATCAAATCGAATCTTAAAAGAAACTGCTGAACAGATTGCCCCCTCGCTATGTATGTTGTTCAACCTATCTTTGCAGTCTGGTACCTTTCCTGATGAATGGAAAACAAGTAATATCGTTCCTGTATTTAAGAAAGGTAATAAGGATTACGTTGAGAACTACCGTCCAATTTCCCTACTCTCAAACATTTCAAAACTGCTGGAACGCTGTATGTTGACCAAGATAAGAGACCATTTGTTACAATACATCAATCCAAACCAACATGGATTCATTCCTGGGAAATCTTGCTCCACACAGCTGGTACAGGTTCTGGAAAGCATTGGCCATCAACTTGACTTGGGAAAACAAGACGGACGGACGTAATCTACCTGGATATGAGTAAAAAAACTAGAAAAACTTGAAAAACTAGGAGATATAAATATCCATGGGAACCTCCATTCTTGGTTTTGTTCTTACTTATCGGGACGCAAACAGCGCGTTACTATTCCAGGAGCTACTTCGTCTACGCTTCCAGTTACATCAGGCGTCCCACAAGGATCTATTCTTGGTCCAATTCTCTTCCTACTCTACATTAACGGCCTACACGACTCTGTGGCGTCTTCATCCATTGCTTGTTTTGCAGACGACACGAAACTGTTTAAGACCATAAACTCCTCTTCGGATGCGGATCTCCTCCAAGAAGACCTAAACAAACTGAACGATTGGTCACTGTCTTCTGGATTAAACTTCAACGAGCAGAAAACAAAGTGCCAAACGATCACTCGTAGAAAGGTTCCAGTGTATCATCAATACACTCTCGAACAAAGGGCAGACCATCGAAAAGCTTGAAGCAGAGCGTGATCTTGGTGTATCGGTGACCTATGACTTAACCTGGTGCAAACAGGTTGCTGCCCAAGTTACAACCGCGAACAGGTTTCTTTGCTGCGTCCGTCGCTCTTTGGGGGAGATCACTGACATTTCAGTTCGACGAAGAATATACCTTGCTATTGTTCGACCATACCTCGGATGCGCAACCCAGGTGTGGTCACCGCAATCTATTGACCTGATCAGACGTGTCGAAAGAGTGCAACGCTGTGCTACTAAAGTTATCCTGAATCTACCATTTCGCACCACGACAACCTACAAACAACGACTACTGTCTCTACAATTGTTTCCAATATCCTACTGGCATGAATATCTCGCCTTAACCTTCTTCTTCAAAGCTGTGAACAACCTAATCGAAATCAACCCTGACATCCTACCTACTCCATATATGCCACTCAGAACAACAAGAAACAACTCAAACCCCGATATTCTTCACTTCCGTCCTCACAAATGTAGAACAGTCACCTTCCAACGATCTTTCTTTACAAGAATGTGTAGAACATGGCACACTCTACCGTGCGAAATGCGTAGAAAGGGGACCACTCTTAGACAGTTCAAGAGCCAGCTTCAGCTTTACTACCAAGCAGCAGTGGAGCAGCTGTACGACCCTGAAGACCCGAGGTCATGGAAAACCATCTGCTTGAGATGCAACACAGCGCACAGTCTTATTAGTGCGATCTGCTGTTGTATCTAATAACTAATTAATTGTTAATTATTGATTGTTGGTTGCTGATTGTTGGATACCGATTGCTAATTGCTAATTAATGATAATTGTCGGATAAATTATTGGCAATTGGTGGTTGATAGTTTGTAGTTGGCGACTGGCGACTGACGATTAATACTTGATAATTAGTAAATAAGAACTAATAATTAATAATTAATACTTGACAATAATTAATGGTTAATAATTAAAACTTACAAAATAATAATTAACACAACCTAAATAATTAATATGGCCTTTTCTTTTTGTTTGGGACCGCAGTAATTGGCGTTCGCTGTTGCGGCAACCCTGCCACATTATTAAATATTTTACGATGTAACTTAACTTTCACTATGAGTAATTAAGTACTTTTTCTTTTTTTTTAATTTTAATTAATTCCTAGTCTTGTTGAACCTTGTGGCAAACTTAATAAATAAACTGCCGACATGCAGTCTGACAGGGAAGCTTTGAACGTCTTTTGTGATAAAAAAAACAGTCAAAACTTGAAGATCTAGTTACGAAGGGAAGTTAGAATACAGTCCTAGTGTTTTTAAAGTTTAGTTGATAAAGATTCTTCGTCGTTCTTCTTCGTCGCTTGCTCGTTTTTGGCTGTTCGCTTGAGAAATCGCTTTCAATACTCGGCTGACTGCATGGAAATTGACCACTTCACCCTGAAACACGTGTAGTGTAATACGACACCAAAATCAAAAAATGCGGACTAGAAGTCGTTTGGTCACAGAGGCTAAATAGGAAGGTGAACATTTTATTTCGATTTTTATCGAATAACTCGCGCTTATGCCCATTCTAAGTGGAAAGTATCGCGCAAGACGTTTTCTGTAACAAGTATGAACCTGTAGAAGCTCCTTATGAGCAAAGGATGGTGAGTTATGAGGAGAAATTCCGAGCGATGAGCGGCAAGTCGCTTCAAAATTTAATATCTTCAAAGCGCTGCATGCGTGGCGCCTCACTGGATCCAAGCCAGTTCTTAAGGACGAATTAACTATTGACTTTTGTTTCAGTGACTTGAAAGGATAGAAATACCTTAATCATTCGGTGCATTCCGTTTTCTTTGTATTCTGCGTAATTAGAAAATACAAAAGGCAAGTAGAGCATTACTAGTAAAGGTGATTAAAGCATGCAGTAGAGCATTAACAAGATTATAGCATCAGGTAAAAAATCTTAATCATTATTTATTCTTAATCATTATTTGCGCAAAATATTTTAATATTCGATATCAACAAGAAACCTTATATATAGACAGGTTTACATTCAGAACTTACCGTTTGTTAAAACTTTGCTCGTTGTATAACTAAGCAATATGGGATTCAACAATCGAAACAACAAGCTCATTGTTTGTTTTAATACACTCTTTACGTTTCTCTCTGACGAAGGGCCTTCGCTCGAAACGTTAGACTCCTATACGTTCTCTGTTTCGGCAGTATATCTAACCTTACTATATTTCGATTGTTGTTTCTACATTGCCTACGCAGCACGCTACTTTTATTACACAATATGGGATTCATCCGGTCCGATACATGCAGTTGGCCCTTTCTCTTCGATAAAACGCTATCTTTCATGAGCAATGGAACCATCACCGCGATGACTTGTTTTTATCCATTTCGTTCATCGCTCGGGGTCTTTCTTTAGCGTTGAAAACCGAACAAAAAATACATTGTCTTCGTTCTTGTTTCTTTCCCACGTGGGCTGGAGAACGGGAATCGTTTCTGTATGCTCCCTAAGCGCAGTGTTTGTTCGCGAAAAAAGCAGCGTATATAAAGGCCAAACTGGCTCCTAAGTCCTAACGACCTAAATATAACACTACCACGACTCCTACATGTAAACACTTGCGACGGAGGACTTTTTGCACTAAACTTTTTACACGGAATGGGCATACTCTCTAAAGTATCTATTAACTGAGGCGCCACGTAGCGCTTTTGAAGATATTAAATTTCGAAGCGAGTTGCCGCACATCGCTCGGAATTTCTCCTCATAACTCACCATCCTTTGCTCGTAAGGAGCTTCTATAGGTTCATACGTGTTATAGAAAATTTCTTGCACGATACTTTCCACTTAGAATGGGCATAAGCGCGAGTTTTCGATAAAAATCGAAATAAAATGTTCAGCTTGCTATTTAGCCTCTGTTGCCGAACGACTTCTTGTCCGCATTTTTTTATTTTGGTGTCATATTACACTACACGTGTTTCAGGGTGAAGTGGTCAATTGAAAGTGGGTCGTTCGAGTTTGAAGACGAAAATGCTTGTAGTAAGCCATTTGTAACTTTTTTCAAAGACATGACACGATGAGGTTGGCATGTGGAAAATATTTGACTAAAGGGTAAAGACTTGTTGCGTTTTTGTTGAGTATAGTTGGACAACAGAAGAATGACAGTTCAGTATCAAAAGGTTTCAGCTTTTCTGTCTTCTCGTGGTATTTTTTTTTAATATATACTTCTATATAGTTTCATTTAGTGGTTCAAAATACTGTGTTATGTATGTTTTGCCTACTGTTTTAAACTGTTTTCATACGTCATTGAGCAATAATACTTTAAAACTTAATAAATGTCGCTCGTAAATTTTGCTTTGTCATAGTTTTAAAATTCGCTGTTTTCACATGCAGTTGTCAAAACCCATTTGGATAATAAAACTCATTTGCATCCCCGTAGCTCTCTGCTAAATATATTTGTTCTGTGGCAAGCGAAATAGTTATAAAAATCGATCAATTTTAAATGACAGAGTGCAAAACGTTTTTGTTTTTGTTTTTAAATCCACAGCGGTCCGTATCGGGGTCAATCAGAGCGCGCGAATCAGATGGATACCGGACCGCAAGAAAATAAATAACCTTCCTGTCGAGTTTAAATATTATTTAAATAAAAAATCATTATGCACATGTGACGTCAAGTTGTTTAATTTACATATCAAACAAACTGAAATATCTCAACAACGAAGCAAGGAAACGAAAAACTGCAAAAGGTGTTACTCTGTCATTTTAAGTGTTCTTTCAAATAAGACAAACTTTATTTTCGTTTCATGTGCACTGTCAATGAAAGGACCACCAACCCGCTCTATGTAGCAGGCCACTGACCCCACAATTTGTGAGTACGACTGACCTAGCAATGTTCTATGGGTATCAGCCTATTATAATCTGGAGTCAAAACTATTGTGTAGTGGGGGTGCTACGTCCTCGACTATTAAGGATTTGTCGGATATGTGTGGCAACAAAAAGTGACATAAGTTGTAAGGTAAAAAGTTACATTTATGATTATGCTTGAGTAAAAAGAAATGTTAAGCATTAAACATCAATCCTGTATTATGATACTGTTGAACAATCCACCATAATTAAAAAGTTGATGGCATGTTGATTTTACCATAATCCATTGCGAACCTAACTTAGTTATAATAACAACTAAAATGTGTTGACAACATGCCGTCATCTTTTTTATTATGGTGGATTGCATGCAGTACCACAAATGCCCATATGTCGTCACACTGAAATCAGTAGCAATGTCAAACTTAATTATATATTTCTATGTTAAAAAAACCTAATTATGTATTTATACGGCAAAGTTTCGAGTTATAGTCGATCAAACATTTGCTACCGATTTGGCTCTAATGCGGCTTCTTCGTACCACTAATTCATCTTCCAATATTTATACATCTTCCTTGGTTGAAACGTCTCCTTTCATCTATCAGAACAACGTCAGTGTTTCCCCTAATTGATTAATTGATAATTGATTATATTGCTACATAAGTTGCAATTTGGCTTTTTAAAAGGCAAATCATCAACTGATCAATTGTCATCAGTTCTTCATGAAATTGGCGAAATGCTTGACAAGCGTATTCAAACTGACATGGCTTATATGGATTTTGCTAAAGCTTTTGATAAAGTTGACCATGGATTTCTTGTATTCAAACTGAGTAAATATGGCCTTCCCACGAATCTCCTCCGCTGGTTTGAAGAGTATCTGTCTGATCGACGCCAAAGGGTCACCGTGTTGGGTGAATCTTCTAACGAACTTCCCGTGTTATCCGGGGTGCCCCAGGGATCGATCATGGGTCCCCTTTTTTTCTTAGCATATATCAACGACCTCCCACAGGGAATCTCCCCAGGATCCAAAATTGCTCTTTTTGCGGATGACACCAAACTTTACCGGAAAGTTGTGACTACTGAAGATGCAGTGTCCTTACAACAAGATGTAGATTATCTTGGTAGTTGGTGTAATACCTGGCAAATGGACTTGAATCTTTCTAAATGTACCATGTCTATAACCAGGAACATACATAAAATAAATTACCAATATCATCTTCTCGGTCATCCACTACAATCAACCAACAATCAGAAAGATCTTGTCATTATAACCACCAACGATTTAAAGTGGTCTAGTCACGTATACAGTATAGTGCCGAAGGCCAACAAAATTCTTGGATTTGTTCGCCGTTCAGCGTACCTCACTAAAAATGAGGCAACCCGTCGAGCTCTCTACTTGTCATTGGTTCGGAGTAAATTTTCATATTGCTCACAAGTATGGGCACCTCAAACAGTTGGTCCAATTTTGCATATAGAACGAGTCCAGCGACGAGCTACTAAATTTATCTTGTCACTCCCTTACAGCACTGATGTCACCTACTCCCAACGTCTTGCCAAGTGCAACTTAATTCCCATAACGTACTGACAGGAATTTCTTGATCTTACATTCCTTTACAAACTATTAAAAACTGATACTAACAAGGAAGTCCTGTGTAACCTTATCTCTATCCATAAACCATCTCGATTTACAAGATCTTGTAGTGCTGATAATGGATTAAATCTGTCAGTTCCTAAGACAAATACTGTAACATTTCAATCCAGCTACTTTTGCCGTGTGACTAGGACGTGGAACATCCTTCCCGCTTTCTTAAAAGATATCTCCAGATCAGTCGCAGTCTTCAAAAAAGACTTATATAACTTTTATTTTGATCTAACTAAGACAATTTTTGATATCTCTGACCCAAGAACCTTTAAAACTGTTTGTATTAAATGTCATTCGTGCCGTCTGGTTAACACGGTCACCTCTAAACCGTGTTGCTACTAATCATGTTAATTTGACTTGATTATCTATTGGGTTCTTAATTTTCCTTTATTACTGTTCCGGGTTCCCGTTATTGGAGGTTTTGTCTCTGTGGGTATTCCCTGCCATTGTCTATGTTTATGTCTGTTTTAGTGTAATTGTGTATCTTGTCTATAATTTTGTACTGGCGAAGCTTATAAATAAATAAATAAAATAAATAACATACTTTAAAACTCTGGTTGACCGACAGATTGTTAGTACATCTTGAAGATATCTTGGTCGTCATACCTTCACCACATTTTCAAAATTTCGCCACAGACGGTCTCATAACAAGATGAGCCCGCGGTATTTTTGATAGCGGTAACAGATTTCCGTTCTGTTATTTCATAAGAGAAGTGTTCAGTTGACGATGTGCACATCCAAACATCTCATAAAAATATTATGAAATTGTGCATTAATCTAAAGATAGGTCATACAAGTTTCGAAAACAAAAATAAAAGAATGCTATGGGGTTAATTAGAGTTAATTAGGGGTTAATCATCGCCAATAAGTTTAAAGGGTGTTGGGTACTCACTGGAAACATTTTTTCCAGGGTTAAAATATTCAACTGTACAGAACTGGATAATTTAGGCAATTATATTGCTCATAGTAAATTCATGGTGTATCATTCTCGCCTCACAAAAACCACGATCTTTTGGTAAGCGCCAAAATCGGGACTTCTGCTAGGCCCCGAATGAGGACGAATTGGGATTGATTGTTCGATCTACCACATTAAAATTATTCAAGTGTGGTGTCGTCATGTTATTTATATAGGGACTTTAGATACTAGGGACTTTAGATACTAGGGAATTTAAGATCTACGACGTCGACCTAAACGACGACGTCCTCTAAACAAAATAATTCTTATAAATACGTTTTGTGGAAACACCACGTAAAATATTTCTTTGCTAAGCTTTCGGCCATTCATCAGAGCAATAGCAACAATCTGTTGGCTCACGTCATTTATAAACTAAGCAACTGATCAATTAAAGTGCCTCTATGGCCTGTGGGATCTTTACATATTTAAATAACTTAGGTTAAAAGAAAATATTTCCCGAAATTTTTTCTCGAAAATATTAAATCCCCGCCCATTAACAGCGCTCCAAAATTGGTATCTCTATAACGGTGACCGTGCTTTAGGGACCTGGTGCGAGTTTACTGTGTGACGTCACGGTCGGAACCGAATTTCTGGCTCTCAGGGGCTTTTTATTGTGTTTTTGGTATTGCGTCTCTTAAACCTTTATTTAAGCAGTGAAAGCTTTAGATATATTGATCAATATGTTCCAAGACGGTTCGTCTGACCATGACAATCCAGAAGACAGGGACTGGAAACGCTAATTAAAAACATACACGACGAATCGCGACATCCGTGATATGGTTTGTCAACGTATCGATTTATACTCGTTGTCACGGGAACTTGCCTTGCAACCAAAATAAAAAGGACAGATAATCTTCGATCTGCGCGCAGTTTATGGAAATTATCTTGAAATCCAAGATTTCAAGCAAGAGACTTGCCATCAAGATTTTTAAATGTGATTATAATTAATCAAAGTTAACAAGGAGATTAGTTGCTGGCCAGTGAATTCATCTTGCTGGTTATGCGCAGATGGGGTGCGGTGTCATGTCACATGATTTGCACTCTTCACTTGCATTTGCGCCTTGCCTTGTTGAGTTGCTTTCTTCTTGCTTTGCTCGATTGCTTCGTTGATTTGGTCGTTTTGGTCAACACCTTTCCAGTGTTCTCCGCTTCCTGGAACTGCGTTATATACATATATTTGCTCACTTCTGTGTTTTTCTTCGAATCAACCTACATTGTTCGTTTGGAAATTATCACAATGTCTCGCCCTCGAACGACGCGTAACAGTCGGGAAAGTCTGCCGACTCCACCAACCCCTCCAGCCGCCTCCAGTTTGGTAACAGCAGTTTCATCAGCTTCAGGCTCAGCTCCGATTAATAGTCCTTCACCAGAATTTGTGGCTTCGCTTGTTCAAGGTATGCAACCGCCTATTGCGTCGATGGTCAATTCGGCGCTGAGTTCGGCGGGAATTGCTCTCCCAACCGTGACAAATGCTACCAGTTCATTGAGCTCAACAATCGCAACATCACAACTGGCTGCAACTCGTCTCAGAGCTCGCTCTCGCATCAGGCGAACTCTCTTGATCAACAAGGATCGGCTCTACTTGGACCCCTAACGCAGGTAATGTGGCACTTCCTCTGTCTCAACCGCCATCGCTATCTCAAGCTGCTTCACTGACAAGCGTCGCTCAAGGTAGGTCAGAACCTATTATAAATGTTCCGTCCTTCATGTCTACACGTATAAACCCATCTTTTGCTCCTTCCGTTTCTGTAAACAATCCGGTGGGTATATCAGTGGCCTTAAATAACTATACCACTAACACGGCATCTCTTCCTTATTGGAACTCTGGTCAAAGTGCATCTGTTCCCGCCAACATACCTCTGCTACAGCAGGCTTTTGTTATTGGCCCTGGTTATTCTCCGGTTCCTTATAAAGTGGTTTCACAAATAGTTTGTGGGAAATATGTCAACCTCGAAGATCTTTTACCAGAAAACATCAAAACAGGGCAAGAACCAGAGCCAAGTCTGATGTTTGAGGGTCGTTTGGTATTTACCCCCACCCCTAGAAAGGCCAAACGTCAAATCTCTGACATTATTACCTGGCTTGAAGCTTTCACCATCTTCTCATTTATTCTGTGTACTTATTTTCCCAACCGGTGGGTGGACCTTACCAAGTACAAGCTCCCGATCCTCCGTACATATCGGCAGTTTAGTGGTAGTGCTTGGCTGAATTACGACAAGGAATTCAGAGAACAGGCAGCAGCTGAGCGGCTTACAGACTGGCTTCAATGAATGTACAATTGTATAACTTCCACACTGCAGGTGCCCAAGTACGCCCTAGGATTCCAGCCACTGTAAATTCATCCTCAACCAATCATGAGGCCACAGGCAACCATGGCTCAAAAGAAGTTTGCCTGTCATGGAACGCAGGCCGCTGTGTAGCTCCCTCCTCACATTGCCGTTTCCGCCATGTTTGTAGTTCCTGTCATGGACACCATCGGGTCACTGCCTGTACATGTCCAAGTGGTCAACCACCATCGGGGGGTCCAGAACACAATAAACGTAGAAAGTACATTTAACTGCCTCACAGCACAAATAAGGCTGGTCATTCTATACTCTTAAATTCATACTAACATTCAGTTTTTACTATTGTTCCTGTTTAGTAGTTGCACCTTTTGCTATTTTGTGCTTTAATATTATGTTGGGTCTTTTTATAGTTATTAAATTATTACGGGTCTTGTTATACAATAAATATAACAATTTTATACTTAGTGTGGTATGTCATTCTTGTTCCAGCCCCCCCTTTCGTTTTGTAACTTATTCTATAGGGAAGCCTGTTTCTCTTCGTGCCATCAATATAGTATCTCGCTTAAACTATTCAAAGTTTGCGTTGGAACTGAAGTACCACCCGGACACAGCAAAGGTGGAATATATTCTTCAGGGAATTCGTAAGGGATTTAAACTTGGTTTTGACCCCTCAACGGCTCTACGATCAGCCTCTAAGAATAAGCCCTCTGCATACGAACACGCTGATGTCATTGATGCCTATCTACAAAACGAAACCCAGTTAGGACGGGTGGCAGGTCCCTTTGACTCCCCTCCTCTACAGCCTCTTCAAATTAGTAGCTTTCGTGTCATACCAAAAAAGAGGCAGCCAGGTAAGTGGCGACTTATTGTCGATCTTTCATCTCCACTGGGATTTAGTGTGAATGATGGCATTGACCCAGAATCTTGGTCACTGCAATACATCAAATTGGACGATATAGTGACTATGGTTTCCACTTTGGGTAAAGGAGCCCTTCTAGCTAAGTTCGATGTCGAGTCTGCCTTCAGGAATATCCCTGTGCATCCCTCACACCGCCACCTCTTGGGTATGAAATGGCCTTCCAAATATTATATCGACTTGGTTCTCCCCTTTGGCCTTCGCTCAGCACCGGGTATTTTTAACTCAGTGGCTGACATGGTGGAATGGATTCTGAAGACAAATTATGCCATTCGCGAATTGCTCCATTACTTGGATGACTTCATTACAGCAGGACCAGCCAACTCACCATCTTGTGCCCACAGATTGAACACAGCAATATCTGTCGTCTGACAACTTGGTCTTCCTCTCCATCCCCAAAAGTGCATTGGTCCAGCAACTTGCCTAGTGGTGCTAGGCATAGAATTAGATACTGTAGCCGAGATTGCCCGCCTTCCTGCTGATAAGTATGCTGCTATCAACGATACACTGCACCAGTGGTCTGCCTACAAGTGGTGTCGAAAGAAGGATTTGCAGTCATTAATTGGTTTGCTTCACCACGCGTGTAAGGTGGTATGGCCTGGTCGCACATTTCTGCGTCGCATGATCAACCTCATCAGTTGTTTTCGGAATGATTCTCACCCAATTCGTCTTAATGGCGAATTCAAGAAGGATCTCCGTTGGTGGCTGGATTTCTTTAGTCATTGGAATGGAATCAGTTTTTTCTTGTTTCCAGAGTTGGTATCCACACCCAATTTCAGTGTTGGTTCAGATGCATCCGTGACAATTGGTTATGGAATGGTTTAGCGGGCAGTGGCTTCCCCGTCAGCTTGGCCTTTCCATCGCATACAAAGAATTATTTCCAGTGGTCCTGGCAGCAGAGTTGTGGGGTGTACAATGGTCCCAGCAACGTATTATTTTCCAAGTAGATAACGAGGCAGTTGTCCACATTCTCAACGCTAGAACATCTCCTGACCCAAACATCATGCATTTGTTAAGGAGCTTACTTCTCACAGCAGCGCGCCATTGCTTTACTTTTTCATCTATTCATGTTCCAGGTATTAACAACCACATTGCTGATGCCTTGTCTCGCTTTCATTGGCAGGCGTTTCGCAGATTGGCACCAGATGCAAAGAAGTTCCCTATCCACATCCCTCCACAGCTTCTAGCTCGTTTATCAACAGTGACTTTGCACATTTCTGCAGGAAGGTTTGGCTGCATCCACTCGTAAAACTTATTCTAGCGCACAGCAGGAGTTCTGTGATTTTTGTTACACAAGTCAACGCATCAACACATCTGGATCCCCCTATCCTACGGACGAATGGACATTACGTTTGTTTGCAACATTTCTAGCAGAATCCCTCCGCCATTCATCCATCAAGGTTTATCTCTCAGCTGTACGGTCACTCCATATCGAACACGGTTTTGCCGATCCTTTAGACAACTGCTTACAACTACAACGAGTCTTACGGGGCATTAAAATAACTCAGGGGTTATTGGGCACCAGACAACGACTGCCTGTTGCCATTGAGATTATGCAACTGGTGTATTTTAGCCTAAACGTAGGATGCTACAATGATTGCATGTTTTGGGCAGCATGTAGTTTGGCTTACTTTGGGTTCCTACGATCTTCTGAGTTCACAGCACCAAGCCGGGCAGCCTTTGACCCCGAAATTCATTTATCTGTTTCTGACGTTGCGGTAGACTCCAGAGACCAGCCTTCCTGTCTACAGCTTTCGCCAGGGCTGTTGTATTTACATAGGGAGGGTTTCATCCTCTTTGTGTGCGATACAGGCTATGATGAACAACTATCTTGCTCTTCGCGGAAATTCTACGGGGCCTTTATTTTTGCTTGACAACAGTCAACCCTTAACCCGGGAAATAGTTACCAGCCGGTTGAGGTTGATCACAAAAACTGCAGGTCTGGATGGGAATTACTCTAGCCATAGTTTTCGCATTGGTGCTGCAACGATGGCTGCTCGAGCAGGCATACCGCATCATCTCATTCAGGTTTTGGGCCGTTGGAGAAGTGATGCTTATAAGCACTATATTCAAACTCCTCGGGAAACTATTACAAGGGCATCCCAGCAATTGACATGACAATGGTAAGTCTTGTTTTGTATTTGAATGCCTGGTTGTTTGCGCTGAATATTATGCTTGGAGTCTTATTCATTGGTGAGTTTGTCCCCTTGGCAACACCACGGGTACAACAACTCCAAGCACTGTCTTGAGCATGGAGTTGACAGTCTATTGGGGGTTGACCCGTGGCTTGGTTCCCAGGGTTACCTCCTTATTTGTTGTTGCTCATTTTGCGCACGAATTGCTGTTTGCTTGCTATTGTGGCACCTACCCCAACCTTATGGTCGACAAGTTAAATGTGATTATAATTAATCAAAGTTAACAAGGAGATTAGTTGCTGGCCGGCCTGGCCGCCCAGCTAGTTATGCACAGATGGGGTGCAGTGTCATGTCACATGATTTGCACTCTTCACTTGCATTTGCGCCTTGCTTGCTTTGTTGAATTGCTTTCTCCCACCCACCTCTCCACTGCTGGAAGGCAGGGTTTTTCTTTTGTCCGGGAGTTTTTCTTTTCCTGATTGGTAAGTATCGCTGCAATTTCCACTGTTTATTCAGTGTGACAGGTGCCGGGGGTTGACCCGTGGCTTGGTTGCCAGGGTTACCTCCTTATTCGCTGTTGCTCATTTTGCGCACGAATTGCTGTTTGGTTGCTATTATGGCACCTACCCCAACATTCTGGTCGACAAGTTAAACTGTATTCGTGGAGCGACTAATAATTTAAAGTGCCTCTATGGCCTGTGGAATCTTTACATATTTAAATAACTTAGGTTAAAAGAAAATGTTTCCCGAAAATTTTTCTCAAAAATATTAAATCCCCGCCCAGCTACAGCGCTCCAAAGTTGGCATCTCTGTAACTGTGACCGTGCCTGTTAGGGACCTGGTGCGAGTTTACTGTGTGACGTCGCGGTCGGAACGGAACTTGCCTTGCAACCAAAATAAAAAGGACAGATAATCTTCGATCTGCGTGCAGTTTATGGAAATTATTTTGAAATAGAGACTTGCCATCAAGATTTTTAAACTGTATTCGTGGAGCGACTAATAATTTAAAGGTAAGTACATTCGATTATTTCTGTATTTTCATTAAATAGTGAGTTAAATTGCAGACTTTTGATGTTGTCATTGTTAAAATGGCGCATGTAACAATCTTTTCCCTGTAACTAAAAAATAAACATGTTTTGTGCTTTTTGGTCGCAATATTTGGAATCACAAGTGGAATATCTACAAAACTGTCGGTAATTTTACATCAGTTTACTCGTCTATTTGACAAAAATGCTCATTGGTCTTGACTGTTGAAATGACGAGTACGACATCATCGCCATTGTTTATATTGTCGAAGCTCGCAGCATAGAAAATCCAGAATATATTGTCTTCTGGATTGTCTATGCTTGCAGTCAAGACTAATCCTTGCCTCAGAATCTTGTGTGCAAAACTGTTTGCAAAACTGACTCTATTTGTAAACCAGTATATGTTACATATGTAATCTACTATAACCTAATGTCTACATGTATGTGCATGTACAGAAAATCTAACTAATACCATATCAATTTTATTAAAATTATTTACAAAATGGGCTACTCAATGAAAAAAAAAAAACTTTTTAAAGAAGAAAGAAGCCATTTGGAAGCCAAATTATTGTACCACTATGGAAAATAAGGAGACCAATATGCAGGTAAATTACAGTAGCCTAAATACTCCATCTTAAATTGTATTAATATTATGTGATAATCCAACATGTACAGTGTTGTATTAAGAAAAGAAAGCTTATAAGTATAGGATAAATACCGAGAACGGAGGCTTTAAGCCAGATAGATCCCGAGGGCCGAAACTTAAAACACTATTGAAGAAGGTTTTCTAAAAAATAGCATTTACCAAGTGTCGGAGGACATTGTTATGTCAAATGTTAACGGGATTTTATGAAATAATAAGACTCCAAAGCAACCTTTGAATAATAGTTTATTAAACAACTTGAGAAGTACGTAAAGGTTCATTGAACACATACACAGACTTCTACAAGCTTGTTTGAATAATTAGTATGAATAATTAGTACCAGATCTATCATTACAGCATTGGACATGCGTATTGATGCAGTATCAATCCCACATTTTATGCTCAACGTTCAGTGTAATAAATTGATGACTCAAGCAACAGATTTTCATTGGTTTGCCTTCCTCTCGTAAACTACAGGTAGCGCGAAAAGCAAACCCTTGCTCTCCTTCTCGTATGTGGGCGCTACCGGCGTTACCATACGAGATAGTTGTAGTGCGCACCCTATGAATTTATAATGCGGGTTTTATAGGATATAAATCCCGCAAAAAAAACAAAGAAAACCGACTTGATCGTGATTTAATTATATTTTAAGCTTTATCATATAGATATTGACAAAACACATCGTTAAATATCTTCATACATGAAAGATTGCTAACTTTTTCTTCATATTTTAAATGATAGGATTGGAGATACAAACTTTAATTTCTTGCATTATATTGTTAATATCCTTCTCTATTCTCTTCGTTCAGTTTAGTATATATATATATATATATATATTGGTGGCTTTCACGTGACGTCACAGCGGCCATATTTCTGCCCCAAAACAATAAAACGGCGGCCATATTTGTGTCCTAATTGATTTAGCTCTATTCTTATTCACAAATTTCCTATTGTTTTAGCAATCCAATATGGTTGTCGGTCACGTGGGTGAAACCCAAGAATATATATATATATATATATATATATATATATATATATATATATATATATATATATATATAATATATATATATATATATATATATATATATATATATATATTATATATATATTTCTAAAATTCATTAATAATTCATGAGGAAAACACAAAGAAAAATCATGAGCGTATCGGATCTATATATGTGATATAGACTCGCTCTAAGTTTCTCGCTGGTTTTTAACGGCTGAGATAAGCTTAATTTTCAAAATTACTACGCCAATGAACGTATGAAGTGATTCTTTTTAGAAGCCATTTAAAAACCTTGCAGCACGGGCTTTATCGGCTCTAAAACACTCGGCTATCGCCTCGTGTTTTATATCCGATAAAGCCCTCCTGCGCGGTTTATAAATATTACATATATATATATATATATATAGACACACTCGCACACATACAGTGAGAACGTACATGTATGGCATCCATATTCTAAAGTTCTATTCGTAGATAGTCACTGTCAATGAGGTGCACAATAGTCCACTAGTTGGTTTATACTATTACTTTATAGCAATGTTACTAGGTATAGTATAATACCTTAATGATGACTATCCAGACAATAAAAAAAATTCAATTTTGGAACATTAAATGAAATTGCTTTTAATGTTTATCCTTTTTCAGACAGAGACATCCCTGTCTTGGTACCAGTTTCAATGGGTGAAATACTTAATGACAGAACAAGCTATTTGAATAATACCAACAGCAATTGCACTGGACACAACAACAGATGTCAACCACTTGCTGCACCTATAAACAGTTATCCAACCACAAATCCTTAAAGACTTAGTTAACACCATTAATAGCGTTGGTCTTCCTTTTGGTTGGACATTAGTGAAAGGCGATGAAGAATCTTTAAGAGTTGTTTACTTGCAACAAAGAAAGAAAGACTGTGCCAAGGATCCCATGATAACAAAGTCAGTGACTGTTTACAAAGATCATTCCTGGACACTTAGAATTCTTGATAAAGTTTGTCAACAGTTTGATAGTCAAGGATTAGAAGGCTTAAAGCAGCAAATAATAAAATTGATAAAATTAATAAAATTGATATCGTATTAGTTAGATATACTGTACATGCACATACATGTAGACATTAGGTTATAGTAGATTACATATCTAACATATTATGCTGGTTTACAAATAGAGTCAGTTTTGCAAACTGTGCACACAAGATTCTGAGGCAAGGGTTAGTCTTGACTGCAAGCATAGACAATCCAGAAGACAATATATCCTGGATTTTCTATGCTGCGAGCTTCGACAACAACAATGGCGATGATGTCGTACTCGTCAGACCAATGAGCGTTTTTGTCGAATAGGCGAGTAAACTGATGCAAAATTACCGACAGTTTTGTAGATATTCCACTTGGGATTCCAAATATTGCGACCAAAAAGCACAAAACATGTTTATTTTTGAGTTATAGGGTTAGTTTTGACTGCGAGCAGAGCTTCGATAACAATGGCGATGATGTCGTACTTGTCAGACCCATGAGCATTTTTGTGAAATAGGCGAGTAAACTGATATAAAGTTACCGAAAGTTTTATAGATATTCCACTTGGGATTCCAAATATTGTGACCAAAAAGCACAAAACATGTTTATTTTTGAGTTACAGGGTTAGTTTTGACTGCATGTTTCGGAAATGATTGTTACATGCGCCATTTTAACAATGACAACATCAAAAGTCTGCAATTTAACTCACTATTTAATGAAAATACAGAAATAATCGAATTTACCTTTAAACTATTAGTCGCTCCACGAATACAGTTTCGGCAAGTCTCAGATCGAAGATTATCTGTCCTTTTTATTTTGGTGGATTGTCTTATGGTCTGACTTCCGCTCCGACTGTGACGTAGCTCCATCAATTAGAGCCCAGGCCCAAGACACACGGTCTACTTTCAAAATGGCGTGATTTGGGCTAATTTGGCCAACTTTGGAGCGCTGTTACTGGGCGGGGATTTAATATTTTTGAGAAAAAATTCCGGGAAACATTTTCTTTTAACCTAAGTTATTTAAATATGTAAAGATCCCACAGGCCATAGAGGCACTTTAAAGGTAAGTACATTCGATTATTTCTGTATTATCATTAAATAGTGAGTTAAATTGCAGACTTTTGATGTTGTTATTGTTAAAATGGCGCATGTAACAATCATTTCCGAAACATGCAGTTAAAACTAACCCTGTAACTCAAAAATAGACATGTTTTGTGCTTTTTGGTCACAATATTTGGAATCCCAAGTGGAATATCTACAAAACTGTCGGTAATTTTATATCAGTTTACTCGCCTATTTGACAAAAAACACGTGGTTAAATATCTTCATACATAAAACATAGCTAACTTTTTCTTCATATTTTAAATGACAGGATTGGAGATACAAACTTTAATTTCTTGCATTATATTGTTAATATCCTTGTCCATTCTCTTCGTTCAGTAATCATAATGTGAGAGATGAACATTATATATCATATTTAACAATTATTCGCCGAAGGCGAGGTGAATATACTACCGTTTAAGTATAAATACACATTTTCGTACTTTTAGGAACAACATTTTCTTTAAAAGTGTTAATTTCCTCGTCTGTCCATAGCCACTGGAAAGGGAGAGGGCTGTGAAAGTGGGCGTGACTGAGATTTATGTTATTGTTCGCCAAATTCGAGATCACGTGACGTTGAACCTGCATGATTGAGCAATAAAAAGCAAGATTTTACATTAAAGCAGCGAGGCGCGTACGGAAGAACTTTCGTTGCAGCACTTGTAGGTGATAGTTTCGATATAAATTCCACTTCATTTGGACATTATATGCATAGATGGTCCCTCATGAAAACTCCCTTTGCAAAGAATATTTAATAAAGTGCAGTAAATTCGAATAAATGATCAATGGTCGGACCGAACACAGTGAGAGCCGAGAAGTAAAATAATGATACAATAGTTTTGCCAACAGTACAACTAAAATTAAAATTGGCTTTTGTCTTAATATGAATGGTTGTGCTAAATTATATGTCGTATAAGTTGAGTTGCCTTCATTGAATATTAAATGCACTAAATGTCTGGTGTATTGCGCATCACTGGTTTGTTTCATAAACACGGTGAGGACTGGCAATTGTCGTACGCGTATCAGTTTACGTACACGTATAATTAAAGAATAACTAAAGTATAAGAAACATTACCATCTGACAACAAAAGTGCAAAACTCCGATTTAATAATGGCACGGAGACGACAAATGCTTTTCGACTGCGTTGTTCCTTGGTTTTCTTTTATTAATAATTTGTAGACATGCGGCGATTTATGATAATTTCAATTTATTCACACTAGTCTATTTTTAATACTTACAATGAAAAATACAAAGTTTACATAGTGATACATAAATAAATCAGAGTTAGATATAAAACAAAATATTTTATGAAAGAATATACATATGTGAGAGTGTAATTAAAGTATAAAGCTTTCGAGTTTAATCACTGCCTATATTTACATATTAATAAGTTTGGGGATCAGCAGAGGATGAAATATTAAGATCGTGTCGAAGTAACAAAATAGACATTGTATAATACGAGAATGAAATTCAGATCAACCTTGTTGACTTAATATTTTTTACATTGAAACAGAAAGGGTTTTTAAATCACTGGGAATATTTTCCCAGATTTTTGTAGCTGAGAATCTAAAGGTTTGTTTACAATAATTAGTCCAGCGGGGAGAAAATAGTTCGCGCTATGGCTAATTTGCTCACAATGTCACAATGCCAGAGTGTGAATTATTTGAGTGAGCCATGCATGAGTTAGCGCTTGATACGATTGTGTAATATTCAAGGATGATAATTTTAATGTCACGATCAAGTCCATCATGAAACCGAACGCCGATCATATACACAACAATGCACCACCATATAGATTTGTTTTCGTCTTATTTGAAAAATGCGCGACTTAAAAACTCTCACGGTCCTGTTAAAACCAATCCGATCTTTTTGAGGTGATTTCTTTGTGCACACAATCAAATTATTGAATAAACTAATATCTAAAATTAACGCAGAATCAATGTAAAACATAAAATTTGTCATAAAAATGACTGACTACAGTATACAGCACTGTCGCTGTCTTAAGTTCGTAGGTCGTCAAAAACCGAATTCCTACCGAATTTTGTTAACGAAATACAAGGGTACTAGTTTGGACTTGTAAATATCATGTTTCTTGTGGATTTTTAGAAGTCACCATAACTAACACCGTGCCGTTTAACGAAGAAGAAGGTATAATCCAATGTAAGCCATATGAAAGAACACACTGGCCATGCCGGTTCAAGATCACGTGACGCTCAGGCGTGCAATTTTCAACAGCAATCCGGAAGTTCTATTGTTTCACAGCGGAGTTTCACAGCCCTCTCCCTTTCCAGTGGCTATGGTCTGTCGCATTGATAACTTGGCTGGCGGCCATTTTGAATAAACGCTGTAGCTGATTATCGATAATTAATCCGAAGTAGCTCGACCAATCAGTGCGCGTGATTTTCTATAATCACCTGTGTATTTATACTAAATATATATTTAAACGCTTGACCCGCTGTTAATGGGCGGGGATTTAATATTTTTGAGAAAAAATTTCGGGAAACATTTTTTCTTAACACGATAGTCATACTTCCAAGCGTGTTTGGCAACAGCAGATTTATCATATTGGGCTTTAATTTATGAAGCATGTCTTGTGCTCCTTCAGGCGAGTTGAGATATTTCTTCCCGTTTCCCCGATGTAAATACCAAGCCACACTCACACGGAATGCGACCACCTCATCTTTATATGTGTGTAAAGTACCTTGAACAATTTGTGTTGACTACGTTAAATGCCTTCATACCAGCACGATTTAAAATCCTCTTAATCTTGTGGAATGCTGGTACGATGTACGGAAGAGAAACTGAAGGTGGTTCTTGCCGGGGCTCAGTATTCAGCTCCGGATGTACCGAAGGTGTCATAGAAGCTTGAATCATCTTTTCAGGAAAACCGTATAGTTAAAACCGACTTAAGGTGATCTAATTCATTCATCGATGAACGATAGTTTTGCACACAGACGATTTGATACTTGGATGGTGGAATGAAGTGTAGTTAAGGTATCTGTCAGTGTGTGTTGGTTTTCGATACGCAGTATGACTTAAAGTCCCATCTGGTTTAACGGAAAGCAAAACGTCCAAGCATGGGATAGATTTGTCTTGATTTTGTAATTCCATAGTGAATTTGATTGAAGGGTGAATGCTGTTAAGGTGGTCAAGAAAATTAGATAAAGCATTCAAGCCGTGTGACAACATAACGTTTCAACATACCTGGTTTTAACGGAGCAGTGGCAAGAGCCTTCTTCTCAAATTCCTTCATGTATAAGTTAGCCATGATTGGAGACAATGGGGAACCCATTGCTGCTCCAGTCGTTTGTTCGAAAAATCTGTTCCACCATTCAAAACAAGTTGATGTAAGGCACAGCGTAAACAGTTCATAGACCTGATTGCAGAAAGATTCGTTCTTGTAACAAGCGTTTTATCTAGAAGAAGTCTTTCTTTTGCAATCAGGCACGCTTCTTCAATGGGAACATTCGTAAACAAACTAACAACATCAAAACTAACTAATATCTCCTCATTAGCTAAGTTGAGTGCCTTAAGAGACAAATTCCTTAAAATTTAATACATGGTGAATGAAGTTACCTACGAAAGGCTTCAAAACAGTAGCAAGATATTGTGCTAAGGCGTATGTTGGAGAGCCTCGAGGCGCCACTATTGGACGAAATGGGACATTCGTTTTATCAATCTTTGGAAGACCATAAAACTTTGGACATACTGAAGCAAAAGGGCGTAAATGTCGGTAGAGGTTGGAAAGACTGGAACGTCTTTCCAATCAGCGGTCGCGCCTGGTCAACAACCTCACCTTCTTAAACAAATGCCGAGACCATGCACAACATCGTTCCGAAGGGTATCCGTGTCTCCAGCTCATGCTATAGTCACTCAGTCTAGCCTGCGAGCCGGCTCTTGGGTAGGAGCGGGAGGTGAAATAGAGCCTGCAAGCATAGCTATCAAATTTGAATGCCGCCCCTTCTAACGGGGTTGTCAAAAGCGACCAATCACAAACCAGACGCGCAAAGTAAACAAAGAAAACGGTTTTACTTCCTCGCCAGACTAATACGCTAATGAAATATTATTGGAAACAGTGGTTCGCACATTTTGGACAGTATAACAAGTTTCATAAAACGCAGAATCTTGAACTCTACATACTTTCAACATATAACAACATACGTACACAATATATTTCAACGATGCGTAGTTCTGAAATTACTAGTCATCTTCTTCCACAAATGACAAGATGGTATGCCGTATAGCCGCCATGCCACTTCGGTACGTCCTGTCTGACTTTTTCCTATCTCTATTTTCACATATCGAGTGGAAGAATTGAAAAGAAGGAGCCAGAGTCTTTCAGACTTTAACTTTGCCTGGCCATAGGAACTTCAGTCATATAAATAATAATTGGAATATAAAAAATATTCTGTGGTATCCAGCGAGCTTTATAACAACAAATCATTTGATAGGCATGCAATATTTAATAATGCTATCGGTTTGCTATTCACAACTGTTGAATTTGGTAAATCCGTAAATGCCATCATCCGTAAATGCCATCAGTCCTGGCCGGTACAAAAAGCTGTGTGTATTGCAGGCGAATGGTGTTTCGAACCTTATCGTTTGTTTTATAGAAATAATACGTGGCAAAGCGAAAAGGTGGTGAAATTTTTGGAACGAATCTGAAATGCTAACATTTCGAGCAAAGCTCTTCAAAGTATTTACTGTACTTTGATGAAGGACTCCCCTCGAAACGTCAGTATTTCGTTTCAAAACGATTCGGGTCTATCGATCTGGGTCTATCCTAATAATACGATTACGGTTCCTAGAACCCTTGATAAATGACCAAAGATATTAAAAATATTTACCTGATGGAAATATCTTTCAGACATAAATGTACTTAATATTATTTACAAATTACCAGCAGTCTATTAATATATGGTTGTACGTCAACAATCAGCATCTCGTCCAATCAGTAAGCTGCGTCCCAATTTGGAACGCTACTACTCAAAAAAAACAATACTACGCGTGCAGGCTCTCCTTCTCCTCCTCTCCCCAATCCCCCAAAGGAGAGCCGGCTCGCAGGCTATACTCAGTCTGCACGAAGAATATTACGCAAAACTGAGTTTGCGGATTTGGACTGAGTTTGGACCCGTAGAAAATTACACAATGTTGTTTCGTCGTTAACCACCGAACTCCAAACAATGTTGAGTGAGGAACATTATACAATTGCGAGTAGCATGATATCGAATTCCTCCACGAAAACCTTCAACAAATCTCGTTCCACACAAACTGCCAAATATGAGAAATTGCAGGACAAAGACCGAAAACAAACAAAGAATGAAAATGGAAGAAGACAGACATCCCGAATAGTCATCAACCTCAGTAAGAAAACACTGACCAAGGAAGAAGAAAACGTATTACCTCTGAGTTTGAATTTTGCGGTGGTGCCAAGATCTATTCCAAAGGAAGAAATTGTTCAACAACTTGAGCCTAAACTGTATTTCTTACCGAGTGAAACTGTCAACAACGTTCGAGTCCAAGTTGCTGAAACAATCCGCCAAGCCAAGTTACCGAAAAGCAATCTTAGGAAAGAAGAAAAGATTGCTTTATCAAACCTAAGATCAGATAAGTCAGTACATATTTTAAAAGCAGATAAGGGTAATGCTACTGTTGTTTTAGATCGTGAAGAATATGACAAGGTAAGTGCTCTATTAGATACCCCAACTTATAGAGTTAAAACGTGATCCGACACCTAGCATTGAACGCAAGATTTCTAGTAAATTGTTAGAACTTTGTAAGATGGAAAGTTTACCTAATAATAGGCACGCTCAGCGTGTATGTATTTACTGCGCTACAGTACAGTACAAGTTGTAACAACATTCTCAATTTAGTAGTTCAGCATCACGTAAATAAAACCACGCGCCTTGACTTTCTCGCTCAAACGACAAGCTTTCCATGGACGAAAGACAGAGCGAGTGCTTGTTTGGCGTCGAATCAAGATCTTTCTGAAATCTGAATAGCCTTTTAACTAATGTTTCAAGTGTACAGCTCACATGTTAGATCCTCGGCCAAGATGTCTTAGCTATAAGTTTGTATGCAGAAATCAACTGTACAGGGTGTCCAAAAACAATGCCCCCCATACATTTATGAGGTGTACCTTCTTTAATTATGGTACAAGAAGTAAATTTTTATATCACGCCGAAAGCCCATCCCTCCTTCTTTGTTGTCTGAAATTTTCAGAGCGAAGTAGTTACATGGCAAACATGTGTATGGAACTCTCATCAGCATTGTTATTACCCCACGGAACCCCACATTGAAATCAAACTTTATTCCCCTGTGGTCAGTTTTCACATGCATATGTATTCAAACTTGTATTCCGCACTCAAACAAAGATGTGGTCAAAAACGGGATGGGCGACATTCGTTTGGAGCGTGCACCCTGTAATTTTCCAAATATGTAGGTAGCATAGATAATTTGCATAATTTGGACAAGTTCAAATTTTGATGTTGCCTCTTTAAATGACTCCAGGAAGCGAGTAGATAACTATTTAGCTCTGAAAATTTCAGACAACAAAGGAGGAGTGATGGGCTTTCGGCGTGATATAAAAATTTACTTCTTGTACCCAAATTAAAGAAGATGCAGTACAAAAACGGATGGGGGCATTTTTTTTGGGGACACCCTGTACTTTTTTTTTCTTTTTTTTTTTTTATATAAAAATGTATTAAATGACGTTTACCCCAAAAGCATATTGCTTATCGAGGGGGTTCACATCCATAGAAATATTTCATTCACACACTCAACACACGTAGAAAAAATGAGGTAAAATAAAGTTAAGAGTCAGCAGTGTCCGGTGCGAAGCGACCAGAATTTAAAATGAATTGTCGAACAAAAGAAAAGAATACACAATTTTCCTCGTAATTCAAAACTTCAGAACCATTTAATAAATTATTTAGTTTTTCGGAATCGCTTCGCATCAACCACGGCCGACCCAGTAACTCTGCAGCAGAGGTGAGCAAAGACACACGCTGAGTAGCAAAACGGGGGCATTCTAGGAAATAATGTTTTACAGTTTCTTTTCCTAATCCACAAGCACACATAGGAGAGATGGTACAGTTAATTAATTGAAAACAAGTAGTCATTGAGAGTACAATAACCTAATCTTAATCTGGTATGCAAAATAGAAACTCGTCTATTAATAAAAAAATCAAACAAACGTTTATATTGTATAGGATAGACTACACTATTTAATTTCAATTTAAAGTCAGGTAGTGAAAGCGATTGACTTATTTCTAGTGGGAGATTGTTCCATAAGTTCACAACAGAAGGGAAAAAAAGATGTCCTAAACATTTCTGTTCAACACAAAAAAGTAGAAAACTCATTATCCGACCTTAAACGAATTTTTTATTGATCTATTACCAACATTGGCAGCAATTCAATTAAATACAAAGGTGCCAATCTATTAACAATCTTATAAAAAATATATATATATATATATTTCTTCTTGTTTCCAACTCCATCCAGGCAAGTTCCTCACGTAATTTACAACCACTAGTTCCCTTAATTGCACCTGTAGCGGTCCTAGCAGCCTCGTATTGAATGCCTTCAAGTAAATTACCACTACCTATAGTACAATTATCCCAAATAACATCAGCATATTCCATTGCAGGTCGTACTAAACTCTTATATAAACATCTAAGAGTTGGTCTATTTAACTTAAATTTCAGTGACTTCAACACGTTTAACCTTTTAGAAGCTTTTTCATAGAGTGCTAACACGTGCGCATTCCATGACATGTTACTTTGAAAAGTAAGGCCAAGATGAATATGTGTATTAACCTCCTCAATGTCTCCGCCCCTTCATGTAAGTTTTGGATGATCTACTTTGTCTCGTTTTAAAGAAAACACCATGGATCGAGTTTGCGATGGATTCATAGCAACTAACCACTTGTCTGACCACTCTGAAATCTTAGTTAAATCACTATTTAAATTTTCTGCCGAAATGACAGGATCTTCCACAATTTCGAAAAGGGTAGTATCATCAGCATAAATAAAAGGCTCTGATTCAAGACCATCAGTAATATCGTTTATGTATATCAAAAACAACAGTGGTCCCAAAACAGAACCCTGAGGTACACCTGAGTGTAATTTTCTCCATTCCGATGATTGACCCTCAAGAACAACGCGTTGCATTCTATCATGCAAATAACTTTCAAACCACCGTAATAAAGAATTGTTAACACCAAGCGTTTCTAATTATTTTAATAATCCACTATGCCATACTCGATCAAATGCCTTACTGATGTCTAAATAAACAACTCTCACTTCTTTTCCATTTTCAAAGGCGAGATAAATCTGATGAACAAGATACAATAACTGATTAACTGTTGAATCTCCTGGTCTGAATCCACATTGAAATTTATAAAGAAATCCAATTTCTAACAAATAATCGTATAATCTTTTAAAAGCAACTTTCTCGCAAATAGTAGATAAACAAGGTAATAATGACACAGGACGATAATTGGGTTTTTGAATGACAATCATCCTTTTTGTAAAGAGGAATAACGTTAGCTAATTTCCAATTAGAAGGGTATTGTCCTAGTGCAAATGACTAGTTCACTAATTTTGTGAAAGATGGACACAGTCCCTCAGCACACAATTTAATTATTTTATTTCCAATACCATCATGTCCACTTGCCTTTGTAACATCAACATTTTTCATTAATTTAAGAATTTCGTCCTCAGTCACAGAAATATTACAAAGAAATTGAGCAGAATGATGAGCTGGCAAAGTAGGTGGTACCGCAAAAGCAGCACCAGGAAGCTTACTTTGTGCTACAAAATACTCATTAAAAATACTAGCCTTTTCCCGCGGGCCAACCACCGGAACATCATTTTCAATTATGGTTGGTACTGTGGAAATATTTGTTGTTCCCCAGAGACCTTTAATTATTGACCACCACTTTTTAGCATTTATTTGAGGATTACTTAAATCTGTATTCAACTTATTATAATAAGATTGTTTTGCGGATCTAATTAGATTCGTTGTAAAATCACGTTGTCTTCGGTAGGACTCCCAAGAATAATCAGAAGGCCTAGTATTATGATTACGAAGCAACTAATCACGTTTACGAATTTCCCGGCGAATTTTGCCGTTCATCCATGGTTTATCTCTTGGCCTAATAACAACAGATTTTAGTGGAATATACTTTTTAATAATATCATGGACTTTTTTATACCATACATTATATAATTGATCGACATCAACCACTGTATCTAAAAAAGCCCAATCAGTGTGTAATAATGCATATTTAACGCAGAAGCATTTACATGACGAAAATCCCAAATTTCCCTCCTATAACACCGCTTTTTGTAAAATTTAATATTCATTTCAGCATAAATAACAGAGTGGTCACACATACAGGGAGGACTACCAGTTCCCGATTTAGTAAAAATATTTGGACAATTTGTAATCAAAACGTCTAAGATTGTAGCCTGGTGTCGGGTTACCCTTGTTGGCGGCTCATTAATCAATTGGGTCAAATTATTTCCCTTTAAAAAGCCATCAAGTATGGCACCAGCCCTTTAACTAATGTTTCAAGTGTACTGTTGACATGCTAGCTATAAGTTTATACGCGGAAATCAACTGTACTTGGCACTGTTTGAGTTATATGCAGGCGTATAAAATACTTATTCCAAAAGTGCGTTGATCATCGTTCAGGCAAATCAATGCATGTGTTACCAGAGTCTAACATATAGTAACGAAAAGGAACGAAAGCGATATAGTGTGAAAAAGAAACTTGATGGCGACCCTGTTAAAACCACCATTCAACGAGAAAACCACATTAAGAACTTTCTACTGGAACTTAAAAAGGAGAACGTTATTGACGATGAGCTTTATAATAAGCTTAGACCTACTGGCTCTCGTCCAGGTATACTATATGGTCTTCCCAAAGTTCATAAATGTAACATCCCACTTAGGCCTATACTCTCCTCTATTAGTTCACATTCTTATAATGTCGCTAAATTTCTTGTTTCCCTTCTCCGTCCTATCTCTAGTAACCAGTACTCCATTAACGATACATTTTCTTTTGTTCCAGAATTACACTCTTTAGATTTTTACACTCTCATGATCATGTATTTATGGCTAGCTTTGACATAACGTCTCTCTTTACGAACATTCCAGTAGACGAAACTATTGACATTATTATTCATCGACTTTTCAACACCAGCACTCATTTTAATAGCTTTTCCATTTATAATTTCCGTAAGCTACTTAATCTTGCGGTTAGAAACTGTCATTTTCTGTTTAATGGTATTATGTACGAACAAGTTGACGGTGTTGCCATGGGCTCGCCTTTAGGTCCCTTGTTCGCCAATATCTTTCTTTCCACTCATGAATCTAGTTGGTTACGTAATTGCCTTCCAGAATTTAGGCCACTTTGCTATCGCCGTTATGTTGATGATTGTTTTGTTCTGTTTCGCTCTCCTGATCATGTCTTGCCATTTCTTAATTACTTAAATTGTCAACACCAAAATATCAAGTTTACTCATGAACCGGAAAATAATAATCGTCTGCCTTTCCTTGACATTCTTATTAACCGTTCTTCTGGTACCTTTTCTACGTCTGTCTACCGCAAACCCACTTTTACTCGCCTTCTCACAAATTTCAACTCTTTTATTCCTTTCGCGTACAAGAAAGGATTAGTATTCTCTCTTGTTAATCTATGTTACCGGCAAGACTTATTGACAGTTGTTTCAATTCATTCTTAGACAAAATGTTTTTTCCTTCTGAAAAACCATCTACTGTTTCCAAGCGCCTTATTTACTTTACGTTGCCCTTCATGCTGGTTCACATGCTGTTCACAAGTGCAAACTCAGTTACGAAAACTGTTCTCTTCTGCCTTTCCTCGCATCACTATTCGTTTTGCCTCTCGTCCTATGCTAAGGTTCTCTAACTATTTTTCCTTTAAGGATCGTATTCCCACATGTCTGAGATCGCATGTTGTTTACAAATTTACATGTCAAGGCTGCGGAGCCTTGTATGTCGGTGAAACAATCCGGCACATTCACACGCCGGTCTCAGAGCATATGGGCATTTCGGCTATTACTGGAAGAAAACGCAAAAATCCTCCTGCAACTAGCATTCTCTCATTGATCTTTTGATTTTATCTGTCACCAACCATTTAATCCTTCCTCTTTTCTCACCTTTATTATTTTACTATAAGCTTATTTTATTCTCGCTTTTTATTGGTTAAGACCTTTTGTATGTAAATTCAAATATCTAGTTTTACTGGGATTGTAATTTAGTCTCTGAAGATGTTGTACGTAATACAACGAAACGTTAGATCTTAATAAATATTTTTAAAAATGCCACTGCTTCGTGTTTTATGCTGGGCTCTTATATTCATCAATAGATTATATAGTGTGACATTCCTTTAACAATGCGATTAGCGACCGCGTTTCCTGTTTTTCCCAATTTACCTAAAATTGTCATTTTATGATTAGGGATAAGGCAAACAATATTCACAATACACTAAACACTAGCTACTAAACACGGGATGGCACAACAAACCATATAGACACAACACGTCGTCTGATCGCATTTCTGATCGCCATTCAGTGCTCAACTCAGCGCGAACACAGGCATGTCGCTCTGATAGAATTTTACATCATTCAGCGCGAACACTAGCAAAGAAAATTCATCAACTATGCTATAGTTTAAAATCACTTCACAAAACGACGAGGACATATTCACGACACACTAGTAATTAACACAAAATGTCGCTCTGATCGCATCTTAGATCAACATTCAGCGAACACATACAAACCCACTGTATAGACACTACAATATAATGACACGACTTGTCGTTCTCATCGTATTTCTATTCGCAAATGCAGTGCTCAACTCAGCGCGAACTATTAGATTCGTGGCAAAGTAAGCTATAATTTAAAGTGCCTATCTCAGGGTTGGGGATTTTACATATTTAGGATATTTTGAACATTTTAAGAAGATTTGTAATATATCTTCTTTTCCTAAAATTTCATCTTCATGGACTTTTTTGCTGTTAAATTTGGCGATTTTGACGATGGCCGTGAAAATTGTTTACTGGGTTCTAGTCGCCGGACGTGACGTAGAAGCAGGGAGACCTTCTCAGACAGTAACAGTGTTTACATCGGGAGTTTACGGTTCATCTTGGATTTTCTTGGCTTTATTCAGGTTATTTTGTCGGAAATTATTTTAAAAACTATGCCAAACAGGTGCGTAGTGTTTTTACTCTCGAATGAACCCAATTGATATGCTAGAATAGCGCTGTATGCCATTCTCTTTTTTTTCGACAATAACGATGTACAATCTCGACTAACGGGAGGCGAATAAAAGAAGGATAGCTTCGGGTGAAAGGAACGCCGAATTGTCAAGGATAAATGTGTGAAATGAACGCTGACATCTACTTATGTGACCTGTTCGTCGTTCGAAATAGTTTCAACGGGAATATTTGGTACTAAGACGATTCACAGCAGTTTATCACGAGGAAAACCCGTCGGTGTGGCGATTACAAAACGACAACAATAGAGCGTGGGAAAGTGACAAGAACTTGTGCATGTCATCAGTCTCATATTTCTTTTTATCGAAGTATTGTTTGCGTTCGATCTTTGATCAAGAATATATCGAAATATACTTGACTTGGTAATGTCGTCTACCTCTGGTTCTAACACTGATAGCTAAAATGACTAGACTAGGATGTAAACATTCCGGGATACGTAATCAAGAGCGAAGACAAAGTAAAACTGTCTTCCAGTGCAGTGCGGCCATACCTGAAGACGAATCATGGATAGATAGATAGATAGATAGATAGATAGATATTTAATAAAACTACATGGCAGCCTAAAAGGCTGAATTGCGTAGATTTTACAATCACAAAAGCTATGGTAATAGGAGAAAAACATGCACTACTATTTACAATATGTATATACAAAGATTAACATGCTAACCAGGTACAACTTAACAGTTCGACATCGATGGGATGAAAGTGTTTTGAAAACGTTTGGTATGAATTATTGGGAGAGTATAACTACGCTTGTGTCTTAAATTGTACTTTGGTTCGTTCTTAGGAGGTAATAGATTATGTAGTTTATGAGTATTATCTAATGTAACCAATTTAAATAGTCTTTTACACAGTTCTTGTCGTCGGTCGTATAAGGAGGTCAGGCCTGATAGTTTCAATCTTTGGTTATATTCTTCTCCTGGAAATATGATTGCCAATGATCGTTTCTGGACTTGTTCTAGATCGTTCTCTAAATATTTTGGTAGTGAATGGTGGAAGACTTCGGCTCCGTACTCGAGTGTTGGTTCTTATGCAGGTGGAATAAAAGTTGACAATATCGGATATGGGGACACCAGCTCGTTTTAGTTGGGTGAGGCAGTACAACCGTTTGTTGGCTTTTTTAACAGTCTCGCTGATATGGTGGGTCCACTGTAGGGTCTCCGAGATTGTTAACCCTAATATCTTTGCATGGTCAACAACTTGCAGTTGATGGTTGTTGATTGATATTGGGTCAAACTGATCCTTTTGCTGCTTAAAATCAATCCGGAGTTCTTTACATTTATCCGGATTTAGCTGCAGTTTATTAAGCCAGTGACCAGTTATCAACAGAGGATGCTGCTTGTTGGGTACGACTGTGAGAGCCTTTGGGAACGACTTCCGATATTGTGGTGTCATCAACGTATTTTTCCAGTTACCATGAATGTCATCAACGCGTAGGTCGTTGATCATTAGTAAAAATAACCAGGGCCCTAGCTTCGTCCCTTGAGGCACGCCTGACAGGACATGTTCCCACTGTGAGTAAGAGTTGGAGAGTTTTACTCTTTGATATCTGTTTTCCAGGAAATCGATATAACCCAACAACAGATGTTGTGTGGTATCGGTAGACTTTGGATTTTCTTAACTAGGATATGATGGTCTATGAGATCAAAGGCTTTTCTATAGTCAAACAGGGTAATCCTTACTGCTGCACCGGTTGCTATCAGTAGCTTGTGACCATTGGTGAATCATGGAAATTAGTGCTTGAATTGTGGAGGATTTAGGTATGGCACCGTATTGGTTGGGGTCAATCACTTTAAGAACAGCTGGTGCGATGTACGTCTTAACAATGAATTCTTCAGCAACTTTTTGAGATGGTAGGTGTCAAGGAAATATTGGTCGAAGATTTTTGTTTATGTCCCGTAACAGGTTTCGTCTTAGGAATGGGGATAACGTTTGCAAATTTCCAAGCAGGTGGTAATTTCTGCTCTTTGTATGAACTATTGAGGATAGAACAAATTTGGTTTCAGATAGGATTTCAGCGTATTGCTTTAGTACCAGTTTGGGATTTCGTCCGGGCCGCATGCTTTGCGGGATTCAGTTTTTGGAGAACTTTGCAAGTTATATGTTCAGTAAGTTCGAAAACTTCATTATCGGGATGGTTTGTACTCAGCAGAAGCTGGGTTATTGGTGAGTGGCTGGTATTCCTGCATGGGTTCTAGGAATGCTGGCGTTTATCTTGTTAGCGACAGACAAGGGGTTTCTTGTATCAACATGGTCAGTGTTGTATTTGAGAGAGGAGGTTTTCTGAATTGGAAGTAGGCTGCATGCCGGATATTCGCTTCACTTCATTCCACCAGGCAGATGGTTTGGTGTGTTTGAGGTGGTTTACTTTAGTGAAAAATACTTTGCTTCTCAAACTTTTTCTTTCGCGGTTGACTTGGTTGCGGTAATATCGGTAGAGGGTAGTGTCATTATTAGCGAAAGCTCGTTGGCGACGTTTAATCAGGTTTTTAAATTCTACTGTTAGCCATGGGGGGTTGTTACAATGAAGTTTATGCTCATATGAGAGGCATTATTAAATCCATGCCGGTTTTGATGATGGTTTGAAACAGCTTGTCTTTTCCTTCGCAGTTATTTTCGTGTTTTATAATGTCCCAATCAAACGCGCTCAAATATCTTCCAAGTTCTTGTCTGCGACTAGGTCTTGTATCTCTTCGGGTTACGATTTTCTTACCATTGGAAAACACAGGCTTTTCGCTTGGACTTAGGGCCACAACGTTGTGATCTGATAATCCAAAGGGAGGGAAAACTGACAGGGAATTCTTTCCGTAGAACTGATGAAGGTTTGTCAAGATTAAGTCCAGTGTTTGATCGGCTCTTGTAGGTAGATTAACAAGCTGCTTCATTCTAAATTGATTTGAGAGACGACGAATATTAAGTCGGTTAAAATCACAAGCTAGAAGGATTCCACACTCAGGATAAAGGCTTTCGATTGCTGTGAGAGACTTAACTAAAAAGTCCAGCATTAATTTATCATCTGAGTTTTGGGGGTGTATATATAGTGTGCCAGTAATTATACAGGGAAACCCGCGAGGAAGTCTAGTCGGCCTAATTTTAAAACCCAAAGAACTTCAAACTCAGGGGAATGTAGTTGGTCTAGAATAGTGAACTGAATAGAATTTTTGATATATAGGCAGACGCCACCATGTGCTCCAGTAGATCGGTTTTTGCAAACGATGTTGTATTCGGGTATCGCGAGATTGCAAGTATCAATTGAATCTGTAAGCCATGTTTCTGTGATGAACGCTAGATCGGGTTTCTTGCTCACAACAAAGTGGCTGACTTCGTCAATCTTCGGGGCAAGCGACATAGTGTTGGTCAGTATTAGACTGGGAACAAACTCTTTCTTACCAGTTGACTTGTTGGTTGAATTAGTGGTAGGTATCTGAACACAGTTCGATGGGTTATGCGGTGAGACTCCCACGTTGTTCGGTATGCTAATTCTGCATCCTTGAAGGGCATGAATATATGATGCGCTATTTGCAAGTTCACGATGTTTGACTTTTTTCCCGCTTCTGCATCGTCGGAAAGGTTTTAGAATTCCGAATATACGGAGACAATAATGTGTTTTAGGATCAATGTATTTGGTGAGCGGAGAAGATCTAAGACCACGAAGATATGACGGCTTGTATGCAATTGTCAAGCCGTATGAAGACGAGTCGGTTGCCGATGAAATTTGGATCGTAAATCATAATGAGCAAATGCGACCTGAAAAAGGTCTTTAGTACGACGGCTACAAATTCGCTTTTGAGGGGCACGATAAGGTAAATGATTGGTAAGTTTAATTGAAAGTTGCTTTTATCAGTGAATTTATGTTTACGTTTTATCTGCAATGTTGTTTTCACGCATTTGCTAAAACAAAATTGTATGCTGTCAAAGCCATATGATTCGCATGTTTAATTCTATTCGACATTACTCTGACACTGAACTGCTTAATGCGAATGCGAATGAATGTCAGTAAATCAAAACTTGCATTGAAATGGTTTATAATAACAGTGATCAAGTTCTTTACACTTGTTTGCCTGGAAATCTGGTCACTGCGTCCAGCAGGACACTTACATCGAAAAATTGACAAGATAAAGTATCAAATAAAAGATCAGTACAGAAAACAGGTAGGTACTGTCTGTTGATTATAGATTAATGGAATACTTGCATCCACTTTTGAAATTTGAACTTGCAGGCGACAGTATACATACAGAGTCAATTTCTTGAAGTTTGAAGATGAAATCGCACAATTGTTGTTGTTTATCGAATTGGACGAGCACTGAATTGTGGCAATTTTGAAGAACGAAGCAATTCTATTAGACTAGGTGAATTGTGCGCAGCTGGCTTATTCGCAAGTGGAAATCGGAAAGCGAACGGGTATTCTATTAATCAAAACTGACAGTATCTACCTGCTTTCTACATCTTCTATTTTATACTTTGCCTCGTCAATTCTTCGATATTTGCAGCCCGCTAGACGCAGTGACCAGATATATAACAAATATAAACATGCGAATCATTTGGCTTTGACAGGATATACAATTTTGTTTTTAAAGCAAATATGGCCAATTGCAAATATGGCATGCCAGTATACAACATTCGATAAAACGTAAACATAAATTCACTGATAAAGCAAACTTTCATAACTTACAAATCGTTGACCTTATTGTGGCCCGCAAAGCGAATTTATAGCCATCGTAGAAGATATTTTTCAAGTCGCATTTGATCCTAAGCTCGTCTTCATACGGCTTGACAATGCATTCTGATGATTCGTCTTCAGGTATAAATGGCCTAGACAGTTTTACTTCGTCTTCGATCTCGATTACGTATCCCGGAATGTTTACCTCCTAGTCTAGTCATTTTGGCTATCGGCATTAGAACCAGAGGTAGACGACATTACCAAGTCAAGTATATTTCGATATATTCTTGATCGAAGATCGAATTCGATAAAAAGAAATATGAGACTGATGACATGCACAAGTTCTTGTCACTTTCCGGAAAAACACGCTCTATTGTTGTCGTCTTGTAATCGCCACACCGACGGGTTTTCCTCGTGATAAACTGCTGTGAATCGTCTTAGTACCAAACTACTTCGAACAACAAACAGGTCATAGAAGTATAGATGTCGGCGTTCATTTCACACCTTTATCCTTGACAAATCGGCGTTTCCCGAAGCTATCCTTTTAACTCGCCTCCAGTGAGTCGGGAATCGGGATTGTACATCGTTATTGTCGCAAAAAAAGAAATGGCATACAGCGCAATTCTAGCATATCAATTGGGTTCATTCGAGAGTAAAAACACTACGCACCTGTTTGGCATAATTTTTAAAAGAATTTCCGACAAAATAACCTGAATAAAGCCAAGAAAATCCAAGGTGAACCGTAAACTCCCGATGTAAACACTGTTACTGTCTGAGAAGGTCTCCCTGCTTCTACGTCACTTCCGGCGACTAGAACCCAGTAAAAATTTTTCACGGCCATCGTCAAAATCGCCAACTTTAACAGCAAAAAAGTCCATGAAGATGAAATTTTAGGAAAAGAAGATATATTACAAATCTTCTTAAAATGTTCAAAATATCCTAAATATGTAAAATCCCCAACCCTGAGATAGGCACTTTAAAATCACTTCGGAAAACGACCAGATCTACAGTATTCGGCTATCACTCCGTAATTTGTTGTGCCACACTACATTTTCATTGGCTCCGAAGGCATCATCCGCTAACATTCGGTACATTGTCGTTTAACCCTGCATTCTCATTGGCTCCGAAGTTATTCTATTGTCAACTTAACTTAACAAACTTACTCAACCCGTCGATAGCATAGTATCTACTAGCGCATGCGCAGTAGATACAAAAACCTCTGCCGACGTTTACGCCCTTCTGCTTCAGTATGCCCAAAGTTTTATGGTCTTCCAAAGATTCATAAAACGAATGCCCCATTTCGTCCAATAGTGGCTTCACGAGGCTCTCCAACATACGCCTTAGCACAATATCTTGCTACTGTTTTGAAGCCTTTGGTTGGTAAGTCCATTCACCATGTATTAAAATCTATAAGGAATTTGTCTTTGAAATTAAGGCACTTAACTTAGCTAATGATGAGATATTAGTTAGTTTTGATGTTGTTAGTTTGTTTACGAATGTTCCCATTGAAGAAGCGTGCCTGATTGCAAAAGAAATACTTCTTCTAGATAAAATGCTCGTTACAAGAACGAATCTTTCTGCAGATCAAGTCTATGAACTGTTGACGCTGTGCCTTACACCAACCTGTTTTCAATGGCGGAACAGATTTTTCGAACAAACGATTGGAGTAGAAATGCGTTCCCCATTCTCTCCAATCATGGCTAACTTATACATGGAGGAATTTGAGAAGAAGGCTCTTGCAACTGCTCCGTTAAAACCAGGTATGTGGAAACGTTATGTTGATGATACGTTAAGTACCTGGTCACACGATTTGAATGCTTTGTATAATTTTCTTGACCACCTTAACAACATTCGCCCCTCAATCAAATTCACAATGGAATTACAAAATCAAGACAAATCTATCCCGTTCTTGGACGTTTTCAAAGTAATTAAACTAGCTTCATTTACCAAATATAATAGTCAGTTAACTGTGACGTCTTTAAATTGTAAAACTTGACTTGCCTTTTAACCGCCGTCGTTGTCCTAGCATCTTAAAGTCCCTACTATAAGGACAACAACGGCGGATAGAAAGCAACACAAACTTTGCAATTGAAAGAAGTCACGCTTCACGAGTGTTATTTTTTATATTTTAAGCTACAATCATGGCCATAAACAATTGGGACACCACTGCAAATAAAGATGTCTGGTGCCCTTACACAAGACAAACTATGCTATATCGCCTTGTTTTCTTAACTAACAATCCCTCCCCTACCCCTACCCCTCCGTCAATGTTGTTTCATGTTATACTTGGTGGGATATGTCGCAACTTATGCGACGAAAAATAGCAATAGAATGACAACATTGAAGGGGGAGAAGGGTGGAAAGCGTAGTGGTTTTTACGTACCGTCCTAGGGGTTTTGGGCCATTATTGTTGTTTGATGACTCTGTTGTACTGTATACGATTGTCATTCTATATGACATTTTGTGTACGGGACACGATTCTTGTTGACATACATCACGGTGACAGTCGTTCCGTGTAGAAAGGCTTTAAATGATTTTGTTATATACCAAAGACTTTCGTTTGCCAAAGATGAAATCCTATTGGTCAAATCATGGTCACGTGTTGTTCAACAAACTCAATGTTTCTTTCCGCCGAGGGAAACATTGCACTGTTTCCCTCTGACGTCAACAACGAAGAAGGAAACAGTGCAATGTTTCCCTCTGACGTCAGCTTTAATCATGCGTTGTTCACGTGAATACACAATGATTATTGCATCAGATCAAGAACTTTGGACTTTTCGGAACATTTTGAAAACAAGAGCTGTTTCGAGCTTGTTTGGTACGAAATAGTCCATTTTCCAAAAGAAAGAATATCTATACATATCTTCTGAAGGTCTAATATCATAAGGTCTGAAGAAAACCTGGATAAATTGAAAGCTGTTCTTTGTACTTGTTGAGTCTGGTGTATTTATAATAATTGAATTGAAATTACGATGACAAAGTCAAAGTGTTTCGTAAGTTTTTTTGCCTTTTGCAAGTTTCGAGTCAACTTGGTATTTTGTATTTTAAAAGTCTTTGGTATATAACAAAACGCTTGTTGACTTTTGCCTCGAGAAATATCGAGTTTTACGGTCCCTCAGGCTTCAATGTCACCTTCGGGTCCGTAAAACTCGATGTTTTCCTCGGCGCCAGTCAACAAGTGTATAGTACTACGTGCCTGTATTGAAGTCATTCTTACACAACAGTTCCCATCTTTAGGTGAGTTAGGATTACTCTTAGGTCTAAAAATTATTCATTCTCGTTGTTTTGCAAAAATAATTCTCAATAATTCCTTTGTTCAAAGGGCGTCGTATAGATCTCAAAGTCCCGACAACTTGACTGGATCAGTATTCTGTAGTTGTACTTATTTGGCGACAATGTGTTTGATTATCGTTTTATTAATCGATTTGTTAGATATGACCAAGTTTACACTTAATTTTTCCGCCATTGTTACAGCATTCTCCTCAACCGACGGGGAATGTCCTATATAGCGCGCCTTCATGTTTAAAAACCCATCTACGTAGCTTATGTATGCTCTCTGACGATGACAAACAATGGCCTAACTTACCTTACTAGAGCCCCCTTTTCCAATAGTGTTCAGTTTGTCGTACACTTTGCCATTGACAACGAGAATGCTGTTAGAAGAACAAGCAAGTGCCGTCGGTGTTGGGAAATCTGTCTGTACACCAGGGCGGATACGAGGATGACTGCGGTGGTAGCATGGTTGATTAGGTACGGAACTAGTACCATTCTTAAAACATTCCTCATTGCTGCTAGTTACGGGCGCTATGGTTGGCATCTTGTCTTGGTTGTGAGATGACACACCTTGGGATACTGGGCAGATTTGTTGCAATGCAATAACCCGAGAGAAAGCATTTGCCTGCTGTTTGTCGACTACAATGACTCCGGGAGCTGGACAGCTTTGTTGCGAGAGACGATCCAGTTGGGGTTGAAATGTAACCAATTCTTCTTTTTCCGTGCAACCGATGTGGCGTTCGTGTTTATTACAGCTTGGATGATTTTCTTGGTCATTTTCTTTTTCGATGGCCAACGTTCCCTTCGAGTTATCGATACCCCTCGGTTCTCTTTGCTCTAAGATAAACCTTGTTTCTCGACTCTTGTTTCTACCTGGGCATGCCTCTTCTTCAGATGAATCAGAAAAAACATAGATAAAATCCTTTTCTTCATTTTTTGAAATTATATCGCGTTCGGGCTTGTCAATACTCTTAACGCCATTGATATCTTGGCCTTTCTCAAACTGTTCTGATTCCTCCAGAATATCGTCCGTCTCGTTTTCTATATGTTTAGGCACCCTTTGAGGTAAACCGATAAGAGGTGCACGCCTTAGAACGCGACGTTGTTTACTTTCGTTTACTGAAGAACCACTCGAAGAATATTCTAAAGTACAAAAAATAAAATAATAAAGCAACAGGTCTTCACTTTTATTACTACTACTTACTACCTACTACTTACCACCTATTACATACTACATACTACCTACTACTTACTACCCACTATTTACTACCTACTACATACCACTCACTACTTGGTAATAATAGTCGGGTCGTTGGGCATTTTGGCCGGGGGGGAAATGGTATAAAGATGCTTTTTACACCAGATGCGCAGAATGTGCCATAGCAGAACAACAACAACAACAACAAGTTTATTCGCACCACAAATAAATATTTACATCAATTGATAAATACACACAAATACGTATGATATGGCACAGGTCACCAAAAATAGCAAAAGCTAAACGAGCCTGGTTACCTTTCATATTTCATATAATATCTGTATATTCAAATTTAGACATTTAAAATCAAGGTATTTCTCTGATTAATTTTTATATACTTGTGGCGGTGCTAATAAATGCAAATCAAATTTTCCGCGATTTTATTTTTGAAAGATGATTTGCTAAGAGTTTTAAATTTATCATCAATAACATTCCATGCCTGAGGACCCTGAAACCGAAGACTGAATTTGCCATAATTAGTTCTTACTGTATCGATATAATATGTGTTTCTCGAAGCTAATTTCGTATTATAATTATGGACTGATGTTACATGTTTGAAGAAGTTATTAAATAAGGGCGGCAGGTTGTCGAAATGATAGTCGTACATGAATAAAGCATTGTGTAAAAATACAAGGTCAACAAATTTCAAAATACCAAGAGTTTTAAATAAGGGACTAGAATGGTCATCAAATTTAGAAAAAGTAATAATTCGAACAACTCTTTTTTGTAAGATTATAATTGGGTTAAGATTAGAAATGTAAGTATTCCCCCACATCGTTATACCGTAAGTCAAGTATGGATAAATCAGGCAATAATATAGTTGGGTAGTTACATGTGGCGTAAGGAAATGGCGAATTTTGGATAACACACCAATACTCCTCTTGATTTTTTTTGAAACATGTTGAATATGAATTTTCCAGTTAAGGTTACAATCTATATGGATTCCTAAGTATTTGATGCTAGTTTCTTCTATAATTTGTATTTGATTAATAAAAAGTTTTATTGTAAATCTAATTTTCTTTTGAGGTGGATGGAAGATAACAAAATTTGTCTTATTAATATTAATATCTGCAATGTTATCATTAACAACATGTTCCAGGTCTAAGATGCTCTTATTAGTACAAAACAGATTGGAGTCATCAGCGAAGAGATGAAAATCAAAAATTTTGGAACTGTTGTGGAAATCGTTTAGATATAAAAGAAATAACAATGGACCGAGCACAGAACCTTGAGGAACGCCACAAGGGACAACATGCTCATCAGACGTTGAACTGCCAATAGATACAAATTGTCTTCGATTTTCTAAATACGAAGTAAACCAATCTTTTACTATACCCCGAATACCATAATGTTCAAGTTTAGTTATTAAGATTTTGTGATTAACAGTGTCAAATGCTTTACTCAAATCCAAAAAAATACCACAAGAAAATAAGCCATCCTCTATTGCTCTTTGAATTTTATCAGTAACTAATATGACTGCTTGTATTGTAGAGTGCTTAGACCTGAATACAAATTGTCCCTTATAAAGAATTTTCCTTCTCTCAATATAATTGGTTAGCCTTTTGCACACTAATTTTTCTAATATTTTATTAAAGATTGAGAGCAAGGAGATCGGACGATAATTGCTGACACAAGTTTGAGAGCCTTTTTTGAATATAGGAATTACACGTGCAAATTTGAAACTTTCAGGCACCACTCCAGACACAAATGAACAGTTAAAAAGTATTTGTAGTAGCTTAGATAAGTATGTATTGAGTATTTTAAGTAATTTGATTGGTATACTAAATGGCCCAGTGGCTTTTGTAGAATTTAAACTGTTAATTTCCTGTTCAATTTCATTCCTTGTAATAGGACTGAGAAAAAAGCTAGAAGTTTGAGTGGGGTTCATGTAACTTAAGGGTGAAATATTTGTACTAGGAATTGAGCTAGCAAGATGGTTTCCTATGTTAGAAAAATATTCATTAAAAGTTTTGGCAATTTCTTGAGCATCTATAATTTCAGTATTATCTCTGATTAGTTTAGAGGGTGTGGTTAAATTTTTTGGTTTAAGTGTAATTAGATCTTTTATTCCTCTCCAAATAGCTTTAACATTCCTATTATTTTTTGTAAAATAATTATTATAATACTTTTCCTTACTAACTTTTAATAATTTATTTAATTTATTTCTATATATTTTGTATTTAGAGCAGTAATAAGGGCTTTTAGTTTTTAAATATTTCTTGAACAGCTTATTTTTAATTTTAATAGAAACCTTAATACCTTGTGTAATCCAAGGTTTAGAATGAAATTTAATCTATTTTTTACTGAGCTTCTTAAGAGGGGTGTGCTTATCAATAATAAGAGAAATTGTAGAATAAAATCCGTCGAAAATGATATTAACATCGCGATTATGGGGGGAAATAGTTTCACAATTTACAGATTTTATCTCATCAATTAAAGCAGTTTCATCTAAATTTGAATAATCTCTTTTATATATCTTGAAATTTTTCGGTAATGCTTTGAATTTATTAATAATGAGAAAATTAGGAAGATGATCAGAGATGTCAGAGAGTATATTACCACTAATAGTACAATACTTAATGGAATTAAAGAATATATTATCGATAAGAGTTGCAGTGTGGTTGGTTATTCTTGTTGGTTTAAGGATATGCGGAGTATAAAAATAAGAACTCATGGTATTAACAAAATTTTCAGTAGGGGTATGAGATGAATAATCAATAAGGTTTATGTTAAAATCTCCCAAGATAATACAAGTTTTATTTTCCTGTTGGATTTTATCTAAGCATAGATATAAATAATTAGTAAATGAATCTAGATTGGCTCTGGGATGCCTATACAAAACACCACAGATTATTTTTTATTAGGAATTCCAATATCAACCCACAAGCCTTGGAATTCTTCTTTTGACAAACTTAAGTCATTTCTTACAATATAGTTTAGAGTTTCAGTTATATAAAAGCCGACACCACCCGCATTAGTGAGGCTAGGTTGTGATACAAAATTATATCCAGGTAAATCAATATTGACTAGACAATCTTCACCGGTTTTTATTTTAGTTTCAGATAACCCTATTATTGAAAATGGAAATTGAAGTTCTTCAAGCATAACCGAGAGCTTGTCAAAATTTGCAGCTAAACTTCTTATGTTGCTGTGCATGGATGAAAACAAATTGTTGGCATTTAAATTCTGAATCTCTGAACAGGCGTGAAAATCATGCGTAGAGTAATAATCAAAGTTAGTGTGAAGTGGTAGTTGTGAATCGATATCTGCATCAGAGAGATGTGAAATATGATCAAAAGTAGACAAAATATCTAAATGAGGTAAGGATTCAAGCCTTGAATGGTCTAAATATTTTGGAGCGGACAGGCTATCAGTATCAGAACATATCCAAAATCCGCATAAATCCTCTTTGGGGATTTTTTTTATGAGTGTGTGAATATTTCGCACATTTTTGTATTTATGTGACTTTTGGCGGTTCCTTGAAGAAAAAAGTCTATGGGGTGGACAAAAAAAAAAGTGTCCATCATTAAAAATATGGTTAATGTGGAATAACTATTATTCGAGAAAAGAAAAATATGTAAAGTGATATATTTTAGAATGTATGGGTCAATATCTGCTCAATTATGATATGCAACTCTAATTTTGTTATTGGTTCAAAAAATACATTAACTTTGAAAGCATGCCATGACGCTGTGAAGCTGTAGCGAAACCAAGTGAAATGGCAACAAAATATCTAACTATTTTTCTGTTATAACACTTTCATAGTATATACAAACTCCATTAATCATTTTGAAGACCAATTGGAATAAGTCGAACTAAGATTCATGAAAATTTAATATATTTTTTTAAATCAATGGATAAAATATAATAGTTATTATTATATGCATGACAAAATTACTACATTCTGATTTGTTGAGAGGAGTACAATTATTTTATTAATTGTACTGCAGTACAATTAATAAAATAATTGTACTCCTCTAGAGAAGGCCCTGGGAACGATGTTGACAATAAAATGCAAAATGGCGGCCAATTCTGCAATGGAAATTTTTCACATTTCCAACAACTTGTGGTACACTATAAACTAAAAATTCCATGTAAATATTTTGAAATGAGAACAGAGGACACCCAGAGTGAAAATGTTTCTTGTCAAGAAATGAAACATGTTTTTAAAGGCGTGAGTGAGAACTTAGCGTACGTGTCGTAATTTTTTCATGCATATAATAAATTAGTAATCATATGATTTTGCTCGTACAATTAAGGACTTACGTGCACTACTCGTGATATTTGAAAAGTATGCCAAATTTTGGCAAAATTTTCAAATATCACTTGTAGTGTAAATCCTTAATTGTACTCGCTATTATATGATTACCTACACTTACAGCATTACCTCGGGTATGAGCCCCGACCCCCACACCCCCTCCACCCCCTTAATGGAAGATTCCACTCCAAAATATAAGGGTGGGCTTATGCCCGGGAAAGGGCCAGAACATGTTTCAAAAAAAAATTCTGCAACTGTGGCTTGGCCCTGCACAATTCTCAAGCATTTTGTCATGTATTTTGTATACGTGTGGTAAGCGCAAAAAATAAAAACATAAAAACAAACACAATTTCGTCATTAGTGTCAACATTGTCTTCGTTGTCAAGAGTGATCGCCTCAGCATTTTGACAACTTTCTCCTCTGTAGTCACCACAGGCTGTTACGCATTTCAGACCAATGTTTACGACAAGAGCAACTGTTACTGCCACATGGATTTCTGGCAGAAAGTTTGCATTTACATCTTACAAACTTCAGTAAGCTCTCTGGTGCTGCATCCAAGTCTGTCAGGACTGGTGTTAGTGTGGTATCATCAAGTTTCCAACCCCATTGCCATGCCCATATGTTGCAGAGGTGGTCTTGCAACCACTCCACGCATGGATGAACAGGAGATGGGATGTGACTACTTTGCCAGCTTTGTTAACAATGTCTTGAACTTTCCAAACCTTTCTTTGACCTCTTTGCCTCTGAATGGAAGTATATATCAGGCATATTCTGGTTCCAGTGCTACATCATCAAGAGGACAAGTACATCCGTGTCATCTGCTACGACAGTCACTTCTCTTCCTTGTTTTGCAAATTTTGAAGGGCACATTCCACTATCAATGTGTCAGCATCTCCAGTACTGTTGTGCACGATCTGACCATCAGCTTCCAAGCATCGACTCAACAACGGGATGAACTGACTTTTGTTCCTCTCATTCGAGAGAAAGATCTGCTGGCCACTGTAAACCTTTGTATATTGAATATCTGCACATGTTTTTCCAACTCTTCGCTGGTGCTCGTGATCTTTAATTGACGGACCCTGTTCATAGTCATCAAACACTGTGCAACAGCCGCAATACCTTGCACGCACATAGTTGACATATTGCATCGTTATGTCTTTGTATGTCACCTTCTTCTGCCATTTCACTCTATGAATAAGGGCCCCGTCATCAAGAAGATAGCTTGCGCATTTCTTCAGACGGTTGCACAGCATTTCAGAGGGCTTGTGCTAGTTGTGCCTTTATATGTTTACGCATAAAATTGTCCTTGAATAGTGAAGTTCGCATTGCTGTAAGCTCATAGTCGAAGTATGGAGCCACGTCCTCCTCTCTCTGTACAATAGCAATCAGGCGATAAAACAGATGATTTGGGTGGATATGAACTTTCTGTTTATCAACCTGGATTCTTGGAAACAGATGATCTAAACACCGAACTTAATCACTTCTTTTAATGGATGCTTCTACGACGTTCATATTGTCAAGCTTCTTCTGGATGTGTGCCCCAACCTCCCCTGTCTTGTCGTAGTTTACACCATCACCATTAGATGCCGTTAAACCAGAAGATAAGGACCGTAGTCTTGGCTCATTCAAATCAAATGGCTCATGTTGGTTGAGCCATTCTTGAATGTTGTGCAGGTCAGCGAAATCCCGGTTGCTCCTAGAAGTCCCGAGTTCCACTGGTTTTGTGCTTTACATTTGTCATGGATGTCATAGCATCATGGACACACTTGTGCATGCTGTAGATCCACTGAAGGCGAAGTCTCCGTCACACGTCGTCCTCTAGTGAGCCCTCCTCTGTTTTGATGGATCCCATCATGACCTGTTCAATGGTAAGGTCCGTCCATATTCCCGCCCAGAAGCGATTGCTTCTGCGGACTGTATGGAATCCTTGTTCTGTGGAGCAATGGTATAGTCAGGGTGGTCTGTTTGTAATTCCAGCATCAGCTGCAAGTACAGTCGTACACTCTTTGCATAAATGATGTGGCCAGTTGCAGCAAATAAATTCAATATTTGTGTAACTGCTATGAGATGCACGTTCCAATCTTGACCTCTCAGCAAGCAATTCTCTATACTTTAGTAAGCAATCATCTAACTTCTTCAGTTCCTTTGATTCAGCGACACTGGCAACTGGTACACATTTGTCTTTCATTCCTTCATACAAGTCTTGAATCTGTTCTACTTCTGTAGCATCCAGTTTGTTCTCATTGATACCTGTCTCCATTTCTGCAGCAGGTAGTTCGATCTCAGCATCGGTCAAAGGGTCTTGGGGATCCTCCGTACTTTCACTTTGACCCTCAGGATGAGTACCTGTTTCCACTTCTCTAACAGAAGGTGTTGCAATTGCAGTGTATAAATCGTTATCATTTAGAGGCATTTCAATCTCCATATCACTTGACGAGCCTTGGTCATTCTTATTTCCCTTTTCAAGAGTATCCATCGACGCCCCGTCAGATTCAGTACCTCTGGAAGTATCATTTCCATTTAATCTGCATGGAAAACATCATATGGGTAACTGTATTAGGCCCGTACACCGTTTCTAATGCCTCCTCTAATGCTACCACCCATAAAGCTCATCATTGTGTGAAAGCCGCCAAGTCTGCAAACTATATTCATTGATTTTGCTTTGATGATCTCCGTTGCTTTGAGCCACAATGGTTAATCGAATGTGATGCATGGGGTTGGGATATCCAATTGCTCAGCTTGACTTTGAATATAAGTTAAAGTTGAGTAAATGCAGGCTTCATCAGAAGGATTTAAATCAATGATTGGTAGAAGAAGCACTTCATACTTTGGAGTTGGATGCTGGTTATCAGAGAACACATGCAGTATAAAGCCTGACCAATTTGATCTTGGTCTTGTTGCTTTGCTGAAAATCCACCCACAGTGCCAAAGCAGATCAGAGCATAGTTCCGATGGCAACGTGTACGGAACCTGCAATTGAAGAATTGGTTTGTAGATCACTGATGCCAATCCTTTCTCTGGTGGGCTTAAGTACTGGAAAATTGGCACTCCCTTATCCTTTACCCACTCATCCACCTTCATACGCTGTTGTCTACTGATCACTCGCGACTTTGCGACGAGTGGTGTGTTATCTTTAGGAGAGGAAACAGCAATAATTCCCATACCGTGGAAAGTTCCTTGGCCATCTAGTGTCGCCACATTGTGGTCGCCATTATCTTCCACCCATTGGGTGAAGGTGCCGGTAAAGTGCTGTGCGAGCAAACTTTCAAGGCTTTCGCTGTGAATAACAGATTGCTTGTACCTGGTCACTTCATCGTAACTGATAGAGAATCCCAACCGTGACAACTCATTGATTAGCCACTTCGACCCAAATACATCAGTTCTGATGGAATAATAGTTGTCAAGAGTGTTTGTAGGTGATGCGGTATCCATTTCTTGCTTCAACATTTGCAATGTCATCATTAGTTGGATATGATTCGGAAGCATATTTTCTTTCTCTGATTTCAGCTTTTATGATCTTTGCTGCAGCAGTTACTGCTTCATCATCGATGTCTTCTTTCCTTTCCGAGTACCATTTGTCATTTATGATGTACTTCGCCATATTTCTAAAGCCGACGTTACTGCGCCCTTCAACTTCTTCCGTCTCCCTTGACCCTTTTTATCTGATGATACTGCGCAGTGGTCTTTAAGTAGCATGAATCGTGAATAACAGTTGACATGATAGACGGCCTCAGCCGCGACTAAGTCAATACATCCATGAAGACGATTTCGAACTTCAGCTGCCCATGGGTCCCCTCTCTTGTCACAGCACTCTAGAAGCCTTTCACTGAATGGGAGGGTTGCCACTGCGCATACCGGTGTTCTCTCAGATCAACTGCTGCAGATTTACCACAAGACATGCAGTCATCTTTCCAGGTGAATGGCAGCAAACTAGACCTCAATTTCTTTGCACAGGGCACTTCTACATTCCTACAAAGCAATCTTTTCGGCTCTGTCAAGTCTCTACCGCACTTTGTATGTACCAACACTTTGCCAATAGGTGTCGTGCTAATACGTTCAGTGAAATAGCTCTTTTATAGGTTTGACAGCTCACTTTTTTCACTGTAGCTGATTAGGCTCAATATGCCCTTTTTTATACAGTTACTGATTGTTCTTCTTCAAAGCCTTGCTTACAGATTACACAGGAGTCTTCCTGAAAGTGGGACATATTTCCTTAAGGGTGCCCTTCGCCGATGTATAACCTACAGACAGTGATACACACGTTATGGAATTTTGGTTAACTTTCCGTTGTATGATATCGCTACAGTTTAATATTAAACGAGCTCTCATTTCAGAATCTTGAATAATACAAGAAATACATGAACGGAACAACCCCTCGCCCGCTTTATATGCATTTTTGTAACACCCCCCCCCCCCCCCCCCCCCCCCCCATTGTTGTATTAATGACACACAGAAAGCCCGGTAAGCACCCCAGAAAATTAGTTAGCAAAGTTCATCTGTAGTCCTGTATTGACACACCGAAACAACATGCAAAAGTCAATATTCAGAAAAAAAGAGATGAACCAAATGACAAATTTCATTCAAAAAGGAATTATTGGCATACGAATAAAGATTTTATTGCTTCCTGCACTTAAAATTTATAAATAGATAAAAGTGTACTGGGATCACATGGGTAATTTCCCCGGAATTTTTGTGATCACATGAATATAATGCGCGGGAAAACGGATAGGAGTTCGCGGTATTTATCTGGTGTGGAATGCGAGATTGGTTCATTCTGCTCTGCACGTTGGCTACAGCAAGATTAGACAGTCTCTAGCTGAAATCAAGTTTTTAAACAAAGCTTTAACAGGTATTGCCCAATTTATTGATCTATTTTAATTCTTTAATAATAATTATTGATTATAATGTCAAGGTCTGTTCCAAAAATTCTTGTTCTTGGCCATTCTTTTGTCCGCCGTTTACTTGAGAATTTAGACGCGCAATTTGACCCACGCGCGAGTACTAATTTTCATCTTCCCGAGTCGGGATATATTCAATTGCCCACCCGAACTGTGGATAAGATTATAAAACATGACTTACCGTTCGTCCAACAATATACGCCTGACATTTTAATTCTGGAAATTGGTACGAACGATTTATCGATTTACGCCCCAAAGGTTGTAGGCTCGAGGATTGATGATCTTGCGCGTCTTTTCCGCGACAAATATAATGTTCGCGTTGTTGGCGTTTACGAAGTAATTAATCGTAATGTTCCCCATTCTCAGGCTTAAGCACAGAAAACAGAGCTCATCATGACAAGAAATTGCCAGAATTAGTGTTCATTAAAGGAAGAGATAAATAGATCTATAAAATACTACCCGTGTTTTGTAGTATTCCATGATAATTGTGATCGAAAGATCTTGTCGCAATTTCCGGGAAATTCTACATAAATTGTGCTCCGAACGGGACGCGATTTTGTTTATATGTAATCGTACCGCGGCCTTTGTGCCCAAAACACTGGGAGCCCATATGAGTATTTTAAATGAGAAGTTAAAGTGGCACTACGACGAAAAAATCGTGATCTAATATTGATACCAGTAAACTATAATTTCCAAATGAGGAATACCGGCGTTTTCAGTTTCTCAAAATATTGTCTCGTTCTCGAGATATGTAAGTTTCTAAAACATGTAAATTAGGTGCCTCGTGACGTCATTTACTCACACAGGCTAAATAATATTTACAAAATGAGTAATGTATCTGAAACCAACGTTCACATTATGTTGTTTTATGGATACCGTTTGCAAACAGGCACCTTCCATCTGTAAAATAAAAATGTTTATTTTTTTCTCCATAAAACAACTTTTACTGCAATACATTGACATGAATATTTGTAGACACACATATATTGTATTTCGAATGTTTCAATCATCATATTCTTTTCAAAAGAAACAAAGTTAATATTTTAATTTTTTAGTAAAAAGGCTCGTTTTCTAAACGGTTTCCGTAGCAACAACATGATGCCCAAAGTGGAGTGTACGTTTATGATAACTATACTTGTGCAAAGTTGGAATTATTTCTCCTTGCTACTTGTATAGATATTAGTCATTTTGTTAATCTCATTTAGCCTGTGTGAGATATGTTGTTCTACTCAAAATTCTGCTTCGTTTGTGACCAAAACCAGCCTTATACCATTTTTTCCGGGTAGCACCTATATTTCATCTTCTACTACCAGACTATAAGTAGTGGTGACGGTAATGGTGGTGGTACTGGTGGTTGTGGTGGTAGTAAACCAAGGAACATGCAATCTTATCTTTTTTGTATAATGGTACAAGTGGAAAAGACAAATTGTGAAGAATTGGACAATTGGACATATATTTTGAACTTAATTCTGAACGCAGCATTTATGAGCACCCAAAAATGAACTCATTTTCGGTTGTGAACCCGAAAATGGTTCACAACTGGTCAAGCTACAGCCCAAAACTGAGTTTATCGGATTCACATAATGAGGTACTTTCACGGTAAACATCAGATCGAGAGTAAACGCAGAAGTAAATTACAGTAAGCGTTAGTAAAAAGTGAGATTCTCAATCTAAAACATACAGAGGGTCGGCCAGACAACGAACAATCGTAACAAATACCGGTATAGCCTATATTACTCAGCGGCCCGAGTTACCTCCGTAGACCAAAGTTCAGCCGTCAGGGTTCAACCAGCTATAGGAAATAAACAAATGAACAAACGCACGGACTGGAGAACAATCGTCGAATTTATTATACATGTATACTAACGGGGTACCCGGCGTTGCCCATATATATATATATATATATATATATATATATATATATATATATATATATATATATATATATTATATGGCAGTAGCGCTGAGAGGTCGGAATACGGGAATCACTGATCTCTACACAACTGGATTGCTCATCCTTTATGGTCAGCAGTAAACATTTTGACGCCACTGGCGGCCATATTGGTACTCCAGACCAGTGTATCTTGCGGGCTTAAGAGCGATAAGTGTTTATAGGGGAGTCGGAAAAGCCGTAAAATAATTCTCAAATGGCTATTTACTGTTACTACTGTTACTACCGAAAAACAGAAGGGAAATACAAGCAGATATAATCCGAAATTGTCTACTACATACTTCAAGGCTTTGTAAAGACTTGTGCTTGAATACCAAAGGGATATAGATAGTTTTTTATACAACAACCTAAGAAAAACAAACAATCTGATTGGCTAAGAACTATGCGTTATTAAAGTACACATGCACAGCTGACGTAACGAAGTCGCAAAAAATTTTGTTTAATAAAAATTTGATCAAATTACACGTTTGAAGATGCAACTCAGTGATGAGAGACACGGCCATCATCAATTCGTTGTCCGACGACGCAGCCATATTAGTAAAATTATCGACATAAATACGGTCATTTAATACTTTCGTCTACTCCACAGCTTCAGAAATTTTCTGATACAATTTCCATTCCTCTTCATGGAAATACTGTTCAGCCATACAAATCCAGGAGATATCAGCCATTGTCAACAAGATTTCCAAACACAGAACATATAATTTCGCTGGTTAGTACGCGTGCTTCTCGGCCTTCTCCAACGATAAATGCTTTCCCAGCTGAATTAGCACCATAAGAAGCGTCCAAATATACATGGGACAGCAATATGCCGTCCAGAAGAACTAATCTGTTTGTTCAAGGATAAATATTTTGGCTAGAAATGCCGACGAAGACACGAAGTTTAAATAAACTTTCAATTTGTCATGATCATGATTTGCATAAATTATACGTGACGTAACCGGAAGCTGAAAAATTAGTCAATCAGGACAGCCTTATTTCTTCTGTCGCCCAATCAGATTGCTTTATTTGTATAGATCACTTATGACGTAATTAAACCTGAATTGAAATTTTACCTCCTTTTCAATAGCCCTGCCGGTTCGACGATTCAAAAATTTCAAACATTTCTTATTAAAATAATACAATTTGATGTATAAAACAAATAGATGACATTTTTCCGTGCGTGTGTACTGTAATAACGCACAGAAGACGTCACAGCGTGTAAAGAACAAAAAAGTATCTATTCTAAGTCATCTATTGTTTGTTAAATAACGAACTTATTGACTGATTTCCTTGTTTTTTACGAGTTTTGTAATATAGGCAAGTTTATCAGTTAACGGGCAGAATAAAAAACTACAAAATAAGACGTTTTACTACTAAATAATACCAAGAAATGCAAAAACTAAGCTTCTAAAGCTTTTACAGTGTTCCTTGTTTGATACTAATGGCAGAAATACTTTTAATGTGGTTTTCTTCGTCTCTTTTCTTTCCACAAAATATTTCTCATTTTTTTTGGGCAACGCCGGGTACCCCGTTAGTATATAATAAATTCGACGATTCTTCTCTAGTGCATGCGTTTGTTCATTTCTTTATTTCCTATAGCTGGTTGAACCCTATAGCTGTTGATATCTAAATCAATAATTCGTGTTTGCAGAATGTTGTGATTTTGTTGTATTTCGCATTTTGTAATGTCGTGTGTATTAAAAATTGAATCGTTAACATTGGTAAGTTATTACAACGAATATTTTTACGAAGTACAGAAGATATTGAAGGTGATGAACTCATTAAACCTTAGGTGAACTGCTGGACTTCGAAGACGAAATTTACTGACTTATCGGTTGGTTAATTAAAGCTCTTATTTTAGAAATTCTATGTTAAAACGTGCTTGTTTAAAAGTTACATATGGTTTACCATTTCATTCCTATTGAAGGTACATGTCAAGCGTAAACAATTTGTGTTCTAACCTTGTGAAGTGTATAAAATACTTCCATCTTGAAATCTGCTAGGCGTTCTGGAGCACCTTGAGCGGTGATGGCAGACCTACCTCACCTATGTAGGTACCAGTCTCATCATATACGCGCGTGTTTCACAACGACGGGACTAGGCTGTATATATATATATATATATATATATATATATATATATATATAATATATACATATAATATATATTATTTACTAATCTAAAATTATATATATTAGTTACTAATCTAATTATACCAAATCTTTATGCATCGCGTTATTTATATATATATATATATATATATATATATATATATATAACCTAAATAACGCGATGCATAAAGATTAGGTATAATTAGATTAGTAACTAATCATACTGAATATTTACGCCAAAGTTCGCTTACGCATATAATATAACTAACAAATACATGAAGTCAACACTTATCGAATTCCCAATAGTATTAATCAAAACTCTATAATTTATTCACTTTGAAGTTGTTGACTCCGCCAAAAGCGTTCTTGTTTCACTCTCCTTCCTTGGAAACCGTAATATTACAAAGTGATAGCATTGCATTTCGGTTGATTAGTGATTAAATGTCCCTCAAGTCTCGGGAGTTAATAAATATATACAGGGGGTGGACAAAAAAGTGGCCATCATTAAAAATATGGTTAATGTGGAATAACTATTATTCGAGAAAAGAAAAATATGTAAAGTGATATATTTTAGAATGCATGCGTCAAGATCTGCTCAAATATGATATCCAATTCTAATTTTGTCATTGGTTTAAAAAATACATTATTTTTTAAACCATGCCACGCTGTGAAGCTGTTGTGAAATCAAGCGAAATGGCAATAAAATATCTAACTATTTTGCTTTTATAACACTTTCATAGTATACAAACTCCATTAATCATTTTGAAGACAAACTGGAATAAGTCGTACTAAGATTCACTTCATTTGTTACAAGATTGAAAATCATGAAAAATTATTATATTTTTTAAATGAAATTTGAGCAGATCTTGATGCATGCATTCTAAAAATATAACTTTACATATTTTTCTGTACTCTAATAAAAGTTATACAATGCACATTAATCATACTTTCAATGGTGGCCACTTTTTCACTTTTTTTTGTCCACCCCTTGTATTATATATATATATATATATATATAGCATATACCTCGCAGGTGAATAGTGCTTTTCAAGCAATCTGATTGGTTCCTCTAGCTCGGGATATCCTGCACTATTCACCTGCGGGCAAAACAAAATGGCGGACAGTTTTGCTTTGTTTACCGAGGCAGGAGATTTTGTTGATAAACAAGGGTGATGTAGTAGAATAACGAGAAAAGTCAACAAAATTAAGTAGAAGAGTGTCCACAGGTATGTTTCTTTACAATTTTCTAGCCATTAATATATTCAAAAGCTGTAAAAACTGTTTTGTCGACAAATAATTGAGTACACCGAGTTGCTGGCGGCCGACGGCGACGGCCGTGTCTTGTTTATACTCTTGTATAAAAATACCGAAAAATATAAGAATGTTAAACTTGTTATTTCATTTATGAGGTATATGCTAAAACAATTATTCACCTCAGTGTCGGTGAATAGTGTGGATATTCACCTCCACTTCGGTGAATAATTGTTAAATATATATATACACAAAGCTATATCAATAGTCCCTAAATACAAAGTGGACCACATCATCGTCACATGATCATCATCGTCATCATTTGTCATATATAGTTAGTACTTACTAGTTGTTGATGTTGATACACTTTGTGGCGTTGGCTGGACATTTTGTGATGTGGTAAAGCTGCATGGTGTCCGATTGCTCAAACGGTTGATCAAAGACGTGTTGCTGAATCGAATAGAAAGAGAGTCCATGTCGTCACCACTTTCACTGCTTCCTGAAGAACGTTGTTTTGTTCTCGTGCCTAGCAATGAAAGTGCGGATAGGTTGGACGCGCTAATGCTATTTGCAGAACTCTGGTTTGTTTCTGGTACATCTGAAAATGACGTTAAACCTGTAATAGAAAAACAACGCAGACCGTCACTTAATTTAATAGATGGTTTGCCCAATAATAAAACGCCCAGGTATTATACGAGTTTCAGATGTATTTTTCTTTGGAAAGGCGAAAAAAAAACTAAACTAGCATTTATTTATATAGCTTGTGAAAAAATCATTTAGCATGGTGAACAATAACGTTGGAAAGTTCTGAAAAGAAGTGTTGGAAGGCTAGAAGAGTCAGAATAAAAAAGAAGTGGAACAAAAGTATTTATATCATGACACACACTCATTTCATTGTTCTAACAGACGCATCATTTATTCAACTGATTAGTATAGGTAATCATAAGATAGCGAGTGCAATTAAGAATTTTACACTACGAGTGATTTTTGAAAATTGAACCCTTAATTGCATGAGCAAAATCCTCTTACTACTTATTTACAATATTCATGACAAAACTAACTTCGACAGTCGATGTAGGAACTGTGGGCTATGCTCTACATAAGATGAACACGTTGTAGACTATACAAATAACTTGGTAGACATATATATTATTTACCGACTGGGAGGTCTGTATAGAGAAATATTCCCCAAGGTCTCAAAAACGGCACGAGGCCGCAGGCCGAGGGCCGTACTTGAGACCGTGGGAAATATTTCTCTATATACGGACCGACCAAAACGGTAAACAATATATTTTTTTCTTGAAAAACGAAATACACCCGCCACCCTCCCTTACGAATAAAAATAGAAATAAATACGTCATTGAAAGAAGCCATAGCAGTGACCAAATAAGGAAGTCACCTGAGTGAAGCATGTTAATTTCAAAACTCGAAAGAGACGAAGCGAAGAAAGTTCGTTACAATATTGTTGGCATCTACCGTGATCATTGCATAAAAACATCGATAAGTTCCTCACAAAATACCCAGATCTAAGTTTAGTTTAGTTTAGTTTAATGAATTTTCGTCGCTGATACAATAAAAAGACAATTTGTAAATAAATAGTATAACTAATAAATAGCAACAGGAGAAAGCAACAGGAATTTCCCAATTGATAGCTTAACCCTTAGGACACAAAAATAAAAATAAAATCGAAATAACATAAAAGTTCATATTACAATACTAACTTAATAACTAAGATCAGTTATTCTCCTGGTAAACAATAATAATGTTCAAATTTGATTTTATAGTGATCCTTGATTTTTCTTATAAAAGTAGACAGGAGATCAGTACGTTTCAAATCAAGGACATAGGCGGATTTTCTGGGGGGTGGGGGGGTGCAGGGGGGTGCGCACAGAGAAAGTCAGCATCGACAAAGTAGACAGGCAAGCTATTGATCACTTTCCGCATGGTTCTTTCCGTGATGAATGATGAATGATGATTGGCAATTCAACAGGTAGACGGTCTAGTTGCTAACTTTAATTTTCGAATAGCAATATGAAACGAATTGCTAAAAGAATTGATAAGAAAACTCAACACAGAGCTGAAGAAGAAACTCAACGATGAGTTCAATGTCAGATTCGATTCCAAGAACATAGAAGTTCTTACAGCGATCAACGCTCTCAATGCAGGTTCGGATACCTACTTGGACCTAGATGAGCTAGATGTTCTACTGGATACGTTCAGCTGTCTCAACATTGACAGAGCCATCCTCAAAGTAGAAATTGAACGAGCAAAAGCAGATCACCGTCTTGGTCTACCAATTAATCCAAAGAGGCTTCCAAACTTGACCACTTTAATAGCAGTTAAAAACACCATTCCAACATCAACCGCTTCAGTTGAAAGAGCATTCTCAGTCCTTTTCGTTTGACGCGTGCGATGGCACGCGCACGCGTGAACCCAAACTGCGCGTGCTGTTTATCGCACGCGTGAAACGCCATGTTCAATTGTTCATTCACATTGCTATTGTGAAAATGTGTGAAAGTTTCAGTAATATGTCACATCTCACAACGTAATGTAATGTCTCACAACGTAACGGAAGGTGTCACAACGTAACGGAAAGGTGTCACAACGCAACGTCTCACAACGTAACGTAAGGTCTCACAACGTAACGGAAGGTGTCATAACGTAACGGAAGGTGTCACAACATAACGCAATGTCTCACAGCGTAGCGCAAGATCTCACAGCGTAACGTAAGATCTCACAACGAAGGTCTTTGCAATGTAATGTATATCGTCTTTAAGCGTAGGCGACTGTAACAGTTTACACAGCGAAGTACGTTTTACATTTTACAACTTAACTAATGCCTTAAGCGAAAGATAACGTCTTACAATGAATATCAAGCAACGCAGCTTTCTTTTTCGGATGTGTAGGAAATATAAAAGTTAGGTTCATATTTCTGCGCCATAATTGATCATTTTAAACGCACGTGCGAATCGCACGCGCAAAATTATTTACGCGTGTGAATTATCGCACACGTGTAATTTTCCTCCCGAAAAGGACTGCATTCTCCGGCATGAACCGCATCCACCCTTCTTCCAGAACGACTAAGTGACCTGCTATGCATTTCTCTAAATAGAGACGTTGCAGAGTCTCTAGATTTGGATGAAGTCGTTACTGCATGGGGGAACATGCACAATAGAAGGGTCAAAGTTTAACTTAGAACTTGGATTACTTTTGAACTAGGATTTTACAATTTTCCCATTCCTAGCATTAGCAAGCCAGCAACATTTTTATTGTTTACTACACTGTATACAGTTACTGTATGTAACATTTCATATTTATTTCGGTTTCTATGATTCTATCAATATTCAATGTATCAACTAAGCTGTATATTAGGGTGAAACCTCTGGTAGCGAAGACTTTAAGGTAAAACTATACTTTATACTTTATATATATATATATATGTAGTAAAATTTAAAAATTTTCAATTAGCCTTGCCTGATATAATGGGATGTTCTGTTTCTTTTACTTATTTACTTCCACCATTTTACATTGTCCAGATTACATCTGTGAACACCTATTTTCAAAACAAAAACATTTTCCAGGTGCTCCGCCGCATCGCCCCTGGACCACACCCCAGTCTCACTGACACCCCCCCCCCCCCTCCCCCCTGGGAAATCTGCACCTCCCCTGCCAGATGAGTCTGGATCCGCCCTTGATCAAGGGGGAGGTCATTCCAGAGGACCGTAAATCTAAGAAAGTATGAATTCTTAAAGTAGTCTTGTCGAGCCATCCTGACGTAGTAATTGAGATGAGAAGAACCACGGGTATTATAGCGACTTGAGGTTGTGTGTTGTTGTAGGAAATGTGAGTGATCAATATCCACAAGACCAATTCGAATTTTAAATAGGAGAATGAGGTATCTTATTTGTCTTCTATATTCAAGAGGAAGTAGGGATAGCTTGATGAGTCGTTGCTTGTAGTCCATGTCTATTGGATAATTAAGTATATACCTTGTTGCCCTACGTTGGACATTTTCAATCCGTAATTTATCCTTGGCGGTGTAGGGTGACCATAGTTCACAAGCATATTCTAATCTTGACCTCACCAGAGTACAATAAAGGACTTTCTTAACCTCAGGGTTAACATTATGCCTACACATCCTACGTATCAACCCTAATGTACGATTACTTTTAGAAGACATCTGCTCGATATGCTTGGACCACGACAAGTTATTTGTTACATATATACCAAGATCAGTTATATGATCAACAACCTCGAGAGACTTTCCGTCTAGATTGTAAGACCGGACAGAACTCTTAGTTCTTCTGGATATATTTAACACTTTGCATTTGGTGGTACTGAAGGTCATGGACGAATCTACACTCCAGCAATGGACGTTAGTGAGATCTTCTTGAAGAGAAATGATATCTGAATCGTTGCTAATCGTCCTATAAAAGTTTAGAATCGTCAGCAAATAATGCAAGAGACGAATTTTGTAGTATATAGTTTGGCATGTCGTTGATGTATACAATAAATAGTATTGGCCCCAGGATAGAGCCTTGAGGTACTCCGGAGGAAACCTGGAGCCAATCTGAATATGCCCCTTCAAGTGCTACACGTTGTAAACGGCCGGTAAAATAACTTTGAAACCATTTATTCAATGTACCTGTAATTCCAAAATATGCAAGTTTGTGACTAAGAGCAGCATGGGAAACCTTGTCAAAGGCTTTGGCCAGGTCAAGGTATACTATACCTACTTCTTTACCAGTTGCTACCAATTCAAGGATTTCATGATAAACCTGTATTAGTTGAGTTAATGTTGTTCTCCCTTTGAGAAAACCATGTTGCATCAAGGAGATCTTTGGTGAAAGAAAGGGTGTACAATGCTTTACGACACATCTTTCAAACGTTTTTGAGATGATACATAATAATGATATTGGTCTAAAGTTTTCAGCCAAAGTCGGATCGTCTTTCTTATGAACAGGATTCACATTAGCTAGTTTCCATTGGCTTGGAAATGTACCAATAGACAGAGAAAGGTTGAATATTCGGCAAAGTGAAGGAGATATAGCAACGGCAACTTCTTTAAGAATCCTACCAGGGATATTATCCGGACCACAAGCCCTCTTAGGATCAATAGCTTGTAATTCTTGTTGGACCTCAGCACATGTTATTTGGATTGAGCTCATGTTATTGGAACTAGGAGACAAGTGGATGTTGTCGTTACAACAATAAGGTAAACGATTATCATCCGAGCCAAATACTGAATAAAAAAACTTATTAAGATGATTAGCCTTAACTTTGCTATTAGTTACAAATTCGTTTCCAATTCTCAAAAAATTTGGACTAAATTTATGACAGGTAGATGTCTTTACAAAAGACCAAAAATTTTTAGGGTTTTCATGCAACGACGCTTTTAAATCTTGAACAAAGTTATCTCTTTTATTAATCATCATTGTTTTTGAGGCTCTTCTAAGATCTTTAAATTTTTTTAAATCTGCTATCTTGCCGGTTCGTGATGCAACAATTCTGGCTCTGTCTTTCTGTTTTAGTAAGTTTAAGAATTCGGCGTCTATCCATGGGTGATCATTTACATTTCTGGCTTTATTTCTTGGCACATGATCATTGACAGATGCTATGAATACATCCATCCAATTTGTAATGGACAAATCTAGCTACATCACCATCCACAAAACAATTATCCCAAGGGACAAGTGTAAGTGATTATATAAGTGCATTCCAATCAGCTTTCTTGTAGCTGTAAACATAACGCTTGACTTTAGGTTTTTTCGGAATATTAAGATTAATATTAAATGAGACAAGTTTATGGTCTGTAGGTAGAATATCGTCGAAGCCAACAATGTTTGAAATCTTCTCTGGAATGGTAGTGAGCAACAAATCAAGTATATTATCATTTCTGGTTCTCATAGTCCTAAATCCGCTTTGTAAAATAAGAATGGGCAGGATCTGTTGTCAAGGTTAAACCTGTAGACCAATCTATATTTGGTAGGTTGAAATCGCCAACCAATATAATCTGGTCAAACTTGGCAGTTGCAGCTAAACGGAAACATCTGGTAAGGCTATTTAGAGGGGTAACGTCCGAATTAGGTGGTCTATAAAAGACAGCGACCAATATTTTCTTTTTAGACAAAGGTCGAATTTCACATACAACGATTTCAGTGTCGCTTTCGAGGTCTCTTCTTCGTACACTAGGGATGTTGTTTCTTATTGCCAATAAAACTCCGCCACCCATGCATACGATTTTCAAACTCCGCTCTGTCTCTTCTGTAGATAGTGAAATCACTGGTCGGTAATTATACTAATAGTTCTCCACTTAACACGCGAGGTTTCAACCAAGTTTCGGTAATTGCTATCAAATCAAAACCAGTGGAGAGAACTTGTAGTTCACTTATCTTGTTAACAATGCTTCGAGCATTAATATAAAGACAACGAATATTGCGTTGAGCAACTTGGGATGAATCTGACACATCATTAGGACCGGGATTTGACTCCACATCTCCACAAGTACGTAGTAATCTGAATGTTTTCACCGAATTAGGGTAGTAAGATACATAACGACCCATTAATTTGTGCCTTTTCACAGCAAGACATGTGTTAGTCTTCGACAATGTACACGCGATTTTCCCAACAACCGGTGCCACATTTCTTTGACTGTGGACCAAAATGACCTTTCTTTCTGTATTTGAGTTGGCCACATACTTATCTTTGTTGTAGGAACTCTTCCACTCCACTTGGATAGTGAGTAATATAAGAATTAAGCCAAGGTATACATAACACACTCTCCTATGACCGCCCGCCATGAAACTTATGTGATACATTAAAGTTTCTGTGTTTATTGAAAGCGATCCATTCTCGCCTGAACACAATCTAAGTCTATACCTTATCTTTGCCAATTCAGACACTTAGGCTGTTCAAAACTCTCTGTACTCATCGAGACATGCTTTGAGATAACTTTAAGTAACAAAAAGAAAAAGGGATGCGATTCAGTCCGATTCACTGTCATCACTGATGATAACATTTCACTAGTGGCTGGATTGAGGAAAAAATTGAATGTACACCCTTCCATTTTTCCGATCGCTGCTCCAAAAAACATGCCTTCAACTGCAGACCGATTGGAAAAGGAGAAATTTTGTTCTTGGATGCTGGATTGTGAAGTCATTACAGTGGAGGCTTGATGCTTCTGCGAACTTCTAGACTCTATGGAAGTGACCATGGTTGAGCTACTCAGGACCATTGACATTTTTCGCTGATGGCTAGATGAAGCTGTTTCATAGGCATGCAGGCTTTTCAAATTCTTATGCCCACTCAGTTGAGCCACGTAATTCACTAGAACATAAGTATCCATTAGATGCAAAATACATGTTTTTCTGCCCGAGAGATTGCCGAAATTTCCTGGCAAATTAGCGGCTTTCGCAACCTTCACAAGAAACTTCCCAATTTCGTTTTCTCCCAATGGAAATTTGGTGTACCAAACCGTGGATCCTGGTTTACGGCGGTGGTTAACAGCCATGTTGCTTTGTCGTGTAAAAATTCTGTACCCGTCTGTCGATCCCGTCTAGTTGTGGGTTGCTTGGACTGTTGGATTAAAAGCTGTCTAATGTTGGTCGTCCGCGTCTTGTCTTTTCGAATCCCCTTTCCATATCAACAACTCGCTGCCAGTTTCCGGGTCTTTACCAAGAGCTATGTCTTCCCATTTTAATCTTCTGGATTCATCACGAGCTCTGAATCCAAAATGAAGGGAAAGAACCCACCAAACGGTCCTTTGGAGAACTTTGGGTCCTTGGTTACCAAACAAACCGGTTTCAAGGTCTTCTTCTGGTCAATGATCAACTCTCTAGCAGCTTGTGATCGGTTTCCTTTGGCGTGCTGCTACAGCAGCTCTCTTTTCCTTGCTAAAAGAACCTCTCTAGCCTTTGAGTATTCTTGGTCTAGGAAAAGATTTAAACTTGAATGTTTATTGTTTAAATATCTATGTAAGCTTCTCTGGAGGTCACTGAGGGAGGATGGTTCGTAGACTTCGCCATTTCTCTTTCGTAGATTCATAAAAAAATTGGATATCATGATATTTAACTCTTTATCAGGTACATATATGGCTTCAATTTCTCTTCACTCATTTATTGATAGAAAAGTACCTTTTAATAACATTGATATCGTATGTGAAAAAAAGAAATGAATATTTAATCAATAGCTGTAAATCGCATACAGATTCGTCCTGATCTACATAAACTTTTTCCTCAATTTCTTAGCTAAATTCACTCCAACTTGAAAAATAGTTTCAAAACATGGCTATTTAGATGCGTCCATTTGATAAGTGCGATAATGCAGCTCGCCTTGTAAATCAGATACAGATCGCTGCTCATGCTTTATCTATTACATAAACATTTGGATTTCGTCAATATATTCGCTCGTGTTTTGGTCCTCAACTGCAGTATTTATAGTGGATAACAAAAAGTCTGTGTTTTACCTTCGTTAGAGGAAAGAGGAAAGTCTTCTGTTGGATAACAGAATTCACTTTCACTATGTAGGCTTTCCTCTTAGTACATTTTTGCAATTGATTTTAAATGGCGGCCTTTGAAAAATTAAAAACTTTTCCGTTTGGGTTTAAAACTCGCGCGATCCGTACGCCCTCATAAGGACCGCTCGTTAGACAATCAGAAAGCAGGATTACATAATAATAATAATAATAATAATAAATTCTTTATTTAAACTGTGAAGACCCATTCAGCTGTAATAGCTGGTCTTACCTGGGAGAACAGTATGTAAAATAGTTAATTATTAACATAAATATACCTATCGAAGTTCTCATTTACAATATAAAAATTTAACAGAAGACTGATAATTATAAACTACAATTGTGTAAAGAATTGTCAATTTCTAAAAGATATTTAAAAACCAAATATTTAAAACTACTGAGAACTTTAATGACCCTAATTGACTTCGGGAGCAAGTTCCAGTCACGAGCTGCCACAAACTTAAACATAGTTTGTCCGAGTGAAGTTTTAACTTGAGGTAGGTCTATCAAAGTTTGATCTCAAAGGGTTTTTCCCCTTAACGAACTTCTTAAAAGAAAGTAATCGTTAAAATACGTAGGACAGTCAATGTTATTTACAATTTTAAAAACTAAAATATATCTTAAAAAGCGGCGTCGGTTGTGTAAAGTAAGGAGACCAAGGCGGTTACGCATTTGTTGTGTGCAAGTTGATCTGTTAGCGTGTAAGGTGGTTCTCATTGTCTTGTTTTGAATTTTTTCAACACGGTCGGTAAGAACAGACCCACAATCATGCCATACGATTGAAGCATAGTCGATAATAGGTAAGATTGTTTGCTTATAAACTCTAAGAAGGACTTCAGTTGGTAGAAAACCTGAAATACGATTCAGTAATTTCAGTTTGGGATACGAGCGTTGACATATCCGATCAACTTGAGGTTTCCAGGATAGCGTATTATGTATGCGGAGACCAAGATAGTCAAAGGTGGATACTTCCTCAATCTTACTGTTGGAAAGATATATTTCCAGATTTTCAGGATTTTTTAAGAGCAGGAAGCGAACCAATTAACATTGTTTTTGGTCTTCTTAATGTTGGCAATCATTCTATTCGACTTTAACCAAGATTCAACGTTTTTAAGATCGTCGTTCATTGTGGCTTCGGCAGTATGTAGGGACTTGTGAGAATAATGTGCCTCCGAGTCGTCCGCGTATAATGTGGATTGGCACTGCATGAAACTATCAGCGATTGAGTTATAATACTAGAAATACATAAACGCAACAACCCCTCGCCCGCTTTATATGCATTTTTAACACAACAACCCCCCCCCCCCCCCAACCACCCCCCGAAAACATCCCAGAAAATTAATTAGCAAAGTTCATCTCTTGTCATGTATTGACAGACAGAAAGGCGAAAGAAAGAACATGCATAGTCTATGTTAAAAAAAAACGAGATGAACTAAATGACAAATTCTCATTCAAAAACAGATATAAATAGTGGCCAAGAAAAGATACAATGCCAACGACCTATCGTCCAAAGACAATGCTAGACAAGATATTATTTATATTGATTTTCATTTTCAAGATTTCTTTCGTTTTAACTCAGCTAAACTGGTAAATACGAATCTCCTACCGTTATTAAACTTTCTTCTGCTCATACCACCACAAACACTGTCAATTCAGTCTATTTCGGATTGTTTTTCTAGTTCGCGGTTTCTTACTTTTTTCGTTGTTGACAAATAAATATGACAAGGCATCATTCAGTTCTCCTCATGATCTAAAAAGCCGTTTGTTTCAAAATTTCTTCATCGTTCTCTCTCGAGTTAAGTAGAATACACCAGAGCAGAATTCTTTACCAGCTTTGAACAGTTTCAGGACACATCCTTGTTCTTTCAGATACAGTTCGGTCGGCATCGTTTTCGGTCTTAAGTGCATAAATTTTTTGGCTTTTTTCAGTGGTTCTAAGTCATGTTTATTGTTGCCTCTTCTCTGCTGTTCTTACTTTGGTCAGTTTTTCCATAGTAATGTTAATGTACATTTTAGCTGAAACCATTTTTTCTGGCAAAGATTTCTTTCGTCATGATCGTGATCGCTGAAAAACTTTATTTCGCAATCCAACCGAACTTATAATGATTATAATTTGCTGACGTAAATTTAAATAATTTGAATAATTTAACAGGATAGTTACCAGTACCTGCTATCCGAACTGCGCAAGTTGTGGATTTGATAACATATATATACCGTATATATATATATATATATATATATATATAAACATGTTTCAGAATTACTTTCAGGTTTTCATCTCGCGTGAAGTTTTGCGTGTAAGTGGACTCCACGCGTGTCGAGATTAGCACCCTCGCCCGGGCTCGGTGATAATAATAATACAGTTGATGTTCTTGGGCATAAATATGTTCTTGGCTCTTCTCCGAGCTAAGTTTAACGATCGCCTTCCGTTCGGGGTAAAATGAGCCTGAGTCGGGCCAAAAACATTTATGCCCGCGAACATCAACTCTATTGTTATATTATTACATGTCTCATAAATGCGACCTGGTGTCGGGACGGCGTAGAGCACTAAAACCGACAGGCGGGACGGTTATTGCGTTAACGTATTTCTATTTAGACAATCATAAACGTTTCTTGGCTATTAACTACTTGTTGGCAAAGCACGGGGTCTGTAATAGTAAAATATCGGACCGACGTTTTTAGCACGGATGGAGGGAGTGTATAAGCAAGCCGAAGTCCGTGCAGAAAACACAGGTCCGATATTTCACCAGCACGGACCGAACAAGCGAGGTCATAAGTAGTTTACAATAAGACTACAGAAAGATGCGAACGTTCTGTAAAAACTTGACAAAGTATTAGGCTCGTATTCGCCACTATCTTTCTTGTGAAAAATCGCAGAGGTTTTACCATTTTTGAAGTACTTTCCGTTCAGCTAAAATCTTAAATTTTTTTACTCCAAACGGCAATATTCAATAGCTTTTGTTTGACATATTGTTCATGGTTGTGCATTAAGTACTTGAACCAAAATATCTGAAAATCTATTACCGTGACTGTGAGAAGTACACGACTGTTATATTATTACGTTGCAAACATTTTGGGCATTTTGAAACGGTATACATACAGTAATATCAATGCAGAATAAAAGCTGTTAAATGGTTTAACAACATGCTGTACTTACACATGAGATACATGTATTTTAACAACGTGTAGTGACTGTGTAAACCCGGGGATCCATTTAAAACCAGGACCCTCGCCACATTGGACAGGACCATTCTTAATGCAACACACATATGCGATAAGACACATTAAAATATGCGTAGAGTCAATAGCAGACAGTTGCTAAAACTCATATTGAATGGCAACTGAATCGTGTAAATACTACATCTAGGCTTAGCGGACACGGACGCAAATCAGTTACCTAGAACGATATCATTATCCCACAGTATACGTCTTTAAACCAATATCGTACCTGATTGGTTAGTTTATCTTCCGCCTAGCAACGGGGTAGCAACCAGTAATTTCAATAAATTTCACAGTCAAAACAACACAATTATCGCCATAACTTGACCTTTATACAAAGTGTTTAAGAGTTTTTGGTATACAGAACACACGCAGGCATGTAAAATGTGTACAATGTGCTATTTTAAATAACCCTTATTTAACACCAACGAGTGTCGTAAATGGTAAGAGGCGTGCAACCGTGTCCTCCCTTTATATATTTGAAGGAGAATGCCAAAGTGCTTACAATTGCAAATCTACATCACAAAGTACGCCTGATAGAACGTTTTATCAATTTCCAAGCAATCCAAAGCTGCGAACTTCCATCTGGATTAAGAAGATTCGAAGAGAAGACTTTACATCAAGTGCGTATTGTTATATTTGCTCGTATCATTTTCTTGACGAGGAATTCAGACAGCCCAACAAAGACTCTCCGAGTTTGGTTTAAGCATTGACAAATGAAAAAAATTAATACCTTTGTTTGTTCGTAATTATCAACAAAAATAACCAAAGGTTGACGATATTAAATTACGCTATACTCGGCTGAGCAAACGCACTAAACAAGCGCGACAAAAAAGTACTTGAATTTGAATGAGGTTTATAAAAGTTTCTGTACATACCTGCGTGTGTTTTTTTCTGGATACCAAAACTCTTAAACACTTTGTTTAAAGGTCAAGTTATGGCGATAATTGTGTTGTTTTGACTGTAAAAATAATTGAATTAATCGGGTGCTACACCGTTACTAGGCGGAAAAATCAACTGACCAATCAGGTGCGATATTGGTTTAAAGACGTATATCGTCACACCGTCGTTTTATGCAGGAAGTTCATTTCGTTTATAATATTGCGTCACGTCTAAAGCAGAGACGAATAGAAGACGGATAGGCATAACCCATAAGAAAAACAGTTCGTCGAACACAAAGTTTGTTCGTGATGTCGCGGTAACGTTAAATTCGATCCCGACCTAAATATATGCGGCAACTGACGGGCGTTTACGAGAAGTTTTCTTGTCCTTGATCAACATAAACGACGAGCCGCCTCTATTTCCCTCTGCGAAGATTATTCTTATCTCATGTCTACTCTGCTTCGACTGTGTTCGACTCTGCTTTATAGATGTGGCGCAATCTTACAAACGAAACGAGGTAACTGATGCGTCAGCGTGCGCTAAGCCTAAATGTAGTATTTACACGATTCAGTTGGAATTCAATCCGATAGTTTTAGCAACTGTCTGGTCGTGTGCTATATATTGACTCTCCGCATATTTTAATGTTTTGTTTTTTTTCACATATGTTTGACTGTTCGATTTAGAATGGCCCCCCGCCCCGGGAAATCATATTTCCGAACTCCCCTGTCCAATTTGGCGAGGTTCGGTTTTACACAAATCCACTGATCTCTATATAACTGGATTGCTCATCCGGCTCCAAAAATGAAGCCACTGGAGATGACGAATTTGGAGTACCAAGATGGCAGCCACGGAAACTTTGTATGTTTTCGTAGGACGAAGAGACAAAAAAAGACACATTAATTTTTTTTTTTGCTATTGGTATCAAACAAAAAAAACTGTAAAAGGTTTAGAAGCTAAGTTTTTGCATTTGTTGGTATTTCTAAGCAGCAAAACGTGTTATTTCGTAGTTTTTTACTCTGTAATCGATAAACTTGGTCTATATCACAAAACTCGTAAAAACCAACGAAACCAGTCAATAATTTCATTAAACACTAGTAAAACATGCATGTGTCTTTACAAAGTCTTGAAGTATGCAGTTGACAATTTCGACTGTATTTGCTTGCATTTTCCTTCTGTTTTGCAGTAGTAAATTAACATCTGACAATTGTTTTTGATGAGCAATCCAGTTATCAGTGCATGAATCCCTGGGTCCACGGTCCTGGGTTTACAAACAGCCATGCGCAGTTAGAACTGAAGTTCTGATGTTTACTTTGTTTTAGTAGCCAACCAATCAAATTCTTGGATTTTGCGTTCCAGGCCGCCCACGAAATTAGTCATATAATATACAATTATTGGATGAGGTTGAGCATTTAAACCAATATCGCACCTGATTGGTTAGTTTATCTTCCGCCTAGCAACGGGGTAGCAACCAGTAACACAAACCTCGGCCTTGATAATTCTTGATATCATGCGATAACCGAATTCAATAATTGTTTTATTATACAATTATAAATGTAGAAGCCTTTAGAAAGTTTTTTTACAAAGTTAGGTAAAAATAGTAAATTTTCATACCGTCTTCAGTTCGAGGTTCGCTAACTTTTTTCGCTTTCAAATACAATTTTCTCCTTCAAACACTGCTTTAAACTCTAACAGATGTATGTGTAGCTCGCTTGTTTTTTCTTGATGGTTTTAGCGTCAACAAAACGTGCCAAATCCGCCGGATTAATCCGCTTCTGATCTTCACTCCTAAGGACGGCCGCCATGTTTGTTTTGTTTAAACCGCTGGCCAGCGCGTCATAGCTACAGACATCAAGAATTATCTGTAGGTTTTTAGCCAATCACAGTCGAGATTGTATCAGCATTGTATAATAATAAAAGTACTCACTACTTGCACTGATGGTTTCACGCATCCGAACATGGGCTGATTTCCTCTCAGCTTCTGTCTCTGGTTTTACACACGGTTTTACACAAGGGTCCACACAGTCTTCTACCCCAGATGAGTCTGTAGTCAACCAAAAGGTTGATGAAGAACTTTCCAAGGATGAGTCTGATCTCGTTTGTCCATTGTTTGTAAAATTTCCGCCAATATCATCTTCTGTTTTGTTTGTGCTTTTGCTGATTAACTCTGTGAATGTGTGCTCTTCTGTTTCCTCATCAATAAGTTGGCTGTTGCCATTTGGCTAAGTTCTCTAAGGCCACGTCCAGAAGATACTTTGGCTCAGCATACAGAAGCTTTCCTTTGTTCAACAGCTTCTTACATTTAGCAGCATTATCTATAAGATAAAATAAATAGATAATCTGACGTGGAAAAAGCATAAGCGCCTGGGAACCGAGTATGCAGAAATTTTGTTGGGTCTCAACTATTCACAGAAAGTTTCACAGGGATTTCTTTGGTTTGATGTTTGGCGACTGAACATACAGAAAGTACACCAGGGTGTTAGCCAGAAGGAAAAGGAATTCGGCGTTTGCCTGACGTTGGAAAATAGCTATAGCCCTCAAGAGTCAATGTACGAAAAAGAGGTGCCTGAGAGTTGGGGAGTCGCTAACCTCTTAGCCTGCATAAGAAACATAAATAGCACTGAGGAATGATATATCGAAGCTGACGAATCTTTCGAAGGATTATTTTATTAATAATATACAGGGCAAAATTACTTGAATATGACTGGCTAATGCAGAGGGCTTTTTTTTGTAATTCAGGGCAAAATTGGTTCTCTGATCAGCAGTACTTTGATCAGCATGTGATTCGCCGCTTTGTTACTTAGCAACAGTGAACCTCAGAGGAGTGACTTTTTTACAACAAATCTGCAAGGTTTTTCGGTTTGAAAACGCTTTTTTTTTGTTTACTTTGAACTAATTTAAACTTTTGAAGGAGTGTAAACTATTAGTAAAAATTAATACACTAGAAAATTTACAAACTTTTGCCTGTGTTTACAAAAAGAAAGCAACAGGTACAGCGATAGAACGAGGAAAATTGGAATGTTTCGAGCATCAACCGTGATAAGGTACATGTACTTCGACATTTTCTGGACATAACATAACTCTTGAATAATTTTACCCGCTATATTATTAATACCTAATCACATGAGCTCTCGTAAAATTAAGTACAGTACAGTACAGTACAGTACAGTACAGTACAGTACAGTACAGTACAGTACAGTACAGTACAGTACAGTACATCAGCAGAGTGCAGTAGAATATACATACATCAGCAGAGTGCAGTAGAGTATACAGTTGCGTGAAGTAGAGCATGATATAGCGTGTAGTATAGTGCACTAGCTTGCAGGAGAGTATGCAATAGTGTGCAGTGCAGCATGCGATATATAGGGTGAAGTAGCATACAGAATGCACTAGAGGATGCGATGGCGTGAAAAAGGGCACAAGCTTGCAGTAGGGAACATTAGACCATCAGAGTGCATTAGCGTGAAGTAGAGCATGCGATAGCGAATGGTAGAGTGCACTGGCTTGCAGTACAGTATGCAGGAACTCGCAGTAGCATACACAGTGCAGTAGAGGATGCGATAGCGTGTAATTGAGTGCAGTAATTGTAGTATGAAATGAAATACTAGGGAGGTTTAGCTTTGGTGCAAGTGCGAGTTCGAGTGCGAGTTCGAGTACGAGTAAATCCGCGCAGAGGACTGGGTTATACTCGAACTCGCCGTGTGTTGAATGGTGTTTAGATTTTTATTATATTCGAGTTCGACTCTGCAGACAGAAGCAAGATGGATGATGATGACCTAGTTATTGCTGCTGCTTTTCTTTACTCTGAAGATTTAATTGACGAGCAACAGCTCGTGTCACTTACAAAAGAAGCTGCGAAATCTGCTCCTATACATTTCCATACTGGAATTATGATCGCTTCGCCCTAGACTTGATGCTTGATGATCGTTCTCTATGGTACGAGATTTTCTTAAAAAGTCGTAGTGAACGAGGTTGTTTACTTCGAATTTCCTCGACTTTTCCCGTCAAAAGTTGCGTACGTGACAATCTCGTACTCGAACTCGCACTGAATCTAAACCTCCCTAATAATGTCATTAGCCAATCAGGAATAAGTAAAATTGATACAAATGTTATTATATACAAGTGCTGTACTTACCGTGTAAAAGTTCAAACTGTGCCCAAGCAACATAAACCAAGGAACAGTGTTTGACATTGTTTTTAGCTGCATGAAAAATGCTCCTTGCCTCATCTTCAGAAGTATGCCTGTTGTAAATTATTGATATATACTCATTTAAAAAGAAATACTGTAATTGCAAAATATCCCTTCTCTCTCAAATTTGCATAGGTATCTATAAACAAAGCGAAAAGGTAGCGAAATGCTGAGATTTTAAGGAATTGAAATATACGTACGGACAGACCCTTCATCACTAGTTCAGAGTAAAATGTAATGAAATAAAATGAAACAGCGTTTAGATAAAAGGTAAAAGGATGGCATTAAGTGCTTGACGGGCTACTTTCTACCTATTAGCGGAGTACAAATATTGCAGCGGTTCGCTTATTGCAATTTGCGAAGTAGTTTTTACATTTCGCGAAGAAAATGCAAAACCAATTTTAGTGCAATGCATGAAATAATGCTGAGCATCGCTAATTTTACCCAAAATGAACAACCAATAATCACAGACAAGTTAAATGCTTCTTTTGGCTGACAAAATAATCAAAATCATGAATTTTGGGGTTTCTTCTCTGTGCATGAGAACGCTTTGTCTTTGCTTGTAAGAGAAGTATATAACCCGGATATTCTGACGCTTTCTCCGTAGTTGCTTTCAACGATACACATACTATATACCTTCCTATGAAACGGCACACCTCCGACACTCCTCCGGTCAGAAAAGGGACCGGTAACGCCTCTGCGTCTGCAAGGTTTACAAGTCTCTCGTTTCCTCCCTCGCCTCTGCCCGGCGAAGGCGCGCGGGCGTGTACCGATAAGCGAGAGACTTAGAGCAAGTCTACAATTACGCCATATCTCCCCTCTCTCCTATTTATTTGACTTCTTGGAGCATGTTTTGGGCATGACTGCCTGTGTGACCCAAAACCCGAACAACACAACTTTACTAGATTAAAAAATTTTTTTTCATTTTTCAATTTTTTTCAATATTGTTAGAGTTATACAGTACAGGTAAACGAGCTTGGGTACCATACCACCTTAAAACTTTGTGCTATACAAAAAAAGAAACAGTCGGCACGGCACAAGGTATCCAGTTCTAAAATGTTCTGTACAATTAAATGTACTCAGACGACCCTGATAATCTTCTAAACAAAAAACTGTTCTTGAATCTGAATAACATGAAAATGAAAATGAAAAGCTGTACTATATACATGTAAACCATTATCGGTTCACGTAGAACCAAAGGGGGCAAAGAAGAATTTTAGGTGCACGCTGATTGAAACCCTGTTCACAAAGAGGATATGACACCCTTTTCTCACATTTTACTCTGACGAAGAGCTCTGCTCGAAACATTAATAATTTCATCCAAAAGATTTCGAAAGTTCACCACTCCTTTTAGCTTTGCTTATATATATATATATATAGCTTTTAAAAAAGCTTTTAAACTTTCCCCACACTGAAAATATACAATCAACTTCATAAAGGAACATAATTAACTGCAATTAGCCATGGGGGAGAAGTCTAGGAAAGAACTCGCTCGGGGTGTTTGTATGGAGGAGGGCTAGCCCTCTTTGCCAACTTTTTATTTTACAAGTTGCGTTTGTTCATGTGTTTCTTATAAATTCAAATCATGTTTGCGAAAACATGATTTTGGGCTTCGTAGGAAAGTTGCACAAGTCGGTAAACGCGAACTGAAATCCAGCCTTTTACTAGCTAGCCCTACCAAAAAAGATCATGTAAACACGAGGTAAATTCCAGCCCGCTTACTAGAGCTAGCCCTACCAAGAGGGCTGGCCCTCCTCGATATTAACACAACATTAGACTTGAAGAAATCCAGGAACTTGCCAACAACGAAGACAGCAGTCATGTGGCGCTGACATACGAACAACTCGGAGAATTAGTAAAAACTACACACGTAAAAATCTCACAGACTTGTTACCAGATATGGCGGCTACAATATTGTAACAAATCTGTGAACAATTTGTAGCAATGCTGTTGTTTCATCATGATTCTACAATCTTGTTGTATCAACCTTGTAATAACATGTAGAAATACAGATCCGTAGCAAGTTGATCACTGCGGCTGTAACAAACCTGCAGTGCCATTGCATAACAGACTTGATAGAATAACTTTGTAACAAAGTTGATAGACGCAGACGTCAGCATCAAGTCTGCTACAACAGTTTTCAACAAGTCAGAACAGGCATGTTCACTGCAGGAAAGATTTGGCTTGGAACATCAACTTGCAGCAAATCTGATAAATCAAAATCAATGTTGGTACAAGATCAGTAAGCTTAACTTGACAAGACCGAAGGAAATCTGTTTTGAATTTGATGGTGATGTTTTTAACAGTATTTTACCAGTTTGCGAAGTGACAACGGCCCACTTCGAGGCGGTTTTTGCCTTTCAAACGATATATTAACGTTCTGAATCAGAAAAAAAAATTGTCACCCATGGACTTATGGAGTTTATTACTTGTGTTTTCGTCGTAATTCGGTTATTCGGTAATTCGTCAATCAACAAAGCTTTAAAATCCTACTGTGAAATTCCACTGAAACAGTAACATCTGTCACAGGAAACACTGGAGGTTCCTTCACATTTTGAATCGGTACGATTGTTTAATTGTTCTAATAACTTTTACAATCAGTAACAATACCAAGCGACCACTACTAAAATAAACTTTGTATTGTCTTAGGATAGCAAAAACTGACAAATCAGAGTTTAAAAGATAAGTCGAATCAAGAGGCAAGAGAAGTTGGACAACTATTCGCAAATTGGTCTGAACAGAAATGTTGGGAAATTAAATATTTTTCACAAATATTCATCTTCAAGTGAATTGATTCTTCGTTGCCGTTAATATCAAATGTGTTTTAACCTAGTAAACAAATTATTTGAAGAGGTATTTTATGTTGTGTAGAATACTGTGGCGTGTGTATGCATTTGCAGTGATGGCTGCATGCAACCTCGTCCCCAGGGCCTTTTGCGAAGGGGCAGCCTTATCTTAAATATTGTTCGCAAATACAATTAATGCAAAGTTCCAATGAATTTGGTCATGACTCACATTCGACAATAGCTCATAAGCGTCCGCGTTTATAGTTTGGTCTGTTCTTATACTTATGAGTAGCGATAATGGCGGATTCCGATAATCTCGAGGATAAAAATCTTTGCTCGGAGTTTAATCTGCCGTCTTTCGAAAGTCGTCATATGGTTCGGTATTCAGTAAAAGCAGCAAGACAAGGATTTATGTGCGAATGTGCAGAATACTTGTGAAATTATTTAGATCACCGAGGACAATTCGAGTTCAAAGTTGATATGCAGAAAGTGCGAGGTACTTCTTTTCAAGATGGGCGACTTCAGACAAGAGCCAAAATATGCAAATTAGAATAAACGTTGTGTAGCCACAAACGAAGCGCGGGAGGCTGGGAGCAGTATATGCTCTCCAAATTAAATGGTAATTTGGAGAGCATATAGGTACGACAGTGCGAGTGAGTACGAGTTTGGAATTTTATACTGTTCAGTCATGCAGTTCAGATAAAAAATAGTTGTGAGAAATTTAATACCATTAACGCGAGTACCACATTTCGAATTTAGTCAATTTGTATTCGAGGTTGTATATAATTATATATATTCATTTTCCAGTTTCAAAGCGAAAAATCTCAAAGAACAAAGAGTGGTAGTCTGGTAGATAAACCTCTCGGAAACGCCGTTAAAACGTGCTCCTCAATGACTATATTAAAAGTGGCTAATATTACATTTTAGTCACACAACTAAGATAACAATGCAGAGTGACAAGGAAAATAACCGGCCAAAAATTGTCAACAAAAAAATAGCTGCGCAGAAAATCTTATGAACGCTATATTTTAAGCATGTCGTTTTCCTGATATAAAAATATACATATATCTATCCAAATAATAAAATATGCGTGTAGAACTGAAAAGCTAGAACGCTTCATGCAGCCTTGTAATTTCTCTGACAAGCTTTGACGTCTTGTCAATTTCACTTTGCCACATCATATCATGTGATTTCGACTTAGGAAAAACCTGACAGACTGCGGATTATAGTTATAGTAAAATTATCATAACACAATTTTAAGTACATTAATGACTAAAAAATCTAGAAATTAAACCCGTTCATTTATGAAGACTGAGTATAAAGAAAGTTATATTTACACTTAATTCATGTGTTGCTTCGACGGCATGGTTCTGCCCACAGTGGGCGGCGCCGGGCGGCGGCGGTGTTGATTGTGTGTTGTAATAGGACCTGGTGGAACACTTGTTGGATATATTGGGAAAATCTAGTCTATCACTAAACATGTATTATTCTCAAACATGTCTCTCCTTTCAGTTACTGCATTGCAGTTTTATTAATATTTATATTATCCACATAAATACTTAATAGTAATATTTACTCTGACAAAATTGTGAGACACATGATGTAAAGGATTATGAATTTCACTTGCTCACAATTTGGAAAATATCATTTTCAGATTACTAATTTTCACATATTCTCGGGGGAGGGGGGTTGGGGTTGAGCCCCCGGCCCTGTAGGTACACGGCACTCACATGCTCCTGGGCAGAACCCTGGACGGGCGTATTCGTGCGGCCAGACACGGCGTTAAAAATATCTATGAGAAAAGGTACGTCTACTTCCAGATATTATCAAAATCAAATTCCTTAAGATTCTCGTAGCTGTTGCAACACAACACTGAACCATCCGAACGTTAGCAAAGACGTTTGCGGGCTGATTTCATCTCGTCTGCGATGGATGACTTAACAGATGAAAGCACACTGTTTGCCGTTAGTATTATTGTTTTCTTCTAAATTTCGGTCAACAAAAACTCGTTAATTCCACGAAGCCGAGTCATGTTTGTCTCTTCCTGTGATTTTGGTAGAAGAAACAGCGCGGGAGATTCTGCTGTTGTTACTTCTTGAACTTCTTATATAAGCGGTTTGGAAAGTTAGCTTCTTATATTAATTACCGCAATACCTGATTTCACTAGTTTAGCTTGAGCTGGTCGTTTTGATGGCTGCTTATGGACGATGAAGAGGTCTCTATGTAACAAGTATTCAAAACACTTTACCTGAAGTGGTTCTAGACAATACGAAGAGAAGTTGCCGCTATTGAACGCTAACTGAAGTCGACGAAGCAAAGTCAATTTCCTCGAAGATACCTAATCTATTATAATTTATGACACGTGATACCAGAATTTCGGTGTAAAACCAGCCGATGCCAGGGCCTTTTCGCGCTGCCCCTTCGCAAAAGGCCCTGGGGACGAGGTTGGGCTGCATGCAGGTTTTTATTATAAATATAGCATAATCCTCACCTTTTATATAAAGTTCTTCTTCACTTAATTTTTAAAATATGTACATGCAAAATGCAGGAGATAGTACATTTTTTATCCTTTTACTTGAATGTCAAATTTTATATACCTAAAAGACACTGATTTGGAAATGTTCAAATGCACAGGTGATAGGTGTCGAGTTGTTTAAAGTTTACTGTATGCAACAATTGAATGGAAAATGGAAATTATTGTACTCGTTTGGGTATAAAGAGATTTTATTGGGCATTTGAATTTAAGAAGGTGCTGGTGGGAGTAGTGATGGGAGTAGTGAGGGGGGGGGGGGGGGGGGGGCTAATAACTTCCAATATTTTAATGAGGGCATGTGCCCCTGTCCGTATATTATCCAATCTCGTCATCGGGCGTGCATACTCACTGACAGTAAGCCGTGCGTACAGGCTTAGTTATCCAGAGGAGAGTTCTCTGTTAGTCCACGCGTCTCAACGTTTTTGTCTACCGTCAGCCGTTACCAGGCATTTGTAAGACACGTAGCCGGAGCTGCCATCTTACCCTCCGACTTCTCAAGTCGTAATGCCCCTGAGTGCGATGATATGGCATGCCAGATATGTAGTTTTGTCAAACGCACGGAAGACTCCGTTGTGCGACACCTATCGAGTGAGGAAATAGTATCGATCATACAAAGCTTCCCTTCCCATGTGAAAAGATACTTAAACGTTGTGACTATTGCTAAGGATGGTCTTTTAGTCGTAAAACATGACGAGCCATTAACCCCTACCAATGAATGTATCGTAGTTCCACGATAAGTTTTGGATGGACTTTTAACTGCCCTTCATCTTCAGCTCAGTCATCCAGCCAGCGCCTAACTCAAGAAATTGGTAATGCGTTATTTTTACGTTCTTGACTTAGCGAAGGCCATGCATGCATTGACTGCGTCACGCGTGGTTGTCATGCATGTGCAGCCCTTCGCCGTACACCACACACCGTGATTGAGTAATCCACATTCGTTGGAGTATCCTTCGCCGCTGATATTAAACGCGCTCGCCAACTTATGTTGGTACTTAAAGTATGTGTTACCTGAAAGCCATTCAGGAGTTAGAAGAAGAACTACTCAAGCAAGAACCAAAAGGAGCATTAGTATCACCCAGAACGTTATCTATTGTTACTGCTTGCTTAAACTCCAGGATTCGTTCCAGGGGCCTGTCTGCAAGAGAGATGTGGACTCAAAGAGACCAGTTCACTAATAGCCAGGTTCCGCTTGCCGACCAAGACCTTATACTCAAACAACATGAAGACCGACTCCACAACCACCCTCACAGCGAAAAGTCTAAAGCACCCCTGGGTAAGCTCGATAATCCCCAGTTGACTGAGGTTAGAGACTTGGCTTATCTTTACTCCGCCCGCAACAAGGTTTGCAGCGGAGACCGTTACCTTGTTGTTTCGGTGGACGGCAAATGGTGTAACATTAGTTATCTTAATCAAGAAGCGATGATATCTTAATTCAAGCGATGAGGTAGAAACACACAGTCCACCAGAACCGCCAACCATACCACAGGAGATATCCGCAGCACCGGCGCCAACCATACAACAAGAGATACCCTCACCACCGCCAACCATACTACATGAGACAATTGCACCATCGATATCAGTCACTGAACAGCTTGAACATGATGGTGAGTCTCTCATAGCGAGTCAAGATCAACACGTGCTTCAGGAGGCTTCCAATGCCGTTATGGAAACAGAGTCCCATCTTAGGCCGGTCTACGAGCCAACGGTTCCGTCCCCAACGTTTCCAGTGCCTATGTTACCAACTTTGATTTCTTGCATTAAAATTTGTCATGCAGAAAACTTAAAAAGTCCAGCAAATTTTTTGCCTCAAAGGACATCTGTCCTTCTAAACTTTTTAAATATTTCTACCCCTGGGATAAACTTTATTTGGTTAATTTCATGCAGCAGTTTATAAGCATTTTTATTGTTATAAAAATTACGAAATATAGAAGGTGAATGACTAAAATGAAATAATACTGTACACAGTAATATACACAGTAAAAATAGAGCAGCAATTTATTTTGTATGTACAAAGTGAAGGGGGGGGGGGGGGGGGGGGTTAAGAAAAGTGAATGACAATGTACGTTGGTATATCGTTATTTTGACATAAATTTCCGCAATGATTATGAGGGAAGAAAAGTTTTCAGAAATCTTAAATTTATTGTGTACACTAAATGAATAACCCCTATACTTATATAAATATATAAACTATAATCTGGTGTCTTGGAAAAACTGTTGAAGATCAGATTATCAGCATCTAAATATTTTTCAAAGAAATAATATTAAAGAACAAAAAAGTTAAAGTTCTTGCATGGTTAATGCAAGGAGTTCAATATTAAAAATACTATAGCTACATGTACTTCTAAACTTATAGCTTCTTATCACTTCTTTTTCTTCAGGAATATTCACAGCAGCGCGTGACATATTCATAATTATTTCATAATTACTAGAAGCAAGACTTGATTATATTTAAAAGTGTATTTAAAAGTTATTGATGGCGTCTGTATATATGTATAAAACCTGGAAGATAGTGCAAATTTTAAAAATAAATTATTTAAGCCTGATTCGGATTCGTTTAAATTGCTGAACATTACGTGTTTAATGTGATTAGCTATAATTAGCCATAAGAGATCAAATTTCGTAGTAATTACCTTGTTTAGTGAAGATAAAATGATAAATGACGCCAATCTTCTAACAAAATGGACATTTTGTAAACTGATATTTGTGTCTTGAGAGTTTTTTGTTGATACTAGTGGATATAGCCACGTGGGATTGGCGGGACCTCAAAACTAAACACGATTGGCGTGGATTTTCACTCGTGCGTGGATTTTCACGCGTTTAACGAAGCCGTAACAATATTGTGCCAACAAACTTGTTAAGGCTTCAACTATCAAACCACGGTTAATTGAAGGGAGACTAGTTAGGCTAGCTGTACCACGTGATAAAACATGCTATTGATCACGGTTTATTTGTATCACGTGATGCGGAGAGGGGGTCGATTTCAGCGTCACTTCAGAAAGCTATTATTCTTTTTGTTCCTGTTGTTGCCGTATTGTCTTCAAATTTTAGTTTGAAGGTATGTATGCCTGGTGTAAACTGTGCGTTTTTTTGTTGTTCGACCATTAGAAAGCACGGGCTTTCACTTTTCAAGATCCCAGCTGTTCGCGCAGACTATGGCGAGCAGACAGCATGGCTGAAGAGGAAAGCTAGAGAAGAATGGCTCCGTTTGATATCGCGAACCAGAGAAATGACTCCGGATTTGAGACAGCGGATCGAGGAAAACAATATTTATGTTTGCGAACTTCATTTTACGCGCTGTTGCTTGCGCGTCTTGTTATTTTCGTCATGTGAGAACAAAGGGCCCTTTATGAATAATTCAATGTCGGATTAAAATCGATATTGTTTTCAATTTCTAGATCCTAAGCGAAAAGTGTTAGTTACTGGAAGTATTCCAACCGAGAATTTACCTGCCAAAAGCCATGATGTTCCTAAAAAAGAGCGTCGAACTCTCATACGAGTCAGTGAAGAAGATATGCCATCTTCTTCGTTAGTCGACCCTTCGCACTTGTCGGTAAATATCAATATGGCAGATTTGCATAAGCATCTTGATGAGGAAAATATACAGCCTTGGAAAGTAGATACAGCTGAACATAGTAGCATTAAAATGGAACTGTATGATGGCATTCACAGCATTGCCAAATACACAGAACAATCAACTCTGCACTAGAATTCACTGTTTCTGTTTTCCACTGGCCTATTCCTGAAACCCACACCATCTACCTTGAAAGAAAACGTTCCCTTAAAAGTCGAGATGATGTTACAGAATTACTTTCTTTGGTTGAGAATTCCTGCCTTTGTCAAAGAAGATGATGACACCAAAGATGTAGTTGTGGATCCAAACACAGCCATTGCTGTCCATACTCCGGGAACAATTGTTCGCCATTCAGTCCCTAAGTTGTTGTCTGAAATTCAGTTTGAGTCATCCATTTCATTTCGTTCTCCTAACTGCCAAATGATTCTGCAACCCTCCAACTTTATATCGAAGAAGAGCCATGCAGACCATGTTCCATTGCCTGTGGTATTCTGAAGAGGTCATTAAAAAAAAAAAGAGTTTCCTCTACCCCAGCTAAGCCAAAAGCAGCTCTTGCATGTGGGCCAGAAAAGTTGCGAGCAACTCTAAAGTCAACGAGACTCCAGTGCAAGGAGTTGGAGGACAAACTCCAGGTGCTCCAAGCCAAGAATGAAAAGGATGGGCATAAGTGAATCTATAGAGAAGGACGAAGCTACTCCTCACATGAAGTTTTTTTTGCAGCAGCAGATGAGGCTCTTGCAAGCTGAGAAAATGGGAAGAAGATATCATCCTCAAATTATTCGATTTGCTTTGTCGCTGTATGGCAAGTCACCTGCTGCTTATAAAGAGCTGAGGGATAGTGGTGCTTTGATTCTTCCTAGTGAACGGGTGCTTAGAGATTATTTATAAGAATTATTTCAAGCCAAAAGCTAGGTTAAACAAAGAAAATATTGAATGTCTACGTGAAAAAGCATCTTCCTTTCTGGTGTCCAACGATAGGTGGCTCTCGTCATGGACGAGATGAAAATTCAGTCAAATATTGTTTTTGACAAGTATTCTCGTGATTTGATTGGTTTTGATCTTGGGGATCCAATGGCTAACTATGCCAACCTTGCTGAAGAAGATGCTATGGCAACCCATGCCCTGGCATTTCTTGTAAGAGGATTGTGCACTGACCTCAAACATGTCATTGCATATTTTTTTACAGGAAATTTAACTTCTTACCAGTTAATGTCAATGTTCTGGAAAGTTGTCTCCATTCTCGAGCTACCATTAAATCTTTGGGTCTGTGTTGCTGTAAATGATGGGGCCTCTCCAAAGGGCCAAGTTTTTTCGTCTTCATACCAAAATGGCAGTCGACTTGAAGTGTGATGTTGTATATAAGGCACCTAACCTTTGCAATGTCACGCTTTAGATTCTCCTCATTTGATGAAGACAGCCCGTAATTGCCTGTATAATTCTGGGTCAGGTTCCTGTAGTCGCTTCATGTGGAATAATGGGAAATATCTTCTTTTCAAGCACATAGCAGATCTTTTTTACAGTGACCAAGAATTTGGTTTGCATACTAAGCCACAGCTGACCATGGACCGCATCGTGCTTACCACCCAAGTCCTCTGTCGGTCTGTGGCTATATCCTTGGAGGAAACTGGTAATGAAGAGGTCCTGGGAACTGCGCAGTTCTGTATGATGATGATGAATGATTTCTTTGACTGCACAAATGTAAGGTCACCGACGGGGCATGTCAGGAAGAGAAATCTGTTCATCAAACCATAGTCCCTGGAATTAAAGTGTCTGGAAACGCGGCGTACTTCAAAGGAAAAACACGGCAAGCTTTGCCCATATTGAGGTAAGCGTATCACGTGACATGAAGGGGCACGGTCAAGGCTATCAATATGGCGACAGAACAAGGCGCGAGCGCTTTCCAAGTGAAATATTGACGATGATGAGTTTGATTTTGGAGATGATACCTTAGCGATAAATTTAAATTTACTGGAGGTGGATGCGGCGGAGATTGAAGCTCAAATGGAGACTATTGTCAGCGCTGTAAGTGTTTTATCGATGTTTATAATACGATATGTGCTGCTCTCAGGACATTAGGAACACCGAAGGCTGAAATAGTTCTTTGTATTTTCAGATGCAGGAACCCCCAAGTGTTTTTTGTGTGTTATGTGCATCAAAACATGAAATCGAAAGATGGTTTGACCTTACATGTTCGAAGGAACCACAGTTAGCTTAGTAAAAGGCTGTGAAACGGGAGAAGACAACCACAAGCTGGCATCCTTACATGTGCGGTGTTGTCAAACCATCAAACATTGTCGAAGGGGCTAAACAAAATTTTCTGCAGTCGGGTGTTTATTCGCAATAACTAACCGCTTTCTGGCTTGTCGAAATCAGAAACATATACAGGCACCGAAAAGGGGAATCGAGCGATTAGCAATTCTATGGCTATTTATTTTGCGCTCAGCCAAGTTGTTGGAAAATTCTAATTAAACTTCTGTTGTCGACTGTGACCTGCTGAGATTTAAATTATTAGTTTTGTCAAAGCATATTGTCTTTTGGTAATTAGTAACTATCTTGTGTTTTTAAACTTGTTATCATTATTTTCTGTACATATTAAAATGAGTGGTCTTAACTTTTTCATCAATTAAATGCTATTTAAAAATTATATACCATGCAATTGTTCTCTTTGTTATTATTTTACTGGTAATACATAATAAATTATCAGTGCTTATATTATATCAGTGCTTATATTATATCAGTGCTTTTCCTTTTTATGACATCCTGAAACATTTCCTTATATCACTGGCAAACATCTTTTCTTTGAATAGAAATGGGATTAGCGTTTATAATGTACTTGAACTCATACAGATCAAGTTTGGGTTGCCTGAGCGTTTCCCTGCAATCCTCATTTGATGGACTCTAACCATCAAATTACTCTTTAACCATGCACATCGTGACAGATTTCAGCCATCAGGATGTATTTTAATCCTTGAAGAAGGAATTGAAAAGAAGTAGGTTGTAATTTTATTAGACTGTGTTTGTGTTGAGATAAACATTCTACATTGTAAGAAACATTGGGGTCTTTCCAACACTTGATAAAAGGTAAAAATTCTGTTGTCAACTACTGCACGCGTACGTGCATCATTCAGAATTTTCACTCTGTGCTTAACTTGTATCATGCATGGGGTTTTTATGGCAAATTTTGTGATGCTCCAGCTCCGGTTTCTCTGTAGTTGTCTAAAATTTGTATTGAAATGCAGCATGTTAAGTAAACAAACTCACCCGACCCGCGGATTATTTTGTCGCGAAACCCATATATATGCAAGTTTTATTAATACAATCTGAGCGAATTCGACCACTTGTTTTAACGATTCTCTCCGCTTCACAAAACTGGTATATTGCCTTTAACCACTTGGAATGGATACCGGTATTTTCGACTTTAGTCAGTTTACCAAGGCCATGCCCACTGACCGAAGCTTTGCGCGGTGCATGACATGACATAACAGACTTATTTCTCGCTCTAGCACCCGTTTTGGCAAACGTGATGCGCAACTGCTTGTTGCATTTAGGGCAGGCTAGTTCTGAGTCACAATCTGTTGTTTTTTTAACGATTTAAAGTAAGAAATAATCGAGAAATATTAAATAAAGTGAGACCAAACAAATGCGATCGAGGCCTACTATTATTAACCAGCTGTCAAGTCATTCTATCATCGGATAAAGTATAACTTTCTCTGGAAATCATCAAATTCAGATAACCAAATTATATAATGTAGCGTGTATATACTTATATACTAACTTCAATGTCACTTGGTTGGAAATGTCTATTACAAATGCGTACGTTGCCTTCGTCTATTTATGCGAATATCTTTTATATCAACAACGACGTGTCGTCGTGTTCCTTTGTAATACCGTAATATTTATTATTTCTCTTCGCCAAGTCGCCTTTCCAACATCTGAAGCAGATGGAATGCTTAATAGACTTATCCTTTCGTGTTTTTTCTCCGCGATTATTACTCTACATCCAAATGTTGAACAATTTGCGCCCGGCAGTACTTTTGCTGAGCGTGGCTAAACAGATAACATCTGAAACGTGCCCCTTCTTCCCACGTGATCAGAATTGAGAGGGAACAAAAAGTGTGCGCTTTGAAGTACGCCGCGTTTCCAGACACTTTAATTCCAGGGACTATGATCAAACCATACACAGCCCAAGATGATGAAAGATTTACCTGGCTGAAAGATGTCTTCATACAGTACCTGGAGAACAGGAGGAAGAGTACACTTACAGTACACGCCCAGGAGATTACTCTCCTGAAGCCACAGGAAAAATGTTCCTGTCCATCCAAACGTATGAAGGCTTGAAGATATCTGTGTATGCACATATCGAGGCAATCCAGTTTCTTCTTGGTGAGAGGTTCGAGTATGTCCTGAGTGAGCGATTTATGCAGGATGTACTTGAAGATTACTTTGGGCACCAAAAGGCAAAAGGTGGACGGTCAGACAACCCGACAGCTCAGCAGTTTGGTTACAACGATTTAACAATTGCAGTCCAAAGAGATATTGCACCAATTGTGAGAGGTAATGTTGGAGGCCGATACGAGAAACAGAAATGGTAGTCAGTGATGAACCGGTGAGAAAACGGAAAAAATAGTTGACCTGCAGATCTAGAACTTAACTTGTTCAAACACTTTTTAGAATTACTCTAATTTTCTTGTTCATTACTACAATCCTGGTCAAATTTCTTGAGAGAAAACATGTATCTAAATCTTTGATGCAACTTCTTGTTTTCCATACTGTGTTTGGACCCAATTCCTTATACAAAGGTATATACAATACATAGTATACAGTACATGTATACTGTACCATGTTCCTCTAATTCAATGTTGTATGACCCTTTTGGGAGACTACTTATGCAACATAAAACTGGGGAAACATCAGTTTATTCAAAAATATTGAAAATGTGGGATTTGTTAGGCTACTTAACCTTTCTCCTCCACAGAGGCATCTTGAGCTTTTTTAAGCTCTTCAATATATAGGGGTTTAATATTGCAGGGGTTTATAGACTATAGAATAGAGCATACAGTAAGTGGTATCTAGAGGGTAATGGGGAGTTTTCCTCATTTCCCCCTATTTCCCTCTACCGCATTACGCAATCTCCATAAATTCATTACTCTGTGCTCTACAGTCTATAAACCCCTGCAATATTAAACCCCTATATATTGAAGAGCTCAAGAAGCCTCTGCGGAGAAGAGAGTTACTTAACAGTGTTTAATTAACCAATGTCCAGGATTCTATTTTTTTCTATTTTATCTATTTTTTTCCAATAATTTCTTCTTGTTTTGATAGTCTTTTTGAAATTTACTGTAGCTAATTAGTCAGATCCTCAATGGTAGTAGGTATGAGACAATTTAAGTTACCACAAATTTTAACAATTTGTTACAAAACCTTGGCAAAGGTTTGAATCCTTGGTTCTAGGGACTTTCCAACTATTTTTTTGGTTATAAAACAAATTTACATGTAACTTGCATTTTCCTCAATTTTAAAACTTTTAAATTTAAAAAAAAATATTTCCAGTTACATTTTATGCGACATAACTAAACAAACAGGAAACAGTTAATGTAGAAATTCTTGTAAAGATGTTCCATCTGTTTCAGGAAAAATTTCTAAGTTCTCCAAAGTGGAAAGCAAGTGTAGTGCAGAAATCACCTTGTTTACTGTAATCAAGCTTGTAACCTTGTATGCTCAGCCTGACACTTGGTGAGGTGTGGTGAGGTGTTCTAACCCAAACTATTAGATTTCATATTTGTAATTAATTAATTAAGCCAGACCTAGCCACCAGTTTGAAGAGATCTAATGTAACCAGTTCCTGTTTGAAGGTGGTGGTCTTGTGGATGTACAGTTGGTGATTGAACTTCTTTCAGATGGCAGAATATCGTAATCAACCCTGCAAGTGATGTTATGAGAGATGCAGCCACAAATTTCACGACATCCAAAGCAAAGATTTTATGCACAAGTTTTCAGAACTTTTGTGCACCGGTTTCTTTTTAGGAACCACAAATAGTTCGAAAGGGTACAAACGAAATACTTGAATCTGTCTGTTGTGTATTTATTTTTTGTGTCACGTATCATGTCACGTTTCATATGTATTTTAAAATTCTGAAATGCACTTAAGTTTCTATCTTATAATTTTGGAAAAGAAGATCAAGAATTGTGATATATACAATGATAGAATATACCTTCTCAAATTCATTAATAATTCATGAGAATTTTACTCAATCAGACAGCTCCATTCCGTCACGTGAATGGGCTGTGAAACACCGGTAAAGCACTGCATCAAACACTAGTGTTTGATCTGTTTGATCTGTTTCTTCATCAAACACTAGAGTTTCATTTATGTTAATTAAACAGGAAACACGATACGATTGAGTAAAATTGTATCACAAAACATCCACAAGTCCCACAACGGTGGCTCATTGGTTCATTGTCTTTCATTTGAGAAGCCATTTCAAAAACTCGTTCTGCGTGTTTGATCACGGTATCAATTTTTGATACCGTGATCAAACACTTGAACTCGTTTTTGAAATAGTACATAAAATCTTGGTTTGTCACTGTTAATGATACAATATTTTCTTGTTAAAACTGTCCTCAAAATACAAGGAATAGCAGTGTTTCAGAGACTACATGCAGTAAATCAAAAATTTCTGGAGGAGCATCCCCCAACTTAGATTCAACCTAAGACAGCGAATTGTGAAGTGCAGTAAGTATAAATAAAAATACATGTATTGCAGTTCTTACAGTAACAACATTTTAAGCTTTAATTTTACATTTATTAACAACATTTTCCAGGTACAAATTTTATGTGGTCAGATTGATTGGCCAAGAACAACATGTTATCTCACTCAGTGACGTAGCTACGCGAGATTCTAAAGCAGAAAGTCATATGTTCAAATGTTTTCTCTAGTCAAGTGATCTAAAAGTGAACACCCACATACACATTTATACAAATTTGGAATGTCTCACCCTACTATAAACAATTTAAAATAAGAACCTTTTTGAGCCTACAGGTCTGTTAGAACTTGTGCGTTTTTACGTGTGTAGAAAAAGAGAAGGAAGCGACGGCAGAGTATTTGATGGAAATAGGCAAGGACTTTGACTATATTAAACAATGGATAACGAAACACAAGGAATCTATTCAGCGTTTCAGAAAGGAACGCGCCCAGATAAAAAAGCATATGGAAGAGATTACTGACAAAGAAGCTCAGGTAAAACTGGAAAAGGACATACTAGGGCTACCACACACAGCGGAAGGATATTTGGAGGCGAAACGAATTCTCCATCAAAATTACGGCGAAGATATCAAGGTATATATCAAGGGGAGCATGGGTGGCGTGTGTTGTTAGCGCACTGCCTCTCACCAAAAGTTAAGCCCGGTTAGACGGGGTTAGTACTTGGATGGGTGACCGCTTGGGAATGACCCCTTTGTCGAGCTTGGAACTCATGTGAGTAGAGTTGTAGTTGATCTCTCCTGTGCTTCGAGGGTTTTTCGCCGGGTTCTCCGGTTTTCCTCCCTCCGTAAAATCAACACCTACATCATAGCTGTGATCCGTGGTCTGAACTGTGTCGTATGGCGGCTGGAGCGCCTTTGATATGCCTCGACACGGCCACGTTGATCTGCGTCCTTCGCAATTCAGCCACTGGCTGCAAGTAAGGATGATTAGCCCCCAGTCCTATATTCAACATAGGATAAACGAGGAGCAGACAGTACAGATTGTACAAATTGCGAAAACAGAAAGAGATCGAAGAGGCATCGGTTAGACAGCAGCAACAAGAAGAGGAGTGGTACACACGAAAACTCGACATCGAAGAAGAAATAGAGAAAAGTCGAGCAGAACGCAACAAAGAGAGACCCCCTTTATCTTCAACAGTAAAACTCCAGAAATACACCATAATACATTTCATCTAGGATTACAAAGAACTCGTTGCACTTTTGGAGTCAGTTTACGACAGAAGTGGATGGATCAAACGTCGCGGAGATTATTAAATTCAATTACTTACTAGAACTGGTAAAAGAGAAGGCGAGAGAAGACATACTAGGGCTACCACACACGGCGGAAGGATATTTGGAGGCGAAACGAATTATGCATCAAAATTACGGCGAAGATATCAAGGTCTATCTAAGGTTAAATCCAATCCGAAATATTTTCCATAACGTAAAAAAACAGTTAGAAGATGAAGCGATACATTTGCGTATAACAAATTAGCCATTTCAGGCTTTTCAGGACAGAGTCTTTCGGTGTTTGGATAACTTGAGTGTTGACTTCATTGACCGCACAATCCAAAGTATACCTAAGCGCATTGCCAATACTAATTAAGTCGGAAAGGAATAAAGCTGAAATACTAAATTAATGTAAATTGTTACTCCGATCCCGTCTGTTTAAGTAAGTTATGCGTACGTAACCACACCATGTACTCTTATAAATATTTTCTGAACGTTAATTATTTTATTTACTTGAGTTGTGGGAAAAATAAATTCAACGGTACACAGCTGTGTACTGTGATAGTAAAATGAATTGCTTGTGTATTCTTTAAACGAACGGTGCACAAATGTGTACCGTCGAACTTCCGGCCGACTTCAGTGATCCATTAAACTATTAAAAACATCATTACGTCAATTTCAGGCCTAGCTACACCATAATGTCTCGCATGTAATGTTGATAAGGTATAAGTCCTTTGCTTCAATATATTTAACAATTAGTCACCGAAGTCGAGGTGACTATCGGTGGATATTTACCAAGCCGCGAAGCGGCGAGGTAAATACACCGATAGTCACCGAGACTGAGGTGACTAATTGTTTTAGGTTCTGAATTATAAATTTTACTTCCTGTCTTAGTCACGCGCGTGAACACATGATTAATCACATGATGTGCTTCGGAACGTTCGCATATTAAACAACACTGATCTGTGATACTATAAACAGTCTGATACTGAATCGAGACGGAAACGTCTCGGATTTCTAACAAAAGCAGGAAGGAAAGATAACATTTAAAAGTATGTTTGATAAAAAAAAGTGATTTCAGTTATTTGTTGTTCACGTTGATGTTGAACGTGAAGGAACATCCTTGGAAAGTACCAGATGGAAGTATGGATGAAGGGTTCACACCATGCGATTGAAGGACATTTGCCTCATTCTTGCCGAAGGAGATGGTACTCTTTTCAACAGATGGATTGTTTCCAACTGGAGATCGAGATGGAGCAATTGTGGCTGGGATGGCATCGCTGATGGACGAAGATGAGGTTGGTGGTGTGATTTCATTACCATGAATGAATGAGGTGAGCGTTGATGACATGTGCTTCAATTGATTCAGAGTTGGCCTTTCACAATAACTTTCGATACTTGTATCGCTTCTGTGGCCGGTGACTGCTTTGATTTTCCGTGTTTCAACGTTGTTCGAGGACAGAACAGTGACAGTTGTCGCTCGTAGAGAGTGGTTGGTGTAATACGGCGAGATACCGGCTCTTTCAGACATATTTTGCAGCATGTTGTCAAGTGTGTTGTGGCCAAGTACCTTCTTCCCATACCAGATCTTGACTTTTTCCGGGTCAAACCTCGAGGATACTTCTTTTGGCCGCTGGAACAACGCATCAACTTCGGTGTTGAGATGACTAAGATACACTTTAATAGTTTGGACTGGACATCTCGGGGAATTCGGTTGAGCAAAGATTTTGCCATCAGAATGGTCTTCAGTACCGTCAAGGCCGCCAGTGTGATTCTTGCTTGAAAGCACCGTTCCGGGTTCGTCTTTATTCAGCTCGAAGTATTCCTCTCCACCTTCAGTTGCAGAAAGACGCAGCATCGACTTCTTCATGAGACTCTGATTTTCCCTGTCTCGTTTACCAAAATACAACGATATGTAGAACCAAGCTGTTTGCATCAAACTTCGAGGGCTACGGGTTTCAGGAGTTGTTAGTTCGCCTTTCTCGAATAATTTTTTCACGGTTTCAACACTCAAAGGATTCTTGTGGACTGTCCCAGCTATTTTTCCACTGCCGATGAGGTGCTTTAGGTAAGAATGCAATGTTTTGTTTGCTTCATCAAAGGTGACAGGATCGCAAATTGAAAACTTTTTGTTGTACGGTGGTGAGCGAAGATGACGGTCTAGAGCGGCTCGGATTGACCTTATGCTTGTTTTTTTTATAGTTAGAACCATCTTTTCTTCTCGCCGACACGTAAAATTTAGAGAGACATTTGTTCATTTCTGCTATATCCATGCTTTCGAACTCTGTCGTAAACTCGTTTTGTTGTAAAAACCATTCTGTTGTAAAAAAAACAGTTTGACGTATAAAGTCATGACATAAAACTTCACGCTATCAGGCAGTTTTTAAAGGACGAAATAAAATAAATTCGTACATAAACGAAAGGCTTCTTACCTTTAAACAGTTTGACACCATATTTTGTTGATTCTTTAGTTTTTTTTGGAATGGCATTTTCCTTCATTTCTTCAATTTCTTCGTCCGAAATTTTGGCAAATCGATTTTGGGAAGCCATTTTTAATTTTTTGGAAAGGTGATAGTCACCGCGCTAGGCGGTGACTATCACCTCAGATTCACCGCTGAGCGGACCAATCAGAAAGCTGGAAAGCCTCTTTTCCACTATGAAATTATACTAACAATATATAGTCTCATTATTACACGCCGGTTCGTTTAATCAAACACGTTCGTTCTAATAGACGACACTGCTGACAGCATAAATACCACTTAACTTTGAAAACAATAGGCCTCTTTTACCACAAATAAATAAATAAGATAGAAAGAACAAGTCTTATGATCTCCGTTAAACAAACAACCCTATTATGCGCCGTCTCAGATCAATTATATACGCCTTAAATTTGGCATTTCTACTCAGTCATATTTTCAGACAATCCTGGCAAAAATTAGTGTGGACAGCGCGTGCATAAATCCCTGTGTCTGGTATTTCCCTTGTTATCTTGCAAAAATAGGCCCCTTGGCCCCCGTCCCCACTTTCAATGTTGATAAATGAATGAACTGGACTTGATAAAAATGTATTGCGAGATGCCAACATTGAAAAGGGGGCCCGGGGGCGGAATGGGGTGAAACATTAATTTGTTTGTTTAGAGTGGACTGTCCACATAATTTTGGCCAGGATTGTAGTTCAAATGAACAAGTACTTGAGCAGCGACTGCAAATGAGCTTTGGACGTGGTATTAAGGAAAGCCATCCTACAACGAAACGGAATGTGTTCCTATTGTATGAGTGTCGGACACATGTCGTCAGAGTGCTGCAGATCAAAAGGATGCAAAAAATAGGTACGCAATGCGTACATGTGATTACCACTGTTAAGCACAGAAAGAGATATAGACTTAAGAAGCAATGCATGAAAATGTGTGAAAAACACACAGACACACAAAATGATAGTTCAGTATTTTAAATCATTTTATACATGTATTGCTAATTTGAACATGGCACATACATGTACTATACATACATCTTTACTGGCTGTTTCCAAAACAACATATATTAGCATCATAAACATGCCCCCAAGTTTTACATGAAGTGAACTGGTAAAATTCAGACTTTTGTACAAAGCCCGGATAGCTTATCTGGTGGATAAATCCTAGCTAGAGAACCACTCTAGTGGTGCTTTGAACAACCCAATTTAACTTTTATACACTGAACAACACTATCAAGTACATAACTATTCAGTGGATAACATTTTATATTAGATTGTTCAAAGCATGATTAGTGCTGTTGTTTAGCTAGAACTTATCAACTAGATAAGCTATCTCATCCTTGTACAACTCACCCCAGATCATATACATGTAGATTATCTTTGTGGAAACACCACGTAAAATATTTATACCATTTCAGTCTGTTGACTCAGGCCGAAAGCTTACCAAATAAATATTCTTCATGGTGTTTCCACAAAAATAAGCTATATTACATTATCGCCATGAAAACTTTCAAAGAATTAATCACCCCAGATAAATATCAACATTGTGTTCCAAAACAACATTTTACCTGTCATATTTATGCACATCACTAACATTTTGTGATTCTGCCAATATTTTAAATAAGACAGTACAACAATACTCAGTATTGTAGTTTCAACAGATACATTTCTTCATTTCAAGGCTTTCAACATATTCAAGGCTTTAAGTTTCCCAACACTTCACAATAGCTTTTCAACAATTTATCAAAATAAACAATTGGTGGCACTTAGACACCAGATTATAGAATATTTTAGTACTTTCACAAGAGTCAGACTTCTGGTGTATCTACTATTCTGTGGTCAGACCGCTGTTGCAGCTCTGGTGTGCACAAACTTTGGTTTCTTAATTTCATTATACAAGATATTGAACAACACCTAAAACAAGTCAACAAAACACCAAGTCAAGGTTTTGTAATGTCTATGTAACAGCCAACATATTTTGTCAGCATAAATTTCTTATATACATGTGTATAGTGTAAATACAGGGCACTGTAATATATGTACTTCTCAAACTCATTAATAATACATAAACCAAACACATAGGAAAATCATAAGCGATATGTGATAAAAAACTTGGATAGATTAAGCCAACTTTTACCTCAAACTTATCTTAAAATACTGATTCATTTGACAACTGATTCATTTCCTGATTTGTTTGATCTTGAAACACTTGGAAGTTGTGTTTGATCTAATATCAAAACACCTAGCTCGAAGTTGGTTAAAACACACTTCTCACTCTTAGTTTATGATATATACATCTACTGTAGATGCAGTATAAACATGAGTCACTCTGTCATTGACCACTGACCAGTGAGCACAACACACAATTCAACCAAAATTAAACTTAAAAAACTCATAAAGCGATCTTATCATTATAAATCATTTATATCAAAGACTTTGGCGTATATTGCCAATTTCTTCGATAAAAGAAGGTTGAAGGCCCAAATTCTAGCGAACTTTATAAGCTGAATATTTCTAGTACTGCTATAAAGTACCGAAGCTAGTACGAGGTTGGCTTTGAGATATAAAATTTGTTTCTGATCAAGTATTTATAGATTTTGAATATAGTATATAAGATATTAAACAATGTCACAGTTTTGCAACTATTTCTTACCTTGTATAAACTGATCAATGACAGAAACCGTTCCAAGAAGAAAAGATTTGCAAAGTAATAATTAACAATTTTCAAAAATCAAAACAGTCATCGAGAGAGCAACCAAAATGCAAAGATGAGATCCACGAAAACAACTCGAGTACTCATCGAATACCTGGCGATCAATGGCGATCTTCTCGACTATGTGGCGATCGTGCCGAATATCTGGCGGTAGCTGTCGAGTATGACGTAGGCGAGGTCCAAGACAAGCACTCAAGCAAGATTTCGCCGACATTATGGCTACCGCTGACAAATCAGCGGTAGTCACAAAAATGTCAAGGGAAGCAACACACGTCTTAATGTGAAAAGGATGCATCAGCGGTTGACCTACATAGCTTAAAAGCAGAGAGGAGTTTGAGCTTACACATTCAAGATACTAGTACACTGCATGGAACGCTATATACTTGTTCTGTTGACCTACTTGCCAAAACCAAACATTCGTAATCTCAAGAAGAAATACCCTCGACTCAGAAGACTTGCATTTAGTGAGCAAACGGTCTCTTACAAGATTAGAAATCCTGAAAGCAGAGGAGATTTGTATTCGAATCACACAAGCAACGAACGAAATAAAAACGGACATGACGTTTGGAAAGAACAGCGTCGGAGTGCTGAGATGCAACGGAAGACTTCAAAGAATCAAGGATACAACAATGTCTTTATCGCACAGAAAACAACGTTAGCGAGATATATTATCGATCACTGTCATCTCCAACCGTTCTATGGGGGAATTTCTGCTACCATGTGCGAGGTCAGAGAAAAATTCTGGATCATAAAGCTGAGGTCACAAGTCAAATATGTACGACGTACGTGCGAGCACTGTAAAAGGCATCGGATGAAAGTGTTGCAAGGTCCGACAAGAGCGGCCCCACCCACAGGGAGCCCATCTTGGCAGCGCGTGGGCACCTGTGGCGGACTCGAAAGACGCGCGGGGGACTGTGGCACACTCGGTCGTGGTGTGTTTAGGAAAATAATACAGGGATGAAACACGAATTCTTCCTTGTTTTGAACATCGTTTTAAGCGCCTAAAGGTATTAAAATTGTAAGACAATTGAGCGAAGTAGTTGTGATAATGATTCATTTATCAAAATATGATCAAAATTCTGCAAAATCTCAACTTTCAGCCGTGATTTTGCAGCTAAATTACATATCGTATTTTCGGGAGATGTGTTCCGCAAGTAGCTAGGACACTACATCATCGTTGACACTTCGGATAGCTATGAAATCCTACGATAAGCTTTTCTGATAAAGCGGGAAGTCTCAGGATTATTGATTTATTGCACATTCATCTCACTCTGAGTTTCAGTCGGTTTCAGTATTCTAACGGTGGCTCCCGACGATACGAGATGTCCTGGCTACTTGCGGAACACATTCCACGTTGGACGTTTGGTGTTTCATCCCTTATATTTTTTCCTCTCCCTCCCCCCCTTTCCCCCCGTATTTTCCTTTTTTCCGCCTTTTTTCCCGGTTCCGGTAACCGTTTTTCGAGTCCGCCACAGGTGCCCACGTGCTGCCAAGATGGGCTCCCTGTGCCCCACCCAGCTTTCGGACGGAGTTCAGAGCCATTTATTGTAACATGCAGGAGTGGACATTGCTGGCCCACTCTACTACAAATCTGGGAGGAGAAAAACGAGCAAAGCACATATTGCAGTGTACACCTGTACCAGTACTAGAGCAGTTCATTTGTGATTCTGCAACGACATGACAATTGATGAATTCAAAAGGGGGCGACATGAATTTGTAGCAAGAAGAAGCTCACCAAGCTTCATGGTACAGTGAGCGACAACGCGCAAATCTTCAAGGCAACGGGAAATTGGCTGACAACGCTACGTAAAGATGACGACCTATTCAATTATCTAGCGGTAAAGAATATCGAGTGGAGGTTCAATATGTCGAGATCACCATGGTGGGATGGATTTTTCGAAAGACTAATTATAGGCATCATGAAGAAAAGTCGTTTGAAAGTAATCGGGAAACCTGTCCAATTATCCGTCGAAATTTTTGTCCGAAACTCTCACGCTGTACTCGTTGATGCAGCGCGATAAAGATGGATTTCTAAGATTTACGTTTAGTCAGGAGACAGCATTTCAGGCGATTCTTTATAAAAAGCGAGAAGGACCAACTGTTTGTCTTTTGGACTCTCTTTCTTAGGGAAACGTTCACACTTCGCAACTGCGAAATTGACAACATTTTGGCGTGTACTGCTTTGAGGGCGTCACCGTGTTCTAAGCACTAAATACAGAAGGAACGGAATATGTCGCTCATTTGAGCAGGCGTTAGTGGGGACAGGGGGACGAGGATACCGAGGGCCCGCAGAGAACGCCTGCAACGGAGGCTAGACAAGCCAAGACTACTGTGTTGGCAAACGAAAATGAAGAAGACTGAGACTTATATTTCGGACACCACTTAAATAGGGGGAGGGTGTATTGTTAATATTTATTTTTGGCACATACGACATCTCGTTACCATGGTGAAGTCACGAGGTTAGACTCAACCAACAGGGAGTGTAATTTTATACTTTATCACGATTGATATTTTCTTATTCGTCTGTCTGGGTTTTGTAGTGCAGTGGAAGGAGTGTTTTGTGTTATAAATAGCCAGTAGCGTCGAGAGGGGGGGGGGGGGTGTTAAGCGTAATTACCCCAGGGCCGTAACATTTTAGTCCAACACATTTATTATTGCTGTATAAATAGATTTAAGAAAACTAAAACTTACAGGTCTCTGGCAAAGACTAGACAAGATAAAAACAAGTTGCAGGGAGTTACGACCCCCTCAGTGCAGGGCCCGGCTCCAACGTTTGACCCAGAGCCCACCCCGCCTCTCGACGGCCCTGTAAATAGAGTAAATAAAGATTCAAAGAAAAGCGAATTTTTCAGTGTTCGGGGGGCGTAATGACTACGGGCCAAACTGTGAGAGATTTTAAACTTTCCCCACAACAGTACATATCCAAAACACTGCTTACGCAGCACTATACCTTTTCGGCTTTTCCCACTATTTCATAGATTTGAGGGGCTGAATACCGGTAATCAGCAAACACACCTCTGCTTGGGCCAGTCAAAAATGTCCCCCTTATTTTACTTTAACCAAGTTTGAATTAATAAATGTCACAAGGTTTGACTTACGCTTGTAATTTCGCAAAATCAACAAGAATCTTTGCATATGAAGTATTGTTATGCCCATATTCATTCACAGGTATGGAATCAGCCGCTCGCCTGTATAATTGCATCCAATATTTATATTTATTTGGTCCATGGTAAGATTTCCGTTCTTTCATGATGAACTTGAGCCATTCCTCCGGCTTTTTTGTTGCGTCTGACATTGTATTCGGTAAAAATGGTTCTAGATTCAAAAGACAAATTACAACAACAGTCAAATGTTTAGAGCTGTCAGATCAGGGTACTAACATTAGCACTGCGCAGAATTAACCTAACAACATTTGCATCCACATCGCGGTCATGTTTGCGATAATAATAATAATAATAATAATAATAATAATAATAATAATAATAATAATAATAATAATAATAATAATAATAATAATAATAATAATAATAATAATAATAATAATACCATTATTATTTGTTTATGATTTACGTATACTACAATGATAAACCTCTCTTTTACAGGTAGTTTACCAATGTCTACTTGAATTAACACTATATTGTATAAAAAATATTAGTATGACATTAAAGTCGGGTCATCCCATTCTTTGTTACGTTTATAAAATATATAGTAAGAGGTCCTTATGCAAGTGTTCATAATTTTCTGAGTATAGAAAAAAAAGTAAATAATAATAATAATAATAATGGAAACTTCATTAACAATTTTTTTTCCCTTTCTAAACAAACAATTGTAAATCTCACTCATTGAGGTAATTTACAATCGGCTACTTGCATCACAACTAAGCCACTTAAAAACTTAAAAGTTCAGTAAGTCAGGATTTGTCCATTCCTTACTTCTACAGCAAAAAAATATAATAGGTTGTTCTGATGGCAATAGATATCATTTTTCCGACACAATAATTTTGATGCTTCACGTCAACTCCTACATCGTTTAACATTGCTATAAAGGAGGTACACTCTTTGGCGAAAACACCGAGTGAACTAATCGAGAGATTGACAAAGTTAATAGTGCTAAAGTGTTCACTTTGTTGTCTAACTATTTCTGCATATTTGGCTTTTTTGCGCTCTACGTTGTTTTGAAGGTTGTATTCAAATCCCACGGTAAGTTCGACGATATATAGACATCCCTTTGAAGTAGATAGGAGTAAATCCGGACGATATGTGTCACCAGTTATTATTGAAGGGCTTTTGAATTCAGGAAGATCAACAAAAAGGTGGGAGCAATTGGCAGTTTGTAGGGTCTTGGCAAGAAAGTTCGGAATAGAGTCGTATCTCCACGTAAAATGTTCAAGGTATGATTGACATCCGGCAACCACGTGTAGGAGAGTTTCTGGGCGTAAGCAAAAGTAAGAACTTGATGATATACCCCATCTGGAAAGGTTTTTGCGGGTAGGAAGAGAGTTATTGATATAACGCATAGTAAAATTATAGATGTTTTTTGGTAGTTTAGATTGAGAGGCAGACCAGAATTTGTTTAGCTTTGGTAAGGAGAATTTCATAACATTAGAGAAAAATGAGCCTTGACAGGTTAAGTGGTTTTGAAGTTTATCCTCTTGTCCGGAACGGAAATCTTTGATAACTTCCTTGGTAGAGTTGTAAATATCATATTGAATGTTAGTGCTGTTATTAGCTGATTTCCAAAGCTCTTTTATTGATTCATTGGGAGATATTTTTAAGGCATTTCGAAGAACTGTTTGACACTGAGTGAATTTGAGAGATGGTGGGAAGATACTTAGACCAAATTTGTTACGGGTTAGAAAGACGGGTTATAATGATATAATAATAATAGTAATAATAATAATAATAATAATAATTCTTTATTTAAAAACCGATTTTGTCAACCTCGTACCCAGGGTCTTATCTCCGCGCCCCCGTCCACCGCTGCGAAAAGACCCTGGTCCCGGCTGGTCACGTGTCGTCTATCAAAATTTTCGACTGTGGGAGGGTCCCCTGCGTATCAATGCTTGACCTTGCTGGAATAGTCGAATAAATGTTTGTCTTGCTTTCTGGTATTAGATTTTGAAATGAATGGTTAAACCGGTGACACGATTTTAAAATTGAAAGAAGTTATTTTGGCAGCTATTGTTTTTAATTTATAATAAATCGCTGTGCCTGTGTTTATTTAAGTTTACAATGAAAGTTTTTGATGTTCCCATTCGTTTAATAATCGTCAGCCTGGGTGCTTAAATATACAATATATAGTCGATTAATCGATATCTTATTGTCATTTTTCTATTTATATAAACTCCAGTTACTCCGCAAATTTGATCTTTCGTCGCTTGATCATGAAATATGAATACGCCACTACGAAAACTGTTGCCGCTCCTCCATTCGACAAAGTATATTAAAATATCGAAAACTAGTAATCAACGACAAATAAACAAAAATAAACAGTACTAAAATAGTAAAATATTTGAAACCAAGATCATTCTATAATGCTAAAGCAAAACACTAGACACCTTTAATAAGGCAAAGGTGAAATGTTGAAGTACCTTTGTTGTCATCTGTCTGCATTTCTAAATGCGCTGCGTTGTTTACTTAAAGAAATAGTACTTTCAGTAGACTTCAAGAAAGCGGGATGTCTTATCAATTTTTCTGCTTCTTTGCTGTCACAAACGTCTTGTCCGTTAAAGAAACCCCCGTTCAAGTTAACTTCTTACGTATCTTTTAGTTTTGATCGTTTTAAACGCAACAACCTAATACCCGCCGCTTTTCGGACTATTAATAATAACACGTCGTATTAAATTATAGTCCCTCGTCAATTGTTTAAAATATAATAGGTACGGATATCGACTAACCTTTTTAAAATGAACTTGAAAATTGGCATTTTATATCAGATATATTTATCAATTATCATGTTCGTGGATGACTGACCATAATTTTGTCCGCATGAGAACTGGTCAAAACAACGCAGCACAGTAAACCTGACAGTTGATAATGAAATGGAAAACTGTTTCAAACTCCCAATATAATTATACAATAAAATACGAATGTGTTTCACCTGTACGTTGTTAAATACCACACGCGAAAGCTGCCGTTATTTTAAGTGAATACGTCCATTAAAAGCCTCGCGATTCGAATGCTTAAAACGAATATTCTCCCATCAATAACACATGTCACCAGCGCTACAAAGCCAGCAAAATATTGATCTTTGAGTCTTTGGCATTCTTATTAAATTATATCTCGTTTCGGATTGTTTCTCCAAGCCGTTGTGCACTTTTCGTGAGTCGCGACATTTTTCGCCAGATGTTTTGCGTTTTGTATTAACACTACTCCGGTCGGTAAGTCGAAAAAGTTTTTCGTACCACCCTACCCACACTAAATTTATTTTGTACTGCCCATATTTTGGGCAGCATGTGACCAGCCTGGACCAGGTTCTTTTCGCAGTGGTGGGCGGCGGCGGGGGAGCGGAGATAAGACCCTGGGTACGAGGTTGCGATTTTGTAACCAAATCAGCAAGAATATTAGTACATTAGAAAAAAATAGGAAATTACAATTAATTACACACGTTCATAAAAGTCTTAAAAGATTCTCTATTACAAAAATGTTAACTATATTGAACAATTTAGACAACGAGCCCGAGTTTTCTATGAGCGAATAGTCAACGAACCTTTAGGCTGGTTTCCATTCTGGAAAATTTTCCGCAGGACAGGAACGGACAGGAAAGTTTTCTTCGTTTTGTGAGCTCTCGGTCGGAACTAATGATTTTAACACACGGGAAACTTTCCTGTGCCTTCCTATCCTGCGAAAGATTTTCCTGAGTGGAAACTAGCCTTTATTTAGATCATTTTCACGTCTTTAGGACAACGTAAGCTCGTGGAACGGCGAAACCCATAGTCGATTTGACTTCGAACTATGCAACGGAATCCTTTTAGAACTCTATATTCGATGTCGAAAATCGTACTTTGAGTATTCAATACTACGTAAATGATTCGTGCATGGTTTCTGCTAGATACTGAACTTTAATTAATGTCGTCATCCTAGTTTGCTTAAGCTCCCTAGTAGGGATCTTAAGCAAGCTAGAACGAAGACGGCAACTAAGTTACTACATTTAAAAGAAACCCTGGATCAGGACATGGTATATTGTATGCTTTATGTATTTTGTAAGATCTTTGAAAGACAGCCATAGCTTCGACAACATGACGTACGATAGATTACCGCACAAGTAAACTAACAGCTTTTGCTGTTCTTAGCCACAACGTCGTCTTGAAAACATGAAAACGCTTCAGTTGACGTGGTATGTGCAACGAGGACTGTGTTGGGATTACTCTTGGGACTGAAAATTACTCAAGGCTTTGTTTTTGGTTGAAAAATACCTTATTGTATTTGGGTCGTCGTCGTGACGTTCGCGTTGTGCTTGCTTAAGTTTCTATTCTCTATGAAAGTCATCAGTTAACTGACCGTGAGTGGGACTCACCGAAACATATAATTAGTTCAAACTCGACTCGGAAAGTCACAAGCATCAACAAATTGCAATGCAGAAGCAAAATAAGAACAACATACGCAGCCCCTCCCTCCGAAGCAAATGAAATCGAAAGTAAACACAAAAGGAACAAAACACTGCTCCCGTGCAAGAGGGTGTACGTTTGGGCTCCCTGTGGTTCGGCCGTGAGATAAAGACTAAGATGACCGCGGTCATCTAAGATGATGGCAGTCAGCCTTCCAGGTATATATAGAGTTCACTGGGTTGGGGTCACAAGAGTCTAACATATAGTAACATTAGAGCGATAGCGATATAAGCATATTAGTAGATAAGACACAGGTATAGAACACCTAGCCAGCACTTTAGGCTTGGAAATTTTTTTTTTATTTTTTCTTGTGAAATTTGTTATGGCATTTTATTCTTGCGAAATTTTATTGTTGTGAAATTTTTTTGTGAAATTTTATTCTTGTGAAGTTTTATTTTAATGATTTTTTTTGTGGCTTTTCTGTTTTGGAACTTGAGCCAGCGCTCTGACCCATGTATATCAGTAAAGCGGTAATCCCTGTGAGCCCTGTGCGCGCGCATGTAGACCGGAAATCCTGCTTTTCATATAAACCGGTTTGACAAGTGGGATTGTCGTCAGACATTGGTTCAAATGAGAAAAGGGTTAATGAAATGATTGCGAAATGTTCTCGATAGTCTATTAAAGAAACGTAAAGAGAATCATGGCACATCTGTTTGAAGAAATGTATGTCGACGAGGTTGATTTTGAAGAGACTCTGACTCCTCAGCGACTGATTAACCTTATCTTTACGGAGTTTGTCCACCGACAAATTTAGCAATTGGAAGAATTATCGTCATGTGTGAACACGGATGAGAACGATGGTGGTCAATGGACAAGGATGAGAGAGCCTTTGAAATATTGAATGAAGATGATCGGTGGTTGACTCACGCAGACCAAGCGATTTCAATGATCGATCGTGAACATATCTGGAGGGGAATTGTAGAAGCTTATATACGTATATACAGACATTATTTTGATAGCCTGTTTAATATGACTTGGTTTGCGTGGTCGGAGATGTTTTGTGAAACTCAAAGAACTATAAGCATTGTTAATGCAATGGACTATGTTATGTGTGTCTGTAAACTAAAGTATGAAACAAAGTATTGAGACATATTGCATGATCCTTTGTTTGTTCAAGGTGAAGACCATTGAAGCACTTATGAATAACTCAACGTTTGAAATGTCTTGATATATCGAACTTATGCTGAAATAAAAGTTTTAAAATGTGATGGCTGGTTTCACTGATCTTGGTAAATTGGTGTAAGGGGATATTAACACTCGGCTTAGGAATGATATACTACATAGGATTGCAAAATTCCCTTTGCGTAATAATTACTTAGAATATGACTTTCGTAACACCGCGAAATTATCGCTTTTATAAACTGTTGTTAGTGAAATAAGGTGCTTCGCGTCATTTATCGGTTTATAAACTCTATAGGAGCTGAATTGTGGTTACAAGAAATAATTAGCCGCCAACTGCAGCGAGTGGCCTTGTGAGATTAATATCGAAGCTTTGCTGTCAGGGAAACACAAGTAGAATCTAATGCGATTAACACGCAATTCAAATTATAAAAGTGAGCCTGTGAAAGTAATAAAACAAATAATACCGTGAAATTTCCGCTATATCATGAATTGTCTGTAGTGAAAGAAGATGCTTCGCGTCGTTTATCGGTTTGTAAACGCTATAGGAGCTGAATTGTAGGTACAAGAGATAGTCGCCCATACAAGTGATCATGTGACGGTGTTTTGTTGCCAGAGCAACACAAGTAGAATCTAAATTTATTCGGACCATAGTTAATATAGCGCTACCCTGCGAGCAGAGCCTTCTTTTCCTTATTTCTTCGCTGAGAGAGGAAGAAAAGTAGGCTCTGCTGTATTCGTGACTGGTTTCCATTGCGCAGGCATGTCAGTTGCTTGGTTACAATCTCGAACCCAGTCCCAATCAGAGCTGAAAACAAAACGAGAACCGGTTAAACGGGTGTTAAACGGGTTACTTCGTCCTAAATCTTGGACGAAGCCAAACACGAATACAGCAGAGCCTACTTTTCTTCCTCTCTCTCAGCGAAGAAATAAGGAAAAGAAGGCTCTGCTCGCAGGGTAATATAGCGCACATGTTTGGACTAACAATTCATAATCTTTTATATCAACAAGGGATTTCTTGTGCTAACAATGATGGTGCAATATATTTTTTGCATAGTAAAAAAAATGTGCAGCGTAATCAAAATAATACCGGGAAACGATCGCTTCATAAACTGTTTTAATGTGAGAGATTCGACAGGGAAACATACTGTGAAGTGTTTTCTTTGCGGAGCCCTTGGACAGGAATGAGTTAAACAGTTTAGTTAAAAGTTATATGATTAAATAACACAAGACGTACTTTAAAATGCAATTTATTTTGTTGAATTGCTCAGTGTATGAACGTACAAACAATTATTATTCTGTCCCCGTGTTCATGTTACCCATAACGATTTTGTATCCCAACATTCGTCGTAGAAGAAATTTTCTTTGATTTATAGCCGCATTTATAATTTCATCTTCATCGTAGCCTTCTTTATTCATTAAACGTTTTATCGTTTTCATAATTTTCTTGTGGATACTGTCACGTTGAAGCCCTTTTACTAATCGAATGTACTTTTTGTATGTTTTTGCCATATCTTTGGTATATTCTGGAAGCAAGGTGGCGTAGGCACGTTGCATAGCTTCGTCGACAGTGATGTTATTTTCTTCCATTGTTTTTTCGACAAGAGCATCTCGTAAAGGATCCATCTTCTCAAAAACTTAATTTAATATAAATTCCCAAGGTGTGTCCTCGTCTTCATCTTCCTCGGACTCTTCGTAGGATTCGCTACTTTCCTGTTCGGTGGATTCGCTGTCCTCTTCCATCGAAAATTCGTTGCTTTCGTCATCTCTGCATGAATCCTCTTCTCCATCTTCCCCCGACTTATCGCTGTTTTCTTCATCAGTGTATGCATCCGTACTTTGATTCTCCATCACTACATCGCTATGCTTATCTGTATCGTATCCTGCCTCTGAAATATCTGATTTGTCACATTGTTGCACCAGAAGCGGATAATCACAACAGATGGCTTGATGTCGTCTTAGGTTATACGCAGACGAAAAACGCTTCAAACACTGGTTACGCTGATAACAATTACCCATACTATCACCAGCAAAAATTGAGGCGAAATGAAAAAACTAGCAGAGAGAAATGACTATATATATTACAATCTATTGCCTATATAGTTAACATAATAATAATAATAATAATAATAATAATAATAATAATAATAATAATAATAATAATATTTACATCTTTAAGAATAAATATACAAATGGTATTACAAAGTATTAATACAGAAATAGAATTCTAAAACAAGGAGAAATATATACAACGCAGATATTATAAGTTAGAGGTATATATATGTACAACATATTCAATTGACTAAAATAGCTATACATTCATTCGTTCAATAGGCTTATGGCACGTGCAATAAAACTGTTTTTATGTCTCTCTGTTCCTGATAGAGGTGGATTCAATCTTCTCTTATTTCTCAGATTATATTTACACTTATTATAGGGTGGAACATATTTATAACACGGGTGTAATTCGTCTGATATGATACGTTCTAGCTCACATTTAGTGGCTAGATCCCGTCTCACACTCAACTTCTTCAAAGTATTCTTTGGGACTCCGATAATAGACAGGCTTCTCTTTTGCACTTGTTCAATTTCCTTTTTCAAGTAGCTTGGTAGCCCACTCCATATCGGTGAAGCATACTCCAGGAGGGGCCTTATTCTTGAGCAGTACATAGTAATACCAACCTCTAACGGAAGGCTAGCCTTCCTGCTCTCACGTAGATGGAAAAGTCTCTTATTAGCTTTCTTTATTGTCTCTTGCACATGAGTGCTCCACTTAAGGTCATCTTGGCAGAAAACACCCAGGAGCTTAAAACTGCTTACACGTTCCAGTGGTTTACCCTCGATTGTTAAGTTACCTGGGGCTGGCACATCCCTATTTTGGTGGAATTTAAAACCATCTTGTTTTCTTGAGACCAAGACTGTACGCTGTCAAGGACCACTTGCATTTGACTTGGATGATTAGCCGAGACGGCTTCGTATGAGGTGCAGTCATCTGCATACTTACAAATACCAATGCAGTCCCTAATATCATGCGGAATAGCATCCTCCAGGTCATTGACATGGACACTGAACAGGGATGGTGAGATTACCGAGCCTTGTGGTGCTCCAGCTGGGCATGCGGCGATCTTGGAGATTGCACCAGGAAGTCTCACCTGCTGGGTTCTGTCGCTAAGAAAATCACGAATCCACTCCCAGAAGCCAGTACAGATATTAGTTAAGGCTAGTTTAGCAAGTAAGGTGCCGTGATCAACACGGTCAAACGCCTTGCTAAAGTCCAAAAACAAGGCATGTACTCCCTTTCGGCCAGCACGTGTATTGTCTGTTGAATCATACCAAGACTGAGTAATATCCGCGAGGGCTGAGACGGTGGACCGTTTCTCGGTAAATGCATGCTAATTATGACGTATTCCAAGATCTTTGCTGTTTAATTGTAGCTGGATATTTTCCAGAACTTTTGCCATCTGAGGAAGAACTGATATCTGCCTATAATCGGTATCAATGCACGTCGGGTGTTGGACCTTCGCAAACCGGGCTACCAAGGCATGCTTGTATTGCTTTGGGTAGGTGCGTTGCTCGAGGTGCAGACAATGTGATGAACGACAACAGCTAATTCCTCGTGGTATTTCTTTAAAAGCCAAGCAGGAATACCGTCACTACCAATGGATTTTTTAGGATTTAACGTTTTGAGAACGGACTTAACCTGGCCAATGCTGGGAAGAGGAGGAAGTGAGACACGTAGTGTAGTAGGTAATTCATCAGGGACAGTAGATGTTAGATTATTCCATGTAGATGTAAATACCTCTTGTAGTTTATCTGCAATTGTTGTCAGGTCGTCAGAACAGGGTACCTGGAGTAAGTTAGAAGAAGAGGGAGAAGAAGCCCCAGTTAATGCAGTAATCTCTCTGTACCATCTGCCAGGGTCTGTTTTGCGGTGACCAGCTGCCTTGCTTTTGTAATATTTAGCTTTTGCAGCGACTACAAGGCTTGCGACTTCGCTGCACAGCGCCTGATAACTTAGCATATCATTCCTCGTGTAAACTTGCTGCCGTTTCTTGATGGCGGTTTTAATCTGAAAAGTCATCGCTGGCTTGTCCGATGGGTGTGTGCGAATACTTTTGATTGGCATTGTGGTGTCAAGAATGTTCGTCAAAGTATCGGTGAAAATCGCAACTTTGTCATCAACTGAAGTAGATCCAATAGTTCTTTCCCAGTTCTCACCATTTAGTGCAAGAGAAAGCGCCGCAAAATTTCTGGGCGTGATTTTCCGAATTTTCTTTGTGATTGCGGGTATCCTTGGACGTTTTTTTGCCTCCATAATTAGACACTGGTGGTCTGAGTGTCCTAATGGTGGTAGGTGCTTAACATCATCATACAGTGTGTGCATGTTTGTGAGAATCTGGTTTAATACATTGGCGCCGCGAGTTGGTGCACGGACACATTTTCTCAAGTTAAACCGTCGACACACATGAGGGTCTGTGTCCATCTTGTTCAGATCACCACACATAATAATTCCAGCTGATGGACGAGTGAGAAGAGCCCGGTCAAGGCAGCTGGTGAGATACTCATTCATTTCCTTTTGTTCCGCTTTAGTTTTTCCAGGAGGAAAGTAAATGCTCGCATTAATTATGCAGCTAAACGGCCGTAGTAATCTCTTAGGTCTCAATAATAACCATAGTACCTCATATTCTTCTTTCTCAATGTCGGTCAGACGACTGGTATGTATGGTGTTATTGACAAAGGCCACAACGCCACCACCAACGATATGTTGTGGTATTTGAGCCGGCTGAAACATAGGAGTTACGAATATCACTCGTCAGCCACGACTCCGTTATTACAGTCAGGTCACTGTTGTTGTTATCAATCACTGTATGAAGCTCGTCGATTTTATTCGATATGTGACAGGCATTCGTAAGAAGAATTGTAGGCACACTAGTAAAAGTCTTATTACCCATTTGAACCCGCGTGATATTGTTTTTATTTGCTCCTCTATAATGGTAATTGCTCTTGATGAGCTGGTCACGGCTTATTGAATATGTCGAAGCGACATGTTGTAGCCCTTGAATTCTAGATCTAACTTTACGTCCTGCTCGATTTAAGCGTTGAGAGTTCAGAATTTCGTTTGCTTTGAGACAATCGAAGATTGATGGCGCAATTCTATGGCGCTTTACAGGATTTAAGAATCGCATGTAGGCAGAGCCGTATACAACACGTGTGCTCATCATCTCAAGGGAAACACTTGATTTCAAGTAAGGACTTCAGATGTAAAAGATGAGATATTCCTGAGTAAACCACTTAAGACCTCGGGCAAATATTTTTCTATACGGACCTCCCAGCCGGTAAATAACATATATATATATTCACAAGCCGTCGAAACGGTTAACTCCGAATGCCACTAGCTCACCCGACGCACGACCTAAAGGTACATTCATCCCAATAATATTGTCGTGTAGATGGGTCTTTAGTCCTTGTGATATTTGTTATTTTGTCATCCACACGATAAAAGCATACAACTCGGAATTATATTAAAGGATTAGACGCGCTAAGGTTTAAGTTCGACACGCCGTAGAAATATTACTTCCGTCAATACGCGAAAAAATATTTTTCATCCGACCAAGGTTTTACTAAACACGTTTTCAAACCTGTTTTCCTTTATCACGGGGTTTCCGGTCCACATGTGCGCGCAAAGGCTCACAGGGATTACCGCTTTATTGATATACATGGGTCAGAGCGCTGGCTCAAGTCCCAAAACAGAAAAGCCACCAAAAATCATTAAAATAAAACTTCACAAGAATAAAATTTCACAAGAATAAAATTTCGCAAGAATAAAATGTCATAACAAATTTCACAAGAAAAAATAAAATAAAAATTTCCAATCCTAAAAAAGTACTGACTAGGTGTTCTATACCTGTGTCTTATCTACTCATATTAGCGACCGCGTTTCCTGTTTTTGCGGATTTACCAAAACGTGAGTTCAAACAAACAAAATTGTTATTTTAGGATTAGGGTTAGGGATTGGGTTAAAGTTTGGATAAGGGCTAGAATGAACTATTTTTGTTAATTTATGGGTATTTAGAAATTAAAGTGCCTATGCAACGAAATTTTCAAGTTGGAGAAAATAACATTAAAGAAAGTTTGAGATTACTTCTTTCGATTGTGAAAGTTTCAGAGCGAATAATAAAGGAAAGTATGTTTGTTTAGCGTTAGATCTACAACTTAAGGGGGTCTTGGACAAAAAAAAATTCGAAATTTGGAATTTTTTGTTTTTGTGAAATAGACACCCTCAACTATCTAACTTTCCACGGGCAAGTGTATTTCCTGAGTATTTTCACTAATTTAACGCCAACGATACGTTCTTTATAGCGAGGTAATGAAAATGGTGTCCGTTTTCATCGCAACGCAGAGCAGATTTTTTTCCCCGTTTTACGCTAATTGCCCTGCCTCTATTTACCCCCTTCTATCTAACTTTAAAAAAAGAAGCTATACAATTCCTTTCATGACGTATATCCTTTTCTAAACATGTTTTTTTCATCGCGGGCGGGTCTATTTGAATATTTTCGTTAACGGTTGATTAGCGAGAGAGTTTTGCAACGAGTGGATGTGTTTCATGGCTCTCATGGAACTGCTTCCGAGTACTTCTCAGTTTCCACATTGTCGTGTTCTAGCTGGTGAGGACATTATAAAGACCAATGATACCGATCTCCTGATCTTGTAGAAGAACTTACAGATCCTCTGGCTTCAAGCTAATGGGGGAGGCTGTCACGACAGGAAACTAGGAGCGTCCGCCATGTTGCAAAACATAAATTTGTCCCTAGCTCAATAAGTGTCGAAGAAAAGGAATTTTTAAAACTTAGAAACATAAGTGTGACTGTGTAATCTCTCGCTTAGGTTGTATTTCGGTTTCCCTTTTGTACTTGCTGTTTTAGATAGGTCTAATTCCCTTGTTATTAAAATTGGGCTACGGCTCATGCCATTTTTATTGCAGAGTACTTATACTGGCATATATTAAAGTGTTTCTTGAGCAAAGTTACTGTCAAAATGATCGGCAGACTGTCAGTAACATTCTTAGATAAAAATAATCTTCACTAATGTCACAGAAACGGTTTGAAAAGACGCTTTCCAAACCGGCCAGAAGCCGTATAAATTAAGACGAGTCAGTTTCAGACGGCACCAGAATTTCCACACGGCACCAGAATTTTCACAACAACTGATAAATATCTAAAGCTGGTTTCCCTTTTCTGTACACTTTCTGACACACATATTAAACTATATATCTAGTCCTCTAAACATTTGCAACATCCCCAAACAAAAACTATCCACTGAAAGTAAACAATAAGCAGTACTCGAAGCCGAGGAAGAAACGTTCCACATTCCTTTTCCGTCTCGCCGACAAATAATATTATTCAGACCAAACTGTAAACAACAAACCCAATAGGTTACCGGATCATACTTTTCGCGTAAAAAATATGCATCTAAAGTATAGATATAGGAATCTAAAATAGTCACGAACAATTGACACAGACCAGTGCAATAACCCAACGTCGAAACAAAATGGTTTATTTATACACGTTTGTACAACTATCCTCTCAGAGAAGAAACCAGACAGTGGGCAGACAACTTTAAATATGAACCGAGTCCCATGTAAAGCTGGCGCTTTTTAATGGAAAACAATTAGATTATGTTGACATAGGACAAATTTGGGTAATAATTTGAACATTGTTTTTAACTGTAAACTTTAAATGCATTTTGCCGGAATTGTGATTTCAGCCAGCATGGTGGTTTCAAATTTCTAAACACGATTTTCTCAGTTGCCTAATTTGGTAATAGTACCTGGACGCCAAACACGCTAGCGCATTCAATATTTGATGTAATGCTTTAAACTTTTTTAGAGGCTGTGTAATATGAACGGATCTGTGTTGCAAACCTCAAATATATTGCATAATGAATGTTATTCTTTTTAAAAAGGTCTTGTTTTGTAGCCTTATGAATAAAAATCAGCCATCTTTTCAAAAAAATAACATTTTTATCGAAAATATTTATAATTTTGTACCTTTTTTGAGGTTTACAGCATAGATCTGTGTGTGTACTTTACATTAACATTTGTTTGGTGTTTGTCAGACCGTTAGTTCTCATAGAATCTTGTTCACCGCAAGTGCTATATTTTGCTCACTAGGGGGTTGTTGCTTGGATACCATGGTAACAACGCATGTCTTACTTAGCTTTTTAACATCAGGGAAACATATATTTCTGCCAAGGTATCTTTAGATAAACCAATATTAAAGAAAAAAACTTTTTTTTGTCCAATACCACCCTTAACGCCGTTTGATTCTTTCTTTCAAAAAGTTCACTCGGCTATAAAGTGAAGAAATCGAGAAGTCGTGAGAAGAACTTAAGATTTTGGATGAGAAATTACTTAGAGACGCCGTAAGAAAAACATGTCAAAATACAAACGAAATATTATATTATGGAGGATGTATTTGCATAGTGTAGTATATTTAATTGATGTTAAAAAACTCATTAATAATTCATGAGGAAAACACAAAAGAAATCAATACCGTAGCAGAGGTTGTAAATCGGATACAGAATCGTCCTGATTTACATAAACTTTAGCTTCGATTTTCTCGGCTAAAATAGAGTATATCGCTAAAATAGTTGGTGAACTTGATTACTTAGATGCATTTGTATTTTAAGAAAGATACAGCATTCGCAGCCGATCTGTATCTGATTTACTACGGCTCGCCGTTGTAAATCAGATACAGATCGGCTGCGAATGCTGTATCTATTACTTGAGGGTATTCAGGAGACGTATATTAAGATAATAATAGCATTGCTAGTAATATTTGCATAAGCCATATGTATAAATTCTATTAATAACTCATTAAAAACTCATTAGCGAATAATGAGACATGTTTGGGCAACTAGAATGTGACCATAGAAAATAGCTAGCGTGGCGAAGCTTTATTCCAATTCTAATAGTACGGAAGCTTTGAATAATATATTAAGTTATCGCAGGATCATTGCTAACTTAACCCTAGTTTGTAAAGAAATCGAGAAGTCGTGAGAAGAACTTAAGATTGTTTGTGAACGATTTTAAGTGGCGATATATAAACGAAATATTATTTGGCCATGGGATGGCTGAGTGCACACGTACGTAGACGATATATTTCCATAGTGTAGCATATTTAATTACTTTTATGGGGGTATTCAGGAGATATAGGGGGTAATGAGGGGCACTGCCATCATATCTTCCTTTTATCTTCCCCTTATCTTTCTTATCATCCCTATATCTTCCTTATCTTCCCCTTATCTTCCTTATCTTCCAATTCAGCGTGACGAACGCGTTACAAACGCATTAAAAATCTTGTGTTTTGTGTGGTTATGAACGCCATCCTGTTGGCATCGCTTTCGCCGCATGATGTAAACTAACGTGGTCCGTGTTTTTTATTAAAAGCTAAAGCGATGCCAACAGGATGGCGTACATAACCACACAAAACACAAGATTTTTAATGCGTTCGTAACGCGTTCGTCACGCTGAATATTAAGATAACGGGAAGATAAGGAAGATAACAGGAAGATAAGGAAGATAACAGGAAGATAAGGAAGATAAAGGGAACATAAGGGGAAGATAAGGAAGATAAAGGGAAGATAAGAAGAAGATGAGGAAGATAAATGAAAGATAATTTTTAAATTTTAATTTTTAATTTTTAAATCGTTAATTTTTAAAAAATTTCCTTCTACAGAATGTTTTTTAAATCGGCCTATTGATTACTCGTACTTCAAGAAAAGTTTTAATGAAAAAAAAATTGAGGGTCACCAAAGTTTTTTTCGAATTAAATTAGTTTGAAGGGTAATTTTGAAGGGCAAATGGCCATTTTGAAAAGTCATTGTTGCCATAGCAACAACTGTTGCTATTTATTTGGTAACAGATTTTGATTGTCAGACTGTTTAACTATGCATAACATTTAGTTTTATTATTTTTCCGAATTGTTTAATCACGTATTTTGGACTCTCAAACTTGTATTTTCCATTTTTCAGGAAACTGTGTGGAGCCACCTTAATCAAATCAATCAAGAGCATTTTGAGAAAAATTATAGCCTTCCGATTTTAAAAGTAAAATGTCATGGTCCACCAAATCAAAAGCGGCACTAAAATCCAATAGAACAGCTCCTGTAAGTAAACCATTTTCCATATTTTCCAACCAACTGTCAGTCATTTATATAAGAGCAGTTTCTGTACTGTGGTTTTTCGTTGACATCATTTCATATTAAAATACTGACACATTTGTTTAAAAGCTGATTTTTTTTTAAGTTTACTCAAGACATTCAAAGGACGACTATTCACGTCTTCAAATGGAATGCTTTTATCCTTGGAAATCGGGATTAACTTCGCTTCTTAAGGGAAAGATAAGGGAAATAAGAGGAAGATAAAATGGTAATAAAGGATAAAGCATAGATGATAAAGGACTGGGGGGCTAATCATCCTTACTTGCAGCCAGCGGCTGAATTGCGAAGGACGCAGATTAACGGAAGATAAAGGGAAGATAAGGAAGATAAGGGAAAGATAAGGAAGATAAAAGGAAGATAATATGGCAGTGCCCCTTATTACCCCTTACATCTCCTGAATACCCCCATAAAAGTAATTAAATATGCTACAGTATGCAAATATATCCTGTGCGTACGTGTGCACTCAGCCATCCCATGGCCAAATAATATTTCGTTTATATATCGCCACTTAAAATCGTTCTGCTTACAGATTCTCGAATTAACTGACCGTACCGAAAAAGATGGCGACTTGCACATTTAACCACAATCCTTTACGTGCAGTAAATATTGTTTCCTCCAGAATTATTGGAAGACATGGTTTTAAAACGATCAACTTTGGTAGGAATGAAGTTCTTGCTAATTTAATCTATCTTAGCATGGTAAACAATGTTTAGTCGTTAATTGAGTTGATTTGAGGTCGCAAAGCATTGTGGTTAAATGTACCGCCGCCATCTTTTCTGGTACCGTCAATTCCTCATCAACAATCTTAAAGTGTCACTGAGACGAAATTTTTACCCCTACTTTTTTCTCTATGAGCCTAAAGTGCATGTATCGAAGACTTACCAAACGAAGTTTCATGCTGATATTCGGAAAAGTAAAGCAGATATTGACGAAAGAAATACGCAAATTCGCGGCCGCCATTAAAATGGACGTGTTTATTTGAGACTTGGTCTAGGATGTCTGTGACGTCAGAGTCTCAACCCAACAAAACCCCTTGTGTGATAGTAAACAAGCGCGTGGCTTGGAATCGCTCATTAAAATTAAATTATTCCATCATGCCATCATCACGCTTTGTTGTACAAGATTGCAGCAATCAATCTGATATTAAAGCAGGAATATCCTTGCATAAGAGTCCAATTGACCAAATTGCGAAGAGAGTTTGGATTAAATTTGTCCAAACGAACCAATTTTAAAGTGTCACTTAGGGGCTGTTCACACGAGACCGGGTTATCTTGGGGGGTAGAGATAACTCGGGGGCTAGGGTAAAAGTTGACCCTATTTCACATGATAAAACGCAACTACCGAGTTGTCCCTGGCCCCCGAGATAACCCTAGCTTCATGTGAACGCTTCACCCCGAGTTATCCCGAGCAACAGCATAAATACGCATGCCTAAGTTGACCCTACCCCCCCCCCCCCCCGAGATAACTCGGGTGAAAGCGTTCACATGGAGGTAGGGATAACTCGGGGGCTAGGGTTACCCTATCGCTCCGACCGAGTTATCCCTATCCCCCGAGTTATCTCGGTCTCATGTGAACGGTTTACTTTTTTAACATGGAAATAAACTAACACCGAGTTATCTCGGGGGATAGGGATAACCCTACCCCCCGAGATAACTCGCCTCATGTGAACAGGCCCTGAGACGAAATTTTCACCTCTCATTTTTATTGACTCACGGATACTCCATAGGAGTATTGGGAGTATATGCTATCACTCGACGTTTGCATATAATCCTCCAGCCTGCTTTGCGCGCTCTGTTCTAAAACCAGATAAACCGGTTTAGTCCGTCTGCGGTATCTACTTCTATCTACTACAGTACTTCGAAAGCTAGAAGGTGAGTTTGTTGATTTATTTTCATGTGTTTTTGCCGTTTAATAGCATATTACTAGCTCCATCAGTGTATTGATGTTTACTGTTTCTGCAGTTTAACCGTTTGTTTCATGATGAACTCGTAGTTCACTTGTTGTTTCACCGTTTCTGCGGTTTACACGAGTCTGTTGTCGACCATTCGTTCTATTGCAAACATTTGTTCATGCTTCATTTCATTACCACACATTGGTACTTCTGTAGATAATTATTTAACAGCATCTAAAATGAAGAATGTTGGTGTATGGGGAACTGATATTGAAATATTAACTGCAGCTTCTTTATATTTTGCACAGACATTTATGTATATACAAAATTTGGTAATAATGACAAGTGGACAAAATTTTCCAGAACTATGTTAAATGAGCCATTACCCATTGATAACCATGCGATTTACATTCAGAATAGTAACAACGTGCATTTTGATGTAGTGCAAGATGTTTCCCAAGAGCTCATTCCAAACATAACCTCTAAAACAAAACCTGTACATGATTTCACAAATAAACGTTCCATAGTAAAAGCAAAAAGAGACTTTCCTATGTCAACATTGGAAGCTATGCTCCTTTTGAAAAATCTGAAGCCTCTTGATGTTGGTGGCAATGGTGATTGCTTTTTTAAAGCCGTTTCTCACCAATTATATCACAATCCTAATTATCATCTAAATGTAAGGAAAGCAGGTGTTGATTATATTCAAGCTCACCCAGAACAGTTTATTGACAGTGTTACTGATAAGTAGGCTGTTGCGGTATATCGATATATCGATAATTATCGGGTTTTTTCAAATATCGGTTTTTCGGTATTTTAAATTTGAAAATATCGATATACCGAAAATATCGAAATCTTACCGAAAATATCGAAATCTACGATATTATCGGTATTAGACACGCGAAAACCGATTATCACTGTTTTGTCGCTTGATTTTTTGTTGAACTTCTGTTGCGGAAGTTTCGGGACTCTCTTTGCGGCAAATCACGCCACCTATTTTCAAACTATGACTCATCCTGAATACCTAATGCGTTTCAATTCCCAAAGCGCACATTTCACGGGCTGTCGACTCGACAATGTCGAGGATAGACTCATCGCAGTCTTTAGAAATTTTTTTCGCACGCGATGAGTCATCGCTAGAATAAATAGAACATGTTTGTGACAGATTTTGTATATACCGACTCAATCGACAATCTCCAGACTCGTTTGTTTATATTCTTGCGCGCGAAGATCAACGTTCGAAATACCAACATGCCGCCAAGCGCTGTTTGGGATCATTTCAAGAAGGGAAAGGATGATCCCGAGTGTCAACTCCTGCCAGCAGTTCGCCGTCTGAGAGACTATTCAGTAAAGTCGGTCAAATTATAACTTCGCAGAGAGCCCAGCTAAAGCCAGACCAAGCAAACATGCTCGTCTTTCTGGCAGAAAACTTGTAAATATATTATATATATATCATTGTAAATATATCATTTGTTACATTAAAGCTCGATTCACACTTCGAAAAAGGTGCTTTTTCTTTTGTAAAACGTTATTCTTATGATATCCTGGCGTCTGGTGAAAACTAGGCTTAAAATATAGTTAATTTCCATCGCGGAGAAATATCGATATATCGATATTATCGGTTTGTTTTTTCGATAACCGATATCGGTATTTTTTCAATACCGCAACAGCCTACTGATAACTCTTGGGCAAACTATATTAAGGATGTAAGCTCAAGGCACTTGGTGTGATGCTCTTATGGTACAGGCAGTTGCTGATGCTTTGAATTGTATAATTACTATTACTGAGTCAGCTGTCAATTTACAACTGTTGTTCATCCTCAATATCATAAAAAAATACCCCAAATTATACATCTAGGTCATTTGAATGAATTTCATTATGTCTCAACTGTAAGTGTATTGGGGGAAAAAAACACTCACGGTTCGAACTACACTATTTCTTTACATTGTCAAACAAATGCGTTTTCTAGTGGTTTTAGCTGTGCTTGTGCTTGCAAACATAACAGATGACAAACAGAAACGAGCAGTACTCCTTTATGTCGCGGGACCATCTGTACAGAAGATCTTCAAAACGTTATCAGAAACTGGAACTGGTAGACAAACTAGATGGATATTTTCAACCACAAAAGAACGTTATTTTTGAACGATATGTATTTAAAAACGCTCGGCCGACGTCAGGAGAATCGATCGACAGCTACAGTATATTACACGGCTACGCCAACTAGCTGAAACGTGCAATTTTAACGACACAGAATCCGAAATTCGTGACCAGTTCGTCATGACTTGCAAATCGCAAAGTTTTCGCACTAAACTTCTACGGGAGAAGGACCTTACCCTCGCCAAGTTGATCGCAATGGGACGGGCAAAAGAGTTGGCCAAGAAACAAGCTGCAGGAATGTCTTCGAGGGAGGACGACCAAGTAAACCAGATCAGAGCGCCACGAGAACGAGACATAAAAACTCCAGAATGGCCAGATGAGAGAACGACACGTGAGAAGCAGTGCTATAACTGTGGTTATAAATACAGCCCTGGTCATTTGGCAAATTGCCCCGCAAAAGGCAAGACATGCCGAACGTGCGGTAAACAAGACCATTTCGCCAGTAAAAAACGCAAATTGTACTCCAAAGAGAAGAAAACGTCAAAACAGCACAGCACGCTGAAAGTCAAGCCGAAACATCAGGATCAGAAGATGAGTTTACTTTTTCGCTAAAATCACAACAAAGTGGGCGAGAGACGGTCCATCAATTATTAAACAAACAAGACAGGACAGTTACGAAAGTGAAAGTACATGGAACACCCATCCAAGTCACAATAGACTCAGGCGCAACAACAAACATTCTTGACAGCAAAGCTTTTGACACTCTTCAGAGAAAAATCAAGCCGATTACGCTACAACCTACTAAAACAAATATTTATCCGTACAACAGTAAGGAACCGCTTCCACTTCTTGGGAAATGTGTTGTTTCCATTGAAACAAAATCAACATGGACAGCCACAACGTTTTACGTGGTGAAAGGCTCGTCGGGCTCCCTTCTCGGCTATGAAACCGTGACAGAATTAGAGCTTCTCCGCCTTAACGTCAAGCGAATTGATGAAAATAAACAAATGCCTCCAGAGGAGAAAGAATTAACACAACCGGCTGAACCGGAAGTAATTAAGAAGTACCAACATTTGTTTGAAGGAATTGGAAAACTAAAAGACTATAAACAAACGATTCACTGCGATTCGACGGTTACGCCAGTCGCTCAACGACCTAGACGCATCCCTTTTCACCTTAGAAAACAAGTGGCAGAAAAGCTACAAGAACTAGAGGAATTAGTCATCATTGAACCAGCCTGTGGTCCAAGCTCCTGGGTTTCACCGATAGTCGCAGCGCCAAAACCAAATAATCCTAAAGAAGTTCGGGTTTGTGGGGATTATCGTCTGCCAAATCAAGCGCTAAAACGGGAAGACATCCCATTCCGACAGTAGACGACCTTATGGAAGGCATGGCTGGTGCTACAATATTCTCGAAGGTAGATCTCCGAGCTGCTTACCATCAAATTGAGCTGGATGAAAATTCTCGTGATCTGACGACTTTTTGCACTCATCAAGGACTGTATAGATACAAGAGACTTCCTTTTGGTCTGTCTTGTGCGTCAGAAGTTTTTCAGAATGCAATACAACAAGCGCTACATGGCCTAACTGGTGTGCGAAACATCGCCGATGATATCATAGTTTGGGGCACATCTCAAGAAGACCATGACAGAAATCTGGAAGCACTCTTACATCGCCTGGAAGTCAAGGGACTTGATCTGAATCGATCCAAATGTCCTTTTAATCAACCGAGTATCTGGTTTTATGGCTACATTTTGTCCCGAGATGGCCTGTCAGCAGATCCGAAGAAAGTCGATGCAATCAAAGCTTTTAAGCAGCCTACAGATGTCAAGCAGCTTCGAAGATTTCTTGGTTTGGCTAATTATTGTGCAAGGTTTATAAATGATTTTTCCACTACGACAGCACCATTGCGCGACCTCACAAAGAAACATCAAGTTTGCTCCTGGACATCCAAGCATCAAGAAGCCTTTGAGAAAGTGAAACAGGACATTGCGCACGACTGCACAATGGCGTTCTACAATCCTAACTATGCCACGCGAGTAACAGTAGATGCCAGTCCAGTAGGATTGGGAGCAATGCTCTCTCAAGCACAACCAGATGGAACATTTCGAAACGTCGCCTATGCCAGTCGCTCATTAAGCGCAGTTGAATGCAGGTACCACAGACTGAAAAAAAAGCATTAGCGGTGGTATGGGCATGTGAGCGATTTCATTTATATCTCATTGGAACTGAGTTTGATTTAATCACCGACCATAAGGCATTGGAAGTGATATTCAGTCCAAAATCTAAGCCTCCACTTCGAATTGAACGGTGGTCTTTGCGCCTACAACAGTACAAATTCAACATCAAGTATCGCTCAGGATCCAGCAATGCTGCCGACATCTTATCTCGACAACCATTGGCAACCAGCAGTCATCCAACCAGCATTGCAGATGAATATGTCAACTTTATTCAGAACCATTCAATTCCAAAGCCATTCACACTTGCCGAGCTTGAAGAAGCCACAACAAATGATGAAGAATTACAAGCATTAACCATAGCTCTAAAGTCTGGAAACTGGACTAAAAAGTCACCTTTTCTAAAACCTTATTATCACCTTCGAAATGAGTTTGTACTAGCAAACAATGGAATGGTTTTGAGAGATTCTCGAATTGTAATCCCTAGGAACCTGCGTCAAAGGACACTGGAAATAGCACATCAGCGTCATCAAGGTATTGTTAAGACGAAGATGCTTATTAGAAGTAAAGTTTGGTAGCCAGGTATTGATTCACAGATCGAATCCTTGGTTCGTCGTTGCATCCCCTGACAACAAATTTATCGACAACACAACATACAAATTTCTACTACCACAATTGACAACTAGAACCCCAACACTATACCTTCTCCCTAAAATACACAAACCTGACATACCTGGAAGACCAATCATATCTGGCTGTGGAGGTCCGACAGTCAGCCTTTCACAATATGCTGACCACCTTCTCAAACCACTAATGACTAAAATTGGTTCTTATGTTAAGGACACCAATGACTTTCTCAAAGGAATATTCTCTCTAAATGACGAACTACCAAAAGACATAATACTAATCACAATAGACGTTAAACGTCTGTATACAAACATACCCAATGAAGAAGGCATTAAAGCCTGCATTGAGATGTTAAATGCTGACAATCAGAACAATACAGACACACAGACTATGAGTGAAATACTTTCACTTATACTAGAAAATAACTTCTTCACTTTCAACAATGAATACTTTCTACAAATTCATGGCACAGCAATGGGCTCACCAATGGCCCCCAACATATGCTAACATATTCATGGCAGTCCTTGAAAAGCAAATGCTCTTAAATGCACCAAACGGACTAACTCCAATTGAATGGATCCGTTTTATTGATGACATTTTTGCATTATGGACACATGGTATTGATGCCCTCAATGAATTTTTAGAATACTTAAACAAATTCCACCCAACAATTAAATTTGAATATATACACTCCTACAAATCTGTTAACTTTCTCGACACCACAGTTTACATCAATAAGGACAACAAACTTGAATCAGACCTGTACATAAAACCAACAGACAGAACACTACTTCTACATAACAATTCCTTCCATCCAAAGTCTTGTAAAAATAGTATTGTCTATAATCAGGCACTTCGTTATCGCCGTATTATCACAGATGATACTAAATTACATCTAAGACTTAACAACCTGTCAGTTATACTGACCAACCGTGGTTACAAATAAGAAACAATACAAACTACTTTTCAACAGGCCATACAACATACACAACTAGAACTACTAAACAAGGAACAACACAAAACTGACAACAAAAGCCCTATACTTTCCATCCATACAACAACAATACAACGTACATTGGACAAATATTACGAAAACATTGGCACATAATAGAACAAGATCCTACATTGAGCATTCTCTGGCCAGAAGCACCAATTAATTGTAGCATATCAAAGAAATAAGAATCTTAAAGATTCTCTTAATCGTGCCAAACTACAAGACGTCAATATAACAAACAATACTCAATAACTACAATACAGAATACAGTACATTAACTGGGAAAAGTCAACCCGAAATGTTCTATCCTACAAAGATATCCAATCTCAACAAGACAACATCAACACCATATTGATACAGCAACACAAGATACTCCTCTATAAAGACATCCGTACACTGAAAAATAGACAACACAGCCTCGATAACTCCAAGACAGCCGGGACACAGCAATTCATCAACCACCCACCACCACCTATTTAACAACCAATTCAGGAATCTATCAATGAATCCAAATTTATGAACCTTTTATGCCTTTTAAATACATATATAACACCCAGTAAGCTCATGTTGTATAAATAATACTACCTATTAGACAAATACCTATCATTTATCCTTAATACCACTTTGGAACATCCAACCTCTTCCAAGTAAAACCTACTCAATACCTTGTGAACACCAACAATTGATCATCGTCGTATAATTTACACACTTATGTAAATAATTTATCCTATTACCTTTACCATTCACACTGATGCCTTATACTTTTGTACATACTATATATATTAACTCCGTAAACCACCACGTAATTATACGCGATTTGGATGCACTATTGAATGCCTATCACCTTGTAAATATAATTTCACTTACTTGATAAACTAATCCCACCATTTGTCACGACCCTCGTCCTTTCTTTTACTATTAATTCTCATGAAATACCCTTCCTTGCTTAATATTATTCCCCTATATTACACTCGGTTCAGGGCTCAGGCTCCCAAAAAAAAAATATATCCATAGGGACCCCGGGCAACCCCAACTTATCCCTACGACACCTAACACCCACTACTTTACTGATGACGTAACAACGAACATTAAACTAAGTGGATAATTATCCATTTACAACTAACTGATCTCATTACGTCTCTGACAACTGGACTGAGCGGTTGGATAACGACCTTTTACCAGTGAACAAGACTTGCAAAATGAAGGCACGACGTATTGGTTTGTCTCGAAACAACAACAACATCTTCGGTAAGCACACACTTTTATTTATAATTATTAACCTCGTTCTATGCTGTTTATTGTTTATTTTCCAACATAATCACGTCGACTACCAAACCCAAATCCCTCCTGAAGAGACCACGAGAAGGTCGAAACAATTGTCGAGGGTTATGTCCCATGTACTATATACTGTATATTACTTACGTATCTTTAATCCTTTCTTATAATTGTTTAACTTACTCTCGTATCATATTTACACTGCGCCTTCAACCATCGTTGCCTTCGCAAGTTTACAAAAAATACAGCAAGATGCGCTTTTTGGCCTAAGGCCATATGCCGCATTCTTTGCAAATTTTATTCATCTACATTATATAACCCCAGTGTCAGTCCAATTACCTACATCTTATTCAAAAAAACAGGTATTGATTCACAGGTCGAATCCTTGGTTCGTCGTTGCATCCCCTGTCAAGCTGCTACACCACCAACATCCAAGAAAATGGAACCACTTAGGATGACAAAAATGCCTTCTACATCTTGGCAGACAGTGTATGCTGATTTTTGCGCACCATTCCCAACGGGTGAAAAATTATTCGTGGTCATTGATGGTCATTCTCGATACCCTGAAGTTGCCATAATGAAAACAACAACAACTGAAAAAGTTATTTCACAGTTACAACACATCTTCGCAAGACATGGATACCCTGAAGAACTAACAACGGACAATGGCCTTCCTTTCAATGCAATCGAGTTTGAAGAATATCTCAAGAACCATGGGGTACGCCATCGTAAGATCACACCATACTGGCCCATCGCCAATGCCGAAGCAGAGCGTTTTATGAAAACCGTCGAAAAATTCATTCGGGCTACCCATGTAGAGGGAAAGCAGTGGCAAGAAGAATTAGACCAATTCCTCCTCAACTATAGATCGATACCACACTGCACCACAGGGGTTAGTCCAGCATCACTATTATTCAAGCGACCTATTCGTAACAAGTTACCCAGTTTTGCCAATTTGACTCCACCAACAAAAGATAAAGCTGATCAAGATGCGACGACACGTGAACAAAATCAGAAACAAAAGATGAAGCAATATGCAGATGAGAGAAATCATGCTAAATAAATGAAGTTACAAGTGGGAGACACAGTTCTCGTCAAGCAGCGAAGAGACAAAACTGTCCACACCATATGACAGTCAACCGTACAGCATTGTCGAGATAAAAGGAAGTATGGTCACAGCAGCAAGAAAAGGAAACACGATTACAAGAAATATTTCCTGGTTTAAGAAGATACAAGGGAAGTTGTCATTGGAGGATGGGGAAAGTGATGGAGAAGAAAGTGAGGATGACATTTCAGTAGATGGACAAACAGACAATGTTGAACTAAATCCGTGTTAGAAAGGTACCCGAAGGAAAGCAATAGACGTCCACCTGAGTTTTACCAACCAGGATTTTGAATTTGTGCTTATTGTACAAAAACATTGTTGATTCTATAGACATCAACCTCTCGGTAATAGTAATGTACATGTATGAAAACATTCTTTCAGTTTATAGACATCAATATTTTTGGTGAGACATTCTATGACAGTTTATATTTTTGTTAAGCAATCTTCTGTAAAGAAAGGGAAGGATGTAATGTTGTAAGGATCATGTGACAACTAAGGTTTGTAAGGATCATGGGACAACCACAGGGGGTCTTGGGAATGATGGAGTTTTAGAGTGAGGACCTATGGAAGTAAGCTTTGTAAATAAATATACAGAACATTATAGCCCGGATTGCGCAGCATATAAGCCCAATTCATGACAAATCATACGAGCAAACTGGGTTTAATACACGCAATTTAAACCACATGATTCATAGTTTGTTTCAATCAATTTTCCATGAAGATTTTTAGAGCGACCTAATTACTACAAACAAGAGTTTTTCAGCGTGGTAATGTGCCTATTATTTGAAAGACTAACAAAACTTTGGAGGCACAGCAGTCTCGAACTCCATGGAAGTGAACCGCTGGAAAATAAGCGAATATTTCTTGTCCCCTGTTCTTGTATACCATACCATGGTAATCATAGTTCCACTATACTTTTATTTAAGATTATAAAATATATCATGTAAGTTTAAAGCAAACGACAACGAAGGTTGCATTTGATGTATTGTATTTGTATTTCTCAAACTCATTAATAATTCATGAGCCGAAAACAAAGGAAATCAGTACCGAGACGGTGGTTTGGATATCGGAGGAAGAAATTACATAAATTAAGCCAACTTTCGCCTCGATTTTCTCTTAAAATACTGATCTGTTTGAGAAGCTATATCATACACTCGGAAGAGTGTTTCATCAGGATTCCAAACACCTCGAAATTTGTTAAAAAACCTCGGCTTCGCCTCGGTTTTCAACAAAAGTCTCGGTGTTTGGATATCCTGATGAAACACTCCTCCTCGTGTATGATATATTACTTCTAAAATCATTAATAATTCATGAGGAAAATTCAAAAGAAATTAAGGTTTAATCAATGCCTGTTTACCCCAGTACAGAACTGATATCAGTGTCTGTAAATGTGATACAGAACTGTTTAAAAAAACATCAGGTCTGTATCACATTTACAGACACTGATCATATCAACTATCTTGAGTGAGGTACGCTGGTAGAGTCCTCATACAAGATGAAGATGCAAACATTTGTTGCCCAATAAAGGAATTTATGCCACGTCACTTAGAATAGAAAATGTGGGACTAATACTAAATTAAAGCGCATGCTCGTATCACTAATTTAATAATCGTAGCCTATTAAACCTTACCAACAAGGTTTATCAGCTGTTAACACGATTTATTTTTGTTTAGTTACCTTAAAAGGCGTTTTAGAAGTCATATCATGAAGTATACCCCGATACAGAACGGCCACTCATTCTGTAAATAGTACATATAAAATACATGTATATACTAGCAATTCATTTAGTATTTTAAAACTTAAAGAAAATGCTATTAGATGTTACAAAATAAATAGCATAACTAACTCAATAAATATACAGTCTGATTTCCAAAGCAACAAAGCGTAAATACTAATCTAAATATTTTAGGGTATCAAATGTATCAGGCATCAAATACAAGCTAGAGCCACATTACATATACATACATATTTTTATACACATTCATACCAACATAAAGATAGTGTCTCTAGCCGACTAATACTGTCTTTCCCAAGAAGAAACCACAACGTCAGAATTGAAATGTTGCTATATTGAAAATGTATTGTACTTTTCTTCGGCAATATCTTGTTCGTATTGCGCGATTATCAATCTCGTCAGCCGAAGCAATACAATCATCGTCCTGGCAAAATCCGAAATCAGATTCGTCAAAATGGGCTACCATATACTCCAAACATATAGCGGATGATTCAGTTTCGATCCATAGCCAGAAGAACAACTAAATGATGATGAATTCGACATTTTTGTTGTCAAATTATATGCGCTCTCGTTGTTTCTTCCTTAGTCACGCAAGTTTGGGTTAAGACTATGACGTCACAACACTTCTCAGGTATCAATATTCACAGTGAAGAAAATTTTAATGGCGGACACAATTTTCAGCATTTCAAACGTTTATAACTTTAAACCTATTTGTTTATATCGGTTTAAATTTTGTACACGGGGTATTTATATCTCAACAAAGTTCGTCGAAGTTAAATTTTCGCAAAACTTTGTAGTCGATTTTTCGTCTCAGTGACACTTTAAGTTCTTCTTACGACTTTTCGATTTCTTTACAAACTAGGGTTAAGTTAGCAATGGTCCTGCGATGACTTAAAGTGCCTGTGAAACGAAAATTAAGTTTGTCTTATTTAAAAGAACACTTAAAATGGCAAAGTAACATCTTTTGCAGGTTTTTTTTCCTTGCTTCATTGTGAGATATTTCAGTTTGTTTGATATGCAAATTTAACTTACAAGATAACTTTACGTCACTCTTTGCATAATGAGTTATCGCAAAAGATTATATATCTTTGTTATTGTCAAACAAAAACACTTAAAATTTACAGACTCTGTTGTAGGAGAAACACCTGCACATGGTTCCTAATTCGCTAAGTGCTTTTGTTCGATAATAACAAAGATGTAGAACACTTGATGTGATAAGTCATTATGCAAAGTGTGACGTAAAGTTATCTTATAAGTCAAATTTACATATCAAACAAACTGAAATATCTCAAAAACGAAGCAAGGAAATGAAAAACTACAAAAGATGTTACTCTATCATTTCAAGTGTTCTTTCAAATAAGACAGACTTAATTTTCGTTTCATAGGCACTTTAATATATTATTCAAAGCTCCCATACTATTAGCAGACTTGGAATAAAGCGACGCGACGCTAGCTACTTTCTATGGTCACATTCTAGTTTCCCAAACATGTCTCATTGTTTTACTCGCTAATGAGATTTTAATGAGTTATTAATGGGTATATACACATGGCTTATGCAAATATTACTAGCAAATTATTATGTTAATACGTCTCCTGAACACCCTCAACATCAATTAAATATACTACACTATGCAAATACATCCTCTATAATATATTTCGTTTGTATTTTGACACGTTTTTCTCACGGGGTCTCTAAGTAATTTCTCGTCCAAATCTTAAGTTCTTCTCACGACTTCTCGATTTCTTCACTGAGCCGAGTAAACGTTTCGAAAGAAAGAATCAAACGGTGTTAAGTCGTACAAGATCTAGTTAAGTAAATTATTTAAACACCAGTTTAACTGATTAATAGGGTTCATCATGATTGGGTAACAACACCGCTAAGATGCATAAATTAATATAAGACCATAAATAGCGACGTCATGGGTGGATCAAAAGAACCACCTGTCTCAGAACCCCCTTCTGTATACTACTTACTTCCTTGTTGTGGATTAGTTCTCTGTATATACAGTGTAGTGGATGCAAAAACAGCTGTAAAGTTATTTTACAGTTCTTGATTTAGTCTACTGTATTTGTTTCTGAGTTACAGTATATCTCTTTGAACATTGCCATTCTTACAGTATGTAAAAGCTGCGTAAGTAGGAAAAGCCGTAAAACAATTCTCAAATGGCAGTTTACTGTAAGTACCAAAAAACAAGGGAAATACAAGCAAATACAGATGAGATAGTAAAGACTGTGCCAGGTACAATGAGGCCAACTTCTCGAGCGTGAGTGAACTGGCTTGACGTGAAGGCTTGGACGTGGGGCTTAACAATGTTTTAAACTTTGCTAAGTGTAGTTTGTTTGCAATTGTTTTTCCCATTGATTAGGCTGATGGAATTGAGGTATCCGCTTACCCTAACCTGCCCGCATGTGTTTTTTCCACTGCACAAGATTTAATATTTTCATTTTTTCATTATTTGAACCTTTCTACAATATCCAGGGTATTTTCTCATCAAAAGATTTTTAAATCCTCCTATTTTGTTTAATAGAATGCACAAAAAATAGTGTCTGATAGAGTGTTTGCATGTGTTTGTCCTTTAATAAAAAATTTACTGATTGGTTGTTGCCACTTGCCACATCACTGAATCTGGATGCGATCCCATCAGTAAGTGTATTTCTTCATCGTTTTAATTGCAAATTAAGTACATGTATATTTCACCTGTTTAAAATACGAGAAACTAACAATTTGATAAACAGTAAACAATTGATAAATATTATGGAGTTCCCAGTCCCAGGCCTGGAAATAGAGGCCTGAGGGAAAGCTAGCCCAGACTTGAGATCGACCTTGGATCGTTTCAACCTCGTACCCAGGGTCTTATCTCCTCTCCCCCACCCACCGCTGCGAAAATACTCTGGTTGTGGCTGGTCATGTGCCCCCTAAAAATTGGGGAGTTTTTAATTAATGGTTTCAAAAATACTCAGGGAGGAGTGACAAAGGCACAATGACAAGTTTTCACCTTTGTTTATACAAATAATATATTACATCTGGCATGATCAGACTGGCACCAGACCGTCTGATCGCAAAATATCTGTTAGAATGAAACCAACAAAAAACAAATGTACTCAGTGTTTAGAACAAAACATATCTTGTGCTTTGTTCTGTACATTGTACATTGTGTACATTGTCAAAGATGATATCGAATCCAAAAGTTAAAGAAACCCGACATCCCGAAGAAGATATAGCAATCGTCTAATGCACTGTCGAATACTCCTGTATAGACTTTGTCACAGTGTTGGTAATATGAAGTATCTTAAAAATTTGTACAAGGCAAATTTTGAACTGCTTTATTCGGCCGAAATGTTTTACCGCCAAAGACTTCCTCACGACGATGCTCTTCCTCATTTAATCTGCAGGCCATTTGAAAGAAGATTACAAAATTGCACAAAGTTCAAGAGGTAATTGGTTTGTGAGAGCCAAACCACTTTCTCTCACACTAAAATGCATTGACATTTCAGTCTCTGCCCATATAACTTTCATTAGCATTTGTCATAAACAGAAACTCAGGTAAATATAGTTCTTGAATCACGCTTTTCATTCTCTTTATTAAACTTTATCTAAACTTAATATCAGATTTTAGAATACGAGTATAAAACTGGACTTGTGTTGTAGCATCGATTGTGCAGCTTACTAAAGCTCACCACCCCTCCCTTGATATAAAATTCATTTAGGTGGCACATGACCAGCTGCAACCAGGGTCTTTTCGCAGTGGTGGGGGGGGGGGGGGGAGTGGAGATAAGACCCTGGGTACAAGGTTGGGATTGATTTTGCTTGAATTACAAGAAATAAGGAAGCTTGGCAATGTTCAGTCAGTGATTCTACATTTTCACATGTATATATTCACTGTGGAATCAACTATTAAGTAATGAAATATCAAAATATCAATAAATTTTGCTAGGCACACTTTTAATATTAATGATATAAATGGAAATACCTTCCCACTTCTTCTTCTGTAGTTTGTTGCATTGAAAACTGTCCATAAATAGCATAATTTAGCTTTAAATGGCATTTAATCATAATACAATGGATGTTTACCCCATACATCAAGAATTGGTGATTTTTATCACTAGACTTTCCTCGCGCTTCAGTAGCAGCTACAGAAATACAGTAATACACAACCAACTACAGAAGGAGAAGTGGGGGAAGGTATTTCCATTTTGACTGTATAAATCTTTAACTGTGTTTACCGCTTAACTTATACGCCAACTGAGTCAGTAACGACACATGTGTATTACCTAGCTTTATGCACCTATCAATGTTAAGCCCCATGACACAGTGATGTGACTCAGGTACGGTAAAGTACCCGATAGTTTTAGTCCTGCTAAATGTACTGCAACCACTGTGTTTTGGAAAAAATTATTTGGACCTTAGCGTAGGATCCAAGAAAGGTTGGAACTAGGACACTGGAATTCTTCAGGGGTAAGGGCTATTTTGCCTTGGAATTCTTCAGGGGTAGGGACTGTTTCAACTAGAAATTCTTCAGGGGTCGAGTGAAAAAAATTGAATTCTTCAGGGGTAATAATCAATTTCTTCAGGGGTAATAGCTGTAAGACAGGAATTCTTCAGGGGTAGCTGTTGTAAAAATTGAATTCCTCAGGGGGGCTGTTGTAAGATAGGAATTCGTCAGGGGTATAGGTAAACCCTTGTCCTCCATAGGGGAGGGGTATTAAATGGAATAGCCCTTTCCAGATCTGGGATATCCTTCTTTGTATTTCTGCCTTCAAATGTGGTTTCAAATCAAATGAATTTAAAGACGTCCTGCTTGTCTAAAGCGTGTTCACTAACAAATATATAGCTTACCTCACATTAAAATGTCCTAATCTGGTTTGAAATAACGATTTAACCAAAAGAAAAGTCGTTTTATTTCCAAATTCTCGTTGTCAATACACCTACATGTATTAAACCGACGACCATTGAACAAAAATGACAAAATTTAAATGTGCCGCGACGTGAGCCCACGGGAAAAGTGACAAAAAGGCGGAAAAATTATAGTACTTGGTGTAACGCATTTAATAGTGTTTTGAACTTATAGGGGGGATCATTCTCGTCCCCAGAGCCTCTCCCGTGCTGGCGCGCTGAAAAGGCTCTGGGGGAATCCATATATCATCGCGATTTGATTGGTTGTTCAAATTCAAAGGCCTATATAACGACGGAGCTCAGTGAATGTTTATAAATAAACAGTATTTGAGACACGAAAACTGACAACGAAGCACAATTCTAATCATAGTTCTAATCCGAACAATTTAATCGAACATTTTTCAAAGCAATCAACCCGTTTCCCATTATATAATTAAATCAAACACAGAAGACAGACAGCAATTTGAAATCGATATTGCGTTTATACGAAACGGTTGCCTAAAAAACAAAGACAATATCAGTGCTGATATTTAAAGGTAATACAAATGTGCCTGAGTTGTTTTTAAACAAGGAGTCTATCAAGAACGAAAATATAAATTTATACGTTGGCTGAACGGCGAAGTAAACATATTTATCAAAATATATTGAAGTTTGAACGGTGGTCATGCAATAACTTGGATCTTTCAAATTTAACGTTTATAACGAAGTATTTTCCATAATTTAGGAAACATAGCACGGTATAACATTTGCGCTGGTTCAGTGGTGAGTTTTGGCTGTAATTCTGTAAAATACAGTGACAAGAAAAATATTGAACAAGCAACAAGGTTCAGCGCGCGATATTAATAATAATGCTGTAAAATGTTAACAATAGTAAGTTGACAACATGAGCGTGTGGCTCCTTTTATGATGAATGTTATTAAATAAGGTTGGCTCAGTTTAAAAATCAGCAATATATATAGTTCAAGTTTAAAGTTCCTACTTTAATACACAAGCCCGCCGCTTCACGAAACTGCATGACATTGTAATTGTAATTAAGCGATGTAGAATTGAATTTAAACAAATAGTAAATGTAATGAACTAACCTCTTGGAATCTCTAAAGCACAGAATAAGAATGTGTTAAAGCCTTGTTGACAGCTGCGCGCAAGCCCAAGGTGTTGAATCTGTATATGTATTCTCAGCGAGCGTTGACCGTTGCAAGAGATGCAGTGAGATAATTTCCACACTTTCTTTCGAATGGAGGTTCAACCGTTCAAGCGATTGTTAACCAAAAGAATTTGTGAATTTCGCATAGTCTTGATTGTAAGGAAATTTCAATCCGCCTACTGTAAAATTTAAAACTCTCTGTTTAATCTTCAGGCTGCTAATATCAGATCGCTGATGAGTGATGACATCATGACTGTAGAAATCCGTTCGAAGAATATAGAATCTCCTTAAATTCGCTGCTATCTGGTCACGCATGGCACACGTGAAGTGTCACACTCCAGCGATCAATGAATCGGGCAATGTTGATCAGAGGCACGTGATACGTGCGTGCTTAGAAGGCTGATGCAATATCCGGAACTAGTAAACGTTTCCTGGGTCCCGGGCTCAGCATTGTTGGCACCGTTTCTCGAGGGGTTCTTCCCACCCTCCTCCCCACAACGTGCTATCGAGCGCCAGTGACTACCTCCTTCCCCTGGTTCGCCGCCAGTTACGCTTCAGTTTCTTGTCGTGGCTTAAGCGCCAGTCCACACGCTCCTCGGAGGTTTTAAGCCTCCGCAACTGCTAACGGGTGCTCCTCCCTGGTTACTCGGTCATTAGCTAACAGACCCACCTGTTATTCGCGTGGTTGTGCAAGCGCCAATCCACAGGCCTCCTGCCCTGGAGTTGAAGCCTCCGCAACTGCTAACGGATGCACCTCAGTTAGCTAATGTTTATCACGTCGGTGCGTCCTCTACACCACTCCCACTTCCCACTCTAATCCTGGAGCCTCTTTTTTCCTTCACCAGATGCGCCTCTGGTGTTCAGCAAGGTTCGTTCGCAGAACCTTTGGTTGCTAGCGCCGGGAGAGGGCTCTCCCGGCTTGCCAACGGTTGCTCCACCGTTGTTGATCCGTCTAGCTCTGTAGAAGGAGTAAGCGGTGAGCACAGACGCTATCAGGGGCGGATCCAGGAATTTTCCCCACTTAGTCAAAGTATCTAGGGGGGTCCGGGGGCATGCCCCCCCGGAAATTTTTTGAAATTTGGGTCTCTGAAATGGCATTTCCCGCGTTCTGACAACACTTTTAATCAAAATTTCTGAAGTTTAAAAACATATTTTCTTAGCAGATTTTATACTTCTTTTGAAAAAGTGTCAAAATTGGATTTGGATTAGTGAATTCTTGTAATTGTTTGTAAGTGCGTAATTATTTTTTTCTAAAAAGAAGGCAATACAACAAACAGAGATATGTGATTATATTTAATTACTAACTTAAAAAATATATGGTTGTTTTGCTCTATGTCAGAGCTCATCAGCATGCCTTGGAGACACCAAAAACATATTCTTGCAGTCAGTGAATCAACATGGACAGCCTGATCAACATACAAGTAAAGGTCTAGCTGAATTTAATGTTCTGCATAACCCAGAGCAAGGGTAATAATGGGTCTACATCATCCCAGTCATTCTAATTAAGTCACAACTAATCCAAGCCACTACCCACCAGTAGCAATCTATGTTACTATGAGCTGTCTGGTTTTCAGGTGCCAGATACTCACCTTTTACACATCTACCCAAGCAGACAATGTCTTGTTAAGGAATGCTTTTATTTATGACCATAATGTGACATGGACATAAAGGAGCTCAACTCTCAACATTATCCCAGTCATCCTAACCCTTGAGCCCCCAACTAATCTAAGTCATTATATAAACATTGAATACTAGAATTAAGCAGATATTGTATTTAAGCCAGATAATAAAATGTAAATAATAATTGTAATACAGCACATGTAGTTATTGGTTCATGTGGATATCAGCACTTAGTACTGTACACATGTAAATTTATATTAAAAGAAGAAACCAATCATCATTTACTAATCAAGTTTATTATGACACCACATACAGTAATCATACAGGTCACATACAGTACATGACATGTTGTGTATATATATATTATATACTGTAATAATTAATATTAAAGGAACAGAAATTAGCAATGTATGAGAAGAGTGCTTTAACTGCCAGGTTGGCTGGCTAGGTTACAGTCTCACAAAGATAAAATTAATCATATTACTGATATTAATATTAAAACCATGAAATCTCCAAGCAAGATCAAATTTCCAGCATACACTAGTCCGTCCGATACACGTTTCATTGCAAAGCATCAATTCAACATGTTATAGATCAAATACAAGCAAACGCGAAGTCTAGCCCAAGAGTTAATCTATAAATTATCATAAAGACTATAATGATATTCAAATCATACAGTATAGTAAGGGTTTCTTACCTCAGACGACCTCAGAGCGCATCACTGATTCACTGTATAAAATTCTCGCAATTGATATTTCGATATATCTTTTTCAATCCTCTGTAAAATGTCATCTTCAGTGCATAAAGCACTTGATGAAAGTTTCACGCATGTTTCATCATAAATGTCTTGTAGATATCCTTGCTATTGAGTGTTGGGAATATAATTTAGGAAGGACGCAGAATATGCGCATGGCCTCGTAGAACCACAGAAGCGATCGCTAACCATACTGATTACTCAGAAAGGCGCTTATCCTGCAAAATGACGTTTCAGCCTCTACACCAATCGTAAGTCGTAATTAAAAAAAAATTAACCAATCAGGAACGTTAAAAGATCTTAAAAAACCAACCAACTTCGTCAAAAAGTGACTAACTGCTTTCCTTCGTCAAATTCATCAAGCCGAGAGCCTGCATCGCATTTGTGGCCTGGAAATGACTGTGAACCCGATCCTTGATTATCGCATTATGTCCCATGCATCCCACTACTTCCCCTCGAAATCAGTCGTAGCACAGAATTAGGCCTCGCGCGTAAAGAAAACGGGAAAACGCCAACGGGGAAATTTTTCTGGCATGAACTGAAGCCTCTGTAGATAGGCATTTTAAGAATAGAACATACTCCTTCCTACTAGATAATTATTTCTCATTTGCAGGATTTTATTTGTAAATTTTTGACAACGTGCAACAAACGAAAATTATATATTCACGTCAAATTTTCACTTCGTCGCGCGACTTAGTTGACGTAGTCTAAATCCGCCCCTGGCTATGAGTCTTGCTTAGAGTTAAGTCTTCTTACTGCTCGAACAGCGCCAATCGACAACCCACTCCCTTTGCACGGGAGTTTGTAGCCTCTGCAACTGCCAACGGATGCGCCTCCGTTGTTACTTGGTCATTGGCTAACAGACTCACCTCTGTTATTCGCGTGGTGGTGCAAGCGCCAATCCACATGCCTCCTGCCCTGGAGTTTGAAGCCTCCGCAACTGCTAACGGTTGCACCTCAGTTAGCTAATGTTTATCACGTCTGTGCGTCCTCTACACCTCCCCCACTTCCCACTGTAATCTTGGAGCCTCCTCTCTATTCCTTCACCAGATGCGTCTCTGGTGTTCAGCAAGGTTCGTTTGCAGAACCTTTTGTTGCTAGCGCCGGGAGTGGGCTCTCCCGGCTTGCCAACGGTTGCTCCACCGTTGTTGTTCTACACCTCTCCCACTTCCCACTGTAATCTTGGAGCCTCTCTATTCCTTCACCAGATGCGCCTCTGGTGTTCAGCAAGGTTCGTTTGCAGAACCTTGTGTTGCTAGCGCCGGGAGAGGGCTCTCCCGGCTTGCCAACGGTTGCTCCACCGTTGTTGTTCTACACCTCTCCCACTTCCCACTGTAATCTTGGAGCCTCTCTATTCCTTCACCAGATGCGCCTCTGGTGTTCAGCAAGGTTCGTTTGCAGAACCTTGTGTTGCTAGCGCCGGGACAGGGCTCTCCCGGCTTGCCAACGATTGCTCCACCGTTGTTGTTCTACACCTCTCCCACTTCCCACTGTAATCTTGGAGCCTCTCTATTCCTTCACCAGATGCGCCTCTGGTGTTCAGCAAGGTTCGTTTGCAGAACCTTGTGTTGCTAGCGCCGGGACAGGGCTCTCCCGGCTTGCCAACGGTTGCTCCACCGTTGTTGCTCCGTCTAATTTGTAGAAGGAGTAAGCTGTGAGCGCAGACGCCGTGAGTCTTGCTCTCCCTGGCATGCCAGGTGATACATTAATTTGTTAGCTAATTTGTATTGTACGTTGTCTTCCTGTGTTGCTTTTTTTATGTTGCTTTATGTTGCTTTATCTTGCTTTCATAACATTTATGTTGCTTTCTTAACCTAACTGTTCTATCTTAGACAGGATATTACTTGAACTCTCTCGGTCTTGCTGGCCGGGTGATCTGCATTGCATTTGGCGTCCAGTGTGTTGCAGTGCCTGCTGCAGCTGTTTCCTACGCCTTTTCTATAGGTTCAGGTTTGTGCAGCCACATCATGGGTGAGTACTTGTATTATTTACTTTCTTTCTCCACTAGTCTAGTAGTGTGAACCGTAATCCCCTGGTTGAGAGGAGTTTCTCGGTCGCGCAGGAACACCACTATTACCTAAATGAGTAGGATCGCGCTTCGTGTGCCAGCACCAGACTGGTCTGCCAGGCCTTGGCGACTCGCTAGCTTGGTGGTGTAATGATTGCCGGCCCGAGATGCCCACCGGGGATTGCGACCCTCCAAATGTAGTACTGTGTACGTCTATTTACTGACTTATCCATGCATCCTTGTATCTCGTTACTACACAGCGCTGTTATTAATGAAAACTCATCCCCATACCCCAACCCCTAACCACAACCCTCCGGAAACCCTAAACCTAAACCTAATCACAACCCTCCGCTCTTGGTCTGATATTCTGACCCTGCAAAAGATGGTTCAGGAGTGCTAGCTCTAATATACGAGTATATATATTAACAACGGAAATAAATCGAAATATATGGGCGAAAGTAAAGCATTTAATTTTTTACTTTATTACATTGCTTTTTGATTACGACTCGCACAGCTAACAGTCCAAGCAAAGTGACTCTATGGATTAAGAGAGCGAAATATATAAGGCATGTAGTTTCACGTTCGATATATACAAAAGTTGTTGACACGAAGCTGTAGGAGCCGCGGCTCCCCCCCTTTGCACGAAAAGAAATTGGGTTTATTCACTAGATTACTAGAACTAAAACCAGGGTCCAGAGGAAAACAGAAAGGCACACAATACAGATACACGTACCCGAGGTAACCAGTTTTTCCACTCTTAGTCTTACTTACCGGAAGATATAAAGAGCACAACAGAGTAACCTGACATTTTTCATTTTAAGCTTAGCGTTATGCAAATCATGACCATGCACCATTGCACCTACATGATTATGAGTACATGTAAACCGATTGCGCGCGATTGGTTTACTTCAAAAGGCCTGGGTTCATTCTGGGTTATAAATCCATGTCCTATTTACACGAATTTTTATCCTTAGGTTAGGGGGTGTGTTGGGGTAAGGCTTTCATGAAGTACCTGGGTTATGTAGGACATGGAATTATTACCCAATTCTGATTATGCCACAAGGAGCGCGGGCTCAGGATATCGAATGCAGCCATTCCAGCATGCTAATTTTGTGGACTTTGGTACTTTTGCTCTATTTATCTTCTTAAAATAGGTGAGTTTGAACTTTGAATTCGCGTTCTACATAATTATATTAATAACGTTTGCTCACCAAAAATACTGACTGGTAGATTGACTTTAATATTTATAAACTTTTGAAATGATTTAATATATATAGAAGAATGCTAATTCACGAATTTCACGGTTCGGTTACCACTGCCAATCTGATTACCATGTCAATAGCTTTTGTGATGTATTTCAAAGATTTTTGGACTTCGTCGACTGATCGATGCGTTTTTTATATGAAACGTCGAAGAATTGTAATGATCTCGTTCTACAGTCTACATATTCCCGTATTTCTGTTGTCTATTTTATATATTTTAGTAATTATGCATTTTTGATGCTTTAATACGTATGACCTACCACTTTCCCAGACTATATATTATAGTTACAGTACAGTATAGCCATAAGTCCAGCTTATACAGTTATACTGTAGCTATGTAGCTATAATATATATATATATATATATATATATATATATATATATGTTCTAAGGATTTTGGGTGAAGGAAAATTCGAGTGTAGAATATATACATTTTAAGACCAAACCGGGACCTACACAATTGTTCTTTTTCTGTTATTTGTTATTCTTGCCAACAAATAATGTTTTGATGACTGTTCATATTTATTTTTCTGCTTTAAAAGTAATTTTAGCCAAGGACAAAATAAAACAAAAACAATGTTGCTCACTAGTCACTGTTCTACAAGACCCAAGTTAAACTGCCAAAACTTTGGATTTTATACATGCATATATTTCATTCTTGCCGCCAAAGCTGATATCTATCTTCTGCATATGTAGCTTGCATCCTAATCTCTTTTTAATTAAATGTTTAAATAGAACCAAAACTTGTTTGCAATTCTGGAAGTTCAAAGATGGCTTCAGATATTGATTCAGGTGAAGTTGATCATGAAATACTTGGTCCACCTAAAAAAATTGGCCGACTTAATGCTCTTAGGCAAACAAAACTCAACTTTTTTAAGCAACAACCAACGTCGAAAACCTCTTCTACCAACGAAACTGGAGATGTTTCTGTAGTTTTAGCAGCATCACAAACTTCCGAAGTAAACAAATGTGCTTCTGGTAGTGGTAGCATAGTCCTGTCGAAAGACTACTTTGACACAGCATCACAGTGTTCATCTGCATCTACTCCTGATCTGGAGAATAGGCTACCCAGCAGTAAAACGAATACATCCGATCAAACATCACCAATCTCCCATGGCCACATTTTACCAGACTATGATGTTGGGAGGTTTCTCAAAGAGAAAGCTACTGATGTAGAAAAGACTGTTGAAATCGTGATCGGACACGTGACAGTGATTTTACTGTTTACCTACTAAACTGGTTTTTCCTGTTTTAATCACATGATTAGGTTATATAGATTTTTGTACATTTATAAATAAAGGAGTTGATATTGTGAATTTCGATCGAGTGTTTTAATAACGATTCATAAGCTAGAAAATTACTGTTTTCTAAATGGCGCCCAACGTGGGGCTGGGATGGTATTAAAAACGACTAAACGAGAGACGAATATACAAGAGACGAATATACGAGAATATACAAGTAAACGACATGTCGACTTCGAAGATCGAAAGACTCAAGGCGATCAGAGGAGCTCATCGAGGAGTATGCACAAAATTAGAAAAGGAGACGTACGATTTAATATCACAAGAACCCACTGAGGAAATAATAAGCCGACTCGAGGTTATTACCTGTTTACTGGAAGGGAAACAAAAGACCCTCAGTGATATTGACAAGCAAATCACTTCACTGTGCGATTTAAACGACATCACCAAAGAAATCGAAGATTCCGAATCAATCGTAGCCAGGATTATCGAATGCCGAAAGAATATCAAAGATGCGAAACCACTAGTCGTTAATAGCAGTGGTCAACAACCTACCATTTATGTTCATTCGGATTAAACTCAAAGTCATGCAAGAAACGTCGTCAAACCACGTCTACCAAAATTATCTCTACCGATAACCTAGCGAAGGGACAAGAACATGCAAGTGGTCTAGACAACCGCAAGCCTTCAGGTAACAACAAAGGTCATACAACGCTCGGTGGCAGCGCTTTGTTGGCAAAAACAACAGGGTCGGGGGAGTTCAAGATTCGTTGTGCCTTTTGTAATGGTTTACATTATTCTGCATCCTGTGAAGTTGTGACTGCCTACGAAAGTCGAAAGGAAATTCTCGCAAAACATGGCCGGTGTTATAATTGTCTTCGAAAGGGACATCACTTGAAAGATTGCACAAGTGAAAGGAACTGTAGACATTGTAACAAACGTCATCATCAATCAATCTGCGACAAGGTTCATGTAAAGAAGGTTGAAGAAACTCCGAAACAAGTTTCAAGCGACACCACAATGAGTGAGACAACTACTGCAACTACTACGAGCAACACCGCTGGAAAGAAACAAAATGGCGTGCTTTTGCAAACAGCCCGAGCTATCGCTCTTGATGAAACCGGCGACATTTCTGTTTCTGTTCGAGTTCTCCTTGATAACGGAAGTCAGCGTTCATATTTGACAGAACACTTGCGTTCCAAGTTAAAATTGAAGCCTCTTCAGCGCGAGAAGATCAATATCAATACATTCGGTGAGAATCGTTTCAAGACACAGAAGAGCGACCTCGTCCATTTACGACTTCAACGACCTGGAAACCCTGAAACGATTTATATCTCTGCATTGACTTTTCCAGTGATATGCTCAGCCTTGCCTTTGAGAGTGAATATCGACGACCACCCTCACCTTCAAGATTTAGACTTGGCCGAGGACTTTGACAACGACAACCACGATACAATCGATGTACTCATTGGTTCTGATTACTATTGGGACATTGTTTCGAGTGAATCAATTCGAGGAGAGTCCGGTCCCACTGCTGTGAACAGCAAATTGGGTTGGCTTGTTTCTGGTCCAACAGATTCATCAACACTCTACAACAATGTCTCCACCACCAACTTGATTATTTCTGGTGCACCACCTCCTCATCAATTCGAAACCAACGATGAAATAGTGACTGTGTTAAGAAGATTTTGGGAAACCGACAGCATTGGCATAAGAGGTGATACAGATCTTGAAGAGAAATCGAATGGTCAACCAACGATAACAGTGAGCCAAAGCGAGAAACCTGTCTTCAAAGAAAGTGATTGTCATTACGAAGTGAGTTTGCCTTGGATAGAAGATTATTCGCCATCTTCAACCAACTACCGAATGTGTGAAACCCGGTTGAAATCCTTACACCACAAGCTGAAAAACGAGCCAAATCTACTTCGTGATTATAATGAAATCATCAAAGATCAACTACAAAAGGGGATTGTTGAAAAGGTTCTAGAACTGACCAGTGACGCAACCGAAGAAAAGTCGAAGGGAGTTCATTATTCACCTCACCATGCAATAGTCCGAAAAAATCGTGAGACAACAAAGGTTCGAGTTGTGTACGATGGATCAGCCAAGTATTCAAAGGAAGAACGATCTTTGAATGATTGCTTAGAAGTTGGTGAAAATTACATCCCTCATGTTTTTGATCAACTAACCAAGTTTCGATGGAATGCGATCGGTCTCACTGGTGACATTGAGAAAGCATTTTTAATGGTGGGCATCAAGCCAGACGACAGAAACATGCTCCGTTTCTTGTGGTACGAAGACCCATTTTCCTCGAAGCCTGAAATAGCTGTATTTCGTTTCAACCGACTTGTGTTTGGCCTACGACCTTCACCTTCGATCTTGGGTGCAACGATAGAGCATCATTTACATTTGTTTTAAACAAAGCGAGCCTGAGATGGTCGAATTATTGAAGAAGTCTTTATACGTGGATGCATGGCTAGAAATCCAGGACACTCAGCGGCAGTGGCCTGTGGGCTCATATTTAGATGGAAATATTAATTTGAAAATTCTGATGGCTAAATATCGATCATTTCGGCTATAAACAGAAGTCTATAGCAATAAATTAAAGTAGAGTTATTCGCTAAATTGTCTTATTGACCCATTTCTTACCCAAATATCAAATTACAAAAGGTTTAATCGTCTAGACAGGCCTGTACACTCATACTCACAAAAATTGCCGCATAAATTTCGGTTATTATTTCTGAATCCAGTCACATTTAATAATAATAACAGCGGTTAAGACCCTGGCAACCTAGCAACAGCTCCATAAGAAATGGCGGACAAGAACCCGAAATTATCGAGGAATGCATTGCTTCTTCACGCCGAGTTTAGTATTTATCTCGGCGCTTGATGGATTAAATTACAACGACTCGGCTGCAATAAATCGTACATTTTAAGGTCTTTGGGAACCTATTAAACAACGAAAAAGTGGAACGAACAACTCCGCAAAACAAAGTAACGTTCATCCTGAGCAAATTCAGACGTTCGCATCGTGGACAAACAACACAGAAGCGGCCAAAATTGGAGCTCCAAAATAAGTGATATAGCAGATTAATAGACTTTAAACAGCGAATAAGAGGTATGTTTGTGAGGGGCTCGGGAACCTATTTAGGACGCTCCAAACTTAATAGAAATTGTAGTGCTGAACGATTGTTCAATTTGGTGAAGTTTTGGACGTTCGCATGTCGGAATTTACAATAGTAAATAACCGAAAATGATTGTTCTTTATATTTCCTTAAGAAATCTTTTGAAGGACGCCATATTGAATTAATTAAAAAGGGATTCAGTGCGCATGCTTTGCCGCCATGTTGTCCTCGATTTCTGGCCATGATTTGATTACTGGAGAGGAGAATGAAGAGAAAGCCTTCAACGTGTACAAGAAATCAAAGGAAATAATGGCAAAGGGTGGATTTAACCTTCGCAAATGGAATTCGAACTCCCGCAGTTTGTTGAAGTCTATTGAAGATTATGAATCCTCGCACGAGCAAGCCAAATCAAAATCGAATGATGTCACGACCGAAGATGACGAGTCATATGCAAAGTCATCAACCACAATTGGAAATTCAGAAATAAAGAACGATTCCACTGTCAAGGTTCTAGGACTGAACTGGGACACACATACTGATGAATTTTTCCTTGATCTTTGGCGAAGTTTGGAAATTCTCTACCAGAGACGAAGCGTTCAGTTCTCAGTCTGACAGCCAAGATATTTGATCCAATTGGATTCTTGACGCCTTCTACCATCCAAATGAAGATCTTATTTCAACAACTCTGTCTGAACAAGACCAATTGGGACGGTGAACTAGAAGGAAATCTACTTCAAACGTGGAGATCACTTCTAGACGAGTGGAAATATCTCAACAAGGTACGCATTCACCGTTGTTATTTTTCATCGAGCCCTGTGGACATAAAGATTCATGGTTTCAGCGATGCTTCAGACCGTGCCTATGCTGCAGTTATTTAACTGCGTTCGACCTATGAAGATGGTCGAATTCAAGTCCGTTTGGTGGCTTCAAAGTCCAGAGTAGCACCAATAAAGAAGCAAACAATTCCTCGCTTGGAATTGTTGGGGGCAGTTCTACTTGCAAGACTCGTCAATCAGTTTAATTCGACCGTCAAGCAATTAAGAACAATCAATTGGACAGACTCCATGACTACCATGTGTTGGATAAAGAACGAACGAATATGGAAACAATACGTACAGCATCGCGTAGAAGAAATACGAAGTTTAACCTCCAAGGATTCGTGGAGACATTGTCCAGGCCAATTGAATCCCGCCGACATTCCCTCTCGTGGCCTAAACGCAAAGGACCTTTCTGTCAACACAACGTGGTGGAATGCCCCATTGTTTCTATTCCGACCAGAGTCTGAATGGCCTAGACCTCAATCGACACAAGAAGAAAATAAATTAGCCTCACAAGAAGCTACAAAGAATATGCGTAATATTTCTTACTCGTTGTTGAATTCTTCCGAACTCCCAGCTCCAAACATCGAAGCAATGATCGACATCAAGCGTTTTGGCAACCAAACAAAGTTACTTCGCGTTACAGCTTTGGTAATGAAATTTATTAATAAGCTAAAGAATCGTGCACTATTGAAAGAAAATCGTGCGTCAACTAACGAAATACTGACGGCCTCGGAATTGAACGATGCAGAAACGTTGTGGATTAAGTCTGTCCAAGCCAGTTCCTTCGACAAAGAAATTCGACATCTTGCACAGAAGAAATCACAGTTTGGTCTATATTTGGATCAACGGGGAGTCGTTCGTTGTGGTGGAAGGATTGGTAATAGTGCGTTGTCGTGAAACAGCAAAAACCCAATCTTACTGCCTTCAAAGCACAAATTTGTCAGCTTGCTTATCGATCATACTCATAAAGCTGTTCTTCACAATGGAATCAGGGACACTCTAACCACATTAAGGGAACGTTTCTGGGTTATTCGTGGACGTGAAGCGGTAAAGAAAGTCATCCGACATTGCGTTGTTTGTCTCAAACATGAAGGAGCCTTCTACAAACCTCAGCAACCTACCGATCTGCCATACACTAGAGTTTCAGAAGATCCACCTTTCACGCACGTTGGACTAGATTTTGCAGGTCCAATTTATTTCGATTCAAAGGCGCTAAAGGGTGACGACAAGGAGTCTAATAAAGGTACATATGTTTGTTTACATGCGCATCGACGAGAGCAGTACACCTGGAACTTTGCCGAAGTTTGAATGTTTCAGATTTCTTGTTGGCTTTCAGAAGATTCCCTAGTCGACGTGGACTACCCGCTACTTTAACCTCCGACAACGCTAAGACATTTAAGTCTTCAAACAAAGAAATGCGCAGGATGACCAGGTCGGACGAGGTGAGACGCTACCTTGTCGACAATCGAATCACCTGGAATTTCATCATCGAAAAGGCCCCTTGATGGGGCGGGTTTTGGGAGAGACTAGTTCGGAGTATTAATAGACCTCTCAAGAAAATATTGGGACGTTCGACGTTGAATTATGAAGAGATTCGTACGATCTTGGGGGAAATAGAGACGGTGATCAATTCTAGACCTATTACTTATCTTTACGATGACACAGAGTCAATTTCGTATCCGCTAACACCTTCAAATCTTATCTATGGACGACGTATTAGCTCAACACCAAACAGCGCTCATCATGAAATTATCAGCACCTACAAGTCTTTGACAAGAAGAGCTCGTCATCACAGAAATCTGTTACAACAACTGACTGAACAATGGAGAAGAGAATATTTAACCGGACTACGAGAACAATCGAATGTAACGAAGGGAGACGACGCCCAGGAGATATCTGTTGGAGATATAGTGTTATTGAAGAAAGACTCGACTGCACGATGTAATTGGAAACTCGCAAAGGTAGAGGAACTTATTTCAGGAGCTGATGGAAAGGTACGCGCTGTTATCGTCAAAGTAGCAAACAGTGATAAACGTCCAGTTTATTTGCGAAGGGTCGTGCAACATCTGATCCCCATTGAAGTGAAAGCCAGTGATGACAACGAATTGCAACAACCGATTCGACTGGTTGCTAATCAGTCTGATCCAATTGTGTCAGACAATAATAATTCAAGACCCCGACGTAATGCTGCGGTCATTGGAGAACTTAATCGAAGAGAACAGAACTCTTAAATATTAGTTTGATTTTCTTGTTAAAGTTTATCACTAGTGTGAATAAACTTTGGGGAGTGTTGAAATCGTGATCGGACACGTGACAGTGATTTTACTGTTTACCTACTAAACTGGTTTTTCCTGTTTTAATCACATGATTAGGTTATATAGATTTTTGTACATTTATAAATAAAGGAGTTGATATTGTGAATTTCGATCGAGTGTTTTAATAACGATTCGTAAGCTAGAAAATTACTGTTTTCTAAAAAGACATTCATGTTGAAGAATACATGGCAAGCTCAACCTGGATTCCAATGGCCATTTTCTCTTAAGAAGCAAGGAAACAGTACTTACAAAAGGTATCTGCTACAACAGCATATAAACCGATATCCAGTTTTCGCCTTCAGCCAGAGTTGTGATGGAATTTTGTGCAAGTTATGTGTTCTCACTGGAACAGAAGAGGCCACATACCGCTCGCTTGGGCAGTTTAGTTACCAAGCTATTACAACGCTACGACCGTCTAAGCGGGACAACCGGTGACTTGAATAAACACTTAGAAACGGAATATCACAAGCGTTCGCAAACCAAAAGCCAAGCATTTCTTGCCAACCAAGCAAAGGGCTCTAATGAATTCTCATCATCGTCAAACTTGCGAGGAAAACCGCAAACGTCTAAGACCAATAATTGAAACCATCGTCTTCTGCGGTCAAAACAATATCGCGTTGAGAGGACATGAGGACAGTGGTCCTGTGAATTTAGATGTTCTGGAAAAAGGAGAGGGGAATTTTAGACGTCTTTTAAAGTATCGGGTTCACGCTGGCGACCTCAGTTTGAAAGACCAGATACTACATGCTCCTCGAAATGCATGCTATACGTCAGGAGATATACAGAATCAAATTATAGATTGCGTTGGTGATGAATTGAAAGACACGGTTGTAGCTCGCGTGAAGAAAGCGGGATTCTACGTTGTGATGGCCGATGAGACGACAGATATTTCTTCAACTGAACAGTTAGCTGTTTGCTTCCGCTATTATGACAAAGATAGCAAAATCATTCGAGAAGACTTCGTCGAATTTTTAGATGTACTTGAGAAATCTTACGGCAGTGAAAGTGAAACAAATCAGGAATTATTATACTTTATTAAATACTCCCCAAAGGGCTTTTCAGTATCTAATTACACGTTAAAACTAAATATACTAAACTAATATACAAAATTATACTATTATTATTACAATCAATCCAGTCATGAAAACTTATCAATAAAAATTAATTAACTAGGGGTATCTAAAAAATCTTTTAATAAAATACGTTTATACTCTGATTTAAAATGAATAAGATTTTCACTGTTCTTAATGCTGTCCGGAAGCTCATTCCACAGAACCACTGCCCGACATAAAAATGTTCGTTGACCAGAAGCTGATTTATACATTGGAATATCTAGTTTATTGTTATGTCTTGTGTTGGCGTTGTGTATTTCTGATCTTGTTACGAATTTGTCACATAAGTATGATGGCGCCAATCCATTCATGCATTTAAATGCCATTACAGCATCCCTGAATTTTAACATATAGCTTATTGGAAGCCAGCATAGCTGCTGAAGAACTGGTGTCACATGGTCATATTTTCTTGTACCTGTAACAATACGCGCTGCAAAATTCTGTACACTTTGTAGCTTAGCAATGTTTCTTTTAGAAGTATTTGACCAAACAGAAGAACAATAATACAATTTACTAAAAATTAAAGCATTTATGATAGTAATAAGTGTTTGATAATCTAAAATATGTTTCACTCTGTTAATCTGGCATAAACTGGCGATGCAGGTTGAAACAACATTGGAGATATGTTCGTTGTAGCTCAAGCTTGAGTCCATTATAACCCCTAAATCTTTGGCAAAAGGAACCGGAGTTATTTTCCTACCAAGAACAGTTATATGGAAGTCTTTTGGTACTCGCTTCAGCATCTGAGGTGTACCCAATAGGAGCAGCTTGGTCTTTGTTGGATTAATTAGTAAACTGTTAGAACAGCACCAGGCGGCAATTCTGTTCAGATCTTCTGTTAGTTTGAAAGCGGCAGCCTCGGCATCCTGGATTGGAAATGCTAGGTAAAGCTTTGAGTCGTCCACGTACGACTCCAAGGAAGACTCATTTGGTATACTAGGCAGATCGTTTATATATATGTTAAATAACGCCGGACCAAGTAACAGAGCAAAGCATTCCAAATACGATGGAAGAGTTTCTACAAATATGTGAGAAAGACAACGAAAGGTCATTTGTAACAGAAGAGCCAAGGCTTACTCGGGAAGTTATCGGCAAGGCTATTGTTGATGTAGTGGAAAGGTGTGGCTTATCGCCGGAAGCAGTTGTCGCGCAAAGCTACGATGGTGCTAGTGTTATGAGTTCTACCTCTGTTGGTACATGCTCATACGTCAAGCAACACTGTCAACACGCAGACTACTAGCTATACCACTGCTCTGCCCATACCCTCAATGTGACTTTGGTCCATGCCACTAAAATTCCAGTGGTTCGCAATATGGTTGGCACAATAAAAGCAATAACATCATTCTTGTCAACAAGTAACAAGAAGAAAATTACCCTGGCCAGCGTCCTCGGACAATCGAGCAGTCACACTAATGGCCGCAAACTTCAATCATTGTGTGAAACAAGATGGGTAGAAAGGGTAACCGCACTTGAAAATTTCGTGGCAAACTACGTTCATATCACGAGGACACTGATGGCTATCAGTCGCTGGCAAGACCGTGACGCAAAAGGAAAAGCGATGGCGCTTTTCAAAGAAATAACAGATTTTTATCATGACCTTGTTCTGTTGTATAGCTACCACCAACAACATTGATAAACTGTCTAAGGCTCTCCAGGAGAAGAACACCTGCTTACAAAGCGCTATGAGCCATGTACAGGATATCATTGCCACGTCGGAAGATGACCGGGCGAATAGCGAACAACGTTTCAAGAAGATAATGCAGTGGATCAATGACACTGTCGCCTGCCTGAAGATAGAAATTGCTCCACCTCGTGTTTGCAACAGATCCACACAGAGAGCTAATCCCGATGTGACTTCTCCACACGATTATTTTCGTGTCACCGTCTACATTCCATTCCTTGATATGGTCCTCCAGCAATTAAAGTTTCGCTTCATTGAGAAATCCAAATTTGCTGGGCTATTCGATATATTGCTGCCCTAGCTCCAAGTGTTACAACGACGATGCCATGGAAGAACAGTTCGAACAGCTTTGGAGAACGTATTCTTCACTGCTTCATGCCAACAACGTGCAACCAGAAGATACGCTAGGCATGAATGCTCATGTCCAATATCGACAGTGGGTAATGAAGTGGAAGAGAGAGTTTTCCGAGACGTCGCCTGCCGACCATATAACAACAGTCCAGCACTGCAACGTCCTCGCTTATCCCACCATTCACGCCCTTTTGACAATTGCCAGTATTCTACCTGTATCCACGGCAACTGTTGAGCGTTCCTTCTCTTCCTTACGACTGCTCAAGACCTATCTACGTAATCGCACCTCGGAAGAGCGTTTGAACGGACTTGCCATGATGTATATTTACGGGAACGAACAAATTGACATTGAACGTATTATAGAACGATTCGCCAGCGCAAAATCCCGACGACTACTGCTGTTATAGGTGTTCTAATCTATTAAAAGTGTTATGTTTTGAGTATTTTATATGATGTTATAGTGTTTTAAGTCTTACATCCAGAATTTTATGAAACCTCCCCTTCCCCCAAATGCAGGAGATGACATTCTAGAGACTCTAGATTCCAATATTTAATGGGCATTATGGGGGTGGGTGTCTGGCAGTCTGGGTGATGCCCCAGATCTCCCTAGAAATTTCTCGCACTTTCGGCATTCGCTAATTGGCTCCCCCCTTTCACAGTCCTGGCTACGCCACTGCTTCGGTAAAAACAACGTCAGCGAAGAAACGACCTGCGGCTGTTATCCTACAGCTTAATACTAGGTACGCTCTGCCTCTGCTTTTAGTTTTGAAGCAAAGTGAACATTACAGTGTTCTTGACATCTTTCACATAAGGTTGTGAAATCAGGTCAGTATTTTTCGAGTAACTTTCTTTCAATTAGCCATTGCAAAATATTGGTCGACGGCAGTTTGTGTTTTCTTTTGACATCAACGACATGTCCACAACGAAACGGTACTGTCTCACCCCTCGGGGCAGTAAAATAATTATTAATGAGAGATTTCTCATTAATAATTACTTTACTGCCCAGATTCTGGGCAGTCACATGACCACAACGCAGATCTTTGCTCCAGCCACGTCACGATCGAGAATCGCACAGAAAATTGGCCACTTTCATGGGGCAGTTCGCAGGCCACGTGCGTGCTGGCTCAAGTGAGTTGTCGGCCGAGCAGCTTGATGAAATTAAATTTACTAAATTCTAAACACAGCACACACGCAAAACAAGAACAAGTGAGCTGTCCATATATAGCCAAAAACAAAATCAAGACAAAGAAAAAATCAATAGTTGAGGTATTTATTCATCCTCTATAGTTGATTGGATTTGTCTTAAGTCAATTCTTCACTCCTAGGTCGTCAAGTACACTTTCCACGACTGATTCGAACTTTAAAATACATTTTAAAGGTCAATTGGGTACACACATCTTCCAAAAAAAACAACCCGACTTCTTTTGGGGGTAGTAAACGGTCAACAAACAACAGATATTAGTCATTTAACATAGAAGTTTACGATACTAGATCGCACCTTGTTCTTCGTCTAATTTTTCCGCCATATTTGATTTCAAGTCAGCAAATGCTTGATATCCTACAATATCCCTAGTATCCTCTTCAATGGATCCATTATTTTCCTTTATCTTCTCCAATTTTATCGTATGGACCCACATGTACCACAACGCTCCTTCGCTCCTGATTCATCTCGCTTGGTCTCGCGTGTATTGACGTTTACACGCACGATATTCGTTCTACGCATGCGTAGCTAATCCAGGTCAACCTGGATTAGATCCCAGTCGACAGCCGCAATTTCCTATCGTGGTTAGGGGGCGCCGAGCAAAGAGCCTGGGTACGAGGTTGAGGAATTGCACAGGCTATGCACAGGCCGAGCACATCTTGGCAGCGCGTGGGCACCTGTGCAGCATATCCTCCTACCTAGAATTACCAATAATCAGTAAGTGTGAAATGCTAAGAATTACCAATAATCGTTAATTTTAAAAAACTAATTCCTAACCCCGCTCAAGATCCTTCTCCAGCAGTGTAACCACACAAACAAAGGTTTTAGAAACGTATTTATTTGTATTTATTGGTGAAAAGAGAATGCTAACTAAGGCGTAGCAGACTTCAGAATGAACAACAGTAACTTCCCGGAGAACTCCCCCGGGATAGATAAACCAGCCAATGAAATGGCTGATAATATTAAAATGGTGCGAGATGGGATTTACAAAAAGAGCGCCAGTGAACAGTGTCTAATAATAGTGCAAAAACGAAAAGGCCGTAATGGCCAGAACACTCCCCGTCTGGGATGAAAAATACCACTACCCTAATAGGTTTATGTAAAGTTTTGAACAACTGGCAGTGGCTCCGAGTTCAGTTCGTCTTCGGTCTTTAACAAGATCATCTCTGTGACTGGTCTAGTGTAGAACTGCTTCGAGCAGCTTTTCGCTGTCATAACTTCTACTTTTCGAACTTTTCCATTGCGCTGTCATAGGTCTTCGAGATGCGAGCGAGAGGCCATTCGTTTCTTGGTGCTTCCTTGGTGCATCGGAGAAGAACAAGGTCAACCTTTTTAAGATTCGGCAAGGCGGTTTCCCACTTTCGTCTGTATTGTAATGTCGGGAGAAATTCTTTCTTCCATCGCGACCAGAAGCGGTTTGCTAGATATTGGACCTGGCGCCACTGTTTGGTATGTAGATCTTGCCGGCCAAAATTCCCTGGAGTTGACTTGAGTGGCAGGGTTTTCTGAGTGAGAAGAGTAGATGGTGTGAGGATTTCGGGTGCGGAGGGGTCGTTTGGCACGGCCACCAGAGGTCTGTTATTGACGACGGCTGCAACTTCCGCCATTAGGGTGGAGAGGACTTCGTGCATAAGTTGTGTAGGTCGCAGGTCAGCGAACATTGAATCCAAGATCTTTCTCGAGATGCCGATCATACGTTCCCATACTCCTCCAGTGTGTGATGCATGCGGAGAATTGAATACCCATTCGCAACCTTGGGAGTTGAGGTGAGATTCCACGGCCTTCTTGTCCATCTCCTTTAGAGTAGCCTCCAATTCGTTACGTGCTCCAATGAAGTTGGTTCCACAGTCAGATCAAAGCTGTTCTCTGATAGCCAGAAATCTGCGAAGGGCATTTATGAAACTGGAAGCATCCATACTTTCGATTAACTCGATATGAATCGCCCTCGTTGTTAAACAAGTAAAGATCACTGCCCATCGTTTATCGTAAGCGTGTCCTCCTCTAGTACGTCGGGCTACCACTTGCCAAGGACCAAAAACGTCGAGACCGACGTACGTAAATGGGGGCGATGGAGTGAGGCGTTGATTCGGGAGATCTGCCATTTTTTGGTGCTGTAGCTTCCCTCGTAGTTTCTAACATTTCATGCACTGATGAATGACTCGATTGACAAGGCGTTTTCCTCCGACGATCCATAATCCCTTTCTTCTAACCATGCCATGGGTGAAATGGCGGCCTTGGTGTTTTACTTCTTCATGGGAGTGCTTCACGATGAGACACGTGACGTGATGCGCACCCGGTAAGATCATAGGATGCCGCTCTTCATAGGGAAGGTCAGCTCGTTCCAGGCGTCCTCCAAGGCGTAAAAGTCCCTCTGAATCGATGATCGGGCTGGGTTTCAAGAGGGGAGATGTTTTTGGTAGTTCCTTCTCCTTTTTTAGGCAGTCGATCTCTTTGCAAAATGATTCATACTGTACACTCTTCACAATTACCGTCTGTGCGCGTTTACGTGCCTCAGTGGTGCTAACTGATGATGCCTCTTTGGTTTGTCAGGCATTGTTGACGGGCGTCGTAGTTTGACGATGACGTTGATGCTGCTTCTGAACGATCAGAATTAATCTCGATACTGCGTTTACTAGGCTCAGGTACAACCAGGTCGCTCAATGGGACAGGCTCCGCGTGTCCGTTCTCGAACATCTTCTGCATAAAATCGAAATAGTGCTTCTTCATTGCTGGTTTTCGGTCGAGTGTTCGTCTTGTGGTGTTGAGACGCTTACGCGCATCTTCGCGATTGTCGGGAAGTTGTGTTATCTTGTGACGGAATGGTAGTGGTGCTACCCAGTTTCCTGCATTGTTCTTGACCATTTTATGGTGCATGGCGTTGCCGAATCTTCTATCTTCGACAGACTGACCAGGTTTGTCGTCGTCTTTCGAACGTACGAACACTTTGGCTTCTAGACCATCCTCGAAGCTTCCGTCCTCGAATGTCTCTTTCCTCTGGTGATTGATATCGTCGCCAAGATGATAAGAGACGTTTTTCTCGACATGGAAAAGATTGGTGCAAGGTAAAAGAATTGAGGGTCGTCCACTTTCGAGAAAATGCGTCTTGTAGCACGAAGGATCTGGCTTGTGCGCGCCATTTAGGCAAGCGTTACCGAGGATGACCCATCCTAAATCGAGTCGTTGGGCCCAAGGAGCGTTCCTAGATCCATTGCGCGATTCATGCCAACAAGTGGCGGCGCGTCTCTGCCAACAAGTAAGAGGACATCGGCGTCATTGCAGATCTCAGGTATCTTGTGGGCTATCTCTCGCAGATGTGGGTGAGCCAAGGCTATCGCTGGCGTAGGGATCTCTTCTTTGGTATCTGGGATGGCGTTACATTCAATGACACTAGAGAGTTGATGTCTTTTTCTACCGTCCAAAGATTCCACGATGAGTCCCTTGGCACGTCTTTCCCGAATCTGAGTTGTTCCAGCACAGAACTGAGTTGTTCCATGTCCTAAGTGTGTATGCAGTCGTTTCACCATCCACGTTTAGGCGGTCGAAGAGTTGGGACTTTGCCAGCGAGGTGTTGCTCTGGTCGTCGATTACCACGTAAGCTTTTACCTTGGTGTCGGGATGTCCACTGACGTAAATGTTGGCTAGACAAATCTTCGAGCACGATTTACCACCAGGTTGATTCCCGCATATTTCAGTGCATTTGGCTGTAATCTCAGCTGACTCCCCGCCTTGCTGTTGGGTGACACTTTTCTCTTCAGGTTGATCTTGGTCGTCCCTTTGCTCCCCGCCGTGCTTTTGCTCGTCCTGCTTTCGAGATGGGATTCTCGCCTATGCGTGAAGCGCTGCTATGTGTTTAACGCTTTGACACTCCGTACATTTGATTGTGCATTTGCAGTCTTTCGCCAGATGAGTGCAAGAGGCGAGGCAGCGGAAGCATACGCGATTCTGCCTCAGGATTTTTGTTCTCTCGTCGAGTTAATTTGCTTGGCTCGGAAAGCGCGGCACTTATTTAATGGATGTGGTTTCCGATGGACAATACACCAGTTAGTAGGATCACTAAAGGTTTGGTCATTTTGGATTCTTTGGTTTCCAGTAGTGGGGTCGGTAATCTCAGTCTTCTTTACATTCACATCTTCTCTCAAACCAAAGTTTCTCGGAGTCGAGTTTCTCTTCTCGGGGCTTTCTATGATCAAATTTGGATCGTTTCTCTCGAGAGATAACTCTTGAATGAACATAGCAAATTCGGTAAAAGGAGGATAATCTACTGCGTTATGTTGTTTTTTGTACCGGTAAACGTGCCTTTGCCACCTGCTTTGGATATCACCAGGGAGCTTAGCGATAACTGGTTTAATGTATAGATGTTCGTCGATAATTCTAAGGCCTGGATATACCTTCCATCAGTCTTGGCGCACTGCAACTCTAGAAGCAAATCTCCAAGCTCTTGTAGTTTCTTGTTATCTCTATAACCGATCTTGGGAAAGTCTCTCAGTTTGTTCAGGTGTACTTCTGTTATGACTGCGTTAGACCCAGACCGCTGGCCCAGTTTTTGCCACAGTACTGCCACACCATCAACTGGATTGTTAATGTAGGCATTGCGTAGTCGTTGTGCCAATTTCTTTGATTCGTTGGAGGTATATTCGATTATTAGTGATAGTTCCTCGCTCGGAGTGATGTTGATGTCTCTTGTCATGTTTTTGAAGGACTCCTTCCAACTGCAGTAATTTCTGGGATTGTCGTCGAATTTCTGTATCTTATTGGCGATTAATTCTCGACGGGCCATGAACTGGATGTAGGAACTCATAGTGTTCTGATTTGAGTCTGTCAAGTCAGTTTGAGGTTGGGATCTGAAAACGGCCGTTGTTGGGTCTAATTTTTGACTGGGTGGTGTTTCTTGAACCAGATGATTGGTCTTCTGGGTTGGTTGCGGAAGAGTGACTTGATGAGATACACCAGGAGGACAACCTTGGTAGTGTTCGGTTGGTCAGAGCATTGGGTGTTAATGTAGTGCTGAACTCTTTCGACAGGATAATCTTGACGTAGATCCAGCTGTTTGGGTTCATGGTAATCTTCGAGGCTCAGCTCGTTATCAAAGGCATCTGCTTTGGCTACAGCGACTGCTGCCTCCTCTGCCAGTCGTAAACTTTCCATACGTGCTTTCTCATCCATCTTTTTTTGGGCTAAGACCAGTTCTTCTTGCTGTATCAGAAATGCCGACTGGGACTCGAGCAATGATCTCTTTTTTTGCATCTCTACCTTTTTTAATGCTGCTGAGGCTTCAGCTCTAGCTTGCACTCGTGCTGCTGTAGAGGACATTGAGGAACTATGGGAACGATGGGATGAATTGATTTCCACCAAAAGTTCCTTCTTTCGATCATTTCCCTCAGTTATAGTTGTTTGAATAAACTGACTGCGATTACTCATAAGTTTCTCTAATATGTCACACTCTTGTTGTTGTTGTTGGGGTGCACTGGTACTAGTAAGGAACTCTACCAATGACAACGACACGACTTGATACTGGTGAAAATTCGAACGTACCTGTGCTGTATGTGATTTAATTTGCTCCACTGAGTCAGGGGCTTCTTGAAGTTTGGTCACAGCATTCAAGGTGTTTCGCCATAATTTTTCCAATCTGGTTTGGTCAGATTGTAGCCGGTTCTCAATAGACTTGGACGAAGGTTTTGGAAATCTTTTTGGTCGAACAGATTGCTCGTTGGTCGACACAATGCTTTCGGCAACTTCTGTGATGATTTCGAGCGAACCTGGTAACGTAGGGTTCTTTGACGAGTCGATATTCCCCATATTCTCGTCGATTTTTTCCGGTAAAAGGAAATCTACTGCTCCTACCTGAGGCTCTTCGACAGTAGGGTGGTTCATCTCTGTGTTATCCGTTGTAGGCTGGACGTTTTCGGCTGAAGACGCGTTTGTAGCGATTGTATCCATGCTACAAAGACCTTCGGTAAACAAAGTCTCCAAATCTTTAATATACGCCAGAAAGATGTCTCTCTTTTCACTGTTCTGTTCCTTCAGATCTGAACGAAGCTCAAGATCCTTCTCCAGCAGTGTAACCACATAAACAAAGGTTTTAGAAACGTATTTATTTGTATTTATTGGTGAAAAGAGAATGCTAACTAAGGCGTAGCAGACTTCAGAATGAACAACAGTAACTCCCCGGAGAACTCCCCCGGGATAGATAAACCAGCCAATGAAGTGGCTGATAATATTAAAATGGCGCGAGATGGGATTTACAAAAAGAGCGCCAGTGAACAGTGTCTAATAATAGTGCAAAAACGAAAAGGCCGTAATGGCCAGAACAGCCGCAGTTAGAATACTGAAACTCAGAGTCAGATGAATGTGCAATAAATCAATAATCCTGAGACTTCCCGCTTTATCAGAAAAGCTTATCGTAGGATTTCGTAGCTATCCGAAGTGTCAACGATGATGTAGTGTCCTAGCTACTTGCGGAACACATCTCCCGAAAATACGATATGTAATTTAGCTGCAAAATCACGGCTAAAAGTTTTAATTTTTAATTTTGCATCATTTTGATTTATATTTTGATAAACGAATCATTATCACAACTACTTCGCTCAATTATGTTAGGATTTGAATAGCTATAGGCGCTTAAAGCGATGTTCAAAACAAGGAAGAATTCGCCGTGTTTCATTCCTTTTTGCTGACGACCGAAGGGAGGCAGCACACTATTCTTAACGTTCCACTTGGGCTACCTATGTGTTAACTCGTGCCAGTCCCTTTGCCGAGCTATGTATAGCCGACCAGAATCTCGATTTGTGAATTTGCCGTCGAGATGTTAGATCATGTGATCTCTCAACTCAACTGGCTCAACTGCGCATGTCCCGCTAACACGTTGTCTTCACTGATCTCCATCACGTTGTCTTTACTGATCTGAGTGGTTGTCTTCTTTGTCTATTGACTATTTCTTCGAAAATAATTCACGGTAAGTACAACAAATCATGCCTTTATTTGCTCGTGGAAGTATTCATCAAGGCCATGAACGTTTCAGTGGCCAGTCTCGAGGAAAGCAATGTTCTTTTATGAGTTTATCGGCGTTGTTAACCGCCCAATCTATGCAAGTAATCGATAGCGACTTTGGACTTGCCAAGCGGAATTGTGTGTTGGATTATCGATTTTCTTAAGTGTCGTAAGCAAAGGGTCAAGCTTGCACATGACTGTAAGTCAGAATGGAGGGAAATACCAGCAGGTGTCCCTCAGGGGACAAAGCTGGGTCCGTGGCTGTTTCTTCTCATGATTGATGACATAGACGTCGCCAACTGCGATCTATGGAAATATGTGGATGATACTACCATGGCCGAGTGTGTGCCCAAGAAACATACAAGCAAGATCCAGGACGCCGCGACTGATCTGACCACTCAATCTCATGCAAACAAGTTCCAACTGAATGAGTCAAAATGTAAAGAGCTCCGAATATCTTTTGCCAAATGTGCTCCCAATTTCGCTCCTATTATCGTCAACGGAAAACCAATTGAAGTAGTGTCAAGCGCCAAACTACTGGGTGTAAATATCTCCAGCAACCTCAAGTGGAACAATCATATATCTGAAATAGTTAAAAAAGTATCGGCTCGTCTATACTTCTTGAGGCAACTAAAAAGGGCAAACATCGCAACAAAGGAACTCATCACATTCTACACTACTTGTGTCCGTCCAATCATCGAGTATGCCTGCCCAATTTTTCACAATGGTCTGCCGAAGTATTTATCGGATGACCTTGAACGGTTGCAGAAGCGGGCTTTACGAATAATTTTTACTTCCACCAATTATTCCGATGCGCTTGAAGCAAGTAATTTAATACCTCTCTATGATCGTAGGGAAGCACTGACAACTAGTCTTTTTAAAGACATTTGTAATAATAGCAGTCATAAACTGTATCACCTAATTCCTGAAATCAACAAATGTTCCTCAAACTTGAGGAACAAACGCACGTTTAAAGTCCCTATTTACAAAACAAACAGGCTTAAGAACAGTTTTATATATAGTAATTGTTTTTAGTCCAGAAATCGAGCACGATAATGTTTTCCTCTGATACATGTACATATTCTATAATGAACCTATTTTTAATATTTTATTACTTGTGACGTTTATTTTTATATTTATTGTTTTATAGTATTTGATGTAAAGTTCAACACAATTCAGCCGCTTTGGGCTGTAATGATTTTAACTGAAATAAATATCTATCTATCTATCTATCTATCTTAGTACAAGGAGACAAAATGTACTTGAATGCTTTTGACAATGGTCTGATTCCGCGTGAGGAATTATTATCGCTGAACAACTTACCAACTGTTATTTGTTCGCCGTGTTTTGTAAAATGTAAAATAAAAGTAAAAGTAAACCATAAGGTTCAGGTATTTAGATCCTGGTTGTGTCCTACCATTCTTGGTGTATTGTGTTGGTGAGTGTCTCGAGGAAAGCAATGTTCTTTTATGAGTTTATCGGCGTTGTTAACCGCCCAATCATGCAAGTAATCGAGTGTAACTCAAAAACCGTCGACAATGTCTTAGTACAAGGAGACAAAATGTACTGCTAAACTAAATAATGACCCAGGACTGTGTAAACTTACTCAGACTGCTTTAAAAGGGTACTTAGCTCAGAAATTTAAGGATGAGAATGATTGTCCTGATACAATAGAACTAGACCAGGATATTGAAGCTGGTCAGAAAGCTGCTGACACAGTATGTCAGTATGTTGATTGGTTGTTATCAACCATAAACCCAAACCCACCTGATGAGGACATGTGGATAAGACCCCAAGTTCATCCATGTCAAAAATGCCATAATGACATTCCTGAAAATGAAGTACAATCTGATTATGTAGATCTTTTAAATATGGTTCAACGACACACTCGTTGTAGCACAAACTATTGTCTTAGAAATAAATCTATCAAGGGGAAAATAACACAGTTGTCAGCAACAAAGACTGTTGTTTTACAAAAAGCTCCACTCAAAAAACAACAATGTTACATTGTTGATCCTTTGGGGTTTATCAAGCTCATCCTTTGGGGTGGCCAGACAGATACTATCGAACAAGATGCAACATACCTATTTAACAAAGTCAGAGTTAAGGTTACGAAAGACGAGAGGTACCTAAACACCCCGAAGAGTGAATATCAATGCACCATAACACCCGCTGAGCCATTCACAGGAATCCTTCCTATTGTAGATGTTGTATCTACCACAATTGAGACAACAGCAGAGATCCTGGGAGTGACAAACGTAACAAAGAACCAATGCTGTTGTTTGTGTTACAAAAAAGTTGTCATGAAAGGTAAATTTGCGTTCTGTGACACTTGCAAAATGTCACAAAAATCCAGTCGCTGCAACACGCAATGGTACATGCGAATTTATATGATGGTGTAAAGAAGTTCCAGATCTTATGCCATCTTCTTGGAACACCATCAGAAGAAAACCTCATTGAAAGCATCTTGGAGTTAGATACTTTAACTATCACCTATGATAGCCAGACAAATAAATTAATTGATGTGGAAGTTCTGGACATTTAAGCACAACTGAACTGCTGGTATGCATGACAACTAAAGTAACATTGTTCCCTATTGTTCCTGTTCTACTTCTTATTGTTCCTGTTACATTTCTGTTCTTTTCACTTGTATTCCATGTTGACCTTTTAATAAAGTTCACACAAGTTATTGACACTTTAACTAAATCACTCGCTGTACGATTATCCTGCTGTAGTACATATTCATGCAAATGTCCACTTCATCTATGGTCACCCATTGTACCAACGGTACTTTTTCAACTACAGTATTAATATGTATACTATAGTATACATATGTAAACTATAGTATACACTAGAAAAAGGATACTTTTTTACTATTATATTGTTTTATAAAACAATATGACAAAGTTATCATGCTAAAACGTAATTAACTCAGTTCATTTCGAGAAATAAAAACCCCAAAAGTTCGGCGTAATTTTCCCACATCTGCCATTCTATGTCGGGAAATGCTCGACTCGGTCCCAAACAAAACAGACGCTCAAAGGATATATAAAAATTACATTTAATGGTCACAAATCACATCACTGTTTTTGTCGATCTCGCTATATCTCTGGTCTGATTACAAAACACACATCACAATAATCTCTATCACTTACACCCCACGTGGTTTTCTTATGACATGTATTGTTCTTGTCTGTCGTCGGTTTCCTAATGAACTTAACATAAACATAATCTTTCACACTCTCCCCCTATTTAACTGTTCTGGAAAAGTTAAATATCTTGATCTAATAATGCTATACGGAATAGTTATAAAATATTTCTAATATAGGTGTATAAAAGTGTTTGAACATTGCTAATGTTCTTGCGCTTCTTCGTCGGCAGTTATTCGGATGCTTTCATTTGCCACCTTCGCTGCATTGCGTTTAGGAACAAACTCTGGAACGTTGACATTCAGGGTTTTCTTCTGACTTGCTCGATCACAAGAAAGTTCTAAGGGGTAAAGATGTTGAATGGGTCGATCGAGGAACTGTTTTGTATTTTCACATCGATGTTGAACTCGCTTTACCCAAACCAGGGTGGCCTCTTCAATTTCATCTGTTGTAAGTGGGCCTTCAATTCTCTCTCGGCGTTTTACCTTAGCGTTGCGAATGAATCGCGTTATCCATGCCGTAATTCGAATGACTTTCCGAAACTCCCACTTCTGAATGACTTCGTCGAGTTGATCATTCTCTTGTGGTATCGTCACGGCCAGTACTTCTCTCACGATTTTAGCTTCCTTTTCTGTTTCTTTTGATGTGCTAGTCGTTATGTCTTGGGGCCAATCTTGGGGATGCGACAACCACGAAGGCCCATTCCACCATAGCTCACTCGTCTCATCGACTTTGCCACCTCGACTCCCTAAATCAGCAGGGTTGTGGTCTGTGCGAACGTGTCTCCACTGGATATGGCTTCTTTCCTGAATCTTGCGTAGTCTATTATGGACGAATTGTCTGTACTCGCCTTTCCCTCTTATCCAGTGCAGGGCCACGGTGCTATCAAGCCAGCCATAAGTGTTTCGAACTGGAAAATCTTGCAAAGTTCCTTTGACGTTGTCCAATAGGTTGGCCGACATGTGTCCGGACACGAGCTCCAATCTTGGTATAGTTAATCCCTTCTTAGACAGTCGCGACTTGGCAGCCACTAACCCTTGGCTCATTCCTGACTGTTGGTAGACCACGGCGTAAACTGCTGTCGATACACCTCTGGCACTTGCATCGCCAAACGCGTGTAGGTCGATGGCGTCAATCTTTTCTTGGAATTTCGGCAGGCTTCTCGGAAATTTCACGTCATTTCGCAGACTTTGCTCCCAACGATTCCATTTCACCATGAGGTTGTTTGGCAAGGGTTTGTCCCAGTTAAAGTTACCGGTGATACGAGCCCGAGTGGGTCATACACCTTAGTAATTTTCGTTAGTAGGTTGGCTCAGCTGGTTGAGTTGGAAATTCCACTGCTAGAGTGTCGTCGACTTTGCTCCACGGCATTCCTAGTAACTTCGTTTCGCCTTTTGTAACTCCCAGTTGTTCTTTGGCGTACGTTTGATCTTGGTCGTTTGGATTTGTTTCTTCGACTTCGAGATCTAGAGCTTCTTCGTTCGAATGCCATTTGTGGAGTTCAAAATGCGCCTCGCTGAAAATAGATTGGGCTGATTTTTTTTTGTGTTGGGCCTTGCTCACATTTTCTCCACCACCGATTAGGTCATCCACGTACAAGTTGCGCTTGATTTCTTCGACTTCTTCTGGGTATTTTGACTTGCAGTTTCGGAGATGTTCCTCGAGCACTCCCCCCAACAGGAACGGCGATGGCGCGAGTCCAAAGAGTGCACGTGTAAATCTTAAGGTTACCACACGCTTGGTCTTGAGATCTTCCAACCAATGGAAACGTATGGCATCCCTGTCTTCCTCCCGGATTCTCACCTGAAGAAAGGCCTGCTTCAGATCTCCTGTAACAGCCACGGGGTAGAACCGGTTTCGCACAAGAACATTCCAGAGCCGATTTTGTAGTGGAGGTCCAGTTTCCAAGCACTCGTTGAGAGAAGGTGATTTCTCGTTGGCTCGAGCTGACGCGTAGTACACGATTCTGAGTTTCGTGCTTTCGGCTCTTTCTCTAACGACAGGTTTGTGCGGGATGTAGAACTCTCTTTCGTTTGCGCTGTCTCCTACTTTCTCCACGATTCCTTGCGTCAACTGGTCTTGAATGATATTATCATACTTCTCCAACATGTTGGGTTGTCTCTCGAGTTTCTTCACCAAGTTGTCCAGTCTTCTTAAGCTTCCTTGCTCGTTCGTTGCCAGTTTGGGGTGGTTGCCTTTCCAGGGAAGACCCGTCTGGTACCAGCCTTCAGGGTGTCTTTCAAGCTGTTCTTTAAACTCAGCATACACGCCCTCTTGATCTCCGATTGCACGATCTTCCAATCCTAAGACATCTAATTTGCACAGTCGTTCGTAGTCAGCGCTGGATGTTTGAGTCAAGAACATGTTAGTTAAGTCTACTTCTTCTCCAGGCGATATGATCGTCCATCCATAACGTGTGAGTTCCGCGATAGGTTCGCCAGGATTTCCAACTTTTGGACTCGTCTTGGTCTTTATCTTCGCGTATTCGCTGGCCCCTAAGATCAGATGTACTGGAAGGTCTTGTTTTTCATCAACGTCATCCATCTTGACACCATCCAAGTGGGGATATTCTTTCAGTATGTCGTCATACATGGGATTCCTTAGCGACAGCAACATGCTACGGTCGACTTTGGTTACTTCAGTGTTCAACTGAAATCCTCCTTCTAAACTCTTGATGGCCAAGTCGTAGACCTCGATCGTAGCAAGTAAACTCCAGCGGATCAACCAGGAACAACATGGCGGAAAACGAAATCGGGTCACCAAAACGGCTCTAGCTGGAAAAGTTTTTGGACGATTTCCTTTTGACTTTGATATTTTACAAATGAAAAGTAAGCGACCAATTTACTTGAGGTTAGAAGGCATACAAACACGTTTTCGCGTGGAATTTAGCAACTTCTGAGCGATGACCTGCCCGCTCCTCAATGACTGAAGTGCGTCAGTCGAGTACGGTATCTCGGTACATATTTCAAATTACAGAGAAACTTTTATCAAGAGTTTTTAAACATCATTTCACATCAGTTACATATTTTTAATTGAGAATTGCACAGTGTGTAAAACGTGCTCTTGTTTTTACGAATATTTAAAGATATAATATGCGCACGAGGGCTCTCTCTCACTCCAAATTTGTTACATGTAAATTGATGAAGTATTTTAGTCTGGTTCAGTGCAATGGGTAAAAATACCAATTCCACAGAATTCCATCTTTATGTGTTTGTTTACCTTCTTCTAGTAACGTTCTTACTCCAATTGTTTGTCAGTGTTGTATTAAGTGAATTGTGATTGAAGACATTGAACAAGATTTATTTATGTCATTAACCTACCATGGCTAAAGTTGATACACTTGACAAGCTGTTGAAATGTTGATTTTATTTTGTTCTTTTCTTGTAATTTTAGTAAATAATTTGTTTGGATTGTGCGTGTATTTGGACATGACAACTTACTGAATGAAAATCAGAAACTTGCATTAGAAAAGACACAGCTTGATGCCTGAATTGATGGAGACTTTTATAAAACTCACATGCTTTTGATTCACTTGTTTCACTTTAAAGTGCCATTAATAGTCAAACTTTATTTGAGTATTGTTGTATTACTGGATTTAAAAAAAGAAAAACTGATAATAAACACCACCTAAAACTATTCAAGTGTCAGGGGCGGCGCGCTAAGGTATTAAAGGTATTAGTCTAATACCTTTTTTTCTCCAGATTGAAATGAATTGTAAAATAATATAAATTAATTATTCCATCACAAAGTACTTATTCTTATAGAACAGAGACGGAATGGAAGAAAACAACATCTTTGTTATTGATTGTTTGATTTCAATTAATCTAGTAGCTATATGACTACTAAAGAGTTTAGTATTCCGCAGTACCGTATCGTCCTCGCTGACGCGCGCAACATCCTTAGCGACTTTAGCGACAAGTGTTTGAAGGGCTTAGACCTCAAGGTATTAGAATCTCAAAACTAATACCTTGACTTGACAAGAAACGCGGATTTTCGGTGTTAAATTTCACCACAGGTGGTACAATATTTATATTTTAAAGTCCGACGCTTTACGATTTCGATTTAAAAATTTGCTTTTATTTCGCAGCCAGAAGTATGCAATTCTTTTCACTTCATTATATTAACAATATATAACATCTCAATATATAAATCATCCATGTAGTATCCGCTTGTCGCCTATTTCACAAGGAAACGCTCCCAACACTGGAGTTCAATACTTCAATAATATGGAAACAAAGAGCAATTATTTATAACAATTTTGAAGCTTTGATATGGTGACTAGAACTTATCTGACGAAAGGAAAACCTTCTTGAATCCATATTTAACAAAATAAAGGCATAAGTCCTCCTTCAAAGGTAAGAACGATGCGAATATTTGTATATCTAACAACGCAATCCTACAAGGTATTAGTTTTGCGATTCTAATACCTTGGCCGCCTGGCGTTCGCAAAAGCAGACAGACGTTGCGCTGATCATATGTATTGTCGGCGCATCACGCAAGCTATTCACACGTGCACGTGCAGCGCATCAGTATCGCCAAGATGGCTTGCGGTGGCGAGGCGTGTGGCCATCGCTGTTATATTTCAAAACTTTTTTCTTTACTATCGAGTCACAACTGTAAAGTGTAAACTTAAAAACTAAGAAAGAGAACAGTCAACAAGTTTGTTATGCATTGCCATTATGTTTCTAACTGAGTTGTGCCTGGTTTGTATTTCCAACAATCCAACGGGTTTCTCCATGTCGCATATTGACATTCAATCCTGATTTCCGATTTTGCCCCAACTCCAACTATTTTAAAAACGAAATATCTTTAAATTAGACTTACCGTTTGCCGTTTGAATATAAGGAATGTACCGCTACAATATTATTAATCACATCACAGTCTCAGACAGATATAATGGATGTTGCTGTTAATTTGGTCGTGAATTCATCGAACTGCGTAAAATACTTAGCATTTCAGAGCCTTTCGATTTCAAAATTTTCTGGGGGTGGATATTACTGTATACTACAACTAATACCAAAAAATTTACGCTCCGCGCCGCCACTGTCAAGTGTATATATATGTGTTGTCAGTTGTGCTTGTGATGATGATATAATATTACTGCAGTACCTATTAAAACTATCTGTTTCTGAAAGTCTCAAAACCCACACCTGTATTTGCTAGAGTATGAAAGGCTTGCATAGTGTACATTTCATTTAAAAGCATTATTTTAAATGTGTCAAGTCAAAAGATCCAATTGATGTGTAGATGATAAATTGTAAAAATGTTGACAGCTGTTAACAGAGAAACAGCTGTTGGAAATGTGTTCCAAATTCTTAATGTAGATTAATTTAGGTATAAACCATCCACCTTGTAATAGAGGATATACTGTACATTTGAGTTGTTGGTATACATTTAAGCATTTGCATAATTTATATACATATTGCATACCCTATATACCTGACTGTGTTTACCACTGACTACAAAACGTTTTTGCAAACAAGTTACAATGTTAACCAAACCCAATAAGTTTTAAACATTTATTTCATATATACAGTACAAAATAGGTAAAGGTCAGTTCTTTTGACCACTAAATTTCACTGTTACAAGCTCTGTGTATACAAGGTGCAAAATTAAGAAAATTTATTATTACCAGTTGCCCACCCCACAGCAAAAATAGTAGTAACTGGTCCTTTATTATTTTACTGGCCAACACCCTATTAATTAAATTAACAAGTAGACCAATTAAACTTAAAACCTCTTTTCCTTATTTATTATAAAGTCATGAAATTAACACCTTTTTGTTCTTAAACATGAAGTAAGTAGAAAGTCTTTTGTTCAAAATGTTTACACTCAGTATGACTGAAGCTGCTGAAGAACATTTGCCACTATTCCTGTGGCAGTGGCCAGTGCTGTGAAGAATTCCTTCTCGATTTTCTACAGTTCATTGTTTCTTAAGATTTCATTTCAAATCTATTGTCTCAGCTAAAAAAAGGAGAGAAACTATGTGAAGGTTGCACATCTATAATCTAAACCTCCATCTAAGCAGTACAAATCATGAAATATTTAAAAAGCTTGGGGAACAAAACTCAAGACGATCTGTCCAACCTAGAGAATTAAGATTATGAGATACAGTATAGGCCATTTCAAGCTAACGTGCAAATTCGTTCATTTTATGGTAGAATAAAGTAAAATACCTAGACTTCAACACTAAGGACCTGATATTTCAGGTTAAATCATTACCCTTAAATATAGTCAACGCAAAAATTATGCATGCTACGCAAAAAAAGTTATCCAACAAAACACAAGGGAAACGCTTGCATAGTCATAAAGTAAAACATAAAAGAACACACACTGGAGCAACTGTTTCGATGGCACCCAAGCAGAATCTGGAAAATCTTCTTGCTTGGATAAAGGCTCGAATAAGCCAGACAATAAATTTGTGTACAGTCACCTTTGTGAAGTATCTTCCTTGAATTGAAAGTGATGAATGATTCTATTAAATTCAAAATGTAAATATATGTAAATATGTAAAGTATAATATCGAAGAAAATCGTTATTAAATATCAATCCTAAAAGGTTTGGAATACAAACCTACCTCTTTAGAATCAATGCAAACCTTTTTTGTCCTCCGATCGCAAAAAATTGTGCTTTAAACTTTCCCAAATTCACACACAAACCAGTAAACTTCCTCAATCGCCATCTTTGAGAACAAATTTGACGTGACGCGTGCAATGTGCTCGAATCACGCGCATGCGCAGACGTTTTTCCGCGGTGTTGCTTTTAATTGGTCGGCACTTAATAACATAGGGTGAGGCTACCCTATCGTTCGTGTGTCCCTCGGAAAGGTCTTCGGAAAATTCTTCGGAAATAATCAAAATGGCGGAATTCAAACCATGAGTGAAAGAAACGCTAATGAAATCAGTTAATCAGTCCGTGATCGGAATGCATCCCAGTGTTTTCAGTACAGAATATTTGATGTTGACTTTTGGACAGTCGGTTCTTGGACTTTTATACAGAAAGACTTGCTTGTAAGTATATTTAAAAGTAAAATAGGTGGATTAGAATACCCGTCAGGGGGAGGTATGCTGCAGTCTCTGAGTGTTATATGATATATATATATATATATTATATATATATATATATATATATATATATATATATATATATATATATATATTATTTATATTATATATATTATACATATTATTATATATTATATATTATATATGATATATATTATATTATATATGATATACCTTGGGTTTGATTCCCACTTGGGGTAGTCAGATTTTTCACATTATTATTATTATTATTATTAATATTATTATTATATTACATTTGTTTCAAATAATTTGTTATGGAAACAAATTATATGTTCAATCAATCTATATGTTCAATCAACCTTTGACATTCTGGTGTTAAAGTATCATATTTTGTATTTTGTTTATGAACTTTTAATGATTTTAGAAGGTCTATTTTAATATAAATAGTTTGGCCATCTGCCAGCTGGCCTGTTTGTCCAAATTGCTTCTGACTCATAGCCACAAAGGTTAAGGATATTATTACAGGGTGGTGTGAAAATGTGAATTATAGTTTATTTAAACTTTATTTTTTATATTTTATTTTACTTTTTCTGTATTTTAAAGTTTATTTTATTTATTTTTTTATTTGTTTTACTCTTAGCCAAAGGTAAGCATTACTTCATGCACAGGGCCGTCGAGAGCCAGAATGGGCCCCGGGTCATAATTTGCGTGCGGGCCCCCTCCGATATTTTTACCAAGGTTTTACTGGGCCCCAGCGGTAAGTTTTTGATAATTATTATAATATATGATATATCTTCATAGACATTACCCCCAGGCCCTGGGGTAATTACCCTGCCTACCCCCCCCCCCCACCCCCTCTCGACGGTACTGTTTGCACAACAGGATGAGGAAAGCTATCGAAAATTACAAAACATTTCACTATTTCTAAGGAAGACCAGCCACTAAACTGCACATGGTGCTAAATAAAAAGAAAATAGAATTGTTTGAAGATATGAATTTTATATTCTTTGTTTTCACCAGTCGAAGATAAAATTCATATCATTGTGCCACTGTTTAATATCTATATATGTAATATGTAATATGTAATATATAATATATAATATAACACTCAGAGACTGCAGCATACCTCCCCCTGACGGGTATTCTAATCCACCTATTTTACTTTTAAATATACTTACAAGCAAGTCTTTCTGTATAAAAGTCCAAGAACCGACTGTCCAAAAGTCAACATCAAATATTCTGTACTGAAAACACTGGGATCCATTCCGATCACGGACTGATTAACTGATTTCATTAGCGTTTCTTTCACTCATGGTTTGAATTCCGCCATTTTGATTATTTCCGAAGAATTTTCCGAAGACCTTTCCGAGGGACACACGAACGATAGGGTAGCCTCACCCTATGTTATTAAGTGCCGACCCTTTTAATTACTTGCTTTCAACATGGCCAACATGCGCGAGGCGACCTGCGCGAGGACATAAACTTCAAAGGTTCCGACGAGAGTGGGCCTTCTGCTTAGTATTTATTCTGTGGTATAAGTAAATGCAGAAGACTTGTGAATATATTTTGGTTGCTACTATTTCATGCCAAAGCCGTTAAATGTCCTGGCCAAGGTATCTGAACTGTGTAAAAGACGGGGCTTTGTGATCGAAAGGTGTGCGAAGAATGTTGTTGGCCACGGCGTTGATAATTTACTTGACTATGGGCCTCTGGGAGTAGAAATGAAGAGGAATGTTGGCAATGGATGGTGGCACGAGATAGTTACCTCTCGGGACAATATTTATGGCGTCGACCTTTCCATGGTGGATCTAGCACAAACAAATTTCACACGTGGTGTTTTAAAAAGTACAGAAACTGACACTGATGCAATTAATATTTATAGCTACCTTTGTGAGATTTGTAGGCACGCCTCCGATCATATGGAATCTTATGGATTTAAAATGCCATTTGGATTGGCACAATATGTGAGAATGTTTACCAAAGAAAACGAGGACATTGATCAGTTCATATTTAGGTATGTTCATCCCACATCAGATATTCAGATTTTAATAATTGATAAATGAGTTGACTTGAGTTGATCAACCACAGGCTCATCTTCTTTCTTTGGCTACTACCCGTACCCTAAGGCAGGTGGTGGATGCTCCTATCCCTGGTGATGTTAATTTTGCAGAGAGAGGAAAACCAGAGAAAACAGGAGAGGATCGACAACTCTATTTACATGAATTAACCCTGTCACTCCCAACTTTCCATGGTGTTAGACAGAGTAAAATAATACAGTATGGAAAATTCTGTATTTGGGAGTGAAATTAGGGTTAAGTTGCCCATCCAAGTACTAACCCCATTTAACCAGGCTTAAATTAATTAACTTCAGTGGTGAGAGGCAGCATGGTAATGGCTTGTGCCCAGTGGCGTAGCCAGGGTTCTGTCTTTGGGGGAGTGAAATTGGTCGAGCGTTGAAGACGCGAGGCTCCTAGGGGGGTCCGGGGGCATGCACCCCCGGAAATTTTTTGAATTCTAGAATCTCTCAGACTGCATTTCCCACATTCTGAGGCGAGATTTAAAAAAATAACTGATCGCCATAAATAGCAAAGTTTTGTTGTCTCCAAACCAAAACAATGTAGTACACATATCAAAATTTATTGAGAATTATTCATGATAAGTCGTATGTATGTGGACCTTGTAATGCTATATTTTCCATCTAGACTACACCAAACTGAAATTTGACCCATCAAAAAGTTTCAGGCCACTTACTTATATACTTTGTCGAATATTCAGGCTATATTTATATAAAAGGGGCAGTCTGTTGGGTATGCTAGAATATACAGTATGATGAATATTCTGCGTAGATCTAGGGCGTTGTTTCCGGAATTACAACTGTAATCAACAGTAAACCTTGCCTTGTCATTCTAAATATAGCTATATGTACGTAGGTACTTTACAACTGCGGCATGTAATCTTACATTGCTTAAGGGGGATAAGGATTAAGTTGATTACACGTAAGCGCGACAGCACGTTTGTGCAGAATCACAAGGTCAAATATACGACCTTGATGAATTGCGCTACATTGCATTTAACGTCGAAGCCGCAGATCGTTTAATATTTTCGTGCATATTAAAACAGTAATATATAGTAATATCATTACGAGTCAACTTGCTTCTCCCTTGAAGGCTTCACTACGTAACATCATTACCCCCCCCCCCTCAACAAGTTTCTCCCCGGATTTAAACTTGTCACAGGAATGGCCTGGAAGACCATTGGGGGGGGGTGGTCACCCCCCCTCACCCCCCCTTGGCTACGCCACTGCTTGTGCCATCTGTGCCTCCCCTAGTTGATAAATAAAATATGTATTAATTATGAAATAGTGATTAATAGAAGATAAAACACAATCCGAAGATGAACATCTTGAAAACCCAAGATATGGATTAAGACAAGACAAAGATGAAACGGTTGTATTTCGACTTTGGCTCAATTACTCAGAAAAGCTTTCTGAGCCCCAGACAGGGTTTGAACCTGCAACCTTCTAATGACTGGTTAGACGCTCTATCCATTGAGCCACTGAGGCTCAGATGGAAAGCTAAGGTTGCAAATTCATAGTCATATGTGCTCCTGAAGGGTAGCGTTTGCATATGAGATGTATATACTGTAGTTAAAGTGATGTGATAAATTGTATGTACATGTACATGTAGTGCATGTAGTACATTTGCGACCTTGGTGTAATGTAACAGATGTTTAGTTGAGCTTGATGAGTTCATATCTACCAAATGTCTGTTACATGAAAACAAACTGTAAATATAATTTATTTTAATGCCTATAGCCTTCTCCACAGCCAACTCATGTTTCTCACAAAGGGGTGATTACATGGACCATTCTAGTCTGGTTAACTGGGCCAGACTAGCCCATGTGGTAGATATTTAATAGCATGTTTCTCCAAGATTTCGATTACATGAGAAGCAGGCTAGTCATTTTTCTTGATCCCTGTTTTCACAACCAGGCTAGCCCAGTTGAACTACCTCTTGTAGTGATGCCTGGGCAGAGTGCACTCCTAACTTCCCCAAATGAAATCAAGCAACATTTAGCTACACTACACTACATTTAATTGCAAATTTGAACTTGAAACTGAAACTTTTGAAATATGTAATAACAAAAATTTTGAAATTGAAACTTATCTTTGCTATAATTTGGCCAGCCTTCTCTGTGTATAGTGTAATCACTGACCTCCTCAAGTGGTTATGGGGGGGGGGGGGGGGGGGGGGCTGTGGGGGGGGTGTGCATTATTTTATTTTATTTATATTTTGAAATCAGAGGGTTTCAGTGAGAAACGATGTTTTGGCTGAGTAGACTCAACTTGAATTGACTGGGTTATAGGTAAAATAACATTCATTTTTTCAGTAATGAAATGCTCTAACCAGTAATTTGGTGAATCATGCGGTCAGTCAATCCTACAGTACCGTGACCATGTGCCATTTGTTTGTTTGTGAGACCCACACAAACATCCTGTACAGTATAATACATTACAGCCCCAAGGAAGAGCACAATATTCTGAGCCAACTCCATACACTTGTGAGGTGTCCAGAGGCCCCTCTAATTATTAGGACTGGGTCTAGGGACATGAGCCCCAGAATTTTTTTTGAGTTATTGGGTCTCTGAAAAGATATCTCCTGCACTTTGAGAGCGATATTCTCATTTTCTCCTGTGGTGCTGAGCTGGATTATTTGGAAATTTTTTTTATCCCTGTGGCCCCTCTCTCGGGAACACTCCCGAGCAAAATCCGAAATGTGAGACAGGAATAAGAACCAGGTTCCGTAGATGTACAAGGAAAATCCATAATCCGAAGTCAATTATTAGGAAAATCTGCAATCCACCACTTTCACAGAATCCACAAGTCCGACAAGAATTTCCATTGGAATCGAAGTCACACGTCTAGCTTTTAGGACCAAAAATCTACCAATTTGTAAACCTATTCAACCCCCCCCCCCCCCCCCCCCCCCCCCCCCCTCCAACAATCACCACTAACAATCCGATTTTATCAAAAACTATAGGTCGCACCAAAAGGAGTTCTTGAAACTGTGTTTTTTCTGCCCACCAAATAAATTGAATTTCTGGATGGATTACTGGATGAGAAAGAGATTATCGTGGTGGAAAAAATACGCTGATATGCCAGTAGGATTTGCGCTTTCTGACTCCGCAAGTACAAGATTATTTTGTCAAGAGAATAACTCTTCTTTCACTGACACAGTGGCTGTTGAGGTAATTCTTTTTCTCTAAATAACTATATGATCTCTATAGAGATCAGTGGTGCTGAGCCAAAACCTGACAAAGCAATTTTGAAATGATGAACCATATACTGTAGAATACTCTAAAAGGTGACTCGAGATAGTAACCTTACGAGAAATAAGTATCAGGAGAAAATCATGATCAGCTGTCAGGGCCATCAAAATCACATGACGTATTACAGTATGCGAACCGCTGACGCCATCTTGCGCCATTACGTGCGATTCGCGTGAAATGCTGACGCCACCGAAAACTACAAATTTCTGAAGGAAACCCAGTGTTTTACTCCGTGGAAACTCAGTATTTTGTCCGGTGACCTATGCTGAAATTTTGTACGATATTTTCTAGCGCTAAAATCTTTCTTTGTACCAAAATTTAAAAAAAAAATCTCTAGCGAAAACTTTTTATTAAAAATAAACGTTATTATATTAAAAATATTGGCATTACAGATTTTTTAAAATCTTTCTATTGATTGTTTATGCTTGAAGGAAAAGTCTCAAGAAAAAAACTTGGGGGTCACGGTTCTTTTTTTTTAAATACGTTGTTGTCATGTAGTTGTCCAACTGCCTACGTCGTCAAGCACACCGAGCGATTAATTTCTGCTTGTGGAAATCAACGCCTGCTACAGTCCTATTCATAAAAGCGAGATTTTTCGCCAAACGTATCGGCTAAATTCCCATTCATTCAAGTCTTAATGTAAACAAACTGTCAACTCATCAAGCACAACAATAGATCTGTGACTAGAGGAGCTTCGTGTGCTGCGCGGCCTTTAAACGTTTATAAGCTCGAACAGTGGAAATAAATCGTTACTTTGAATGGTACTGATGTTTTGACTGTTTTGTCAAAATGATTCTAAAGAAAATCCTGAAAATAAAACCTGGTTTTGAGTTTAGCCTATATTCACGACCTCAATTACTCAGAAAAGGTATCTGAGCCCCAGACAGTGCAGGGTTCGAACCTCCAACCTTCTAATGACCGCTTAGACGCTCTATAACCATTGAGCCACCGGGGCTCAGATGGAGACCTATAAGCAGATACACCCCCCCCCCCCCTATAGGTAAACAAAGGAATGCCGCCTGATTAATATCTAGCGTGCGTCACGCATGACGAACGCATTGCGAACGGAAAAACAAAATAATGGGGCATGTTTAGGTGAGTTGATGCCGAACGGAAGAAATTGTGCACCATGCGCACTGCGCATGGACTACGCTATCATATTGTACGGTGGCCCTTATGTGCAAAACACAAACAAATATCTAAAACACAAACACAAACAAATACGCGAAACACCCCCAAAAGGAAGCTAAACACTACCAAATCTTCAAAACACTAATAAATTAACAAAACACTACCAGATTATCTCCCAAAAACACTAAAATGCACGAAACACTATCAACTACGAAAAACGAAACCAAATTCTCAAAACACAACCAAATCCCCAAAACACAACCAAATCCTCAAAACACAACCAAATCCTCAAAACACAACCAAATCCTCAAAACACAAATAAATTCACAAAGCACTAGCAAACACTCAAAACATTAACAAATCACAAAAGCACTTGCAAAGTTTCGAAACCCTTACAAAGTCTCAAAACACTACCAAATTGTCAAAACACTACCAAATACGCAAAACACAAACAAAATGGAACTCAAAACACAAGAGGAGTTTGGAAACTGCCCCGAGATCATGGGAACGAGATTAGCTAGCTAGTCGATAGTATCAGTATGGCCGCTTGTTTCGATTTCTACACAAATAAAAATGAGGTGTTTTAACTGTCAAACATGCAGGATTACTTAGTACCTACACTTATTGTCCAAAATGTGGTAAAGTGGCATTTCGGAACCTACCTAGCACATCATCTTCAACACAGGCATCAGCCGCGACACGAGATAGAGGGCCGGCCAAGGCTTCAAAATATTACTTTTGATGGCATTTTTTGTTACAAGCAGGCAACCATGCTAAATCTATCGGATAGTGTATACTTTGAAGGTGAGGGGTGTTGGCAGTCGTGATTATTGATTTATATACTAAAATTTCGAGCTTTTTGAAAGCACAATGTGATGGATGGGATATCTGTAAAGTGATGCATATTTACGTTTGTATATTATTTGAATTACTAATTCAGAATGCTATCCAATCAGCGTGCCTGAAGTTCTGATTATTCTAATTCGCATAGCTCACAATTATAAACAAGCAAGAAAGAAACATGGCGCAAATTCGCTTAAATATAACACTTAGAAGAACAGCCACAACAATCTGAAAACGTTTTTTGTTACAAGCAGGCAACCAGCATATAAATGTAGCTTAGACATTGATCAAGATGACTAGGCCGGTTGCCTTCCGTGTATCACAAGGTATAGTACTGTTGAACCGGTGAGTTAAATGTCTAAGGATATTATGAGCAATACTATACTATAGTACAAAAGCTCAGCTTTATAACAGTAGAATAGATAGATGGCGGTATCGGCAAATTACCAAAATAAAACGAAGTAATTTACGAATATGAGACTTTCCTGTAGCTACCAGATCTAATAAATTTCTGATTCTTGGCAAGCTTACCTTTTTGTGGCCTTTCTTCGAAGTATTATATTTAGGTGTATTCACGCCATATTTCTTGTTTGTTTATGATTGTGAATTATGCGAATTAGGTTAAGCAAAACTAGAGGAACGCTGATTGGATAAATTTAGCTAATTCAAATAAAACAAACCACTGATCTCAAAAGAAAACTGGATAGTGCAACATATTGTCCACTGGTTCATAAAATGAAGCCAGCTAAACAAAAGAAATCCGCCATTACTAAGGGACCAAACATGCTGAAAAAATGTCTTTATGTCTTCTTAAAACGTCTTCTGTACCCGAAAAGAATATTCAACTACATTTTCTTTCAAAGATTCAGCATCTCATTCAACAAAATGTTTATATCGGTGCCAGAATACGCTAGAAAGACCATCACTTGGTCCCTTAGTAATGGCTGACTTCCGGCTTCATTTTGTAAACAATAGATACTTAATCCAGTATTATTTCGAGATCAGTGACACAAACGTAAATAGGCAGCACTTTACAGATATCCCATCCATCACATTGTGCTTTCAAAAAGCTCTAAATTTTAGGATATAAATCAATAATTACGGCTGCCAACATCCCTCACCTTCAAAGTATACACTATCCGATACGATTTAGCATGGTTGCCTGCTTGTAACAAAAAATGCAACAACGGTGTTTTTGAGACACTTTTATCGAGGTTGGCCGGCCGTCTAAGATGTCTACAGTCCGACTCAAGAGTCGACAAAAGCCAGTGTGCCTACATTCAGCGAATTTCAAAGACAAAAGGGCGAAGAAAGGGTCTCGAATTCTAGCGCATTTGGTGCTAATAAAAAAGGAAAGAATAAAGTCTGCGAAGCTCGAATCAATATCGGGTTGATGTCGTGTTCAAACGAAGGTGAGTTAAAGGCAATTAGAGGGAAACCGTTGTGCCTTTAAGTCTTATCATCAATCGACAAATCAGAGCTACTCAAGAAGGCCATAGAAAAACACGCGGCACATGACAGAACTTTTCAGGCGGATCAAGATTGGCAATTATCCTATCCGGATGGGAAGATAGTTAACACAATTCCAGGTACAGTATTACATGATTAATAAATGACAGATTTGTCACCTTATCACCTAGTCTAGTGTCAGTGTAAATGTGGTGGCTTTATTGTCTATTGTTAATATTTATAATTTATTGTCGATAAAACCACGCGTTTGTACTATTTTTGTAGATAATTTTTATTATTATACAATGCTGATACAATCTCGACTGTGATTGAACCTACAGATAATTCTTGATGTCTGTTGCTATGACGCGCTGGCCAGCGGTTTAAACAAAACAAACATGGCGGCCGTCCTTAGGAGTGAAGATCAGAAGCGGATTAATCCGGCGGATTTGGCACGTTTTGTTGACGCTAAAACCACCAAGAAAAAACAAGCGAGCTACACATACATCTGTTAGAGTTTAAAGCAGTGTTTGAAGGAGAAAATTGTATTTGAAAGCGAAAAAAGTTAGCGAACCTCGAACTGAAGACGGTATGAATATTTACTATATTTACCTAACTTTGTAAAAAACTTTCTAAAGGCTTCTACATTTATAATTGTATAATAAAACAATTATTGAATTCGGTTATCACATGATATCAAGAATTATCAAGGCCTCTGTTTGTGTTATCCGCCTCAGCCTTCGGCTTCGGCAGAAAACACAAACCTCAGCCTTGATAATTATTGATATCATGCTCAACCTCATCCAATAATTGTATAGTATCTCTTTAATATACTTACTATGCCAATTTTCTTTTATTAAGCCCCCACCCCAAGAACACCGCTACCAAATGTTTGCGCATGCGTGAATTTGCTAGAGTAAACATTGCAAGAGAAGTGGGAACTAGCCGTGGCGACAACAACCAGACAGTGAAGACTAAGCAAGACTCGACTATTCATTTGTGTTTTAAAAAAATGGTAAAGAAAATTACGAAGGGGTGATTTCAGAATATGTTATAATATTGACAAAAAAGCCATGCACAAATTACCTACCTTATCTTTTTGGTAGTATGCTTATATTTTAAACTTTTGTGTCGGACTCTCGGACCAGTCCAAATAGTTCAGTGTTTTCCCGCTCTTTTTTTGAGGACGAGCTCGGACGTCGCGCATGCGCAAAACGTTTGGCAGTGATGTTGCCCCAGAGGACTTTATTTTAAATAACAGAGGGGGGGATTAACCCTTTGACTCCTGGAAACTCTCACTTTAACAGGTAAATTGGGCAGAGTAAAATAACAATGCCAGTTTTGGCCCATCTGCGAGTCAAAGAATGTACTTGTGTTTTATCAATGGAGTTATTCTATACAAAAAAAAGAGATTTTTTTACTTGGAGGATGATGCTAAATGAATTACCCTATTTAAGTGATTCATGGTTTAATTCAGTGCTTCTCAACCTGAGCACCTATGCACCCCCAGGGGGGATTGCATAATCTTAAGGGGGAACTTAAAACAGAGTGTCAGGGGGGATTTGGGGTGAATGGCTCAATAACGGAGAAATCTGCTCTGAGGGGAAAAAATTTGTATTGAACATTGAAAGTCTGAAAATAGCATGCATGTGGAAGCACAGTGGAACCCTTGATGGTCAGACTTTGGAAACCCAGTTATTTGTCTTCACCTTTAGCCATGGTGACGTGTTTTGGTCATTTGTTTTCTTATTAATTTGTAAAAAACCCAGCTTGGATTTTTTCAAGAGCAAAATATTGCAATTTTTTGCCAACATACTCTATTCAGATCTGAAAACCATGGCCCACGATCGCATGTTTGGTGAGTTCACGCATCTAATTGTTCGGATTTATCAACAATCTTTAAGGATATATGATTTCTAAGCTGATAAAATCAATTGGAAAGTCAAAGTTTATGACAGTGAATAAATCATGGCTGTATAATAGTATATAGTTTCAACTTTCGAATTTAAGACACCATTGTTGGGGGAGAGGTTGGGGGGAGGGAGGGCAAAGGAATACTTGCCCAGGCGGGGAATATGAGGGGGAAAGGTTGAGAAGCATTGCTGCTACCATGTCCCTTCCCATCACCATTCCTGACATTAAAAATAAAATAAATTAATATTTCCCACCCCTGTGCAGTACCAGTTATAGATGAAGGTTTGAATGTTTCCACTGGATCACTAGCCAACATTGACAAATAGCTGTAGACAAATACTCTCAGTTCATCAGTATAGTTACAGTTTATTTAATTGCTATTGGTAGAAACTTACTCAGAGTAGACTATTGCAAATGCTGCAACTTGATTGACTATGCTACTCGCTATTTATTCATCCCTCCAGTCAGCTATCGTCTCGTGGAAGTTGAGAGTGAATAAATCTAATATACCTTTTCGATAATTACGTCACGCTTCATGAAAACGAGGCTCCCAGGCCAAGCGTCACAATTTTGATTATCATAGTAATCCCGCCATATTTGTTTATGGAAGAAAATGGCTAATAACGTCCAAACTATATATGGTATAGAAATACATCGTGTATGTATGTTAGGCATTTCATAAGCTTTCATTTGGTGTATATTTTAAGTTTCTATGTTGTGTGTAACTTTTTAAAATGTCCAAAATTTTCGCACCATATATTGCTCGTCAAGTAATAATAATGGACTTCTCACAACTGTTGTAGAATTTCGGATATTGTTTTTAAAATACATAACGCACAACTTTGAAACATATATCAAACAGAAGATACTGTAAAATGCTATTTGCGGTAGAACTGTTTGATATGTGTTTCAAATTTGTGCGTTATGTATTTTAAAAACAATATCCGAAATTCTACAACCGTTGTGAGAAGTCCATTATTATTACTTGACGAGCAATATATGGTGCAAACATTTTGGACATTCTAAAAAGTTACACAAAACATAGAAATTAAAATATACACCAAATGAAAGCTTATGAAATGCCTAACAACATACGTACACGATGTATTTCTACCATATATAGTTTGGACGTTATTAGCCATCTTCTTCCATAAACAAATATGGCGGGATGCCAGGAGATAATTGGGTATATTATAAGTAATATTGGGCATTTAACTCGATTACATAGCATGTTCTAAGGATTTTGGGTGAAGGAAAATTCGAGTGTAGAATTTTTTATAATTTCGAGTGCATTAGCACCTTATTATATATACAGAACTCGCGATTGAGCTCTCGGCAACGCCCTCCGTGGCTCAGTGGTCAGAGCAATGCACTAGAATCGCAAGGTCGTGGGTTCAATTCCTGCCGGAAGGCCTGTGTTGTTACATTTTTCGCAACTGGTCCCGGTTTGGTCTTATAATGTATATATTCTACACTCGAATTTTCCTTCACCCAAAATCCTTAGAACATGCTATGTAATCGAGTTAAATGCCCAATATTACTTATAATATACCTACTTCTACTTATTCTCGGCTTTCACGTAAAGAAGTTGTGAAGCTCATGAAACAATTGTAATTTTGAACTTAATTTTAAGACATGTATCTATCTACCTGTATCTTTCTCTCTATCTATCTAGGTAATCCAAATGAGAGCTTCATTCTTTCTCGTTATAAAGAGGAAGTATGGGAAATCCTATAATAGAATTACGCTTTACCTTGCCAAGAAGGGAGACCTTTTGCTGGCAGAGGAAATCTTTATGAAAAGAAAAAGGAAAGGTACTCCAACCATTGATGAATTAATTGCAACACAAGAAAGAGCATCTGATGCCACAACAAATCTCCCCATCAACAACTTATCAGCCAACATGTCCACAACGAATATTGTGACTTCTAGCCATTCTGCCACCGAAATCAATCGACCATATATAAGCCATTCTGCCGCCGAAATCAATCGACCAAATATCAGCCATTCTGCCACCACCAGTCAACCAAATATCAACCATTCTGTCACCGAAATCAATCAACAAAATATCAGCCATTCTGCCACCACCACCATCAGTCAACCAAATGTCTGCAATTCTGCCACCACAACTAAGCAACCATTGAAGGGGACAGACTGAGTACATGTACATTAAAGGATATCTTTCCTGGAACAAGTCCAACCACGGTTAATGGAAGGGAGACTGGTTAGGCTAGCCGGTAAACTTCAAAGGGGGCGGCAACTCATGTCGGGGATCAAAGGAAAAAATATCACGTGATGCGGAGTTGTCATCACTTCAGAAGCTTTCAAAGGCGTTGATAAAGGATTAGTCGCGTTCGATACAAATTGAGAGGGTTTTGTTCGGTTAGAGCACGGTTTGGGATACATTATGGACATGGAGCACGATATGGATGTTGACCCTGATGTTCGGAAGCATTTGGAAGAAAGAACAGCGGCTGAGGAAGAAGAACGTGGTTTAGAAGCCGAAAGTGAAGGTCAGCATTGTGATGTGGATGTTGCTAGTGATTTGTATCACATGAATATCGCTGTTGATCTCACGGAGACTGACAGTGGCGAAGTAGACGAGGAGTTTTTGGATGCCTTGATTGAAATTGAATGCCAGAAATCATTTCCATGCTCAAAGTGCGCTAAAGTTTGCAAATCTAAAGGTGGGTTAACAAGGCCATGAATGAGTAACAACGAAAAGATAAAATTCATATCTCCAAGTGGTCATGTAATATTCTGTTTATTATTGAATAGAAATTGGTGAAATATCATTGCAGGTACAGTAAACGTAAAAAGTTCGTGTTGAGAAACAGTGACATCTTTTACTTGTGAAGATATCAGATATATTAGTACTAATTATATTTTCTAAATACTGTACATACCTGTACATGTATAGACCTAGCTGAGGTGTCTGCAGCTTTCCACAAGCAAAGTATAAGACAAGTATTTTGAATATCTGTGATCAAGATACTGAGGCAAGTTTTGATATCACCAGTATAGCTTGAGGTAAATGATTTGTGTTGTTTACATATTTCTATATTTGAGTAATTTCTGTATCATTATTAAGCTTAGACTGTCTTGGAAATCATTTTTAATTCTACATTTTGTCTACAGCATTCTTAGTAAACCATGCTACAACATTAAAATAATTAATTGCCTTTTGAACAACTACATTTCAATCATTTACATTCTGTTATGACTCCTAATTACATAAAATTTGTTCATGAATAAACTACTGTGCTTTTTGTCAGAGTTGTTAAATAGATTGAGAAAATGTTTTTGTAGTTGGTACTGAAAGTAAACTTTTATTTCTAATTACATCCCACTTGCATTATTGCAAAAATATTTAAACAGTGGTTACCAACAATACTACAGTAATTTACTTTCTTATTTCTTGTTATTTAACCGATCTGTATCTGATTTACAAGGCGAGATGCAAATGCAAGATTATCAAATCTAGTAAATAGCCATGTTTTCAAACTATTTTTCAAGTTGGAGTGATTTTAGCTAAGTAAATTGAGGAAAAAGTTTATGTAAATCAGGAAGAATCTTTATGCGATTTACAGATATTGATTAAATATTAATTTCTTTTGAATTTTCTTCATGAATTTTTAATGAATTTGATAAAGTTTTGTTACTTATTGACTTAATTATTCTCATTGAGAACACATTTCTTATACAATATTTGCTTGCTGACAATGCTTAACTCCTTCCCACTGATGGGACCCAACCTCGGTTACATCAACCAAGCTCGCACATAATACCCAGAACAGTAATAAACTACAGTATAAATTTCTAATAATATCTAATAAAACATGGTGCTGACTAGGCAGTGCACTAATTAAATAGAAAATGTTCTAGAGTGGTAACTGGTAAGCCAAAATGTAGGAATGATTACCTCATAGCCTGGTGTTTTCAGTCAAGGCTTTTAAAAAGAGTGCAACCTGAAACCCAGAGTTTCACTCTGATGAAGGGCTTGATGTTTCAAACCAGAACTCTTTGTCAGAACTGAACTCAGGTTTCACTAGAACAATCTATTTATGGTGGCTCAATAAACTTTTCATTAAAGGGACTGGGCACTACTTTTTTGTTGCGCGTGTAATCGCGAAATTACACGCGCGCATTTTTTCGGCATTTAAATGTCCCGCGGGAAATTATGAAAACAAACAAACATGGCTGCATTTTGCCGATTTTTACGTCCATAGGCTTCAGGGTTTCGCATGCTATGCCACATTGAAAATACAGATATATTAGGTTTTGGCATTAAGAGAACAGAAATTTTTTTCTGGCCTGGAAAATTCTTCACGGAAAAGTCAAGACCGTGTCAAATTTGGCTGCCAAACCGCGAAAATGACCGCAACGAAAACTACGAAAAACCGCAGCGATTTTCGCCAACACTTGGACTCGGTTTCCTAGCAGCTTGTTTTCACAGTTCTTTCTCTCCAGAAACTGGAAGCAGGAAAAGATGAAGCGAGTGACTTTGCAACACCGCATACAAACAACGTGGAGCAAATAAAGAGCGACAAAGGCAGATATGTAAAGAAAACTACTGTAGAGTCTTTGGAGAAGCAAGCAAACAAGTTGAAGCGAATGAACCTCTTACGAAAAGCAAAACGAAAACTAGAATTTGTAGAAAACACCAATGATACGAGTGCGACAAAAAAAAGGATTACACGAAATATAGAAGTGAGTGCAATTGTTCAGAATAATTAGTCACTTAATTATTTAATGCGACCCTAATTTTTGACTTTAATACTTTATATTCTGCTCTAATTAAATTACAGAGACAACAACACGAAAATGCTTCCCAAACACCACAAGGGTCCCGCATTTTTGATGTGGAGCTTTTAAGTACGAGTCTTACTGCTTGCAGTCATTGCCTTACAGGTTTGTATATATTATTATCATATACCAGAAGCTTTTCATGCATCTAAGTTTAATCCATTCCTGTTGACCCCAACCTCAGCCCCTTCTCTCTGCTGAGTAAAATTATCCTGAGTTCAGGAATGGGTTATAGAAATTTTTTTAACCTATACCTAATCATTGCTGTCAAGACTGGTCTCAGCCCTTTCACAATTGTGAATAAAATTGTCTAGTGTTAGCCAGAATAAATACTCTAGCATTGTCCAGCCAGAGTAAAAGAATAAAGGCTATACTGGACACGAACACCAAAATATCAGACAGTATACAGTAATAAATGTCAACCACAACATTATTACAAAATAATATTTTAGTTTAGCATAGTTGAGAAATTGCAGCTTGATGTTAGTAAATTGGTGTTGTTTTTGCTGTACAAGCTGTGTTTAGTTGTTAGTAGTTAGTACTCAGAAAACTTCTGAGCTCTGGTCTGGACCAGACTTCTGAGCTTGTGCTGCAAAAACAACAATTTACTACCATAACATCAAGCTACAATTTCTCACTCAACTAAAAACATTTAACTGAAAATTTACTGTTACAATATGACTTATTACCAGGTTTAAATAGAGTAGCTAACCTTGCTCTGAGTTCTAGTAGCTCAATATAGACATCTAGCTATCACTCAGAAGTTTGTGAGCTTGAGTCCTGTCTATATAGTTCAGAAGTGGTTCTGCGTACAGTATTAACAATTGAACACAGCTTGTACAGCAAAAACAATAAGATAATATTTGGCTTATAAATTACTTCTAGGTCCATTGTCACTTAGCAACGTAATTAAAGAGGATATGGTTGGTCTTGCAAGTATCTTTGAAATTAAATGCCATGTATGTGGAAGGATCAACAAGCTGAAAACATCTTCAGAACACAGAACTGGAAAGCGTGGGCGATTAACATTTGACATCAATTATCGGGCTGTACTTGGTTCACTGCATACTGGTATAGGCAATACACATTTGAACAACCTCTTGTCAACAATGAACATTCCAACAATGAACAATGCCACTTTCAAATCACGGGAACGGGAAGTTGGAAAAGCTGTTGAATGCCTTGTTCAAACAAGCTGCAAGAAAAACATGCAAACTGAAAAGGAGAATGCTGTATCAAATGGGGCAGTTGCAGATGAAAATGGTTTGGTTGGATTTCCTGTGTCATATGACATGGGATGGCAAAAGCGAGGAAAGGGACACAATTCATTGACAGGACAAGGGACAGTTATGGGACTAACAACAGGGAATGTTTTGGCTTATGCAACTAAATGTAAGTTCTGCAGAGTGTGCGATAGTGCCAAAAAGCAAGGGAAACTACCACGACAGCATGATAGCATAGGAAAATGTTTTACATACTGCATAGCACAAAATTCAAATGTAACTAGTTTAAAATTAGCTTTAAAGTGCATTGTACCTCGTGCTTTTGGAGACCATCAAGGTTGTAGTCCCTCATGGTGTGGTTACAAGAAAGATCCTTTGACATACAAACATAGAGATCTTCCATACAATAAAGACTTGGAAGGTAATGAGTTAAAACAATCACTTACCAGTTTGTTCGATGAATATGCAACATTGTAGCAGCAAAACTAGTGCCATTTGCAAACTCACAGAGAAATGAATCAATGAATAGTACAATTGGAAGTAAGAATCCTAAGATCAGGTTTTACGGAGGAAGTGAAAGCAATGACTTTCGTGTTGCATGTGCAGTAGCCCAAAAAAAACATTGGATACTCCTATATCAACAAAACATTGGAATCTCTTGATATAGATCCTGGAAACACTTGCATACTACACAACACCAGTATGGACAAAAAACAAGAAAATGATAAAATACGCAAGTCCTGTAAAAAATTTAAAACAAGACGTCATCAACTGCTATCTCAAAGAATTTCAAAAAAACACAAAGAAAGAAGCAAGAGAAGGTAAAACCTACGAAACGGGTATTGGGCTCAATCTTCAACTAGAAGATACTACATCCCAGTCTACTACAATTAATACAGATGATACAGATATTGATAAAATCGTTGTTGGTATAACACAAAAGCAATGTGAAGAATTTGAGAAGTTAGTTCCTTGTTGCATAGAGAGGCCAACCAAACTGTACCTAACATATAATCCAAGCAAAATGTACCAGTTCGTAATATTTGACACGGAAACAACATCTACAGACAGAAGCACAGAGATTTGCCAGCTATCAGCAGTCACTCAAACTGGTGCAACATACTCTACATATATTCTTCCTAAAGGTTGTGTTAGTTTCAGTGCATCAAGAGTAAATAATCTTACAGTGGAATACATAAAAGGAACAAGAACATTGTGTAAGAGTTCTCACCCTGTAAATCCAGTCTCCCTTGATGCCGCCTTGGAATCGTTCATCAAGTTCCTTCAAGATCCACACAACAGTTCACATTCAACCAGTAACAGCTCAATTACAGTTCTTGTCGGACATAATTCAGCCACCTTCGACGTCCCAACACTTCTTCGCAATGCTGGTATATTATTCGAAAAACAACTTCACGAAATGAATGTGTATTTTGGAGATAGTTTAGCGCTTTTAAAATCGTTACTTCTGCGCCATCATTCCCCGCTGAAGCAATCGAACGGAGAGTACTGCCAATCCAATCAGAGCAGCGTTTACAAATGCTTGTTTGGCGAAGATTTCGATGCCCACGATGCTCTGGAAGATGTAATTGCACTAAAGAAGATCCTGTTCAGTTCTGAATTGGCTATTGATGTCGAGACAATAGTAAATTTCAGCCAGATTCATTCAGTTCGTGATGCAAAAACTGACTTGGATTACATCGATCGTCGTCATAATATTCTTCAAAGCTTCGTAACTGGCAATCTTCATTGTCCAAACAAAGATCCAAGTCCGATCAGCCGAGGAATGGCTCTTAAAATTGCTGGTAGTGGATTGGCATACAACGATCTTTCTACCTTGTACCACAATTTTGGTGAAGTTGGTGTCGTTGGAATATTGAGCATGCCACCGAATCATCCAGAGCGTCATAGAGTATGTAAACCACGAGTAACCAAGAATAAAAGAATCCTCCAAAACATTGTTAAGCACTTTCGATCTAACCGTCGAGCTATATAGTTCTTAGATTACAATAATCTTGTTCAGAGGAAGATATTAAATACAGTTTAAACTGTAAATTAGAATTATGCGTGTTTTCTGCGTGTTTCTTGTGATGCGCCTGCGATTACGCGTACGCGCATGTCAAATCATTGTTCTTGCAAGCAAAGAAAAACATCTTGGCCGCGCGAGAAGTAAGCGCATGAAACATTAAATATTACGAAAACCACTTTGGTATTGTATCCGGAAAATTGGCACGCAAATAGATACACATATGTAGCATTCAGGAAAATAATTTTAAAAAATTCTGTAGAACGAAAATTTCAAAAATGCTGATTTTCAATTCTGATCGTTTGCTTCTACAGAATTTTCTGAAACTTACCCAAAACATCTGTTGCAACAACAGATTATGATTCATCGTTTAAAAATTGGGGGTCACCAAAGTTTTTTTCGAAATAAAACAAAAAAACTGTCATTATGGACGCCATTTTGCCAACATTGGCTTCGTCATAGTTGCCTTGACAACATTATATGTTTTCAAATTTGTACTAATTTTTAACATTTACTCCATATGCTAAACTTTTGTTAGATTTTGGAACCTGTAAATTAGTTCAAAGATCAAAATCTCACGTTCCCAGTCCTTAGGCTAAAAACTGTATTGAGCCACCTTAAGTTAGAACATTTTCTACTGGAAGGCACATTTACACAATTTGATTCTCTTCTAGATGCATGTGATTTACTAATGAAAATGGGGTCATAATTTGCTTACAAATCCTATATTGTTGTTAATTTTGCATGTAAATCAGATGAATCAGAAGGAGAAACGGAATTGTGTGGATGTACCTTAATATATTTCTAAATGTATACAGAAGAGTGTAAACAAAGTTACTTTTTCTTTCTTTTATGTACTGGTTCATTGCTGACTTTGTACTCTTTCTCATATCGGCCTCCAACATTACCTCTCACAACTGGTGCAATATCTCTTTGGGCTGCAATGGTTAGATCATTGTAACCAAATTGCTGGGCTGTTGGGTTATCTGACCGTCCTCCTTTTGCTCTTTGGTGCCCAAAGTAATCTTCCACCACATCCTGCATGAACCTCTCACTCAGGACATACTCGAACCCCTCAGCAAGCAAAAATTGGATGGCCTCAACATGTGAGTAGATGGAGATCTTGAAGCCCTCATAGGTCTGGCTAGAAATAAACATTTTCCCTCTGGCATCAAGAGAGTAATTTCCTTCCCTAGTCAGCGTTCTCTTCTTCCAATTTTCCAGGTACTGTAAGAACACATTCTTCAGCCACGTGAACTTGATGAAATGATTTCTCTTCCTGACATGTTCAGTCGGTGACCTTACATTTGTACAGTCAAAGAAATCATTCATCATCATACAGAACTGTTCAGTTCGCAGGACCTCTTCATTTCCACTTTCTTCCAGGGATATTGCAACTGACCGACTCAGGACTTATTATTTATTTATTTATTTATTTACCAATCTTTATACACGGTAACCACATCAATCCGTCTATAAGGGTTGTTTTTCATGGGGCCGTGTGATACTAAAAATGTCTAATAATCTAAAATGGCTATGGTACAACTAATATATAAAATTCTTGACTTGTGCATAAAGTTCTAAAATTAACTTAACTATATAACTAACTAACTAACTAACAAACTAACTATTTACAAGTAAAATCAATAAAAGAGCTATAACTTTCAACGTATATATACATGTATGAATTTAAATTTAATTTTGTGGCAAGGTATTCCACATCATGGCACCTCGATAACCAAAAGTTCTTTTCAAAGCATTTGTGTTTGGTTTAGGGAGATACAATTTACTATTGTTGCTCCTTAAATCATAGCAATCTCGATCTGTTAAACTAAATAAATGACTTAGTTTTGAGTTTCCACTTACACATTTATTTACTAGGGACAAGAGCTGCTCATCCCTCCTACATTGTAATGTGTTCCAGCCGATTTTTGTTAAAGTATATGTTGCCGATGAATAATAACTGTCACCAGTAATTACGCGACCGGCTTTATTTTGTAATTTTTGCAGTCTTTCTTTTAATTCGCATGAACAATTGTCCCAGACAAGGGAACAATAGTCGAAGTGAGGTAGCACCAAAGCTTTATATAGTCTTTCTAAACTTTCTTTACTGATAACGTCTTTGGCTCTTCGCAGAACCCCTATCCCTTTAGATATTTTTTTAGAAATATTATCAATATTGGTTTTCCATGTTAGTTTTTCATCAATGAAAACTCCAAGAGTTTTGGTGCTACCTACTCGTTTAATAGTTTGATTTTCGATGAAAATATGCGGATCCGTTTCGATTTGTGATAATCTTTGCCTGGATCCAATTATCATGTATTCAGTTTTGCTGATGTTTAATGAAAGTTTATTTGCTAATAGCCAGTCCTGTAAATTATCTAATTCTTGGTTTAATTTTGTTTCGATGTCTTGCCCTGAACTACCGGTTACAGTTATATTAGTATCATCGGCAAATATAGCTGGAGTGGAATTTTTTCAAACAATTAGGCAGGTCATTTATATAAATTAAAAATAATAAAGGACCTAAATTTGACCCTTGAGGCACACCAGTTTTCATATACTTCATAGAAGACAATGCTCTTCCCACCTTACAGACTTGGCCACGGTTACTTAGATAGGAAATGAACCATTGTAGCGCAGTACCTCTAACACCACACAGCTCTAACTTTTTAAATAATATATTATGATCGACTGTATCGAAAGCTTTTTTTAAATCAAGAAATAAGACACCATTAATAAGACCACGATCAATATTAACCAACCAAGTATCAGTTGTACTTAGCAGAGACGTGGCGGTAGAGTGCCCTCTACGAAACCCTGATTGGCAACGTGTCAGAACATCATTTTGCATTAGGTATGTATTTAGTTGCCCATAAACCAATTTCTCAAATAATTTAGAAACAACTGATATAACTGAAATTGGTCGATAGTTATTGCAATCATCCTTATTACCAGATTTAAATATTGGTGAAATGCGTGCTTGTTTAAAGTCATCTGGGAAAATACCTTGAGTAATTGATAGGTTAAAAATGCCAGTTAGAAAAGGAACTATTACAAGCGAAGAGTCTTTCAATAGTCTTGCTGGTATTTTGTCCAGACCCGCTGCCTTACTTGGCTTCATCTCGTTAATGAGCTTTGCAACAAGATCGTCAGTTATAGTTGAGAATTTGAATTCATTTTGAATAGGTGTTACATATTCAGAAAATACCCTATTAGTTCCACCTAATCTAGTGGAAAGATTTTCACCTACTTCGTTAAAGTGCATATTTAAAGTCTCGGAAATTTCATCTTCATTTGTAAATATTGTATCATCTACTTTAATTGATGATATGAGTGTTGTTTTAGAGCTGCGGCCATGACGTCCTATTCCAAATTGATGTTCTTCCACATTTCTTTTGGGTTATTTCTGTTACCGTCTATAGTATCTAGACAAAATTTTCTTTTGGCAGTTCGAATCAAATTGTTGACATGGTTTCGTTGTCGCTTATAAGCTACGCACTTGTTCTCACATTTAGAGGCAACAACCTTTCTTTTTAAATAATCACGATGGTTCATCTCCCTGATAATATTTGGAGTAATCCATGGTGCATATTCACTTCTAACCTTTCTGGTTTTCAAAGGAGCATGCATCTCAGAAATTAGAATAAATGTGCATTTAAATAAATCCCATAACTTGTTAGGATCTGTAGAATGCCAATCACACTTATTAAGAGCATCGAGTAAATCCCTTCTGAAGTTTTCTTCATTGTATTTCTTAAAACTTCGGCTTTCAACAAGCTTAGGATTTTCTTTTGGTATTGCTATTTTAAAACAGGCATAAACAAGGCTGTGATCACTGATTCCAATATGTAGTACGCCAGATTTTAATAGTTTTTCTGGTCGATTTGTAGGTACAGGTAACTCTAGTGTGATCAGTAATCACTTGTTCCAACTGATGAATGTTTAGAAGGTCAATTAATTTGTTTGTACGAGCATGACGGACGCTTAGCGATAGATCGCAGTTTAGATCGCCGGTTAGAATAATCTCTTTATTATCATTATCTAGCTCATTTAAAAAACACTCTAGTTTATCCAGATATTCAGGTCCAGCATTTGGAGGGCGATAAACTGAAATAATTTGTATGGGTTTTGATTTTGGTTTTATAATTTCAACACACACAGCTTCTAAACCATCCGGAGTTAAATGTGTTTTATTAATCACGTTAAAAACACTCCTCACATAAAGTGCCACACCACCTCCATTTCTAGCTCTGTCCTTTCTGAAGGACTCGTAGCCAGGAATGTTTATCTCCTCATCGTCTATTGTGTTGTCAAGTCTGGTTTCATTTATACTTAATACATCAATTGGCTTGTTTTTAATTAGCAATTTTAACTCATCCAGATGTTTTGGTAAAGAAGCTATGTTAAGGTGGGCGAGTCTAAATCCTTTTAATTTTTCTAATGTTGTCGAGTGAGTAGAGTTATTATCTGGTGTACTTTCAAGGATCAAATTTACGGATGAGGTACCATGATCATAATTAGAATTAGCCTTACCTTGTGTACTTTTATTAACATCACTATTCAGGTTACAGCTATTATTTCCCTCATAAGTTCTTTCGAAAGTTGTATACCTTTCTGAAGTGTTCACATCAAGCAGGTTACAGCTATTATTTCCCTCATAAGTTCTTTCGAAAGTTGTATACCTTTCTGAAGTGTTCACATCAACTACATCGTTGTTGTTACCTGGTGTACATACTCGAGGTATCTTCTCCAGTTGTTGGTTTGACTTCTTCTCATATACGTAGTTTCGTGTGGGGCATGATTCGTGAATCTCTTCAGAAAATTTGTTTCATCGTTGTAATGGCGCTCAGTGTCAAACTTGTTGTGTCTTATGGATCTTAGATACATACACATGCTTTTGCCGAGCATCTTATCCCCATTTCTGTTTAGGTGTAATTTAGATCCGTTTAGGTGAGTTCCATTTATGTTTTGGTTGTCAATGTAGTGGACTTTTAGCTTTGTACACAGTTCTTTAGTAAGTTCATTAAAGGTTGAAATTTGGGTTGCCAGCTTCACCTTCATCTTACTGTAGGACATTAGGACAATGTGATCCATGGTGAGCTTTGGTAGGGAGTGCAGAGCAAACTCTTGGTCGCTGTAGAAGAGATCTGCTATATGCTTGAATAGGAGATACTTCCCATCATTCCACATGTAACGACTGCAGGAACCTGACCCAGAGTTGTAAAGGCAGTTACGTGCGGTCTTCATTAAATGAGGAGAATCTGCAAAAAAGTAGATGAAGCGTGACATTGCAAAAAGATTTGGTGTCTTATATACAACATCACACTTCAGATCTACTGCCAACTTGGAATAGAGGCGGAAGAACTTGCGGTTAGGAGAAGCACCATCGTTTACTGCAGCACACACACACAGATTTAACGAGAGCTCCAAACTAGATACAACTTTCCAGAAAATTGGCATTAACTGGAAAGAAGTGACATTTCCTGTAAAAAAAATATGCAATGACATGTTTTAAATCAGTGCACAATCCTCTTACAAGAAATGCCAAAGCATGGCTAGCCATAGAATCTTCTTCTTGCAGGTTGGCAAAATTGGTCATTGGATCTCCAAGATCAGTAAAGCCAATCAAGTCCCCAGAATACTTGTCAAAGACGAGATTAGACTGGATTTTCATCTCATCCCTGACAAGTGCAACATATTGTTGAGCACCCCGAAAGGAAGAAGCTTTTTCTCGTAGTGATTCCACATTTTCCTTGTTTATCCCAGCTTTTGGCTTAAAATAGTTCTTGTAATGCCGTAGAACCCGCTCGCTCGGTAGAATTAAAGCACCACTATCTCTAAGCTCTCGATAAGCAGATGGTGATTTTTCATACAGGGACAAGGCAAATCTAATTATTTGTGGGTGGTATCTTCTTCCCATTTTGTTGGCTTGCAAAAGCTTCATCTGTTCTTGCCAAAAAAACTTCATGTGTGGAGTAGCTTCAAGATTTTGCCCTCCCATTATTTTGAGAAGGTCCTTCTCCAAAGAATCACTGATGCTCATTCCATCCTCACCAATTTTGCTTTGTAGCTCTTGTAGCTGGTCCTCCAACTGCTTGCACTGAAGCCTTGTTTCTTCTACAGTTGCTCGCAACGTTTCTGCCCCACATGCAGCAAGGGATGCCTTGCTTTTGGTTGGGGTTGATGATGCCTTTGTCTTTTTCCTCTCAGCTCTCTTCAAGGAATAGCTGGCACTGGAGCATGGACTACACACTTCTTCTTTGGGGTTAGACGTGTCCAGAATTACTCGACAATCAGCAGAGCGATACTGAACGGATACATCAAACTGGGTTGAGGAAAAAGATTTAGGGACTGAATGGCGAATAATTGTTCCTGGAAGATGATAGAGATGTTTACCAACGAACAGAGGGCATTTCTTCCGTTTTTGTGTCTTTCAAAACCCATACAACAGCGAGTCGTTTTGGGGTCTGCGAGCCCTGAGCAGGTTCGATGTATATGCGAGTGTGCGCACAATTTTTGGCAAATGCACTACCAACTATCTCGTCAGGTGATCGAAACACTTAGCCCTTACCAGGACGATCTACACATTTTGGTTGATCCCCGACGAAGTTTTAGACGAAAAAAGAAAACACTGGTTCAAAACGGTGAAGGATTTCTAAGCCTGTTGCTTGGTCCTTTTTTAGAAGGACTCACAGAAATGGTATAAAATAACTAAAAGTTTCTACGATAGTTTAAGCGTGAACATCATGGAAGAAACAAGTCTCGGTAATTATCGCGTCCAGCAAATAATATCACATCTACACTACGAAATCGATGAAGAGAAAGTGTCTTCGCCGCTATAAAATGAATAATATTGAGATTTGGATTAGGAGGTCCCAAAGGAGCCTGGGAATGAATAAATAATAAGTTGAATATTTAATGAGGCGGCATCCATTTGTGGTCTATATGGGTGGGGGTATTACTACTACTACTGGCCGCTACTTTCGAGTGGGGTGGGGGTGGGGCGCTTCTTTCAGGATTCTACCGTAAAAAAACACCAGCTGGACACGTCGAAATGGCGCCGTCCATATAATCCATATACCAAAATATACGAATGTGAAAACGTTATTTCTCGGGAACAAAATTAGATATAACAAAATGATGGTCCGATCGACAGTAGTGTACAAATTACCTCATTTAGCTTGCAGTTTTTAGTAAAATATTGTTCTCTATTCTTTTACATATGCTGTAGAGCTGGTGGAGGAAAAAAATAATTGAACAAAAAGTGGGGGTCGATTACCAAGTGTCTTCGTGAGCACAAGGTTAAAGCTTGAACATGGGACATTTCCCTATCATTCCATCTATATACGAAAGCACGCAACAAATTTTAAATTTTTTTCAAGAACCAAAATTAAGTTAGTATCTTCTTGTCAAAGTTATTATTAGCTGATCATGATTTAGCCTTCTTAGTGGTATTTTTATGTATTTTCGAAACTAATACTTGGATACATCCTGATTTAGTATTGCAGGATTATGCGCAGAAAAGCTGCGCAATGCAAAACTGAGGAATTACCTTAAATACATTTATCTTAAATATTCCAAAGCCTCCACCTATACTGTAATATTTAAGTTGGTAGTTGTTTTGTCTTTTTGTTTCAGTTGTTTGCAGTTTTCAATTTGCTTTATTTTTGGCCAGTGGTTTCCTTTTTTTTTTCGAAAATGTTTTCCCGCGCTTTTCCCCTTGCTCCATCGAGAAATAGAACACGCATCACAACCAATCAGACACTTTGTTGAGTTAAATATATGTTATAATGTGCACTGTAGTCTGGCAGGGTTATGGTTCATTCCGTGGTGGCAACACAGCTACAATAGACAAGTCATTATATAATTGGGAAGGGGTGTACATGTAATTGCTCTTTATCGCTTCCTTTAATCAACACTAATTCTGGCAATTCCTTGTCATGATGAGCTCTGTTTTCTGTGCTTAAGCTTTTACGCAATAAACCAGTCAGATACCGATTGGAATAATTATGGCAATGTGCGTTAGCACATGCCGGTTTATTAATTTTTGTAATCAATAACATAATTATTAATATAACAAATTATTAAGAAAAGTAATTAACAGTTCGCACAGAAAAGGTGGGGGTAATACAAACGCCCACTATACTAAGAAGCTAATATACATGTAAAAGAAAATTGCGTCAAGAAAACGGGGAGGAGGGTGGGTAAAAACTTGGTTTCAGCTAGAGACTCTCTAATCCTGCTGTAACCAACGTGCAGAGCAGAATGAACCAATCTCGCATTCCACACCAGATAAATACCGCGAACTCCTATCCGTTTTCCCGCGCATTACATTCATGTGATCACAAACATTCCGGGGAAATTACCCATGTGATCCCTGACACATTTATCTACTTTTATCTATTTATAAATTTTAAGTGCAGGAAGCAATAAAATCTTTATTGGTATGCCAATAATTCCTTTATCGCTTCCTTTAATCAACACTAATTCTGGCAATTCCTTGTCATGATGAGCTCTGTTTTCTGTGCTTAAGCTTTTACGCAATAAACCAGTCAGATACCGATTGGAATAATTATGGCAATGTGCGTTAGCACATGCCGGTTTATTAATTTTTGTAATCAATAACATAATTATTAATATAACAAATTATTAAGAAAAGTAATTAACAGTTCGCACAGAAAAGGTGGGGGTAATACAAACGCTACGAGTCTCCTTGGGTAAAGGAGACATACCCCACCCCATCATGACAAGGAACCCACAGAAGAAATGAGTACATACCTCTAACTACTATATAGCAATACATTCTGTCAAATACGTGTAAGAAAAGTGAGAAAGTTATAAGCAAACCTTTGCTAGCTGGTAAAAATAAATTGCATGCAAGCTGCCCCAACAAGTCGTGCCCCTGCGTTGACTTGTCAGACAGCCGCAGATCTATAAAGACGATTATATGTAGTGTTCTGCTAGCCTTGCCCCTGCATCAGCGTCACAGTCAGCTACAATTCAGTATTTAGTGACAAACACAAGTACTGTAGTCAAGTCTTGCCCCCGCATGGACTCAACAAAAGAGTAATGTACCTAAGGTTAGCCGCTTGCGAAAGTAGAATAAAAGGAAACGCCAACTGACAGCCACAATCAAACCACTGCATAACCCGGACCTATGTAGTTTGGACGCTCGAACTCAGGCTAGGACTACGAATATACTTGCGAAATGCGTCTGATTTCCAACGACCCATCAGGCGTATTTGTGCATCAGAAAAACCACATTCCGCCGCAAAAGTAGCTGCGCCAATACGAAAACTATGTCCTTTATACTTAGTGGAATCGAGACCACACGTACGAAAAGTAATTGCTAAATGGTCGGTGAAAAGTTTGCGTGAAATAGCGTGCCCATCGCGTGTTCGAAAAAGAGGGCCAGCGGATAAATCACGACATGCAAAATAGTCTAGTAAGCTCTGCACCGGGCATACATCCGAGCGGCGATTCAGTGTTATTGATACCGTAGGTTGGTTATACGAATGCTTGAAATTAGCAAACGTTATTTTCAATCCAGTTATGTTGCCCGAATTGTCAACAAGCTGCACAACTTGATCAAGTTGAAGCACGGTCGGTGACCGGGGGCAACAGGTAATTTCACCAACCCGTAAAAAGGCAAAAAATGCTGTTGTACACATTGCCTTGAATAAGTATGCTCGATACTCGCTACAGCACACGGTTGGTGTTTGTTGTAAAATATTACGAAGGATAGGAAGAGTTATAGGCAAGCGTGTGTCAACGCGTGAGCCAAGTTTGCCATATCCTTTCAACATTTCAACCACCCAAAATACTTTAGTGGGGTCGTTCACCCCAGCCAGACGATGACAATAACCCAGTGCAGAGACATAAGTGTTCGCGGTGGAGGCCGCATATTGGTGCTGAAACATATACGCTATAAATAATCCTAAATCGGAAGGCGATATGGGCAGACGAACTAAAGCCGATTGAAAAACCGCACAAGAAAATTGGCTATAAAGTTTCCAGGCCCGGCGATAAGTAGGGATTGACGATGGCTGCAAACTAGATTGAAGTAGCTTAGATGTTATAGTGGCCAGCTGTGTGGCAGTAGATGATCTGGTATGACCGCTGGTGATGAGTGTACACCCACCGGAGCTAGCTGCTTGAACTTCGTAACCTGTAACCGGGATAAAGAATCAGCCAAGACATTTTTGACACCAGGTACATGACGAGCCCGAAATAAAATATTAAACTTCAAGCATGCCAGAACCAGTCGGCGCACCAAGATCATGACAGTCACCTCACGAGATGTAGCTTTATTGATAATATCAACCAATGCCGCATTATCCGTAAAAAACGTAATACGCTGGTTACGCATGCTATCTCCCCAGAGAAGTACACTTAGCACAATTGGGTAAAATTCTAAAATAGTGATGTTGAATTGCTTCCAATTTTCCGGCCATGCACCGAAACACCACTCATTGCCAAAAACCGCACCGTAGCCTAGGCTACCAGCCGCGTCGGTATATAAATTTAAACTAAACGAATCAAGCCATACATCGCTAAGAAAAAACGACCGGCCATTAAAGTCAACCAAAAAAGACTGCCGAAGGTCTAGGTCCGCTTTAACGGATTTAGTAAGGCGAATGAAATGATGGGCAGACGTTATGCCCTTAGTTAAATCTATAAGACGACGCAAGAAAGCCCGACCAGGGACAACCACTGAGCATGCAAAATTAAGTAGACCAGTCAAAGATTGTATCTCACGTAAAGTGACTTTTTTGCGTCGAAGAAATGACGAGATCAAAAACTTGCATTTTTCAGTTTTGTCAAGAGGTAGACGGGCTTCCATGCGCAAAGTGTCTAATTCAATGCCGGCAAACGAAAGAATGCTTTGTGGCCCGACAGTTTTTTTCCGGAGCAATCGGTACGCCTAAATATTTACAGAGAGATAGGAAACGAACAAGGTTAATGCGACATTGGTGATAAGTAGACGCCGCCATAAGATAATCATCAAGAATGTGGATAAGATGTGGGATCATTAGATGTTTCTTAGCAACCCACTCGAGAGCTGTGCTAAACATTTCAAAAGTGCGACAGGATGACGCACAACCCATTGGCATGGCGCGATCATAATAATATTTTCCTTGCCAAAAAATACCTAGAATATCGTAATCAGAAGGCCTTATTGGGATAATGCGAAATGCGCTTTTAATATCCGTTTTAGCCAGGAAGCTTCCGCGCCCTAATCGTTTGATCATTGCAACTGCGTCATCTACGCGAGCATAAGTTACTGAGGTATGCTCGGGAGCAATACCGTCATTAACAGAATCACCACTAGGAAAAGACAAATGATGAATCAAGCGATACTCCCCCGGGGCTTTCTTAGGAACAACCCCCAAGGGAGATACACGAAAAGGGACAAAAGGAGGGTGGTCGAAAGGCCCAGCAAGTCGACCGGCTGCCAACTCTTTGGAAATTTTAGCACTAACAATCTCAGGATTTTGCTGTGCAGAAACTAGATTATTTGCAAAAAATGATGTACGAGCTCCTTCGAAATGGAGTGGAAAACCAAACGTAAAACCATAATATAAAATAGACGTTAATCCCACATCGTATCCACATAATAAAGGTCTAAGTTTTTCAATTTGAACTGGTGTTGGCAACGCGGGGTCTGACCGCGGACGGGGTTGAGCTAGAGCCAGGCCGTGAGGGACGAAAATTACACCGGGTGGCAGGGTGAACTACGCCACATTTAAAACATTGATGCTTAAAATTGCAACCTTGACCGTCAGCCCCCCGGTGAAACTTTCTACAAAACCCCTTGGGAACAAATGGCCCGACAACAGAGGACGTAGAATTATTGCGCATATATATAGTTTGGCTTTTTGGATAACGTGGATTATTAAAATTCTGCGCACGGATCCAAAGTTCCCAATGAGTTGAACCCCAAGGCATTTCGGACGGATTGGTTTGACGTAAATTGCGAAATTGCGTATCATAAAATCGCCAGTCACCTCCGCGCGCGGCCAAATCCCGAACGACTTCACCATATTTCATTAATGCGGGGGCCTCCATGGGATATTTCCCAGTGTAAACCCCAACAAAAATTTGAAAGGCCGATGTCCACGCTTCGATATTCGAAATTGGTTTAGTTTTTTGGGTTGGTTCCAAGGACAACGTTGGTAATGATGAACCTGTTTGAGAGCTCACAGACAAGTGATACCGGGCATCACTTGCCCCTGAGCTAAGTAATAAACCAAAATCAAAAAATTCATTGGCCCAAATTTTGGCCTTTAATTTGGCGCTAACTTGAGCATCAATTGCAACGCTAACTGAGTTAAAATTAGACAAACCTGACGAAGCAGGTTGTGAGACTTGAATAAAATTCTCACCTGAAACATGTTGTAAAGCAGATGCTACATGCCCCTGCGTTATAGCATCTGCTGAAGTTGAAACTATACCTGACGCCACCACAGGCAATTCCCGAATCTCCGCGGTAGAAGATGACGGCGGAAGAGTTGAACTGGTCGCATTTAACGACGCGAGAACAGCCGGAGATACGGCCGAGACAATCTGTTGAACTGCGGCGTCAGACAGAGGTGTTCCGGTAGCTGTCGATGTAGTGGCAACCATGGCGGGAGGACGATCGACGTTTTCTGCTGCCATTCGTGGAGATGCTGCCGTTGTTGTTGGTGTGCGGCGCCGAGATGATGCAGGACGTGGTGCCGTCGGCTGAGCTCGACGCTGAATTCGAGTACTTGGGCGGCGTGTAGCAGGCATGGTTCTGAAAGAAAGTACTAAAAGAACGCAGACAGGCAAATATTGAGTTTTACCAAATCCACATCAACTGTGAATGATTTAACACTCGGACACATTAGAATTGACATATGTAAACGTGACAACGATAAAATGACATACAAAAGACAACGCAGCGGAATAATCATGGCATACAGCGAAGGTAGCCGCAATTGAATATCCCTGAGTGCTGCAAATGATATATATATATATATATATATAAATATATATATATTCGGGCAATCTGAAAACAACAAGCCGCTCCATCCCACAATGTATTGATTTCAACTGTGGGCATCTGATAACGATAAATCGCTCCATCCCACTTAGGCATGCATTTTTCCTAACACAAATTCATGAAAACGTCTTGTGTAGAAAAAACAAACAATGTTGAAATCTCAACGTGGGCATCTGAAAACAGTCAAGTTGCTCTAGCCCATAAAAACATGAAACTACTTCATGAACATAAAACTGTAGCAATATAAATGGGAAGTATAAATTGCTAATATAAGAATAGAATATATAAAGATGGTATAATACACAAGGTAACCACAAGAATAGCAATAGCGCAAGGCTAACAAAATCAAACTTCCCATGCACAGGCAAAAATTGGACAGTGTTTGTCAATGCTCAAGGGCCCTTTTTGAATTAATCAGTAATTAAAATAAGTGCGAATTGCAAAATCATATCAAACTAAACAGATGAGTAAATTAGGGGCTAAAACTTAACATTCCGAGTGCTCTCAAAATAGCCCCACGATAACTTCTGTATAAATAATATTGCCCTTTTGGATTGCAATGAACGCCATCCTTGGATAGCAAAACACGATCTGGCCGAAAGAAGTCCCGATGTTCCCAAAGAAAAATACCCGGTTCATCAGAAAGCACGTCAGACAAGTATTGACGCAAACGAGCGGCTTTGGCATTAAAGCCATGGTCTGGTGCCTGAGAATGGGGAACATTACGATTAATTACTTGGCAAACGCCAACAACGCGAACATTATATTTGTCGCGGAAAAGGCGCGCAAGATCATCAATCCTCGAGCCTACAACCTCTGGGGCGTAAATCGATAAATCGTTCGTACCAATTTCCAAAATTAAAATGTGAATGTAAAAGGCGTATATTGTTGGACAAACGGTAGGTCATGTTTTATAATCTTATCCACAGTTCGGCCACCCGTGCCCTGCAATTGAATATATCCCGACTCGGGAAGATGAAAATTAGTACTCGCGCGTGGGTCAAATTGCGCGTCTAAATTCTCACGTAAACGGCGGACAAAAGAATGGCCAAGAACAAGAATTTTTGGAACAGACCCTGACATTATAATCAATAATTATTATTAAAGAATTAAAATAGATCAATAAATTGAACGATACCTGTTAAAGCTTTGTTTAAAAACTTGGTTTCAGCTAGAGACTCTCTAATCCTGCTGTAGCCAACGTGCAGAGCAGAATGAACCAATCTCGCATTCCACACCAGATAAATACCGCGAACTCCTATCCGTTTTCCCGCGCATTACATTCATGTGATCACAAACATTCCGGGGAAATTACCCATGTGATCCCTGACACATTTATCTACTTTTATCTATTTATAAATTTTAAGTGCAGGAAGCAATAAAATCTTTATTGGTATGCCAATAATTCCTTTTTCCTAGTCCATTCTTTTCTTATTGCTGGCACCGCCACATACTGTCACTAGTTTATAAATTTTCATTTTTTGCTTTCATTTTTGCTAGTATAATTTCCCTTGGGGCAATGAAGCTATTGAGTGCATTTCGAGCTACTCAGACGTCCAAGAACTTATCAAGACTGGTAAAGCAAACACGGAACGGCTTGGGGTAGTTGTGGCTACAGCAAGTACAGAAAAAGGTAACAAGTCAGAGTTAGTAAGTTTACGTTTAAAGGGGGACTATAGTCTGTTTTGCGCATGCCCATAGGATTGTTTACGTTTTGAGTTCTTATAATTTTGATACTAAAATGAATAACATTTTGATTAAGGTCTTGGACGACTGCAGTTTAGACTTGCCACAAATTCTCCGATTCCCAGCACCGTAAAAAAACAAGCAACACTACAGCAACTTTCTGGTGTGTCTTCAGGTTGCTTTCCGCTTTAAACTATCCATCTCGGAAAAATTTCGAATAAATATGCCTTAGAACTTTGGGACGGAGATGAGAATGGAACGCCTGCCATCGTCCTGTTTATAAAAGCGTACAAACCTTATCAAAATTAATGACGACCTGCTGAGCAGGTCGTGAATAAAGAGATGCTCTATTAGCTAAACTCAAACCCGTGTTTAGATTTTCTCGGGAATCATTTTGACGAAACAGTCAGGACATTCAAATAAACAATCTCTTTCCGCTATTCAATCCTGTATTCAAAGACCGTGTATCACACAAAGCTCGTTTTGCCAAGAAATTTAATTACCCATCCTGAATGCATAAACTACTCACAGACCAGTTAGGTCGGTTGGTGCGACAAGCTAGATGTTCAAGGAGTTTTCAGACTAATTACTGGCTGGATGGTTGTTCAGATTGCACATATAGACTCCAGGTTAACTCTTTCACATGCATGCATCCTTGTTGTGGGCCAACTTTCCTTTTTATAAGTACTCTACCGTAAGACTCGTCGAGGGGAGACACTTCGGCATGCCGCACCTGAAAGTATTGGTCTTTTGTCTATATTGAGTATAAGAATCATTGGCATCTCCATAAATATTGGGGTTAGTGTCACTTTAAACGCATTCGCAAAATCTGACGTTCAAACCCTGGGTAGAAACAGGATAGAGTTGGTTGCTCGTTTTATGTGGAAGAGCAACGTGTGAAGTTATAAGCTCTATCCGTCGACTAGTGAATCCTGGAGCGTCAGCTGTTATGACGTGTAACGATCCATACCTTATCCAATCATTATCTTTTTACGAAGAAAATTCAAAAGAAATTAATGTTTAATTAATCAGGTGTTGTAATTGGATACAAATTCGTCCTGATTTACATAAATCAAATCGACATCCAATCGACTTTCTCAGCTTAAACAGCTTACATCGTAAAGATTGTTGATAAACATAAACGATTAAATGTGTGAATTGGATAAGTCGTGTCGGCGAGCCGTTGTAAATTCCATACAGTCTGGCCGCTCATATTGTATATACCACTGATCTTTATATAAACTGGATTGGTGGTCTGGCTCCGAAAATGAAGCTAGGGGAGATGACGAATAGCGCTCCGTCGTGATGACGTCACGTTTTAAGTATGTCCGCTTTTACCCATAATTCTTGCAGTCCGAACAATAGGTAATGGCTCATTTGCAATCATTTGAAAGTCAATTTTGGTTTGTTTGTACGCATTTTGTACTATAAATAACAGCTCGACGGTTGGCTATTGGGAGTACTAAGATGGCCGCCACGGAAAATTTGTATGTTTTCGTAGCACGAAAAGAGACGAAGAAAGCCACATTAAAAAAAAAATGCTATTAGTATCAAACAAAGAACCTGTACAACGTTTAGAAGCTTAGTTTTTGTTTCGTTCCCCGCAGGAACGAAATTGTTACTGTGTTAGCTTTCCATTGACGTCACAAAAGAAACTGTCATCACAGATGAAAATAGTCCAATCGCAGTGCAGTGTTGTTGGCAGCATAAGCCAAAACTTCGATCTTATCCAATGAAATCAAAATTCCGCATAAAAAATGTAGTTGTAGGCGTGGTTAAACGCCAAAACGTAGTGAAATAATATTGCTGATCTAGCACAATTAGCTGAACGACGTAAACAATCCCGTGTGAAGTGAATCATACAATGCTACGAACAAGCGAATGCCGAGTACTGTAGGAACTTTCCCCTCTTTGAATTCCCCAAAATTGCATTCTAACTGCTCGTTGGCGCTTTAGATTTAACAAGACGCCTGGTCAGGCGTTCACTCGGGCTACTGCAAAATCACAGTGCTATATATAGTACGGGAAGGTCAGTGTTTTGGGTAAAAGGTACTGAAGTGTTATCGAAGCTGCAATCATATACATACGCAGGTTGTCACATGCAGTGCTAATAAGATCTAAAGTCTATTAAACACATTGGTCACAGACAAAATGAAGTCAAAACACAATCCAATTCTCCGATAGAAAACACAATTTGCCATAACAAAACACGATTGCCTGTCAGAGTAACGTATTTCCACACATGTACACAGCGTTCATATGTCGAGTCTCTTCGGGTATTAAATATCAACACAGCTATTAACGGCGTGTGCGATTGTAAGCGTATATAATATCAAGATACTTGCCAGCGACATTACTGACCAATAACTATGTATGTGAACATACAGAACACATCCGAGACGAGAAATACTTTATCAGACATCAGGAAAGCAAAGAAAGAAAGTATTATTTCCACACATGTTCATCGTTCATATGTCAAGTCTCTTCGGGTATTAAATATCAACACAGCTTCATGTTTACCGGGGGTCACTTGCAAGTTCACTTTAATAATCAACGGTATGTGCGATTGTGAGCGTATATAATATCAAGATACTTGCCAGCGACATTACTGGCCAATAACTATGTCTGTGAACACACAAAACACATCCGAGACGAGAAAGACTTGATCAGACATCAGGAAAGCAAAGCATTTGGCATGCACGCATCAGTTTCGCAAAGCCTGATGGGATGACGTAATGATTGCCATTTCGAAACATAGACTCGGCTACCACAGTAGCCCGAGTAATAATAAAGATATTGAGATTGGGCGAATAGCATTCCGAAAGGTCGGGTCGAGTCAGTGGCCTTGGAAAAGCTACTCAATCACTCCAGTATTTATTCCGATCAAATACAAACTTTGAAATAATTACACACAGATTGAAGATTATTTAATAAATTTTAACTTAAATATAGGTGGCATAAATGACCGCTAATGTAGCCGGCTTTCCTAAATTAACAGCGACATTTTATGTATCTACATATAAATAACTGCAAAATTTCCGTCGTACTGACGCCACATGTACATTTCTCCTATTCACCTCTGACCGTGTATAGGAGGCAAAAGAACGTTGCCAAAATAATTGCGTTCTCAAGAAAATTGCGAGACGCTAGCAGGTAAGGCCATATTATAAAGACAAATTTATAATTCATATTAACTTCGTCGATTGTCAATGCGACTTCGTTTACGACGAAATTAATTCAGACAAATGTAATGTTTTGCACATTAAAACACAAAAAATTAAATTAAGAGCAGGAAATTTATACATTTAATTCGTTGCGCCGTGACGTCGCATTTCAGTCTGATCACGACGGATGTCACGGATACAACGTCTTAGACGAATTTACTCCCCATTTAATTGATTAAATTACTGTAAATTCGTCTGAAATGCGACGATTGTCCGACGTATAAACTAGGCGTAAAAGAAACAGGAAGTGTGACTGTCCCGCTGTATGTTTTGTTGATGATTATCAAGAAAACGACTCCATTGAATGACATCAAGTTCAAATTCAATCTGTTCAAATTCAGTTCCCCCGTAGGCCAACAAGTGGCAACAACCAATTGTACTTATACGCAGAACGTTACCTCTCCGCGACAGCGTAACCCTAAAAAAAGTTTGCTTCCAAAATTGTAGGCCTTGTCGCGTCAGACCACTGGCGGGAATTGGCCGAGCTAAATTTCGTCATGATTGCCCCCAATCGGCATGCAACACCCTCTTGTAAGAGGCTGACGGGAACGAAAAAGCTATTTCTTTTTAGAAATAGTTTCTTGTTGCATTTGTTGCTATTAAGCAGTAAAACGTGTTATTTCGTAGTTTTTTTACTCTATAATCGATAAACTCGCGTACATCACAAAACTCGTAAAAATACAAGAAAAACAGTCAATAACTTCATTATGAAACACTTTATGTATCTTTGATAGTAAAATGTGTCTTTACAAAGCCTTGGAGTATGTTAGTTGACGATTTCGAACTGTATTTGCTTGTGTTTTCTATCTGTTTCCTAGTGGTATTGTTTTACGGCTTTTCCAACTCCCCTGATACCCCGGTTAACTCTTACTACTCTTAAGCCCGCAAAGAGTACTGGACAGGGAGTAGTAAGATGGCGGATCTGGCTTCAAAATTTTGACTGCTGGCCAGAAGGAATGCGCTATCCATTATATGTAGAGATCAGTGGTATATTCCGGTATATCTTACATTAATTTTCCGATACAACAGGAATTCTGGCGTACCTCTTGGATGCATTTCACGAAAAGGAGCAAATGAATTCCCATGTCATCGCTGCAAGTGCAAGGCACAACACGTTGAGACTTCATCCTGCGCTGGCCCCAGTCAAAGTAGCTGTCCTCTGTAATTCGCTAAGTAACGATCTGTACCGAGTGGCTCAACAACTAGCAACTGAATTACGTCAAGCTGGTAATTATTGAAAGTATTACAGTGCCTATGAAGTAAAAAGATCATTGCCATTGGCTTTATTTATTATTTTTTTCATTGAACAGACGCGTCTGTTCGCGAGCATGACCGAAGCATTCACAAAAAATTTCCAAGAGAATCCAACGCGTAGTCTTTGCGCTATGACTCTCAAAGTTTGCCATGGCTAATTCGTTCTTTGGGAAATTTGTACTCTCTGTAACAATGCCTTATGGCGTACGGAATTGGACAACTGTGTATGAGAACAGTAAATTTTAACATTGAGAATATACGAAGTCAAAATTTCTCCAAAACCGAATTAGCGATAGCAAACTCTAACAGTTCGTAACTCGAGAACTATACGTCAAATTATCATGAAATTTTAAGTGAACGCTACTGCCATGCTCTTCTGTTCTTTGAAACAAATACGTACCAACGAGTTTTTTACTCCATGGACACTTTAAAAATCCTGTTACGCTGATTGCAACATGTTGGGCTATAGCACCATAGAGATCATAATATAAAGACTAGACGGGGCCAAAAATGCGAGGAATATTGACGGCCGCCGTTAGAGGGGGAAAAGCGGGCTAAAATTCGTCTAAAACAAGTCTTTTACTAAATTTTCATCACGATTTTTGAGAAAATAAAACTTTTAGAGTTTTCGGTCTTAGTACTATGTCTATTATGAATTCTTACCTTAGTTCTTTATTGAGGCGTCTATTATCTGTTGAATTTTTCCACTCCTTGGATATAAATTGTAGCCGCCATTTTGAAGTACCTAGCCTGCGAGCAGACGTTCTGGGAGTTTAGATAGCATTGGTGAGAAAGAACGTCTGCCGAGTGCCGTCAAACCCTATAATTGGCCTTCCGCCCCTTGACACCTGGCCATGGCTAGAAATCCAGGACACTCAGCGGCAGTGGCCTGTGGGCTCATATTTAGATGGAAATATTAATTTGAAAATATTAATTTGAAAATTCTGATGGCTAAATATCGATCATTTCGGCTATAAACAGAAGTCTATAGCAATAAATTAATGTAGAGTTATTCGCTAAAATGTCTTATTGACTCATTTCTTACCCAAATATCAAGTTACAAAAGGTTTAATCGTCTAGACAGGCCTGTACACTCATACTCACAAAAATTGCCGCATAAATTTCGGTTATTATTTCTGAATCCACAGTCACATTTAGTAATAATAACAGCGGTTAAGACCCTGGCAACCTAGCAACGGCTCCATAAGAAATGGCGGACAAGAACCCGAAATTATCGAGGAATGCATTGCTTCTTCACGCCGAGTTCAGTATTTATCTCGGCGCTTGATGGATTAAATTACAACGACTCGGCTGCAATTAATCGTACATTTACACGAAAAAGTGGAACGAACAACTCCGCAAAACAAAGTAACGTTCATCGCGAGCAAATTCAGACGTTCGCATCGTGGACAAACAACAGAGAAGCAGCCAAAATTGGAGCTCCAAAATAAGTGATATAGCAGATTAATAGACTTTAAACAGCGAATAAGAGGTATGCTTGTGAGGGACTCGGGAACCTATTTAGGACGCTCCAAACTTAATAGAAATTGTAGTGCTGAACGATTGTTCAATTTGGTGAAGTTTTGGACGTTCGCATGTCGGAATTTACAATAGTAAATAACCGAAAATGATTGTTCTTTATATTTCCTTAAGAAATCTATTGAAGGACGCCATATTGAATTAATTAAAAAGGGATTCAGTGCGCATGATTTGCCGCCATGTTGTCCTCGATTTCTGGCCATGATATAAACAAACTGCAAGGCGAGTCGCCTTCGAAGTATCTACACTGGCGAAATAAATGTCTACTTACACACCATATCGTTGATTGCCATTGCTCTGCAATGAAATGAAACTTCGCGATCTCCTTCTAATCCTATTGAAGTATCCAAGACAGTTCATTTGCCAATTCTTTCACTGTCGGATTTTTCTGCTAAACTGAACCCATTAAAGGTTGAGCGAAACGTCTCGGCTTCACAGCAACGGACCTTAATTATTTAAAAGTTAACTGAACGATTTTGTCTCAACACAAGCGAAAATATTATTAAACGATCCCTACCACATTCTGATAATGAAAGTGAAAGTTAGAAAATTGTTATTAACCGTTGGCCAATCATAATAGAAGCGGAAGTAGCAGACACGTTATAAGTAGCAGACACGTTATAAGTAGCAGACACGCTATAAGCCAATCAGAACATTAGTCCGCCACACGGACTAGAGAATTTATTTTTGAATGGATCTGTTTACAGGCTATAGAGTACCCGGCCGCGCGTATAGACCACTTTCATAATAGCGACTAATTTGAATATTCTTTTATGTGCGTCTTAATAAGCCTTTCTGGCCCCGTTTGTGTGTCTGCAATTCAAAAGAATCTTTGCTTCATAACGAGGCCAGAAAGGCTCATTTAGATGCACATAAAAGAATATTTAAAGTGAGGCCTTTATGAAAGTGGTCCATTGCCAAGTCTCATAGGACAACCTCGTTCCCAAGGCCTTTTTGAATTTGGGAGAGCGGGAAAAGGCTCTGGCATCTGCGTTTTCATTGGTTAATTGCTTTTCTTAAACATTCCTCGAGAAAGATAATTATGCATAGTTTTTAATGATCAAATAGCTTCAACAGGACCGCCATTACAATGAACTTCCCCCACGGGACTGCCATTACTCAGAATGATTTTGCATACTAAACTACAATGCTAATTTATTACACCCCAGTATTTCTAGGTACTGTGACCAGCCGATGCCAAGGCCCAACCTCGTCCCCAGGGCCATTTGTGGGGGCTGGGCCAAGATGGCGGCCAAAAACAAAATGGTGGGAACAAATGGCCCTGGCACAGGCTGCAAGAAATGCGCCATATTTGGGCGCATTTTTTACTCGGACCCAGGTTTCACTAAGTTTATCGCGCCTTGTCAGGCTCAATTTTTTCTGAATATTTAGATCAGCTTGAATGACCCAAACTGAAAACAATCAAAACATTCATTTCCAAATACATTGTCGAATTATTAAAATAAATACACTTTTAATAAATATCTGTAAATGCTTGTAATTTATCATTTGCTTCACCGTTGTACCAAATTCGCAAGAAACTGGATTGCCGTTGTCTGGCCGGGCCGCCTTGTTTTCGTGAGTTTTCGGTGGATTCAATTCAGCGTTTTGAAAAACATTTAGGCTTCGTTTAGTCGAGAATTCTTGTTTGAAAAAAGCCTGCTTCTCAATGGCCAAACACGTAAATTCTGTCCTGTGGTGTACTTTCCTTCCGCAGCCAAAGTACTTTTTGACTTTCTCAATGCACCAAGTCTTTCGTTCGCCCGATTTAGAAAACACACTGAATTGCCATCCCATGGACTTCGTTGTATGGCAGCCAGGGCACAGAGACGACACGACCCATCATTACATATTCTTCCGACGTTTTTACGGGTGTTTCACCAGCTTTCCTCACATTTTCATTCATTTTGAAGTTGTTTAACAGCCGGCAATTCTGGTATCACTTATTTAATATAATTATTTGAGCCCTATAAACAAATGCCGCGAGTTAGCCTGCCGCCCGCCTTGTTTCCACCAATCAGAATACCTAAAACATCCAAGGTTATCTTGACCGATCACAGGGCCCCCACAAATGGCCCTGGGGACGAGGTTGGCCAAGGCCTTTTTCCGCCCTCCCAATTTCAAAAAGGCTCTGGGAACGAGGATGTTCATAGGCAATCTCGTACCCTGGGCCTTCCCAAAATGGCTGGGCGGAGAGAAGACCCTGGCAAAGGCTGGTCACGTGACACCAATAATTTTGGAATATTTTGATGAGTGACTCACACTGTACCGGGGGGCGCGGTACAGTCACTGATAAACAGCGTATAGTTGGCTTGCGTATGTAAAACTATTCAGCGAACTATTTTGGCACTCAAGAATAACCAAATCGTGCAAATAACAAGACATTCTCTTAACAAGTTTGTCAAATCAGTTAATGACCATCTTTAGTAAGAAGCGTCTACACTACAACATATTTGGTTTATTATGCAAGCAAGAAGTGTTTATTAATATTTCGGTTTCTGGACTTTCCGAATCTAATTTAAAAAGTTTAGAAATATACAAAGTCAAAGTCTTCAGTGCTGATCTATATATATAATTGTTCGTCGATCGAAGAATTGTTGTTGATCGAATATTTGTATTAAAGTACAACCTTAAAGTCAACGAGGAGTCGAGAACAGCAGATTCGAATATGCCGTTTGAGTATCAATCGACAGATACAACAATTAAATTTCCACAAATCCAAAACGTGTGAACAAGAAACATAAATGTGCTATACTGGACGGTAAATATACTTCCAACAATCAACAGCATTCGAATATTTTTAGTGTATGTATCAGTACCTGTATAAACCGCAGTGAGCCGAGCGGGTTTCTGACATTCTGTTTATCAGTTTATGATCGTTTGTCGCCTTCGGCTTCATTTCTGGCGATTGACGGCAACAAATATGAATTATCCAGCAAATGTCGTAAATTTTGAAATATATCTAATTTACCGCTCGAATTTGACGTTACCGGACTTGCAACAACCTTGACGTTTATAAGAACCGAATCAACCGCTCCCCCCATGATGGGCGAAGCTTAAATTATCCACGTGACCAAATATCCACGTGACCAAATATCCAAGAATCGTGGAGTATTTGGGAATCACGTGACCAGCCTTTGCCAGGCACGATCAGAAATGGCGGCTGTCGATGCTCGCGTAATACAGGCTGACCCGTATTAGCTACGCATGCGTAGAACGAATATCTTACGTGTAAACGTCATCAATACACGGCTGACAGGAGCGAGAACACCCCGAGCTCAAAGTCAAACATCTCCGCTCAAAATCGTCGCTCGACAATAATTCTTCTACGAGCGCATAGCACGAAGGTTGGGCTTGCCATAGAATACGGTTTGTTGACAACTCGTGGAATTTTCGCGATGTACGAACCCATTACCCTTCTCAAATTCATCAGTTTCAAATGTCCTCAGAACTCACTTGAGCCAGCACGTGGACTGCGAACTGCCCCATGAAAGTGGCCGATTTTCTATGCGATTTCCGATCGTGGTCTTCTCCTCTCGCCATTTTGAAAGCAGAGAAGACCTTGGGTACGAGATTGCTTCATAGGCAGATCTTCAAAGGGCCTGGATACTAGCCCCCTCTAATGGCGGCGCCCTATTCATTCCAGTGGACTCTATATATACCTGGAAGGCTGACTCCATTCAATCACTGGAGGAAAAAGTGAGACAAAAAATGACGGACATGGGGAATTTTTGGACGCGGTCATCTTGGATGTCAGTCTTAGTCTTTTTTCTCGCGGCCATAATAATATCACTATAAAATGCATGAAATATATACCAAGACCCATATAAATTCGAAGTAAATGTTCTTAACTTGTTTCTGCTTAATTTCTTTATTTGTTGATGCTTGCGTCTTTTTGACTTCCGAGTCGAGTTTCAACTACTTTTCGACGAGTTCCATGCACTCGCGGTCAATTATATAACCTCTTTGTACTAAAAATAAGGAAAGGCTGGTAACTTTCATATTTTTCCGGAGGGTTGTGGTTAGGTTTAGGTTCACCGGGGGTTTGGTTAGGTTTAGGGTTTCCTGGGGGGTTAGGGTTAGGTTGGGGTGGTGGGTTGGGAATTAGTTTTTTAAAATTAACGATTATTGGTAATTCTAGGGATTTCACACTTACTGATTATTGGTAATTCTAGGTAGGAGGATATGTTGTATATATAGAGTTCACTGATTCATTATCGTTCCCAGAGCCCACGTTTTAGGACCGCGCCCGGAAACGGAGAGCCCTTGCACTGACTTGTATATAACTGGACTGCGTGCTCCTATTACTTTTGAGTTGGGAAAAGTGTGACCATTTTCAAATTCAAAATGGCGGCATTTGTATATAGGTCCTTCTGCTAACGGTGATGGTCGCAGACCGATACCTAAGGACCGAACTGTTGATACATGAATGTAAAATTCTATATTTTAGACAAGCAACTTGTTACTCGTTAGGTGTTTTATATTTATGGTCTGGTAAACAAAGAGATTTCCATCGTCCGTCTATATTCCCGTCGTTAAAACAAGAAAGCCGGACGACAAACTACCAGACGGTCCAGACTGGGACAGTGGAAGACCGTCAAATTCCGTCAGTCAGAAGCCTTTCGTCTTCTAAAATGATGACTTTATCGAGTTGTAACGACACTTGAAAAGGGTTAATTGATGAAGACACTCTAAGGAGAACTCCGCTTCTTTACGATTTTCCGGTGCATGTTCTTCATCGCTTGCCCTTCTTTATAGAGCTGGCGACTTTATAAAACAAAATGTTTGTACAACTTCCATATATTAATTGTTTATTTTATTGCTGATTATTCGTGCCGAACACCCGGGACGTCTTAATTCAGAGCTACAAGCCTGCAGCAACAATTGTCTAGTAATTATGTTGTAGTTCAGAGCTACAAGAAGTCTCTTATCATGAAAATGTTCCGGGCCGCTCAGCAACAAACGTAAACTGATACTTTGTTTATACAAACTCGAAATCATGTTCTACTGATATTCCTATTTGGTCAGACAAATAATTCAGTACGCCTTTTCAGTCTTGGTTCCACAATTAACAATGACCAACCATGCATGTAAAGTGACAAAAATCGCCTGCATTTACATAAATATCGAAAACAATATTAACGAAGTTGCGATAAATACATATCAGTGGTCGCTACCATTAGCAGAAGGACCTATAAATCTCAAGAGCAGAACAGCGGGGAATTTTGTCTGGGCTGTTATATAAAATATCGTGGGGTCATCGTGTTTTGTATCGTCTGTGGAGAAATTTTGAAAATGTGGAGAAGGTATAACGACCAAGATATCTTCAAGATTTACTAACAATCTGTGGGACAACCAGAGTTTTAAACTATGTTGTCCAATTAGTGGAGACACTGACGTTCTTCTGATAGGTGAAAGAAGACATTTAGCCAGGAAGGTGTATAAATATCGAAGATGAAGTGATGGTACGAAGAAGCCGCATTGGAGTCAAATTGATAGCGAATGTTCGATCGACTATAACTCAAAATCTGCCTTCTTCCCCAAAATTTAAATGCTGGTTTCATTTTATTCCATTACTGCTTTTGATATCTGAGAGGTATTTCGTAATGGGAGAATTGGGGAAAGTGGGTAAATTATGTATTTATTCCTTTCATCCGACGACTTGTTTACTAGTTAGTGCTGTCTTTAAAACGTACTCAGATTCTGTCTTATGTCGAGCAAGACCTCTTAACTGCCACAACGTTGTGCTAAATTTATGTATAATTCCGTTCATACATAGAAATATATCAGTTTTTTTGTCTCACTCAGATCTTACAATAAAGTTTGACATGCCTACGCTACTAATTTCATTGCGGCGACGACATGCAAATATTGTCAATTTCTGCAAAATCTGCCATATTGCCTCAAAATATTTTTACCGATTGTCAGTCTTTCGTTGATTTTCTTAAATTTTAACGACACTTTTTTTTCTAAAAATTGTAGAAATGGGGCTTTGAGCTCAATTAAACTGCGTGCGTTTGAAGCCACGGCATGTTGACCACAACATACTCAAGTCGCTGTCACCCAATTTAATATCGTACGATTCACTAAAAGATATTTCTATTTCTTCACGTTGTGGGAGGTTGCTTCTGACTGTTTCCAGTGTCCTTTCACAAGCCGTTTTACAAACTATACACCTTTTTCTGGGGGAAATAAGGCCATAAGGGTTGTGGGGGGAAAAAATGTACCGCCATCTTTGTTTATGTTTTTGAAGTCCCCAGACTCCCCACGACAACTCGCGCGTCGCATGCGCAGACAAAATTCCCTGCTGTTCAAGAGCAGGGAAATTTGTTACCGCTATTGAGAAATACAGCAGGCTCATTGAGTTAATAACCACGAAGATGTCTGCAAGATTTACTAACTATCTGTCGGTTAACCAGAGCTTTAACATATGTCGATAATTTCCTGGCAACACGGACTTTGTTCTGAGATTTGAAAGGAGATATTTCAAGTGGCAGGTTATATAAATATTGGAAGATGAAATGGCGGTATGAGAAACCACATTAGAGCCAAATCGGTGGGGGATGACTGATCGACTATATCGTAAAATTTACCTTTTGCTCCAAAATTTAATTACCGGTTCATGTTTATCCAAGTTCTGCTCTTGATATCTGAGGGGTATTTAGTAATGGATAAATTGCCGTTGGTAGGAAATTATGTATTCATTCCTTTCATCCGACGACTTTTTTACCAGTTAATTATTTATGTGAAACGAACTTAGATTCTGTCTTATGTCGAGCAAGACCTTTTAACTGCCACAATGTTGTGCTAAATTTATGTATAATTCCGTTCGTACATAGAAATATATAATCAATTTTTTTGTCTTGCTCAGATCTTACAATGAAGTTTGACTTGTCTATGCTATTAATTTCAGTGTGACGACGACATGCAAATATTGTTAATTTCTGCAAAGTTTGCCTTATGGGAACGCATTGTTGGTAGATGTTTACTATGGCGCGCCGTTTCGGCCAAAAATGGTCGAGAAAAAAAAAAAGCGTCGAGAATCGGTCAAAAATGGTTGAGAAATAAAAACGTGTCGAGATTTCCGCAAAAACTAGTCGAGAAATAAAAACGTCGATATTTTCGGAAAAACTAGTCGAGAAATAAAAACGCGTTGAGATTTCGGCAAAAACAAGTCGAGAATATAAAACGTGTTGAGATGTTTATTTTTTAATCATACTTTTTGAGCTGGTCGAGAATTAATTTCTGACTCGCTGACAGCATGGGGTGAAGTGATACGAGGAGGGTCACAAATATTTTCCAAAGGGGGAAATAACCAATCACTTTATACTTTCTATGGGTAGGTAGGATTGTACTGTAGGATTGTAGTGTATTCTGATCGCCAAGCTAGCGAAGATGACGCAATTTCGGATAATCATAATAGGTGTAAACTCGCTTTTATATACAGTAAGATAACGCTGTCGATTGTAGAGAACGGGTGTACGTGAACGCCACTGCGAAGCGACACATATAAAAACAATGGCGATGCAGTTGTTCGGCAGTGACATGGCCTTCGGTGACTCGCGTTCGTAATAAATCGTCAGTGGGGAAATCGAATTTTCCAACCTCGTGCCCAGGGTCTTCTCTGCTTTCAAAATGGCGAGAGGAGAAGACCCTGGCAAAGGCTGGTCACGTGATTCCCAAATACTCCCCGATTCTTGGAGTATTTGGTCAGGTGGATAATTTGAGCTTCGCCCGTCCTGGGGAGAGCGGTTGATTCGGTTCTTATAAATGTCTAGGTTGTTGCAAGTCCGCTAACGTTAAATTCGAGCGGTAAATTAGATATTTCAAAATTTACGACATTTGCTGGATAATTCATATTTGTTGCCGTCAATCGCCAGAAATGAAGCCGAAGGCGACGAACGATCAACAACAATTCTTCGATCGACGAACATTTATATAGATCAGAACTGAAGACTTTGACTTTGTATATTTCTAAACTTTTTAAATTAAATTCGGAAAGTCCAGAAACCGAAATATTAATAAACACTTCTTGCTTGCATAATAAAGCAAATATGTTGTAGTGTAGACGCTTCTTACTAAAGATGGTCATTAACTGATTTGATAAACTTGTTAAGAGAATGTCTTGTTATTTGTACGATTTGGTTATTCTTGAGTGCCTAAATCGTTCGCTGAATAGATTTACATACGCAAGCCAACTATACGGTACAGTGTGAGTCACTCATCAAAATATTCCAAAATTATTGGTGTCACGTGACCAGCCTTTGCCAGGGTCTTCTCTCCGCCCCGCCATTTTGAGAAAGCCCTGGGTACGAGGTTGCGAATTTTTTAGATCTGATTTTGGATATCCGGTTGGATATGCGCATGCTCGTGTTGCCTCCGCTTACCTTAACTGTTGAGTGAAGAAGGCTCGTTTGACGGTGGTTTACCACGTACAAATCAACAAAGTTTTTGTTGGTTTTCTATTTGATACAATGTTTATATATACCATTCGGGCTTTCGGGAAATTAGCATTTTCCTTAACAGTATTATATGTATTATTATAAACAGTTCTTTTGAGGACTCGCATAGAGTGCAGAGATCGCCACTGTGTTATAAACACCAGGCAATGTCTGATCGAATGTAATGTCTTTGGCCCGTAAAATGTTTGGCCTGGACTCTGGCGAGTCGATTTGCTATTCAACCAGAGAAACAGCGAGTAATTATAGTTCGTTTCCATGTGAATATTTTTGAAATTCTCTTGTTTGTGATATAATTATCGTAATGGCTAATTGCCGAATTATTAACAGCGTTGTTAACGTCAGCCGCCTATTAACACACGTTCGATTGTTCCATATCAAAACTATATTTAAGGGACAATGTTGTAGATCGAGGTCAGTGTATTGATTTATATAAATCTGGAAAGATTTGAAATAATTTGTGGCGCTGCAATCATTGCCCGTTGAGTAATTCCCGACCACTTCCGTTATTAGGAATTGTCTGAAGACAACCAATAGAAACGCAGAAAGAATTCAATTTCCCCAAGAGCACAGAATAGGAAATGAACCGAAGGCCCAGTCGCGTCGGAACCTTTGAAGTTTTCGTCCTCGCGCTTGTCGCGTCGCGCATGCTGGAAATTCGAGCGACGCCATTACTCTGGCCAGAAAACTCCAGCCAGAAGCAAAGCAAAACATAGGACGCTGAGCGGGTTATATGCTCTAAAATGTCATATCTCGAAACTTCGTCCGTAGATTAAAGTTTTATGGCGAGGACATTTAAGAAGAAGGTAGGGGACGTAGAATTTACTGCTTCGAAGCCGATTAAGAACATTTAAAGCTATTTTAACTGATTCTTCTCCAATCGACTAGCCGAGTCCGCAAGTATTTATAAGACAGCCAATACAGTATGCTTTATGATTTGAAGTTATTAGCTGTTTACACGGCTTTTGCATAAATTGGTTTTGTTGCCAAGGCTTTACAGCTTTTCTCGGTAAATATGTTGAACATTAAGTTGCCTCTTTATCGTGAGTTTATATTGAAAGAGAACAAGATCGCCCGTGCTTCATCTCCTACTGTATTTCAGTCTTTAATATTACCAAACCTGGAACCAGTAGTATTTTAGTACTGATGATGGATAAATTTGTTTTGCCTTTGATTTTGCATTTGAATATAATGTCGGTTTGAAATATACAGTAACTTCTATATATGTATATATATATGTAGAATAAATATACAGTTTCAACAATGTTGAATGATGTTAAATGCGATGTTGAAAGCGTTTGGTCAGGCCTTTATTCCCATTCACATGTTGCCATAATGTAAATATTATTTTATATATATCCAAATATCCAGTGCACATGCTGGTCTCAATTCTTCACAAGTGTGAAACCCTTCTTCTCCCAGTTTCTTGTGATTTGTTTATCTGATTCTCTGACAAAGCATGACGAAAAACCTAAATTTCTTGTAGTGTCATACAGCATACTGTTCCACCTTAATTATACACCGGCATTAATACCACATGGAATTCATTGGAGAACATCAGCTGCAATGCAAATAAGATTTGTTAAAAATGTTCTTAGTTATTTTCTAAGCAGAAATATGCATCCCCCTGTCTTCTTCCCAAATGTTCTGACAATAAAACGTAAATTTATAGATAAATAATTGGAATATGACTATCATAGCTCGACCACATTACACTATTCCTGTCTTATGGTTTGTATCACAAATATCAGGCTGAAAACACCAGCTAATTAAAAATTGTTACTGGCAAAAACAATTACTAAAAGTGAACATCACTTAGGACATTGTCACTATTTTCAACATCAGATTCCACCTGAGGAAGAATTGCATGAAGGTTAACCATTTCTCATTGGTGGGTTTCCCCTTGACAAGTAAAATTGTCTGGTGTAAAAAGCATAAAGCCTGGTTTCCATATAGCCGTAAGAGCCGGCGGCATGGCTGTGGCAAGGGGCGATGGTCCAATCATAGAGAGTGTTGAATTGGCCAGCAATAAAAAGCTGTATGCGATTGGACCATTGCCCCTTGCCGCAGCCACGCCGCTGGCTCTTACGGCTATTTGGAAACCAAGCTTAAAGCCCTAATCAAACGAGAACGCAAGTCATCGCAAGTTGGCAGTCACGCTATCTCAGCCAGCCGCTCTGAATAGTTTCCCGAAAATATCATGTACTGTGACAAAGTTAAAACTCGTTTAAAACACTCATGAAACCTTTATTTTGTTAATTTGGGGAGTTCGAACGACCGCCACTGAAATTCTGACTGCCAACTTGCGATGCCTTGCGTTCTCGTTTGATTAGGGCTTAAGACATTAATTCTAGCAATGAATTTCTTATTTTATGAGTTCTATTTATAAACTGCCTTCTGAAGTCTTTGATATAGTACCACCTCTAAAGAGTGTTGTGTACTGATGGACTGTTTTTGCATTCATACCAGATACAGTCAGTGAGGTCACTGGATGCAGCAATATATTGGTTTTCCCTTTTTACAGCTTTATTTTTAGTAATACTTTCACACATCACAACATAAATACAAGAAGACTGAAGTAAAACAATTCCTAATGTTTTTATACAAATTTAATGATTATTATTAACATAGAAATACATGTATATATCATGCACTGCAGTTTCTAAAATATTATTCTATTTACATGTGCTGCTACAATACAAAATCACTTTTAGAGCTGAAGTATTTTTCTTAATGTATTGTCAAGCTGAAATAGAGTAGATTATAGTAGAACAAAACAGGACATTCATCACCTAGAGTTAAAGAAACAAAATTATCACATTCAGTTAATAGTGCCCAACTGACATGTACAAAAATAACATGCACAATAGCACAAGGCTTGTATTAACATATTTTAGAGAAAATAGCATAAGGTTTGATCTGAAGTGTTTGATCTGATGTGTTGTAAAATCAGATCAAACATGAGGTAAAAGTTGGCTTTTAATAATTTGAATTATGTAAGTATGCTCACATTTAATCGTCAGGAGACATTATGAAGTGAACCCTAAAATTTAAAAGTTCACAACCCAAACATGTTCCCATGTTCTAGGCCTTGGGAATTTTTAATTCACTTTATTTTAAAACAGATACTAAGCTGTATAAAGAAGAAAAAGTGCACACAATAATAGTTTATAAACAAGCTTACAGTGCTATTCTGCAATAATAAAATATTAGGTTCAGACTCCAGAAATCACGTAAACGCAATATTCAAGAAATTTTAAAAACACGTACAATCACAGACATTATCATGTTAATCATGCTGATTTAATTCGACTTTAGTTCGATGTGTCATTGCGATTAATATGCGACACAACTTGACCAGTTGTGCGGTGACCAAACCGGACGTCGCCAGCCCTCACTAAACATTACTGAATTCTCCGGAAAAAAACCCCACTTTTGCTACCGGTTAACAAGTAAAAACTAGCTTCTTACCTTCTTTTCATAAATTCTGGCTGAAAAAAAACACGATCGTCCACGCAGTTTGGCGTACAAGGCGTTTTAATGGCCCCAGCGTCACTTTTCGCTATACACTCCTTGTTATTCCAGCCACATGTTTCTGGCCAGAGTAATAGCGGACGTAACGCGTGAAAACGAGGACATGTTGCACCCCCGAGGGGGCCTTCTGTTCATTTCGTATTCTGTGCCAAGAGTCTTCCCCGTCTCCCGAAACCGCGTGGGAAGACTACTGGGAACGAGATTGTAACGGAAGCCGAGATTCTTGGTGCCGATGAAAAAACGCATGCGCGAATTTGTAACGAATATTATGAAATCACTACGGAAAATAGACCGAAATACGCGAGGTAAACTCAGTATTTAAGAGATTGTCAAGATTGACGAAACGCTACCCAAAGGACGTTGTTTATTCAAACGGGTCGAATCGACCAAATACGTCTTATACCAACGCTGTTTTCTCACCGAAGTGCTCGAATCAAAAGCCTAGATGATCCCTACAAAAGGTAAATTGATAGTTATTCTTTCCATAGCGAGTTCTATGTGTCATATTAATACCCATAATTGTTAAAGTATAAGTTCAACAGTGTAGAAAATGCGTGACGCTTTTGAATGGACTAAATGATGTATAAACTTTAATAGAAACAACTGAGAGTTCAATCTATATGTCTAGTACATAAGATATTAACTACAACAACAACAAGTAAGCCCCTCGGAGAGCGTCTGGATAAATAACTACCTGTCAAGATGATCGATGATGTTCTCTTATTTTCGCTCGTTAACCTGAATTAATATTAACAATAAGACGCCTGGTCAAGCGTTCACTCGGGCTACTGCAAAATCACAGTGTTATGTATAGTAGGTGATGTCACATACAGTGCTAAGATCTAAAGTCTATTAAACACATTGGTCACAGACAAAAGTCAAAACACAATCCAATTCTGCGATAGAAAACACAATTTGCAATAACAAAACACGATTGCCTGTATTTATTAACGTATTTCCACACATGTACAGCGTTCATATGTCGAGTCTCTTCAGGTATTAAATATCAACACAACTATAAACGGCGTGTGCGATTGTAAGTGTATATAATATCAAGATACTTGCTAGCCTGCGAGCAGGCTCTCTCAACGCGGCGCTGTGAAATGAGAGCCTGCAACAATCTTAGGGGTAAATCGATAACGCCCACTTAATTAATATGCAAATGTCTCGAATCAAACCAATCACATTCTTCCGGAAGTCTGTAAAAATCCTCATTCAAAGCACAATCCGAAGATGTAAATTTCACACTATCAACTATACTCGTTACTGAAAACTCGAAAAATCTGTTTATAAGAAAGCCAGAAGCAATGTAACGCATCTAACGATTATCGGGTGCGAAAACCTAACTTAAATGAATATATTAGACACTTTCAGACGCTTTCAAAGATAGCCGACATATAGAACCAGGTGCGTATCATCATAGTCTAAACGGCGTCATATTAATAGTTAAGAAATTCAAGTGTTTTATCAAATTTAGCAAAACTTTCCTTCTGGCTGTTGAGTTAAAAAACTGGGTCATTCTGAACTGAATAACTGCAGTAGCCGCGAGCCAGTCGGCTTCGATAATATAAATAATACCAGACGCACTGGCGCACAAATTGGATAATATCAATTAAGTTCCAGACAATAGCACAGACATTTAATGGCTGAAAGAAACTTCGTTTGAAAAAGAGCTTACCTCTTTTAGCAATAATCTTTATTACACGAATTAAGTGAATGTGTAATCTCCTCTTATTAATATGTTTTGACGTTTTGAACGGCACATTATTATTGAGTCAAGGCGACGGACGGGGCTCGATTTGTGATGAAAGTGATGACACTTGCTTCTGTATTATAAAGCCAGACACTGACAGACAGAGAGATTCATGGAGTTTCAATTCGGATGACGATCTACTTTGCTATTTCTTTTCTTTTGTTCCACAGCGATGATGTGTTTTAAAAATATTAAGAGCTACCGCGTCTTTAATAGGCGTCTTGTTGGAATATGTCTCCACTCCATTGAAGTCCGTAAACAATAACTTTAAAAATAATTTATTCTGGATTAATTTTGTTCTACCAATAGAAACTCGCGGCCGCCAAATTCGACCAATAGACATACTATGAGTGATGAAAAACCCCATGCTTTGTTGCAGGCCCACATTTCACAGCAACAGGAAGGCCTGCCCGCAGGCTAGATACTTGCCAGCGACATTACTGACCAATAACTATGTCTGTGAACACACAGAACACATCCGAGACGAGTGATCGGACATCAGGAAAGCAAAGAAAGAAAGTATTATTTCCACACATGTACAGCGTTCAATATGTCACGTCTCTTCGCATTATTACAAATTAATGAACGATCGTAAGCGATCGTAAGCGTATATAATAATATCAAGATACTTGCCAGCGACATTATTGCCCAATAACTATGTCTGTGAACATAACACACAAAACACATCCGCAGGGGCGCAACTAGAAAATTTCGAGGGCGGGGGTTGAACGCAAAAAAAGGGCAAAGTCGTTCAGTATTCTAAACAATTTGGGACTAATCAATTTTGGGTCTCGGAAACCGCATTTCCTGCATTTTTAGGACGCTTTTCTCGTATTTTCGGTTGCGGAAATATTTATTTTGGTCTCGCATTATTGCGGAGAATTGTATTGCGTGCTACAACACGATTAATTATCTGTTTACTTAATTGCGCCCCTGCATCCGAGACGAGAAAGGGCACTAACTCACTCAGTCGAAAAGAAAGAAGGCACATGCAATTGCAGTCACTGGTCACATGCATAGATATAGTCACATGCCTCAGTTTCGCAAAGCTTATTGGTCAATATCGCCAGCGGCCGCGCCGAGGACTAATAACGCGACGCAAAGCACGGATGGCGTGTGCTGTTAGGGCGCTGCCTCTCACCAATAGTTAAGCCCGGTTGGACGGGGTTAGTACTTAGATTGGTGACCGTCTGTTCTCGAGCTTGGCGGACTCGTGTGAGTAGAGTTTAGTTGGTCTCTCCTGTGCTCCAAGGGTTTTTCGCCGGGTTCTCCGGTTTTCCTCCCTCCGTAAAATCAACACCTAGGGCTTTAATAGCTGGGATCCGTGGTCTGAAATGTGTCGTATGGCGGCTGCTTAATGCGGCTTTGATATGCCTCGACACGGCCACATTGAAAAATCCTTAGGAGTAATTGGGATTGTAAAGATACACGTTTGATGTATTCTAATTAAAGACCTTTAAAAAATAAAAATAATCGCGAAACCTAGACTCGTCTACCTGCGGTAGCCCGAGTAATAATTTCTCCAGCAAAATCGAACAATTCTGCCAGACAAACAGCGCGTGATAGTGTGATACGATACCTCTCCCTTGATCGTTACCGTTTCAGATTTTGATTGACCTGTTCTTCACTTGTAGTAGTGATGAGTGAAATGTATTGAAATACATTGTTTTGGAAAGGATATCTATAGATCTTTCTTTGAGGCAAAATCTACGCTTTCGATTAGCACTTTGGAAAGAATAACTATTGATCTAACTTTCTTTGTTAATTGTGCAGCCTGATTTCATTAACCTCAACTTTTTTGTACCGACGCGCTAAATTTATCGCATTTTTTATCGCTGAAATGCTATTCAAAAGCCTAGATTTTACCTACATAAAAGATCTATAGTTACTCCTTTTATAGCAAATTCGAATTGCTAATGGAGTTGCCGTGTATGTTCGTGATTGTCCATTTGTCCCTGTCATGGGAGCACGCCCCGCACGGGACTTTATGGTGCCCCGTTCACGCTTTTCCTGTTTGGGTTGCCTATTTCTGTTGTTGTGTATCACTATGTGTGTCTTATGTATTCGGTTATCATACAACAACCCAATAAAGTTGTTAAAAGAAGCACTAGGTAAAGAACTGGATCATATCAAATCGGAAACGGTAACGATCACGCTGTTTGACACAACACGGACACACAAAATCGTTCGATTTTACTTAGGAAATTATGAATATTATCACAATTCGAATTCGCTTTGGAAAGAATAGCCATCAATTTACCTTCGTGGTAGCCTGCGTAGCAGGCGTTCTGTTGTGGGGGAAACTCAAGCCTCTTTCCGCTGCCCCTCTCAACTCTTTCCCCCAGAACAGAACGCCTGCTACGCAGGCTACCTTCGTGGGCAACAGACAGGTTTCCGACTAGCATTTCGGCAAGAAAACGGCGTTGGAGTGAAATTAATTATATCCGGCTGGTGTCCGTTGTCGACGGCTGAATCACCAAATCACGTTATGCATGTATAAAATCGTTCGGTTTTGAAAGTGAAATGTGGAACTTATCGCAGTTTGAACTCGCTTTGCATGCCTTCGGCAATAATCTCGGCTCTTTTGGCAATGTTTTGACTGTTTACAAAATTTGTTGGCTTGCTTCCTGTTTTATACAATGGCTTTTTGACCATTATGCTTTTTGACCAATGCATGCTTAGGGAAAGCTTTGTTATTTAATGTCTTCTTTTTTTCGCCTTTCAAATTGAACGGGTGTTTCGACAAAAACTACGTGCATTGTTTTGCAAGAGAAATTACAAATAAAATTGAAGAAGATACTAGAAATGAGGAAAGCCGACTAATATATTCACGAACGTGTGGCATTCTAGAATAACAGCGGACTGATAACAGCGAGACACGCGTGCTTTCAAAGACGAAATGAGGTGCTTATGGCAATTTTTAACGGCGAACATCTGCAAACAATGTATTCATGCACAACCAGAAAAAATGAAATCACATAATTTTTGTTTTGGAGAAAAGGGCAGAAATTTGCAGAAATTGACAATATTTCCATGTCGTCGTCACACTGATATTAGTAGCATAGACAAGTCAAACTTCATTGTAAGTTCTGATTAAGACAAAAACACTGATTATATATTTCTATGTACGAGCGGAATTATACATAAATTTAGCACAACATTGTAGCAGTTAAATTATAGGTCTTGCTCGACATAGACAGAATCTAAGTGAATCACTAATTGAACAGCATACTTTAAAACTCTGATTAACCGACAGATTGTTAGTAAATCTCGAAGATATCGTCGTCGTCTTACGTTCCCCACATTTTCAAAATTATGCCACAGGCGATCACATAACATGATGAGCCCGCGGTATTTTTTAGCAGTGCAAACAAATTGCGGTGCCCTGAAAGTTAGCTTGCGGGCACAGCGAACTTTCAAACCGCTTTATATTCTATGTGTTGCGTTCGTTCGTTCGTTCGTTCGTTCGTTCGTTCGTTCGTTCGTTCGTTCGTTCGTTAGGAATCAATAGTATATTTTTCACGCGACATTTTTAACAAGCGACATTTTTGGCGCCACGGAAAGCAACCGGAAGTGAATTTGTTTTTTTTGGCGGCTTTCCGACGACATGTCAATTGTCAATTTCATCAAGTCCGAAGAGTTTTGCGGAGTTTTGTCTTCTAGACCAAGATTGTGGTGCCCTGAAAGTTTTGCGGTGGCCTGAAGGTTAGCTGCGCGCAGCTAACTTTCAGACCGCTTTGAGGAATTGAGGAATCAATAGAAACCGACATTTTTGGCGCCACGGAAAGCAATCGGCTTTTCGGCGACATGTCAATATGATCAAGCCCGAAGAGTTTTGCTGGCCAAGATTAATTTGAGCTGGAGAAACGCATTTGCGAAAAGAAATATTATCGAGGTAAGTTAACTTTGGTATCCTCATGAACAAAAATATGTTAAATCATTTATGGACCCTATTATGAAGAGCAGGCTGCTTTTGCTTCAATCTTCTAAACAAATATATAAAAAACGGATACGTGTGGACATATTGGCCTAATTCTTTCCCAGAGCTATACGGATGTGGAATAAGTTTCAGTCTGAAGCAAAAAGCATTTAAGGTGTTCGCACATATTATCGGATACTTTGTGTTTATTGTCGAATAGCACGAAAACTATAACGTCTATGACTTTCATTCTTCTTCTAACTAATAAAAGCTTAGGAACTGGGACAACAACGGGTAATGTCAATAATGTATACTGTCCGATAATATGTGCGAATACCTTATAGTGAACTTGACTTATATATATTTTAAAACTTTTCTTCGCAAGTACTTACTTATCCAGACTAGAAACTGATGATTTTTAAATTTTTTTTGCTTATATATTAATTTTATAATTATTTATGTAATTATGCAAAATCATATTCTCTTGGTAGCTGAAGTCAATTGGGACTATGCCCTGTTCAGCCACTTTGCCACTATATGGTATTAAAGTGATTAAAACAAAACAAAATTTTGATATCTACTTTATTCATAATTATTTGGATTTCGCATCAAGACAAAGTGAAAGTAAAGCCAAGAAGTTCGCATGCATTTCTCGAGCCACAAAGATGAACATTCAAATCAAAAGAGCAATGAACCAACTAGAAATACAGTACATGAGTACACAAATGGTGAATTCATATTATAAATGTTTTAATTTTAATATTGAAATTAGAATGTTTAGACTAGAGGGGGCTTATTGATTTTTAAGCCAAAAGGGAGTGCCTTATTAGAGGGAGTGGTATACAGTATTCACGGCAGGGGCATAATAAAGTGACCGACCATAATATAGGGAGATTTATTTAATTTTCCAACTCGGAAAGAAGGTGGGAGAGGGGGGGGGGGGGGGGAGGTTAACCATATTTTAAACTTGATCCTTGATCTTCTGTCAGTGTCATGCCTCCCTACCTCGATCGCATGCTTGTACTTTTAGAACTATTTTGTCATACCGTAAACTTCCCATAATAACATAGTACTACCTATAGCACAGAATAGCTGAAAACGAGTTGTCCTTTTCTTCGTTGCAGTTATTTACATAATCTCGTGGCTCGTGCCCGTAGCCTGCGATCCTTTTGGTCACTGCCAAGACGCACTCCACTCGGACACAGAATATATATATCTATCTATTCTGTGACTTGGAGCACGGATCTGGGAGCAGGATGCCTGGTTGAAGTACACACTGTACCAGTAACTTCATATAAATTATTTCCTCTAAAACTTGGGACTTAATCCAAAAACGAACTTCCCCAAAGAATCTACTGACCAGTGCAAGACTTTGGTATTGAACTTTCAAATTTTAAAACTATTACCATCTGTTCTGATAACATAGATATATAATTATTGTTCGATAAATAAACTTCCTTGCCAGAATGCTAGCATTATAGTTCTCATTGCTTTTTCGTTGCCAAAATGCTCAAAATAGTGCTAGCATAACGCGTAAAAGCCTAGCCACGTTTTGCCTGTGAGTTCATTGCGTTCGTTCGCGCTCGTGCGAAATCAATAGCAAGCAACATTTTTGACGCGACGTTGTTAACGCGATGTTTTGAACGCCACAGGGCACCGCTTTTTAGCACTGTGCTACTGTGTGGTTTCCCTGTTACTCTGCTGTTTATGTTTATATGTTCTCAGCGCGATTCGCGAATGTGTGTACCGTGCTACGATGGTACACACAATGATTGTAGAAACCTTACATGCACGCGGTACACACAATGATTGCAGAGACCTGACATACAGACCTTACAATCTATATTTATTTATAAATAAAATGTTCATCTTGGCTTGTTTCAGCTTTCGTTATCGTAGATTAGATACTCTATTGTATTGTAATGGAAAAAAGTCTTTTGTCATCCAATTGACATTTTGTATATTTTGTATCAAGCACCCTCCTTGAATAATTGCGCACCTCTTTTTGTCATCAGCAATGACCTGAAGTGGTCCCCCCATATTGCTAAATGTGTTGCTAAAGCTAATCGTATGCTTGGGTTTCTCCGCAGGAACTGTATTCAAATGGCAAATGTCCGTTGCCGTCGTCTACTCTATTTAGCGCTCGTCCGTTCTCACTTGTCTTACGGTAGTGAAATCTGGGCTCCTCAGGACAAGTCACGTGACCTTTCACTTCTTGAGGGTGTTCAGAGACGAGCCACGAAATTCATACTCCAAGATTATGAATCGTCTTTACACTGACCGTCTCAAAAAGTTTAACTTATTACCTATATCATATTGGCTTGAAATTAAGGATCTTCTCTTCTTTTTTAAGTGTAAACAAGGTCTCTACGACCTAGATATCTCTCGTTTTGTTACTTTTTCTTCTATCCGCTCGTCTCGCACTCGTTCAAGTCAAAACAGCTTGCTTCAAGCCAATCCTTGTAGGACTTCTCTTTTTAGAATTACTTTTTTCAACAGAATTGTCTTTCTCTGGAACAATCTTTCTCCGATACTTCGTAATAGTAGTTCTGTTTCCATTTTTAAACATGATCTTTATATTCACTACTCTTCTAAGTTAGACTCCAATTTCGATGTTAATAGACTGCGCACCTGGAAAAGTTTCTGTTCTAAATGTCGTTCTTTCAATCCAAGTTGCTCTTAAATCTTTATTCTTATGTAATTTGTGTATTAGTATGTTGGGGTTTTTTTATCGTGTGTTTACTTAACGTTTATTATGTAATTTTTTGTTGGGTTGGTCTTCACATGGGACTCGTGTCCTGTTGATCATTCCTTCAATCATGTTCAAGTATTGCACTCTTTATTTCCTGTATATTTGCATTCTTTCATGGTTGTAAAGTTAATAAATTAAAATTAATAAGCCTGGGGCACCTTTTCCCCCCTTCTTTTTTCTATTTAAACAATATTTATTCTTTACAAACATTGCACCCTGCTGCATGTGGTTAGAACCGTTGCGAGAGAAGTAAAACAAAGTGTTGTGGGAATAATTGCGAGACAAGTGGCTGCTACCGTTGGAACTGCTCAGTAAAACTCGGTTCTGTTGTGGTTTCGTGTATCACTTATAGAGTCTGATTGATGAATGTTTACTTTTTTAGGCATAGCCAGTAGTTATGTGGAATTTGAAGATTATAATGAATGTTACTCGAAGCAAGACGAAGTAGGGACACCATATTGTATTACAGTTCAAGATTCGACTTTGACCAATGGCATCGTTACTTTGCGGAACAGAGATACAACAATAAGCGAATTTTTACACATTTCAGAAATACTAAAAACCGTGCAACGTCATTTGGATTCGTAGGCATTAAAGTGCCTATTTATAAGTGAAAATTAAGTCTGTCTTATTTGAAAGAACACTTAAAATGACAAAGTAACATCTTGTGCAGTTTTTTTTCCATGTTCCATGTTGTCACGTACACATGCGTAATGACTTGCGTAATGAGAAGGTTACATGTCTTTGCTATTATCAAACGAAGTGACTTGGAATTCTACACGTTTGGTGTTGTGGGAGGAACATGCATTCATGCTTCCTTCAAATTAAGTTTGGTTTGATACTAGCGAAGCCATATAACCTTCTCCAGTAAGAGATATGCACATATACGTCACAACATTTAATTTCCACAACAAACAAACTGAAATGTCTCAACAACGAAGCATCGGAAGCAAACTCAAAACTGCAAAAGATGTTACTTTGTCGATTTAAGGTGGCTCCACACAGCTTCTTGAAAAATGGAAAATACAGGTTTGAGAGTCCAAAACACGTGCATAAACAATTCCAAAAAAGAATAAAACTAAATGTTAGGCATAATTAAACACTCTAACCATCAAAAACTGTTACCAAATAAATAGCAACAGTTGTTGCTATGGCAACAATGACGTTTCAAAATGGCTGCCAATTACCCTTCAAACTAATTTAATTCGGAAAAATCTTTGGTGACCCCCAATGTTTTTCCCATTAAAACTTTTCTTGAAGTATGAGTAATCAATAGGCCGATTTTAAACAAATTCTGTAGAAGGAATAATTTTTTTTCCGGAAAAATCATGTTTGTTCATTTTTAAAAAATTTCGTTCTACAGAATTTTTTTTAAATCGGCCTATTGATTACTCATACTTGCAGGAAAGTTTTAATGAAAAAAAAATTGGGGGTCACCAAAGTTTTTCTCGAATTAAATTAGTTTGAATGGTAATTGGCAGCCATTTTGAAATGTCATTGTTGCCATAGCAACAACTGTTGCTATTTATTTGGTAACATTTTTTTATTGTCCGACTGTTTAACTATGGATAACATTTAGTTTTATTCTTTTTCCGAATTGTATAATCACGTGTTTTGGACTCTCAAACTTGTATTTTCCATTTTTCAAGAAACTGTATGGAGCCACCTTAAGTGTTCTTTTAAATAAGGCAGACTTAATTTTTGCCTTATAGACACTTTAAATGAGTAAAATGGATTGCGGAATGTCTTCAGATCTTAACAATTATTTTCAAGGGTTTCCATACGTGAACAATAAGTAATCTTGGAGTTTCAGACTTCACGAGATTCGGAATTCAGCTCATTCAAATCAAGGCCGATGGTGAATTTTTATGGTACGAAAACTTTTTTTTTTATAAGCATCAATTAAGCATTATTTGGATTATCGTCCAGAACTCCCAACTCGGATATCACGTGCAACCTCGTCTTCAGAGCCTAATTCAGATTTCTAGCGGTCATTACGCGCACAACTAACCTCATTTTCTTGATCACGTTGAATTATGAAAATCTCTATGTTTAGCAAATAACTTCCCAACGGAGGCATGTGTAGAATCCGCCATAGTTCGCTAACTTCGGAACTTGACGAACTACCAAAACAAGGTTGTCCAATCAAAATGAGCTTTGATTTACATCTCGCAATTTGATAGGATGATTGGCAGGCTTGTTTACGTAGTTCCCAAGTTCATTCGGAACCTCCCAAGGAATTCGCAACACACGGCGGTAAATATAAAATCAACTGTAACCGTTTTTGAAGGTAAGTTAAAAAGTTTACGGTTAGTGTTTTATTGGTCCAACGTAGATTTGGACAAAGTCTGTCTCTCGAGGGGTCGAGGACGTCGCGAAGCGGCGCACGAGGAGAATGGAGAGAGGGGGAGAGAGACAGCGCGCCAAAATTTGCCGACCTGTTTTTGGGTCGGAAGCGTGTCTTTAGACTTGAATCCATTCTCGTACCCAGACCCACGCGCTAATGCTAGTGGCTCTGGGAAACCCTGTAAATGTGAGCGTTCTGTTTGGCTTTAGGAAACAATGAAAATAATTGAAACAAATTCAACAAAATATTAAGAATTTTCACAATGTACATTCTGTTCGCCATAAACGTACGTTTGATATAATTTGACAAATCAAATAACAGTAATACACCACATTTGAATTCGAAAATAAAAAATTATGTATTATCAAATTATTATGCCTATTATCGTGATACTAAACTCATGCTTATACGATCGTCTCTCAAAACAACAGCCTTCGATCCCGGATCCCATATTCTTACAGTAAGTTTCGCCAGCTGTGAGATGAACAAAACAACAATTTCTTCCCAGACTGTGCTGAATGATGTTAGGGAAAAGAAGTTGATAAATAATATGCCAAATTCGCTGGCAATACAGCTACGATGTCTTCGACTCCACGAACGATGGCTGTTATGGCATCTTTCTGTTCTCTCTTCAACACTGAACTAGATCGTAGCTTCGTTTACCTCACGATTGATTATGGATACGATACGATTTACACGAGATTTTACGCCAGATTTGTCAAAGGACTGAGGGAAAATGGCAAGCCGTTACAATGAGTCTGGGCACGAGAGTTTGGAATGTACCTTACGTCACTGCGTCGGGAATCCGACGCAGAGCTCCAGGGTTTCCCAGAGCCACCGCTAGAGGGGAGCGCATGGGTCTGGGTACGAGAATGACTTAATCAAGTTTGTCTCTTTACGTCATTAATCACCGCTCATTAAAATGTACCTGAAAACCAAAAGTGACTTATTTCGTTGTTTGGGGTCTTCGGCTTTGGTACTTGTCAGTGAGTGTCACGATTTTTGCGTCTACTGAAAGTAGAGGCTATGTCATCGTCCTTGACGATTTTTGCGTTGTCACTGATTCGTGACGTCATGCCACGTGTAGTGCAAATTTTTAGGCATACTTCTGCGGTGTGACGAAACGCGCTCGGTAACAAGCGGAACAAAACCGAATTTCCTTTTGAGTGATGGAATAATGGCGCCATCCGCATGTGGAAAGTCAAACGAAGCCATAAATCTTTCACTCCATCTTCTTTTATACATGTATAACACAGAAGATATTATTGAAACAGGTCGGTATTTTATCTTTTACTATTTATTCACACGATTAGTGTTAAAAAGATGGTGTAATTTTGCCGAGATTTTGCCGATTTTGGCAGAAAATACTGCGTAGGTGTTTTATAAGTTATAACTTACATGTATCTTGTCTTTTATTCTACATGGGTTTAATAAACGGATTGATTATTAACATATTTATGGTAGACCAATATCTTTGTATTATTATCGTCAAACATGAGGCAGTAGAGTTTATTTATATGGTGAGTTGGCTGAGGTAGAATGGAAACCGCCAAGTTGCACTTTAGCAAGCGTATTTAACTAGATATATACATAAATATAATTTTTTGTGGGCTTGTACTTCCTCATTGTTTTAGTAAAGTGTACATTACTTGTTTTCCTTTATCTTTTTTCTTTCTTTCTATAAATAAATAAAAATATGGATATAATACAGATTCCAAAACTAAGGAAATCAATTGCAATATGTATAATTTATGTATCTGTCTAGAATTCTAATCATCGATCATCATGATCATGCTGTATTAAATCACATTACTGCTGTATAATGTATGGAGGTATTGCACATCAGAAAAACAATGAAAAAGGTAACTCGGTGGTTGGTGAAAGATCTCTGGAGAGTATCAACAATGTATTAGCCTCCAATAACCATGGTAGTTCAGTAGTGATACCCCCCACTCTGGCGGCGGCCATCTAACCATAATCTCATTAGTATTCATTTTATAGCGGCGCATTACGTCATTAGCGCCTAACCACAGTGTTCCGCAACCCCCTAACCCTGAATTTTATCAACCCCTCGTATTCACTACGTCATAACCGATAGCTCTCCGACTGATTCCCGAAGATCGTCATCAAAAGACGCTCGACTTTTATAAGTAATAGTAACGAACTTTCATTTATACACTTTACCCCAACGGTGCGTACGGTAAACGTTTGACAAAATGGATATTATTTACGACGAACTAAGGAAAAATAACATTGGTATCGATAAAGACACTGTCTTTTCACTTAGAATCCTTACTTACCGAACAACAGGGGTTGTACGATTGTGTAAACGGTCGAATCTGTGGAGATAACCTGGTGAATATTCACAGGGAGATGCAGGCGACAAATTTTGGGCGTATTATTGCCTATTTAGCCTTAGTTCTTAAAGTAAGTGATTCATGTGACGAAGAAATGATCAGAGAAGGCGTAAGAAGAACCATAAACGATTTGAGACGTATAGACTTGACAAAATATAAACGAAATAAAACTATTTCCGATGGCTTGGTTCACTGCTTCTCAGACTGATATTTGCATACTTCCCCATGTACATTATTGATGTTAATGACTCATTAAGAGGTCATTAGTATTTTAAACAAAAGAACGAGTCTGGGCGAGTCCGGGCGACGTCAGAACTTAGACAAAGAAATCCTAGTTAATATGCGCGTAACCATAGAGAGTTGAACAGCGTCACTTCGCTTGGTGTATCATGTAAACTTTAGCAAAATAGACGTTCTTTCCAAGGAGAGAGACAGAAATTGATAGAGACACTTTATATTTTTTATCTGAAACCTTGTTTGGAGGAATATAGGGAGTTTTGAACAGCCTAAATGTCTGAATTGGTATATAGAGATGAGGTATAGACTTGAATTAATAGCATTCATGAATATCATATTAAATGTGATAAGCTAAACGGCCAAACAGTTCTTTACCCCTTTGCTTGGAGATATGTGCCGAATTGTCGCTTATTTGGCTTTAGTTTATAGAGTAAACGATGCCTTGAATGAAGAAAACCGTTCGGCAAGCTGTTCGAAAGACATTGAAACACTTTCTTCAGAGGGGTTTGCCAGAATATAAACTGTCAGGGGTTAAATGGATGACTCGGCTATTTTATTAACGTCGTCAAGCATCTTGTTAATGTTTGCTAATGCTGATATTTGCATATTTATCCTCAGTGTACGTGCAGGAGACAAAAGAGAAACTCGTTTAGGGGTCATTAAGGATTAAGCGCTTGGGCAAGTCGGGTCGAGAAGGTCATTAACAGTGTTACCATAGAGAAACCGCGTTACCGGCCCCGCGCGACTCCGATCCCTCGGCTCTTGGCTCCGAGCCCTCGGCTGTTTGCTCCGAGCGGCTCCGAGCCCTCGGCTCCTGGCTCCGAGCCCTCGCCTCTGGGCTCCGAGCCCTCGGCTCTGGGCTCCGAGCCCTCGCCTCTGGGCTCCGAGCCCTCGCCTCTGGGCTAAGAGCCCTCCGCTCTGGGCTCCGAGCAGCTCCGAGCCCTATGCTTTTGGCTCCGAGAGGCTCCGAGCGGCTCCGGCTTCTCTTTATCTTCCTTTTATCTTCCTTATCTTCCCCTTATCTTCCTCTTATCTTTCTTATCTTCCATATCTACCCCTTATCTTCCATATCTTCCCTCTTATCTTCCTTATCTTCCTTTATCTTCCCCTTATGTTCCCCGTATCTTCCTTATCTTCCTTTTATCTTCCTCTTATCTTGGTTATCTTCCTTTTATCTTCCTCTTATCTTCCTTATCTTCCTCTTATCTTCCTTTTATCTTCCTTATCTTCCTCTTGTCTTCCCCTGATCTTCCTTATCTTCCTTTATCTTCCCCTTATCTTCCTTTTATCTTCCTTATCTTTCCCTTATCTTCCTTATCTTCCCCTTATTCTTCCTTCTCTTCCCCTTTCTTAATGGAAGATAAAAGGAAGATAAGGGGAAGATAAGAGGAAGATAAAGGAAGATAAAAGGAAGATAAGAGGAAAGATAAAGCAAGATAAAAGGAAGATAAGGGGAAGATAAAAGGAAGATAAAAGCAAGATAAGGGGAAGATAAGAGGAAGATAAGGGGAAGATAAAGGAAGAGAAAAGGAAGAGAAAATGAAGATAAGGGGAAGATAAAGGAAGATAAGGGGAAGATAAGGAAGATAAGGGGAAGATAAAGGAAGATAAGGGGAAGATAAGGAAGATAAAAGGAAGATAAGGGGAAGATAAAGGAAGATAAAGGATGATAAAGGAAGATAAAACGAAGATAAGAGGAAGATAAAGGAAGATAAAAGGAAGATAAAAAGGAAGATAAGGGGAAGATAAGAGGAAGATAAGGGGAAGATAAAAGGAAGATAAGGGGAAGATAAAAAGGAAGATAAGGGGAAGATAAAGGAAGATAAGGAAGATAAAAGAAAGATAAGGGGAAGATTAAAGGAAGATAAAAGGAAGATAAGAGGAAGATAAAGGAAGATAAAAGGAAGATAAGGGGAAGATAAAGGAAGATAAGGGAAAAGGATAAAAGGAAGATAAGAGGAAGATAAGAGAAGATAAGAGGAAGATAAAAGGAAGATAACTAAGGTAAGAGGAAGATAAAAGGAAGATAAGGGGAAAATAAGGAAGATAAGGGGGAAGATAAAGGAAGATAAGGAAGATAAGGGGTAGATATGGAAGATAAGAAAGATAAGAGGAAGATAAGGGGGAAGATAAGGAAGATAAAAGGAAGATAAAGAGAAGCCGGAGCCGCTTGGAGCCTCTCGGAGCCAAGAGCATAGGGCTCGGAGCTGCTCGGAGCCCAGAGCGGAGGGCTCTTAGCCCAGAGGCGAGGGCTCGGAGCCAAGAGCCGAGGGCCAGGAGCCGAGGGCTCGGAGCCAGGAGCCGAGGGCTCGGAGCCAGGAGCCAAGGGCTCGGAGTCGCTCGGAGCAAAGAGCCGAGGGCTCGGAGCCGCTCGGGGCAAACAGTCGAGGGCTCGGAGCCAAGAGCCAAGGGATCGGAGTCGCGCGGGGCCGGCAACGCGGTTTCTCTATGGTAACACTGTTAATGACCTTCTCGACTAGACTTGCCCAAGCGCTTAATCCTCTTAATGACCCCTAAATGAGTTTCTCTTTTGTCTCCTGCACGTACACTGAGGATAAATATGCAAATATCGGTTCTTAGCAAACATTAACAAGATGCTTTGACGACGTTAATAAAATATCCGAGTCATCGATTTAACCCCTGACAGTTTATATTCTGGCAAACCCCTCTGAAGAAAGTGTTTTCAATGTCTTTCGAACAGCTTGCCGAACGGTTTTCTTCATTTCAAGGCATCGTTTACTCTATAAACTAAAGCCAAATAAGCGACAATTCGGCACATCTCCAAGCAAAGGGGTAAAGAACTGTTTGGCCGTTTAGCTTATCACACTTAATATGGATATTCATGAATGGTATTAATTCAAGTTTATACCTCATACTCTACCAATTCAGACATTTAGGCTGTTCAAAACTCCCTATATTCCTCCAAACAAGGTTTCAGATAAAAAATATAAAGTGTCTCTATCAATTTCTGTCTCTCTCCTTGGAAAGAACGTCTATTTTGCTAAAGTTTACATGATACAACCAAGCGAAGTGACGTTGTTCAACTCTCTATGGTTACGCGCATATTAACTAGGATTTCTTTGTCTAAGTTCTGACGTCGCCCGGACTCGCCCAGACTCGTTCTTTGGTTTAAAATACTAATGACCTCTTAATGAGTCCATTAAACATAAATAATGTACATGGAAGTATGCAAATATCAGTCTGAGAAGCAGTGAACCAAGCCATCGGGAAATAGTTTTATTTCGTTTATATTTTGTCAAGTCTATACGTCTCAAATCGTTTATGGTTCTTCTTACGCCTTCTCTGATCATTTCTTCGTCACATGAATCACTTACTTTAAGAACTAAGGCTAAATAGGCAATAATACGACCCAAAATTTGTCGCCTGCATCTCCCTGTGAATATTCACCAGGTTATCTCCACAGATTCGACCGTTTACACAATCGTAACAACCCCTGTTGTTCGGTAAGTAAGGATTCTAAGTGAAAAGACAGTGTCTTTATCGATACCAATGTTTATTTTTCCTTAGTTTCGTCGTAAATAATATCCATTTTGTCAAACGTTTACCGTACGGTAAAGTGTATAAATGAAAGTTGGTTACTATTACTTTATAAAAGTCGAGCGTCTTTTGATAATGACGATCTTCGGGAATCAGTCGAGGAGCTATCGGTTATGACGTAGTGAATACGGGGGGTTGATAAAATTCAGGGTTTAGGGGGCTGCGGAACACTATGGTTAGGCGCTAATGACGTAACGCGCCGCTATAAAATGAATACTAATGAGATTTATGGTTAGATGGCTGTTTGCATACTAATTATTTCCGCCGCCAGAGTGGGGGGTTATCACTACTTAGTTCGAAAAGCTCTATCAAATGCTTACATTTGTCAAACAGTCAGGACTGGACATTTACCAGAGTCAGTCAGTCAGGACATTTACCAAAGATGCGAGCAAATTATAGGGTCGATCATTTGAAAACTATTAACAGCCTGGCAAGATTTCTACCAAATCTCAGCTTCGTTTGTAATAAAATATACTTTAGAAATACTGAGGTCAGTTGCTAAATCAATTATGGCTCAAGCTCTCCCTATATATATATAATTGCAACACCTATAGACCTTATTCGTAAATGGCTGTGGAATTAATATTCTTTTTTGTGCATATAAATTAGCCCCTCTGAACTCGTTTTCGTGTGTGAAATTCAAAATAATATTTACTCTAAAACGAGGTCAGACTTCAGAGGGGCTAATTTATATGCACATAAAAGGATTTTAAATCGTCGGCCATTTATGAATAAGGTCTATACATCAATTCATTAAATCCAAAATAGAAGTGTACTTGTCAACGTTTAGCTGCAATTTTGAATGAAAGTTTCATGTACTTTATTCACTGCAATGAGTATATCAATTTTAAAAATTTATTAAGGAATTATTATCACAGATTTATTGACTTTTACTATTATAGTCAATTTAGCAGTTACACTATTAGGTAATAATATTAGGTAAATATTTTGTAAAGCTTTTTTTTCTTTATCAAATAGACTGGTCATACCATACAGTGTGAGGGTACTTACAGCGTTAATTTGATCATTATCAAACTTTCAGTAGGCGCATGTACGCACAGTGTACTTATTTTTTTAGTATGAATTCGTTTAAAGATGGTATTAGATACGGATTGCGCTTACTCGGATACAATGAAATTATGGACATGCAATGTGTGCCGGGGACCAGTACTATCTTCTGCTGTTTGGTCTGGAAAAAGTTCTCGACTACACACGTAAAAACGCGCAGGCTGTTGCAAGTTGTCAACAGGCGTGAACAGTGTTGTTCCGAACAGCCGTGAACAATGCTGTGCTTCACCCTGTGAACAGTATTTTCAAACAGTGTTGTCCATGCCTGTTCGAAACAACATTGTTCACGTCTGTTGGTTCATCATCCGTGAACATGATGAATCATGCCTGATAACAATCCTGTTTTTACTGTTGCCAACAGACGTGAACAATTGTCTGTTGCAACAGGCTGTATCAGGGATGTTATTAGTATAATCGTTTTCTTTATTTCATGATTGCTTAGTGGACGTAAAAAACTTCGGTACGAAAATTTACCCTGGTTGCTTCGAGCCTTCGAGCATAGTCGTCTGGAAACGCGGCGTACTTCAAAGGAAAAAACACGGCAAGCTTTGCCGCACATTGAGGTAAGCGTGTCACAGTGACGCGAAAGGGCACGGTCAAGGCTATCAATATGATCCTTACATGTGCGGTGTTGTTACATTGTCCGAAGGGGCTAAACAAAAATTTTATGCAGTCGGGTGTTTATTCGCAATAACTAACCGCTTTCTGGCTTGTCGAAATCAGAAACATATACAGGCACCGAAAAGGGGGGAGCGATTAGCAATTCTATGGCTATTTATTTTGCGCTCAGCCAAGTTGTTGGAAAATTCTAATTAAATTTCTTGTTGTCAACTGTGACCTGCTGACAAGATTTAAATTATTAGTCAAAGCATATAGTCTTTTGGTGATTAGTAACTATTTTGTGTTTTCAAACTTGATATCATTATTATCATTATTTCACCTAAAACAAAGGTTAAATATATTTACACTCATCACTCGATTGCGCATTTATTTAAGTATGTGTAGAGCATAACTTGTGCAATACCACTCTTCAATTAACGGGCATCGCGCTAAACGAGAATTAAAACGTGTTTGTCTTAGCCAGTTGCGCAATCTTTAACGGGTTCTGCGTGTATTAGCAATAACGCTATTTGAGGTAGGGACCTTTTAAATAATAATAATAAAAGTACTATTTTACCAATTGCTGAGAACGGAAGCGTTCTTTAATTTCAGCACAAAAACAAATATTAGAGAAGTGATACGAGTTTAAATAATCCGAAATTCTAAACGTCTATATATCAACGTATATATATATATATATATATATATATATATATATATATATATATATACTTTTTATTTAAACATATTTTTTGAAAGTGTTTGCTCCAAAACCACAAATGGCTTATCTAGGGAGCTCACACCAAAAGCGTTTACAATAAAAATGGCACAGGTTAATCTTTATTGAAGGAAAAATAAATAAAGCATACACAACACACACACAAAGATTATGCAATGGCTAGAGAGAAGCGATTTGAAGAAAGAATATAATTCTGAACTTCCCCAAAGAAAATGCAATTTGCTTCATAACTTATGTCCTCAATAACCATTAAGAATATAAAAAACCTTCATTCTGGCGCTACTTTCTGACCATTTGCTACCAACTAATCCGCTCTGCTGAGGCAAGAAACAAAACGCGTTGAGCAGCGAAACGGGGACAAGATAGAAAATAATGTTTGATGGGCTCATTCTGCATACCACAATCACATTTTTAGTGATGAACAACAATTTATTCTGAACAAGTATTCGTTTCAGAGCATGAAATTCCTAGTCTAAGACGGGTATGGAGAATGGACGCCCGACGAGTAAGAGAAAAGTCAAATAAATTTTTATACTTCAAAGGAAAACCAATCTCAATTTGGCTTTGAATACTGGTAATGAAAATTGAATTGCGTATGTCAACGCTTAAAGAATTCCATAATAAATCAATTGCCGTAGGAAAAATGAATGATGAAATCTAACTGTTCGCCATGCACAAAAACGCAACAAAAAATTTTCACTCGAGCGTAGAGAGAAATGCACCCTGTTCGCCCATAGTATCAGGTAATAATTCAACAAGATACAACGGAGAAATCCTCTTGGCAATTTTATAAAAAAGAGCTAATTTGTGCATTTGTCGGCCCAGGCAAGCTCATTCCTCAAAGCTCTAGCACTTGTACCCTTAATGGCGCCGGTCACAACTTTGGCAGATTCATATTGAATGCTCTCCAATAATTGTGATTCGCCATCACTTCAGTTATCCCAAATTATATCTCCATATTCCATTAAAGGTCTAATTAAACTCTTGTATAAACAAGCCAACGTAGAACCTGTTAACTCTATATTTTTAATGGTTTAAGCATGTTTAATCGTTTCGAAACCTTTTCAAAAATATTTTGTGTATTACTCCGCCAAGACATGCTTGGAATGTAAGTCCAAGATGAGTATGGGATTCTATACTTCCTTTACATATAAACCATCAAGAAACAAACCGGGATGAATAGATTTATTATGTTTAAGAGAAAACACCATTCTACGAGATTTGGAAGTATTCATGGTGACAAGCCACTTATTCGACCATTCAGAAATTTTCAACAAGTCATTATTTAGATGATTTGCAGAGAAACATCCTTATTCTCAAACAGTCTCGAAAAGCATTGTATCATCAGCATAGATGAATGGGTGGGAATCAAGACAAACTGTAATATCATTTATGTATATCAAAAATAACAACGGGCCAAGGGACTGACCCTTGCGGTACACCTGGCTTGGCAACCCTCCATGTAGATGATTGCAAGACCTCAATAACAACACGCTGTTTTCTGTTTTTAAGATAACTATCAAACCACTTTAACAAAGGATCCTTGACACCGAGTGCCTCAAGTTTGCGAATCAAACCTGCGTGCCACACCCTGTCGAAGGCTTTATACTTATGTCTAAAAAAACTACACGCACTTCTTTGCCTTCTTCGAAGGCTAAGTAAATTTGATGAACGTCTATATTAAAGGCAAGAAATGGACAAAGTATATTGAAACTTGTTCTAGGTTTTCATTGGCAATCATATTAAGTACGATATTACTAATATATACTACGGTAAAACGCGGAAAATATTTGCGGAAAATTATTAGAGATATGTAACTTAACACAACGCTTGTCATGACAAATGTTACCACGTTCACGGTTCTCACCATGGTGCTCACTGAACACCGTGGACTTTTACGCTTGTTTCTTTTTAAATAGTCAGTGCTGCTGTTTTCTAGTATCATTTGCATGGTTATACTTTACATTTAATGATTTTTAAGCGGTATTGCATCGACAAAATAAAATAATTTAGAGGTTAAAAGCAGCGACGGTCTCACTTCCGCAGTATAAAGAGATTGTACTATAAGATCAAGTTATTTATATCAATATAGCGAGTATCGTAAAAAAACACGTTTGAAAAGCGTGAACAGTAAATATGCATTATTTTCTTATTCAAAACTAACGTATCACAAGGCGGGTGAGTAGAAAATGTCATTTTACACAACAATTTTTGTTCTAATACATGTTTTTCTGGTGAGAACCGTTGTGAGAACCGTTGTGAGAACCGTGGACAGAACATCGTACAACTGGGGGCCATTTTGACTATTAAATCTGATATTTCCTTCCTGAATTTTGCACAGGAACGGTTTATTTAGTCTACTATAACATTGCTTTAGCTTTTTTAGCTTTAAAGTATGGTCCTTAGTTGGCTGTAACGGCATTTTTTTTAGAACATATATAAAAAAAGGTTTTCAGACTGTAGCTCAATAGTCTATGGATTATTTAAATACTTGGAAATTATTTATGTACAATCTCTGGGTTAAACCATCTCTGGTTTTAACAAATAATCTATGGATGATTTATTATGTGAAATAATCCATGGACTGTTTATAAAAAAGTTCTAACTATTTAAATAATCCATAGATAATTATTTAACTATAATCCTGGGATTGTTTACAAATATTCTCAGGATGATTTTATATAGGGGTGCACTGGATACACATGTAGTATCTGGTTAAATAATCCAACTAAATAGTGACGGCCAGGTATTTTCTAATACTCGATCGGATATTTATACGGGATACCTGGAATATTTATTAAATAATGAAACCATCCTGGGATTATTTATAAACAGAGCAACCCAGGAACGGAGAGTGATGTTGCTTCTTTGTGCTCCTCGCGTTACTGAAATACGCACCAGAGTGGAAAAGTGGTGGTGGAGAAACCAGAAATAATAGTTCTTTTTAATTGACTGTTTAATATTTACCGTTAGAATAGGATCTTACTTATTTGTTGTTTAAGTAAAATATTGTATTTTAATATATCTTCTCTATTGTGTACGATTTGTAAATCCTTTTTGCCTTAGCTTACCCTTTTAATATACGATTATCAAAACTATTGCTTGTTTGTGGTGTTTAATTTTCTACCAACAATATTGTAGCTGTTAAATTCTGCATCTATTAAAATATCTATATTACCCAGATCAAATATTCTTATGTAATCGAAATAGAATGTACCCAGTGGGCACACGACGTCATAACGACGTCGAATTTTGGTTGAAGTCAGGTCGCGACGTCCGGTCGACGTTGCCGCAACGTCACTTTGTCAACGTTGTGTCACCGTCACTATGAGACGTTGATTCGACGTCGAAATATAGTTGCATTTTCGACATGAAATTTTACGGTCGAAGCACGACGTCGGTTGACGTCGCTATTTCGACTAAATTTTTTTTTTCGACGTTAATTATCAAGTTATCAAGATTGACGTTAACATTTTGACTTTATTTACTAACCATCACTTTCTGAATGCGTATAAATCCCATTTTAACCCTAATCTTAAAATGACAATTTGAGACTAAAGACTATAACATTGAATGTGTATCTGCGCAGTTTTTGGTGGGATTCAAAAGTAAAATGTTGACAATTTTGAATCATCAGAATTAGCCTGGGGAAACATCAATGTTTGGCATCAGTCGTCGAATCATTTCGGCATCATTTAACAATAAAAAAATCCATAGATTATTTGTTAAATCCAGAGATTGTTTAATCCAGAGATTGTATATTATTAAATAATTTCCAAGTACTTAAATAATCCATAGATTATTTAGTAAATGATCCGCGAATGGTTATAAAGATAATCGCAGGATGGTTCCATTATTAACTAAATATTTCAGGTATCCGGTATAAATATCTAGTCGAGTATTAGAAAATATCTGGGTGGATCGTGAGAATAACTTGAATAATCTCAAGTTGATTTCATTATTCAGTATACTAAATATTCGAGGTATCCAGGCAAGTATTGGAAAATACCTGGACGGATAGGGAGATTTTCCACTATCCAGTTGGATTATCCAACCAGATACTACCATTGAGCTCTATATATAACTGGAGTGATATCTGCTGTTCATTCACTGGGCAAAGATGTCAAACATGGCAGCCATGTGGGCCTAAAGTACGTATAGTTCCAGTCTCCTACGCGGTCTTTTGACTGTATCAGACTTGACCAGACCGTGTAGAAGACTGGAACTATACGTATTCAGGGCCAAAAGGATCAGCTGGCTCTGGGAAAAGCAAGATTTGCCACAAAGATATCACTGCAGTATATATATAGAAGACTACACTGGATACTACTCCTACATGTATATCCCATTGCAGCCCAGTGGCGGCGTGGCTCTGAAATGTGGCCCGGGAAATGACATTCTTGGGGCCCCCACTGCCAAACTGTTGGTCTCTAAGAAAAAATTTAGAACTTGCCCCATTTCTTAAAATTTAGCTCTGGGTCAGGATATTATTACGGGGGTCCGGGGGCGATGCGTCCCCAAGAACATTTTTGAAAATATGGGTCTATTGAAATGGCGTTTTCACGCGTTTCTCTAACAATACCTTTGAGCAAGTTTTTAAATGGAACTTATACTATTGGTTTAAGAAAGAATGTAAGTTTGAGAGTAGGTAATGAGAACCACGCGCTGGCATTATAGTAGTGTACAGCAGATAATATAAGCGGAGTAAATCTTTAAATGAGGCAAAAAAACGTTCCTCTGAAAAAGATCAAGAGCCTTCGTTTCGAAACGCAGAGAAATGAAGTAATACAAAATCTAAATTGCACTACCAAGTATTATGCTTCTGCATGTGCTTAAAAAGTAATTGGGTTGAACTACCTGGACATCTACAAGTTATTTAGACCGCCAGTCACAAATTGGTTGTGATGCCCACAAGACTGCAGATCCTCGGTGGCCCACCGGGAAATTTCCCGGTGTCCCGGCAGTGCCACGCCCGCCCCCGATTTGCAAACACTAATAAGTAAATGAATCCAGGGATTGTTTAGTAAATTAATCCTAGGATGACTCATGATTTACTAAATATTCCAGGTATCCGGCATATATATATCTGATTGAGTATCAGAAACTACCTGGTTGGATAATAATAATTAATTTCTTTAACCGTTCCAAATACAGGAACATTTGGCAATCGACTACAATATAAAGTCGATATTTAACACTTCAATTCTTAGAGTTACATGCTGCTAATGACTAATGAGTTTCACGAGAGCATTCTCTCATGAATTGGCTTCTGGAAGTTCCACATTCTGCGACAGCATGTTCCAGGATTGATTTCAGCTTACAACCAATCTTGGAATTCTTGGTTCAGTGAAACATTAAGGTTTTACCTGGGTTGTCATTTTCTCTCCTAATAATGTGAGCTACCCATTTCCTTTGCTGTTGGATGTAAAATTATTTGATGGATGGAGTTTTAACAATATTGAAAAGTTGTTCATTGGTAACCGCAATATATCCCTACTCAACATCTTCATCTTCTTCCTCAACTGTGGTGGAATCAGTTTGTTGTTTTCCCTTTGTCTTCTTTGGTGGATATTTCCGCTTGAATCCATTGTTTATCATACATCTCAGGAAGTAGTGGTAAGTAGTCTGTCAACCTCGTACCCAGGGTCTTCTCTGCTTTCAAAATAGCGAGAGGAGAAGACCCTGGCAAAGGCTGGTCACGTGATTCCCAAATACTCCATGATTCTGGGAGTATTTGGTCACGTGGATAATTTGAGCTTCGCCCGTCCTGGGGGGAGCGGTTGATTCGGTTCTTATAAACGTCTAGGTTGCTGCAAGTCCGGTAACCTTAAATTCGAGCGGTAAATTAGATATTTCAAAATTTACGACATTTGCTGGATAATTCATATTTGTTGCCGTCAATCGCCAGAAATGAAGCCGAAAGCGATGATAAACAGAAACCCGCTCTGCAGTTACAGGTATTGATACATACACTAAAAATATTCGAATGCTGGAATGGGAGTATATTTACCGTCGAGTATAGCACATTTATGTTTCTTGTCCACACGTTTTGGATTTGTGGAAATTTAATTGTTGTATCTGTCGATTTATACTCGAACGGCATATTCGAATCTGCTGTCCTCGACTCCTCGTTGACTTTGAGGTTGTACTTTAATACAAATATTCGATTAACAACAATTCTTCGATCGACGAACATTTATATAGATCAGCACTGAATACTTTGACTTTGTATATTTCTAAACTTTTTAAATTAGATTGGGAAAGTCCAGAAACCGAAATATTCATGAACACTTCTTGCTTGCATAATAATAGGACGCTACTGGGTCAGGAGGTCGTTTATGCTGATAAACCACAACGAATCGAGTAACCAATAGATGTTTAATAGTTTACCGTCAAACTAGACAATATAAACAAAAGGCAGCAAAATTACCATAAATTATGCGTTAAAAGGCGAACATTTTACAAGGATAAGATCCAGCGGACTAAATGACTTCTTACCGATGTCCTCCTTCAGTCCTATACAAATAAATATAGTCCAATCGCAAATACAAATCCTTTTAATCGATGAAAACTTCGTCTCGCAGACTTCACTTCGTCGAATGTGAACCGGAAAATGTGGTCGCCAAAGTAAGCGGAAGTGAACAACTTCCGGCCGGGTAACAGTTCCTATCGGCAGTTACAGTGAATTTCATGTAAAATTAGACAAACGTCTTTAGTCATCTGCAAGATTAAACAAATGTCATTAGTCAATTGCAATTTTGTTTCATTACAACAGACATTTGAACTGTCAAATAGCCAATACTGAGGAGTGGGATCTTTTCAATTAATATATAGCCTCTCCCAAAGATCTTTAGCCCAAACGCTACCAAGATATCCTAAAGACAAGCCGTGAAGTTTAGTCTACATAGTTCTCAATGAGTCAGTTAGTCATTTATTAAACAATTGTTTAATCTGAATCTGATGTGCGAAGACGTGTATGTTTATTTTAAGAAGAAATTTTAGCTTTACATTTATATTCAACATTTTACAGTTGCATGATTCTATTGCTTTAAAAAATACACAATAAAAATATTTTTTTTACTTCTTGAATTTATCTTTCTTGTGTTTAAAATGCACACAGAAAGTCAGAAACACGCAACCACCAAGCCTTCTCCTCCCACATGTCAGAAAACCCACAACTCTGCCACATTACCAAAGGCAGCATTCACATACCATTTAGGTAACCTAGTAAAGCGAATATGTTGTAGTGTAGACGCTTCCTACTAAAGATGGTCTCTCTCCACCGCAGTGGCTTCTGTTCGCAGGCGCGCGGGCAATCGTCAAGCGCGCGGAGAACGTCGGGAAGGTGAAAAAAGAGCTGAGAAGCCTCTGCCAGATAATGTGCGGTTCTCTGGCACGATTTGCGGTTCTCTGGTAGATGGCATAAAAACCCGACGATTCGGGAGAAATTCGACACTCCCTTGAAGATGTAAGTATCAAAGGTTAGCATGACGATTTTCGTGAAGAAATAGTGCGATTAAAGGAATTTATTTCATTCTTGCTGTTATTTACGTGTCTGCCATTTTAAATCAATTTAGATGTAAACTATATTTCAATTAATTTAGACTTGTTTATTCTCTTTACGATAACCATAATGCAGAAGAAGATATAGAATGCTTTGCAATAAGTACAAATACGCCGGTGAAGGATTTTTTAACACCGAATTCGAAGTCGGCAAACGAACTGAATACTAAGAGATTTCAGTCAAGTACCAAATCTGCGGTCTCTGGCCATGGGAGATAGCGACGATAGTTTGCACGAAGTACAATGTTTTCTTCAAGATCTAAGTCTAAGAATGTTGTTCTGGATGTTATTAGTTCTGAATTCTTCTATGGAAATCACCTGGAACGAATAAATGCAGCGATGGAATATTCTCAGCGCTAACTTTCTACATTACACCAAGCTCGCAAATGTACCACATGCACTACGTGTATACGTGCAACTTATCATAGGTAAGATCTATGTTTACAACAGTTCAGTGTCTTTTGATTTAAACTTCTCGGGTAGCGTTTGTTTACATTGCATAATTCAAAACTGGAAAATCCTGTCCTTGTGTAACAATATAAACATTCTCGAGTTGAGAATTGTCTGCCAGCAATTTAAAGTCTTTTGTTCATAATTTATGGTTTTCCAACTTCTCCAAAGTTAAATTTGGTTATATATTGAAATTCCGAGTCTGGTGCCTAGTCCATCACGGAATTTGGGCGATATATTGACAACATTATGTGGCAGAGGCTACTTTTCTTTCCCTCTTCCCATCATTCCTCGCGCGTCTCCGCCTCCGAGCCTCTGCGAAGGAGAGGGCGATTTGGTTATTTTTGAGTGCCTAAATAGTTCGCTGAATAGTTTTACAAACGCAAGCCAACTAAACGCTGTTTATCAGTGACTGCATGTACCACGCCCCCCGGTACAGTGTGAGTCACTCAGCCTTTGCCAAGGGTCTTCTCTCCGTCCCCCGCCATTTTGAGCATACATGTCCAGTATACTCCATTCTACTCGATCCGAAAACCAATTTTCGAATCGTTCAAATCAAACGCTGTCATTATTAAAACTATGGAATCAACGCTAACGGGTTCATCAGTCTGATTTATAACAGACGATGGAAAGGCACATTTAACGAACTGGATCGCTCCCGGCGTCTGCTCTGCTTCGATATCGTGTTTAGTTCAATGCACACAATCAAATGTTTAGTTTTTACAGCCATTGAAAAAGGCGGTGATATCATTACATGTGCATATATAGGCATGTTTATAACAAATAGAATAAAGTTCGATTCCACCTATGCATACAGATATTCCAACATAAACTCTACTAACACTGAACAATACACTCATCAACTTTAGCGCGTTATCTAGTTTCCTTTCAACACCATCTACAGTCACATACATGTTCAGAATAATGTCAAAGTTGAACCATTCGTGTTTCTGGGTTGAAACATGGGTTAAAAAGTACCTTATTTGTTGTATTCTCTTATCACACTGCTCTTCTTGCTGATACCGATCATTCCAACATTGAGACGTTATATAGGATCCATTTACTGATAATTAAAGGCGGGCATCCATTACAAATAAAAAAGCATAACAACTGGAATGCATCCTGATCTTTACTACACCAATCATATACGCATGAAAATAACTTAACTCTCTATCCGTATTTTTGCTAGGACGACCCGGACAATCCGAACGATTAGAAACACTGCAACAATTCGAAAGAATCGTTCCATTTGAACGAACCTAACCATCTCTACGATATATAGCGCACTGTGCAGTTAGATACACGTATATCAACTGCACCAATTACTATATGCATGAAAATAACTTAACTCTCTAATCGTAGACCTGTAATTTGGATAGGACGAATCGTTAACGATTCGAAACACTGCAACGATTCGAACGAATCGTTCCATTTGAACTAATCTAACCATCTCTACTGAGAGATATAGCGCAAAGTGCAGTTACATATAGATCAACTACACCAACTATATCACTGTAATTTGGATAGGACGAATCGGACAATTCGAAACACTGCAACGTTCGAACGAATCGTTCCATTTGAACGAACCCAACGAATCTAACGATCTCTACGACATATACTGCACTGTCCGTATACGTGTATATCAACTACACCAATTGCTACGCATGAAAATAACTTAACTCTCCATTCGTAAAACTGTAATGTGGATAGGACGAATGTGACAATTTGTACGAATCGAAACACTGCAACGATTCGAACGAATCGTTCGATTTGAACGAATCCAACGAATCTATCCATCTCTACGAGATATAGCGCACTGTGCAGTTATATACGTATATCAACTACACCAATTACTATATGCATGAAAATAAATTAACTCTCCATTCGTAGACCTGTAATTTGGATACGACGAGTG